>JAUIMM010001558.1:0-1200000 GCA_031769625.1 Taudactylus pleione | reverse complement strand
GGCCCTGCTCGCAGTATAAGCTGGGTACACAATGCACGATCTGGTTAGTGCTATGAGGAGACTGGGGAGTAACAGAGAGGCAGGAGGGCCCTGCTCGCAGTATAAGCTGGGTACACACTGCACGATCTGGTTAGTGCTATGAGGAGACTGGGGAGTAACAGAGAGGCAGGAGGGCCCTGCTCGCAGTATAAGATGGGTACACACTGCACGATCTGGTTAGGGCTATGAGGAGACTGGTGAGTAACAGAGAGGAAGGAGGGCCCTGCTCGCAGTATAAGCTGGGTACACACTGCATGATCTGGTTAGTGCTATGAGGAGACTGGGGAGTAACAGAGAGGAAGGAGGGCCCTGCTCGCAGTATAAGCTGGGTACACACTGCACGATCTGTTTAGTGCTATGAGGTGACTGAGGATTAACAGAGAGGCAGGAGGGCCCTGCTCGCAGTATAAGGTGGGTACACACTGCACGATCTGGTTAGTGCTATGAGGAGACTGGGGAGTAACAGAGAGGCAGGAGGGCACTGCTCACAGTATAAGCTGGGTACACACTGCACAATCTGGTTAGTGCTAGGAGGAGACTGGGGAGTAACAGAGAGGCAGGAGGGCCCTGCTTGCAGTATAAGCTGGGTACACACTGCACGATCTGGTTAGTGCTATGAGGTGACTGAGGAGTAACAGAGAGGCAGGAGGGTCCTGCTCGCAGTATAAGCTGGGTACACACTGAACGATCTGGTTAGTGCTATGAGGAGACTGGGGAGTAACAGAGAGGAAGGAGGGCCCTGCTCGCAGTATAAGCTGGGTACACTGCACGATCCGTTTAGTGCTATGAGGAGACTGGGGAGTAACAGAGAGGCAGGAGGGCCCTGCTTGCAGTATAAGCTGGGTACACACTGCACGATCTGTTTAGTGCTATGAGGAGACTGGGGAGTAACAGAGAGGCAGGAGGGCCCTGCTCGCAGTATAAGCTGGGTACACACTGCACGATCTGGTTAGTGCTATGAGGAGACTGGGGAGTAACAGAGAGGCAGGAGGGCCCTGCTCGTAGTATAAGATGGGTACACACTGCACGATCTGGTTAGTGCTATGAGGAGACTGGGGAGTAACAGAGAGGAAGGAGGGCCCTGCTCGCAGTATAAGCTGGGTACACACTGCACGATCTGGTTAGTGCTATGAGGAGACTGGGGAGTAACAGAGAGGAAGGAGGGCCCTGCTCGCAGTATAAGCTGGGTACACACTGCACGATCTGTTTAGTGCTATGAGGTGACTGAGGATTAACAGAGAGGCAGGAGGGCCCTGCTCGCAGTGTAAGCTGGGTAAACACTGCACGACCTGGTTAGTGCTATGAGGAGACTGGGGAGTAACAGAGAGGCAGGAGGGCCCTGCTCACAGTATAAGCTGGGTACACACTGCACAATCTGGTTAGTGCTATGAGGAGACTGAGAAGTAACAGAGAGGCAGGAGGGCCCTGCTCGCAGTGTAAGCTGGGTAAACACTGCACGATCTGGTTAGTGCTATGAGGAGACTGGGGAGTAACAGAGAGGCAGGAGGGCCCTGCTCACAGTATAAGCTGGGTACACACTGCACAATCTGGTTAGTGGTATGAGGTGACTGGGGAGTAACAGAGAGGCAGGAGGGCCCTGCTCGCAGTATAAGCTGGGTAAACACTGCACGATCTGGTTAGTGCTATGAGGAGACTGGGGAGTAACAGAGAGGCAGGAGGGCCCTGCTCACAGTATAAGCTGGGTACACACTGCACGATCTGGTTAGTGCTATGAGGTGACTGGGGAGTAACAGAGAGGCAGGAGGGCCCTGATGTCAGTATAAGCTGGGTACACACTGAACGATCTGGTTAGTGCTATGAGGAGACTGGGGAGTAACAGAGAGACAGGAGGACCCTGCTCGCAGTATAAGCTGGGTACACACTGCACGATCTGGTTAGTGCTATGAGGTGACTGGGGAGTAACAGAGAGGCAGGAGGGCCCTGATGTCAGTATAAGCTGGGTACACACTGCACGATCTGGTTACTGCTATGAGGAGACTGGGGAGTAACAGAGAGGCAGGAGGACCCTGCTCGCAGTATAACTGGGTACACACTGCACGATCTGGTTAGTGCTAGGAGGAGACTGGGGAGTAAGAGAGAGGAAGGAGGGCCCTGCTCACAGTATAAGCTGGGTACACAATGCACGATCTGGTTAGTGCTATGAGGAGACTGGGGAGTAACAGAGAGGCAGGAGGGCCCTGCTCACAGGATAAAGCTGGGTTACACACTGCACGATCTGGTTAGTGCTATGAGGAGACTGGGGAGTAACAGAGAGGCAGGAGGGCCCTGCTCACAGGATAAAGCTGGGTTACACTCTGCACGATCTGGTTAGTGCTATGAGGAGACTGAGAAGTAACAGAGAGGCAGGAGGGCCCTGCTCGCAGTGTAAGCTGGGTAAACACTGCACGACCTGGTTAGTGCTATGAGGAGACTGGGGAGTAACAGAGAGGCAGGAGGGCCCTGCTCACAGTATAAGCTGGGTACACACTGCACAATCTGGTAAGTGCTATGAGGAGACTGGGGAGTAACAGAGAGGCAGGAGGGCCCTGCTCACAGGGTAAAGCTGGCTTACACTCTGCACGATCTGGTTAGTGCTATGAGGTGACTGAGGAGTAACAGAAAGGCAGGAGGGCCCTGCTCACAGTATAAGCTGGGTACACACTGCACGATCTGGTTAGTGCTATGAGGAGACTGGGGAGTAACAGAGAGGCAGGAGGGCCCTGCTCACAGTATAAGCTGGGTACACACTGCACAATCTGGTTAGTGCTATGAGGAGACTGAGAAGTAACAGAGAGGCAGGAGGGCCCTGCTCGCAGTGTAAGCTGGGTAAACACTGCACGATCTGGTTAGTGCTATGAGGAGACTGGGGAGTAACAGAGAGGCAGGAGGGCACTGCTCACAGTATAAGCTGGGTACACACTGCACAATCTGGTTAGTGGTATGAGGTGACTGGGGAGTAACAGAGAGGCAGGAAGGCCCTGCTCGCAGTATAAGCTGGGTACACACTGCACGATCTGGTTAGTGGTATGAGGAGACTGGGGAGTTACAGAGAGGCAGGAGGGCCCTGCTCGCAGTATAAGCTGGGTACACACTGCACAATCTGGTTAGTGGTATGAGGAGACTGGGGAGTAACAGAGAGGCAGGAGGGCCCTGCTCGCAGTATAAGCTGGGTACACACTGCACAATCTGGTTAGTGCTATGAGGAGACTGGGGAGTAACAGAGAGGCAGGAGGACCCTGCTCGCAGTATAAGCTGGGTACAGACTGCACGATCTGGTTAGTGCTATGAGGAGATTGGGGAGTAACAGAGAGGCAGAAGGGCCCTGCTCGCAGTATAAGCTGGGTACACACTGCACGATCTGGTTAGTGCCATGAGGTGACTGGGGAGTAACAGAGAGGCAGGAGGGCCCTGCTCGCAGTATAAGCTGGGTACACACTGCACGATCTGGTTAGTGCTATGGGGAGACTGGGGAGTAACAGAGAGGCAGGAGGGCCCTGATGTCAGTATATGCTGGGTACACACTGCACGATGTGGTTAGTGCTATGAGGAGACTGGGGAGTAACAGGGAGGCAGGAGGGCCCTGCTCGCAGTATAAGCTGGGTACACACTGCACGATCTGGTTAGTGCTATGGGGAGACTGGGGAGTAACAGAGAGGCAGGAGGGCCCTGCTCACAGTATAAGCTGGGTACACACTGCACGATCTGGTTATTGCTATGAGGAGACTGGGGAGTAACAGAGAGGCAGGAGGGCCCTGCTCGCAGTATAAGCTGGGTACACACTGCACGATCTGGTTAGTGCTATGAGGAGATTGGGAGTAACAGAGAGGCAGGAGGACCCTGCTCGCAGTATAACTGGGTACACACTGCACGATCTGGTTAGTGCGATGAGGAGACTGGGGAGTAACAGAGAGGCAGGAGGGCCCTGCTCGCAGTATAAGCTGGGTACACACTGCACGATCTGGTTAGTGGTATGAGGAGACTGGGGCGTAACAGAGAGGCAGGAGGGAAAAGCTCGCAGTATAACTGGGTACACACTGCACGATCTGGTTAGTGCTATGAGGAGACTGGGGAGTAACAGAGAGGCAGGAGGGCCCTGCTCACAGTATAAGCTGGGTACACACTGCACGATCTGGTTAGTACTATGAGGAGACTGGGGAGTAACAGAGAGGCAGGAGGGCCCTGCTCGCAGTATAACTGGGTACACACTGCACGATCTGGTTAGTGCTATGAGGAGACTGGGGAGTAACAGAGAGGCAGGAGGGCCCTGCTCGCAGTATAAGCTGGGTTCACACTGCACGATCTGGTTAGTGCTATGAGGAGACTGGGGAGTAACAGAGAGGCAGGAGGGCCCTGCTCGCAGTATAAGCTGGGTACACACTGCATGATCTGGTTAGTGGTATGAGGAGACTGGGGAGTAACAGAGAGGCAGGAGGGCCCTGCTCGCAGTATAAGCTGGGTACACACTGCACGATCTGGTTAGTGCTATGAGGTGACTGAGGAGTAACAGAGAGGCAGGAGGGCCCTGCTCGCAGTATAAGCTGGGTACACACTGCACAATCTGGTTAGTGCTATGAGGTGACTGAGGAGTAACAGAGAGGCAGGAGGGCCCTGCTCACAGTATAAGCTGGGTATACACTGCACAATCTGGTTAGTGCTATGAGAAGACTGGGGAGTAACAGAGAGGAAGGAGGGCCCTGCTCACAGGATAAAGCTGGGTTACACACTGCACGATCTGGTTAGTGCTATGAGGAGACTGGGGAGTAACAGAGAGGCAGGAGGGCCCTGCTCGCAGTATAAGCTGGGTACACACTGCACGATCTGGTTAGTGCTATGAGGAGATTGGGGAGTAACAGAGAGGCAGGAGGACCCTGCTCGCAGTATAACTGGGTACACACTGCACGATCTGATTAGTGCGATGAGGAGACTGGGGAGTAACAGAGAGGCAGGAGGGCCCTGCTCGCAGTATAAGCTGGGTACACACTGCACGATCTGGTTAGTGGTATGAGGTGACTGGGGCGTAACAGAGAGGCAGGAGGGAAAAGCTCGCAGTATAACTGGGTACACACTGCACGATCTGGTTAGTGCTATGAGGAGACTGGGGAGTAACAGAGAGGCAGGAGGGCCCTGCTCACAGTATAAGCTGGGTACACACTGCACGATCTGGTTAGTACTATGAGGAGACTGGGGAGTAACAGAGAGGCAGGAGGGCCCTGCTCGCAGTATAACTGGGTACACACTGCACAATCTGGTTAGTGCTATGAGGAGACTGGGGAGTAACAGAGAGGCAGGAGGGCCCTGCTCGCAGTATAAGCTGGGTTCACACTGCACGATCTGGTTAGTGCTATGAGGAGACTGGGGAGTAACAGAGAGGCAGGAGAGCCCTGCTTGCAGTATACGCTGGGTACACACTGCACGATCTGTTTAGTGCTATGAGGAGACTGGGGAGTAACAGAGAGGCAGGAGGGCCCTGCTCGCAGTATAAGCTGGGTACACACTGCACGATCTGGTTAGTGCTATGAGGAGACTGGGGAGTAACAGAGAGGCAGGAGGGCCCTGCTCGTAGTATAAGATGGGTACACACTGCACGATCTGGTTAGTGCTATGAGGAGACTGGGGAGTAACAGAGAGGAAGGAGGGCCCTTCTCGCAGTATAAGCTGGGTACACACTGCACGATCTGTTTAGTGCTATGAGGAGACTGGGGAGTAACAGAGAGGCAGGAGGGCCCTGCTCGCAGTGTAAGCTGGGTAAACACTGCACGATCTGGTTAGTGCTATGAGGAGACTGGGGAGTAACAGAGAGGCAGGAGGGCCCTGCTCACAGTATAAGCTGGGTACACACTGCACGATCTGGTTAGTGCTATGAGGTGACTGGGGAGTAACAGAGAGGCAGGAGGGCCCTGATGTCAGTATAAGCTGGGTACACACTGAACGATCTGGTTAGTGCTATGAGGAGACTGGGGAGTAACAGAGAGGCAGGAGGACCCTGCTCGCAGTATAAGCTGGGTACACACTGCACGATCTGGTTAGTGCTATGAGGTGACTGGGGAGTAACAGAGAGGCAGGAGGGCCCTGATGTCAGTATAAGCTGGGTACACACTGCACGATCTGGTTACTGCTATGAGGAGACTGGGGAGTAACAGAGAGGCAGGAGGACCCTGCTCGCAGTATAACTGGGTACACACTGCACGATCTGGTTAGTGCTAGGAGGAGACTGGGGAGTAAGAGAGAGGAAGGAGGGCCCTGCTCACAGTATAAGCTGGGTACACAATGCACGATCTGGTTAGTGCTATGAGGAGACTGGGGAGTAACAGAGAGGCAGGAGGGCCCTGCTCACAGGATAAAGCTGGGTTACACACTGCACGATCTGGTTAGTGCTATGAGGAGACTGGGGAGTAACAGAGAGGCAGGAGGGCCCTGCTCACAGGATAAAGCTGGGTTACACTCTGCACGATCTGGTTAGTGCTATGAGGAGACTGAGAAGTAACAGAGAGGCAGGAGGGCCCTGCTCGCAGTGTAAGCTGGGTAAACACTGCACGAAATGGTTAGTGCTATGAGGAGACTGGGGAGTAACAGAGAGGCAGGAGGGCCCTGCTCACAGTATAAGCTGGGTACACACTGCACAATCTGGTTAGTGCTATGAGGAGACTGGGGAGTAACAGAGAGGCAGGAGGGCCCTGCTCACAGGATAAAGCTGGGTTACACTCTGCACGATCTGGTTAGTGCTATGAGGTGACTGAGGAGTAACAGAAAGGCAGGAGGGCCCTGCTCACAGTATAAGCTGGGTACACACTGCACGATCTGGTTAGTGCTATGAGGAGACTGGGGAGTAACAGAGAGGCAGGAGGGCCCTGCTCACAGTATAAGCTGGGTACACACTGCACAATCTGGTTAGTGCTATGAGGAGACTGAGAAGTAACAGAGAGGCAGGAGGGCCCTGCTCGCAGTGTAAGCTGGGTAAACACTGCACGATCTGGTTAGTGTTATGAGGAGACTGGGGAGTAACAGAGAGGCAGGAGGGCCCTGCTCACAGTATAAGCTGGGTACACACTGCACAATCTGGTTAGTGGTATGAGGTGACTGGGGAGTAACAGAGAGGCAGGAGGGCCCTGCTCGCAGTATAAGCTGGGTACACACTGCATGATCTGGTTAGTGGTATGAGGAGACTGGGGAGTTACAGAGAGGTAGGAGGGCCCTGCTCGCAGTATAAGCTGGGTACACACTGCACAATCTGGTTAGTGGTATGAAGAGACTGGGGAGTAACAGAGAGGCAGGAGGGCCCTGCTCGCAGTATAAGCTGGGTACACACTGCACAATCTGGTTAGTGCTATGAGGAGACTGGGGAGTAACAGAGAGGCAGGAGGACCCTGCTCGCAGTATAAGCTGGGTACACACTGCACGATCTGGTTAGTGCTATGAGGAGATTGGGGAGTAACAGAGAGGCAGGAGGGCCCTGCTCGCAGTATAAGCTGGGTACACACTGCACGATCTGGTTAGTGCTATGAGGTGACTGGGGAGTAACAGAGAGGCAGGAGGGCCCTGCTCGCAGTATAAGCTGGGTACACACTGCACGATCTGGTTAGTGCTATGGGGAGACTGGGGAGTAACAGAGAGGCAGGAGGGCCCTGATGTCAGTATAAGCTGGGTACACACTGCACGATGTGGTTAGTGCTATGAGGAGACTGGGGAGTAACAGGGAGGCAGGAGGGCCCTGCTCGCAGTATAAGCTGGGTACACACTGCACGATCTGGTTAGTGCTATGGGGAGACTGGGGAGTAACAGAGAGGCAGGAGGGCCCTGCTCACAGTATAAGCTGGGTACACACTGCACGATCTGGTTATTGCTATGAGGAGACTGGGGAGTAACAGAGAGGCAGGAGGGCCCTGCTCGCAGTATAAGCTGGGTACACACTGCACGATCTGGTTAGTGCTATGAGGAGATTGGGGAGTAACAGAGAGGCAGGAGGACCCTGCTCGCAGTATAACTGGGTACACACTGCACGATCTGGTTAGTGCGATGAGGAGACTGGGGAGTAACAGAGAGGCAGGAGGGCCCTGCTCGCAGTATAAGCTGGGTACACACTGCACGATCTGGTTAGTGGTATGAGGAGACTGGGGAGTAACAGAGAGGCAGGAGGGAAAAGCTCGCAGTATAACTGGGTACACACTGCACGATCTGGTTAGTGCTATGAGGAGACTGGGGAGTAACAGAGAGGCAGGAGGGCCCTGCTCACAGTATAAGCTGGGTACACACTGCACGATCTGGTTAGTACTATGAGGAGACTGGGGAGTTACAGAGAGGCAGGAGGGCCCTGCTCGCAGTATAAGCTAGGTACACACTGCATGATCTGGTTAGTGGTATGAGGAGACTGGGGAGTAACAGAGAGGCAGGAGGGCCCTGCTCGCAGTATAAGCTGGGTACACACTGCACGATCTGGTTAGTGCTATGGGGAGACTGGGGAGTAACAGAGAGGCAGGAGGGCCCTGCTCACAGTATAAGCTGGGTACACACTGCACGATCTGGTTATTGCTATGAGGAGACTGGGGAGTAACAGAGAGGCAGGAGTGCCCTGATGTCAGTATAAGCTGGGTACACACTGCACGATCTGGTTAGTGCTATGAGGAGATTGGGGAGTAACAGAGAGGCAGGAGGACCCTGCTCGCAGTATAACTGGGTACACACTGCACGATCTGGTTAGTGCGATGAGGAGACTGGGGAGTAACAGAGAGGCAGGAGGGCCCTGCTCGCAGTATAAGCTGGGTACACACTGCACGATCTGGTTAGTGGTATGAGGAGACTGGGGAGTAACAGAGAGGCAGGAGGGAAAAGCTCGCAGTATAACTGGGTACACACTGCACGATCTGGTTAGTGCTATGAGGAGACTGGGGAGTAACAGAGAGGCAGGAGGGCCCTGCTCACAGTATAAGCTGGGTACACACTGCACGATCTGGTTAGTACTATGAGGAGACTGGGGAGTAACAGAGAGGCAGGAGGGCCCTGCTCGCAGTATAAGCTGGGTACACACTGCATGATCTGGTTAGTGGTATGAGGAGACTGGGGAGTAACAGAGAGGCAGGAGGGCCCTGCTCGCAGTATAAGCTGGGTACACACTGCACGATCTGGTTAGTGCTATGAGGTGACTGAGGAGTAACAGAGAGGCAGGAGGGCCCTGCTCGCAGTATAAGCTGGGTACACACTGCACGATCTGGTTAGTGCTATGAGGTGACTGAGGAGTAACAGAGAGGCAGGAGGGCCCTGCTCACAGTATAAGCTGGGTATACACTGCACAATCTGGTTAGTGCTATCAGGAGACTGGGGAGTAACAGAGAGGAAGGAGGGCCCTGCTCACAGGATAAAGCTGGGTTACACACTGCACGATCTGGTTAGTGCTATGAGGAGACTGGGGAGTAACAGAGAGGCAGGAGGGCCCTGCTCACAGTATAAGCTGGGTACACATTGCACGATCTGGTTAGTGCTATGAGGAGACTGGGGAGTAACAGAGAGGCAGGAGGGCCCTGCTCGCAGTATAAGCTGGGTACACACTGCACGATCTGGTAGTGCTATGAGGTGACTGGGGAGTAACAGAGAGGCCGGAGGGCCCTGCTCGCAGTTTAAGCTGGGTACACACTGCACAATCTGGTTAGTGGTATGAGGAGACTGGGGAGTAACAGAGAGGTAGGAGGGCCCTGCTCGCAGTATAAGCTGGGTACACACTGCACGATCTGGTTAGTGGTATGAGGAGACTGGGGTGTAACAGAGAGGCAGGAGGGCCCTGCTCGCAGTATAAGCTGGGTACACAATGCATGATCTGGTTAGTGCTATGAGGAGACTGGGGAGTAACAGAGAGGCAGGAGGGCCCTGCTCGCAGTATAAGCTGGGTACACACTGCACGATCTGGTTAGTGCTATGAGGAGACTGGGGAGTAACAGAGAGGCAGGAGGGCCCTGCTCGCAGTATAAGATGGGTACACACTGCACGATCTGGTTAGGGCTATGAGGAGACTGGGGAGTAACAGAGAGGAAGGAGGGCCCTGCTCGCAGTATAAGCTGGGTACACACTGCATGATCTGGTTAGTGCTATGAGGAGACTGGGGAGTAAAAGAGAGGAAGGAGGGCCCTGCTCGCAGTATAAGCTGGGTACACACTGCACGATCTGTTTAGTGCTATGAGGTGACTGAGGATTAACAGAGAGGCAGGAGGGCCCTGCTCGCAGTATAAGGTGGGTACACACTGCACGATCTGGTTAGTGCTATGAGGAGACTGGGGAGTAACAGAGAGGCAGGAGGGCACTGCTCACAGTATAAGCTGGGTACACACTGTACAATCTGGTTAGTGCTAGGAGGAGACTGGGGAGTAACAGAGAGGCAGGAGGGCCCTGCTTGCAGTATAAGCTGGGTACACACTGCACGATCTGGTTAGTGCTATGAGGTGACTGAGGAGTAACAGAGAGGCAGGAGGGTCCTGCTCGCAGTATAAGCTGGGTACACACTGCACGATCTGGTTAGTGCTATGAGGAGACTGGGGAGTAACAGAGAGGAAGGAGGGCCCTGCTCGCAGTATAAGCTGGGTACACTGCACGATCTGTTTAGTGCTATGAGGAGACTGGGGAGTAACAGAGAGGCAGGAGGGCCCTGCTTGCAGTATAAGCTGGGTACACACTGCACGATCTGTTTAGTGCTATGAGGAGACTGGGGAGTAACAGAGAGGCAGGAGGGCCCTGCTCGCAGTATAAGCTGGGTACACACTGCACGATCTGGTTAGTGCTAGGAGGAGACTGGGGAGTAAGAGAGTGGAAGGAGGGCCCTGCTCGCAGTATAAGCTGGGTACACACTACACGATCTGGTTAGTGCTATGAGGAGACTGGGGAGTAACAGAGAGGCAGGAGGGCCCTGCTCACAGGATAAAGCTGGGTTACACACTGCACGATCTGGTTAGTGCTATGAGGTGACTGAGGAGTAACAGAGAGGCAGGAGGGCCCTGCTCACAGTATAAGCTGGGTACACACTGCACGATCTGGTTAGTGCTATGAGGAGACTGGGGAGTAACAGAGAGGCAGGAGGGCCCTGCTCACAGTATAAGCTGGGTACACACTGCACGATCTGGTTAGTGGTATGAGGAGACTGGGGAGTAACAGAGAGGCAGGAGGGCCCTGCTCGCAGTATAAGCTGGGTACACACTGCCCAATCTGGTTAGTGGTATGAGGAGACTGGGAAGTAACAGAGAGGCAGGAGGGCCCTGATGTCAGTATAAGCTGGGTACACACTGCACGATCTGGTTAGTGCTATGAGGAGACTGGGGAGTAACAGAGAGGCAGGAGGGCCCTGCTCGCAGTATAAGCTGGGTACACACTGCACGATCTGGTTAGTGCTATGAGGAGACTGGGGAGTAACAGAGAGGCAGGAGGGCCCTGATGTCAGTATAAGCTGGGTACACACTGCACGATCTGGTTAGTGCTATGATTAGACTGGGGAGTAACAGAGAGGCAGGAGGACCCTGCTCGCAGTATAACTGGGTACACACTGCACGATCTGGTTAGTGCGATGAGGAGACTAGGGAGTAACAGAGAGGCAGGAGGGCCCTGCTCGCAGTATAAGCTGGGTACACACTGCACGATCTGGTTAGTGGTATGAGGAGACTGGGGAGTAACAGAGAGGCAGGAGGACCCGGCTCGCAGTATAAGCTGGGTACACACTGCACGATCTGGTTAGTGCTATGAGGAGACTGGGAAGTAGCAGAGAGGCTGGAGGGCCCTGCTCGCAGGAATAAGCTGGGTACACACTGCACGATCTGGTTAGTGCTATGAGGAGACTGGGGAGTGACAGAGAGGCAGGAGGGCCCTGCTCACAGTATAAGCTGGGTACACAGTGCACGATCTGGTTAGTGCTATGTGGAGACTGGGGAGTAACAGAGAGGCAGGAGGGCCCTGCTCGCAGTATAACTGGGTACACACTGCACGATCTGGTAAGTGCTATGAGGAGACTGGGGAGTAACAGAGAGGCAGGAGGGCCCTGCTCGCAGTATAACTGGGTACACACTGCACGATCTGGTTAGTGCTATGGGGAGACTGGGGAGTAACAGAGAGGCAGGAGGACCGTGCTCGCAGTATAAGCTGGGTTACACACTGCACGATCTGGTTAGTGCTATGAGGAGACTGGGGAGTAACAGAGAGGCAGGAAGGCCCTGCTCGCAGTATAAGCTGGGTACATACTGCACGATCTGGTTAGTGCTATGAGGAGACTGGGGAGTAACAGAGAGGCAGGAGGGCCCTGCTCGCAGTATAAGCTGGGTACACATTGCACGATCTGGTTAGTGCTATGAGGTGACTGGGGAGTAACAGAGAGGCAGGAGGGCCCTGCTCGCAGTATAACTGGGTACACACTGCACGATCTGGTTAGTGCTATGAGGTGACTGGGGAGTAACAGAGAGGCAGGAGGGCCCTGCTCGCAGTATAAGCTGGGTACACACTGCACGATCTGGTTAGTGCTATGAGGAGACTGGGGAGTAACAGAGAGGCAGGAGGGCCCTGCTTGCAGTAGAACTGGGTACACACTGCACGATCTGGTTAGTGCTATGAGGTGACTGGGGAGTAACAGAGAGGCAGGAGGGCCCTGCTCGCAGTATAAGCTGGGTACACACTACACGATCTGGTTAGTGCTATGAGGTGACTGAGGAGTAACAGAGAGGCAGGAGGGCCCAGCTCGCAGTATAAGCTGGGTACACACTGCACAATCTGGTTAGTGCTATGAGGTGACTGAGGAGTAACAGAGAGGCAGGAGGGCCCTGCTCACAGTATAAGCTGGGTATACACTGCACGATCTGGTTAGTGCTATGAGGTGACTGGGGAGTAACAGAGAGGCAGGAGGGCCCTGCTCGCAGTATAAGCTGGGTACACACTGCACGATCTGGTTAGTGCTATGAGGTGACTGAGGAGTAACAGAGAGGCAGGAGGGCCCTGCTCGCAGTATAAGCTGGGTACACACTGCACGATCTGGTTAGTGCTATGAGGAGACTGGGGAGTAACAGAGAGGAAGGAGGGCCCTGCTCACAGGATAAAGCTGGGTTACACACTGCACGATCTGGTTAGTGCTATGAGGAGACTGGGGAGTAACAGAGAGGCAGGAGGGCCCTGCTCGCAGTATAAGCTGGGTACACACTGCACGATCTGGTTAGTGCTATGAGGTGACTGCGGAGTAACAGAGAGGCCGGATGGCCCTGCTCGCAGTATAAGCTGGGTACACACTGCACAATCTGGTTAGTGGTATGAGGAGACTGGGGAGTAACAGAGAGGCAGGAGGGCCCTGCTCGCATTATAAGATGGGTACACACTGCACGATTTGGTTAGTGCTATAAGGAGACTGGGGAGTAACAGAGTGGCCGGAGGGCCCTGCTCACAGGAATAAGCTGGGTACACACTGCACGATCTGGTTAGTGCTATGAGGAGACTGGGGAGTAACAGAGAGGCAGGAGGGCCCTGCTCGCAGTATAAGCTGGGTACACACTGCACGATCTGGTTAGTGCTATGAGGTGACTGAGGATTAACAGAGAGGCAGGAGGGCCCTGCTCGCAGTATAAGCTGGGTACACACTGCACGATCTGGTTAGTGGTATGAGGAGACTGGGGAGTAACAGAGAGGCAGGAGTGCCCTGCTCACAGGATAAAGCTGGGTACACACTGCACGATCTGGTTAGTGCTATGAGGAGACTGGGGAGTAACAGAGAGGCAGGAGGGCCCTGCTCACAGTATAAGCTGGTTACACACTGCACGATCTGGTTAGTGCTATGAGGAGACTGGGGAGTAACAGAGAGGCAGGAGGGCCCTGCTCACAGTATAAGCTGGGTACACACTGCACGATCTGGTTAGTGCTATGAGGAGACTGGGGAGTAACAGAGAGGCAGGAGGGCCCTGCTCGCAGGATAAGCTGGGTACACATTGCTCGATCTGGTTATTGCTATGAGGAGACTGGGGAGTAACAGAGAGGCAGGAGGGCCCTGCTCGCAGTATAAGCTGGGTACATACTGCACGATCTGGTTAGTGCTATGAGGAGACTGGGGAGTAACAGAGAGGCAGGAGGGCCCTGCTCGCAGTATAAGCTGGGTACACATTGCACGATTTGGTTAGTGCTATGAGGTGACTGGGGAGTAACAGAGAGGCAGGAGGGCCCTGCTCGCAGTATAACTGGGTACACACTGCACGATCTTGTTAGTGCTATGAGGTGACTGGGGAGTAACAGAGAGGCAGGAGGGCCCTGCTCGCAGTATAAGCTGGGTACACACTGCACGATCTGGTTAGTGCTATGAGGAGACTGGGGAGTAACAGAGAGGCAGGAGGGCCCTGCTCGCAGTAGAACTGGGTACACACTGCACGATTTGGTTAGTGCTATGAGGTGACTGGGGAGTAACAGAGAGGCAGGAGGGCCCTGCTCGCAGTATAAGCTGGGTACACACTGCACGATCTGGTTAGTGCTATGAGGTGACTGAGGAGTAACAGAGAGGCAGGAGGGCCCAGCTCGCAGTATAAGCTGGGTACACACTGCACAATCTGGTTAGTGCTATGAGGTGACTGAGGAGTAACAGAGAGGCAGGAGGGCCCTGCTCACAGTATAAGCTGGGTATACACTGCACGATCTGGTTAGTGCTATGAGGTGACTGGGGAGTAACAGAGAGGCAGGAGGGCCCTGCTCGCAGTATAAGCTGGGTACACACTGCACGATCTGGTTAGTGCTATGAGGTGACTGAGGAGTAACAGAGAGGCAGGAGGGCCCTGCTCGCAGTATAAGCTGGGTACACACTGCACGATCTGGTTAGTGCTATGAGGAGACTGGGGAGTAACAGAGAGGAAGGAGGGCCCTGCTCACAGGATAAAGCTGGGTTACACACTGCACGATCTGGTTAGTGCTATGAGGAGACTGGGGAGTAACAGAGAGGCAGGAGGGCCCTGCTCGCAGTATAAGCTGGGTACACACTGCACAATCTGGTTAGTGGTATGAGGAGACTGGGGAGTAACAGAGAGGCAGGAGGGCCCTGCTCGCAGTATAAGCTGGGTACACATTGCACGATCTGGTTAGTGCTATAAGGAGACTGGGGAGTAACAGAGAGGCAGAAGGGCTCTGCTCACAGGAATAATCTGGGTACACACTGCACGATCTGGTTAGTGCTATGAGGAGAGTGGGGAGTAACACAGAGGCAGGAGGGCCCTGCTCGCAGTATAAGCTGGGTACACATTGCACGATCTGGTTAGTGCTATGAGGAGACTGGGGAGTAACAGAGAGGCAAGAGGGCCCTGCTCGCAGTATAAGCTGGGTACACACTGCACGATCTGGTTAGTGCTATGAGGAGACTGGGGAGTAACAGAGATGCAGGAGGGCCCTGCTCGCAGTATAAGATGGGTACACACTGCACGATCTGGTTAGTGCTATAAGGAGACTGGGGAGAAACAGAGTGGCCGGAGGGCCCTGCTCACAGGAATAAGCTGGGTACACACTGCACGATCTGGTTAGTGCTATGAGGAGACTGGGGAGTAACAGAGAGGCAGGAGGGCCCTGCTCGCAGTATAAGCTGGGTACACACTGCACGATCTGGTTAGTGGTATGAGGAGACTGGGGAGTAACAGAGAGGTAGGAGGGCCCTGCTCGCAGTATAAGCTGGGTACACACTGCACGATCTGGTTAGTGGTATGAGGAGACTGGGGTGTAACAGAGAGGCAGGAGGGCCCTGCTCACAGTATAAGCTGGGTACACATTGCACGATCTGGTTAGTGCTATGAGGAGACTGGGGAGTAACAGAGAGGCAGGAGGGCCCTGCTCGCAGTATATGCTGGGTACACACTGCACGATCTGGTAGTGCTATGAGGTGACTGGGGAGTAACAGAGAGGCCGGAGGGCCCTGCTCGCAGTATAAGCTGGGTACACACTGCACAATCTGGTTAGTGGTATGAGGAGACTGGGGAGTAACAGAGAGGCAGGAGGGCCCTGCTCGCAGTATAAGCTGGGTACACACTGCACGATCTGGTTAGTGGTATGAGGAGACTGGGGTGTAACAGAGAGGCAGGAGGGCCCTGCTCGCAGTATAAGCTGGGTACACAATGCACGATCTGGTTAGTGCTATGAGGAGACTGGGGAGTAACAGAGAGGCAGGAGGGCCCTGCTCGCAGTATAAGCTGGGTACACACTGCACGATCTGGTTAGTGCTATGAGGAGACTGGGGAGTAACAGAGAGGCAGGAGGGCCCTGCTCGCAGTATAAGATGGGTACACACTGCACGATCTGGTTAGGGCTATGAGGAGACTGGGGAGTAACAGAGAGGAAGGAGGGCCCTGCTCGCAGTATAAGCTGGGTACTCACTGCATGATCTGGTTAGTGCTATGAGGAGACTGGGGAGTAACAGAGAGGAAGGAGGGCCCTGCTCGCAGTATAAGCTGGGTACACACTGCACGATCTGTTTAGTGCTATGAGGTGACTGAGGATTAACAGAGAGGCAGGAGGGCCCTGCTCGCAGTATAAGGTGGGTACGCACTGCACGATCTGGTTAGTGCTATGAGGAGACTGGGGAGTAACAGAGAGGCAGGAGGGCCCTGCTCGCAGTATAAGCTGGGTACTCACTGCATGATCTGGTTAGTGCTATGAGGAGACTGGGGAGTAACAGAGAGGAAGGAGGGCCCTGCTCGCAGTATAAGCTGGGTACACACTGCACGATCTGTTTAGTGCTATGAGGTGACTGAGGATTAACAGAGAGGCAGGAGGGCCCTGCTCACAGTATAAGCTGGGTACACACTGCACAATCTAGTTAGTGCTAGGAGGAGACTGGGGAGTAACAGAGAGGCAGGAGGGCCCTGCTTGCAGTATAAGCTGGGTACACACTGCACGATCTGGTTAGTGCTATGAGGTGACTGAGGAGTAACAGAGAGGCAGGAGGATCCTGCTCGCAGTATAAGCTGGGTACACACTGCACGATCTGGTTAGTGCTATGAGGAGACTGGGGAGTAACAGAGAGGAAGGAGGGCCCTGCTCGCAGTATAAGCTGGGTACACTGCACGATCTGTTTAGTGCTATGAGGAGACTGGGGAGTAACAGAGAGGCAGGAGGGCCCTGCTTGCAGTATAAGCTGGGTACACACTGCACGATCTGTTTAGTGCTATGAGGAGACTGGGGAGTAACAGAGATGCAGGAGGGCCCTGCTCGCAGTATAAGCTGGGTACACACTGCACGATCTGGTTAGTGCTATGAGGAGACTGGGCAGTAACAGAGAGGCAGGAGGGCCCTGCTCGTAGTATAAGATGGGTACACACTGCACGATCTGGTTAGTGCTATGAGGAGACTGGGGAGTAACAGAGAGGAAGGAGGGCCCTGCTCGCAGTATAAGATGGGTACACACTGCACGATCTGGTTAGTGCTATGAGGAGACTGGGGAGTAACAGAGAGGAAGGAGGGCCCTGCTCGCAGTATAAGCTGGGTACACACTGCACGATCTGTTTAGTGCTATGAGGTGACTGAGGATTAACAGAGAGGCAGGAGGGCCCTGCTCGCAGTATAAGGTGGGTACACACTGCACGATCTGGTTAGTGCTATGAGGAGACTGGGGAGTAACAGAGAGGCAGGAGGGCCCTGCTCGCAGTATAAGCTGGGTATACACTGCACGATCTGGTTAGTGCTATGAGGTGACTGAGGAGTAACAGAGAGGCAGGAGGGCCCTGATCGCAGTATAAGCTGGGTACACACTGCACGATCTGGTTAGTGCTATGAGGTGACTGAGGAGTAACAGAGAGGCAGGAGGGTCCTACTCGCAGTATAAGCTGGGTACACACTGCACGATCTGGTTAGTGCTATGAGGAGACTGGGGAGTAACAGAGAGGAAGGAGGGCCCTGCTCGCAGTATAAGCTGGGTACACTGCACGATCTGTTTAGTGCTATGAGGAGACTGGGGAGTAACAGAGAGGCAGGAGGTCCCTGCTTGCAGTATAAGCTGGATACATACTGCACGATCTGTTTAGTGCTATGAGGAGACTGGGGAGTAACAGAGAGGCAGGAGGGCCCTGCTCGCAGTATAAGCTGGGTACACACTGCACGATCTGGTTAGTGCTAGGAGGAGACTGGGGAGTAAGAGAGAGGAAGGAGGGCCCTGATCACAGTATAAGCTGGGTACACACTGCACGATCTGGTTATTGCTATGAGGAGACTGGGGAGTAACAGAGAGGCAGGAGGGCCCTGCTCGCAGTATAAGCTGGGTACACACTGCACGATCTGGTTAGTGCTATGAGGAGACTGGGGAGTAACAGAGAGGCAGGAGGGCCCTGCTCACAGGATAAAGCTGGGTACACACTGCAAGATCTGGTTATTGCTATGAGGAGACTGGGGAGTAACAGAGAGGCAGGAGGGCCCTGCTCGCAGTATAAGCTGGGTACACACTGCACGATCTGGTTAGTGCTATGAGGTGACTGAGGAGTAACAGAGAGGCAGGAGGGCCCTGCTCGCAGTATAAGCTGGGTACACACTGCACAATCTGGTTAGTGCTATGAGGAGACTGGGAAGTAACAGAGAGGCAGGAGGGCCCTGCTCGCAGTGTAAGCTGGGTAAACACTGCACGATCTGGTTAGTGCTATGAGGAGACTGGGGAGTAACAGAGAGGCAGGAGGGCCCTGCTCACAGTATAAGCTGGGTACACACTGCACGATCTGGTTAGTGCTATGAGGTGACTGGGGAGTAACAGAGAGGCAGGAGGGCCCTGATGTCAGTATAAGCTGGGTACACACTGAACGATCTGGTTAGTGCTATGAGGAGACTGGGGAGTAACAGAGAGGCAGGAGGACCCTGCTCGCAGTATAAGCTGGGTACACACTGCATGATCTGGTTAGTGCTATGAGGTGACTGGGGAGTAACAGAGAGGCAGGAGGGCCCTGATGTCAGTATAAGCTGGGTACACACTGCACGATCTGGTTACTGCTATGAGGAGACTGGGGAGTAACAGAGAGGCAGGAGCACCCTGCTCGCAGTATAACTGGGTACACACTGCACGATCTGGTTAGTGCTAGGAGGAGACTGGGGAGTAAGAGAGAGGAAGGAGGGCCCTGCTCACAGTATAAGCTGGGTACACAATGCACGATCTGGTTAGTGCTATGAGGAGACTGGGGAGTAACAGAGAGGCAGGAGGGCCCTGCTCACAGGATAAAGCTGGGTTACACACTGCACAATCTGGTTAGTGCTATGAGGAGACTGGGGAGTAACAGAGAGGCAGGAGGGCCCTGCTCACAGGATAAAGCTGGGTTACACTCTGGACGATCTGGTTAGTGCTATGAGGAGACTGAGAAGTAACAGAGGCAGGAGGGCCCTGCTCGCAGTGCAAGCTGGGTAAACACTGCACGACCTGGTTAGTGCTATGAGGAGACTGGGGAGTAACAGAGAGGCAGGAGGGCCCTGCTCACAGTATAAGCTGGGTACACACTGCACGATCTGGTTAGTGCTATGAGGAGACTGGGGAGTAACAGAAAGGCAGGAGGGCCCTGCTCACAGTATAAGCTGGGTACACACTGCACGATCTGGTTAGTGCTATGAGGAGACTGGGGAGTAACAGAGAGGCAGGAGGGCCCTGCTCACAGTATAAGCTGGGTACACACTGCACAATCTGGTTAGTGGTATGAGGAGACTGAGAAGTAACAGAGAGGCAGGAGGGCCCTGCTCGCAGTGTAAGCTGGGTAAACACTGCACGATCTGGTTAGTGCTATGAGGAGACTGGGGAGTAACAGAGAGGCAGGAGGGCCCTGCTCACAGTATAAGCTGGGTACACACTGCACAATCTGGTTAGTGGTATGAGGTGACTGGGGAGTAACAGAGAGGCAGGAGGGCCCTGCTCGCAGTATAAGCTGGGTAAACACTGCACGATCTGGTTAGTGCTATGAGGAGACTGGGGAGTAACAGAGAGGCAGGAGGGCCCTGCTCACAGTATAAGCTGGGTACACACTGCACGATCTGGTTAGTGCTATGAGGTGACTGGGGAGTAACAGAGAGGCAGGAGGGCCCTGATGTCAGTATAAGCTGGGTACACACTGAACGATCTGGTTAGTGCTATGAGGAGACTGGGGAGTAACAGAGAGGCAGGAGGACCCTGCTCGCAGTATAAGCTGGGTACACACTGCACGATCTGGTTAGTGCTATGAGGTGACTGGGGAGTAACAGAGAGGCAGGAGGGCCCTGATGTCAGTATAAGCTGGGTACACACTGCACGATCTGGTTACTGCTATGAGGAGACTGGGGAGTAACAGAGAGGCAGGAGGACCCTGCTCGCAGTATAACTGGGTACACACTGCACGATCTGGTTAGTGCTAGGAGGAGACTGGGGAGTAAGAGAGAGGAAGGAGGGCCCTGCTCACAGTATAAGCTGGGTACACAATGCACGATCTGGTTAGTGCTATGAGGAGACTGGGGAGTAACAGAGAGGCAGGAGGGCCCTGCTCACAGGATAAAGCTGGGTTACACTCTGCACGATCTGGTTAGTGCTATGAGGAGACTGAGAAGTAACAGAGAGGCAGGAGGGCCCTGCTCGCAGTGTAAGCTGGGTAAACACTGCACGACCTGGTTAGTGCTATGAGGAGACTGGGGAGTAACAGAGAGGCAGGAGGGCCCTGCTCACAGGATAAAGCTGGCTTACACTCTGCACGATCTGGTTAGTGCTATGAGGTGACTGAGGAGTAACAGAAAGGCAGGAGGGCCCTGCTCACAGTATAAGCTGGGTACACACTGCACGATCTGGTTAGTGCTATGAGGAGACTGGGGAGTAACAGAGAGGCAGGAGGGCCCTGCTCACAGTATAAGCTGGGTACACACTGCACAATCTGGTTAGTGCTATGAGGAGACTGAGAAGTAACAGAGAGGCAGGAGGGCCCTGCTCGCAGTGTAAGCTGGGTAAACACTGCACGATCTGGTTAGTGCTATGAGGAGACTGGGGAGTAACAGAGAGGCAGGAGGGCACTGCTCACAGTATAAGCTGGGTACACACTGCACGATCTGGTTAGTGGTATGAGGAGACTGGGGAGTTACAGAGAGGCAGGAGGGCCCTGCTCGCAGTATAAGCTGGGTACACACTGCACGATCTGGTTAGTGGTATGAGG
Organism: Taudactylus pleione; assembly: GCA_031769625.1. Classification (NCBI taxonomy): domain Eukaryota; kingdom Metazoa; phylum Chordata; class Amphibia; order Anura; family Myobatrachidae; genus Taudactylus; species Taudactylus pleione. Next base: position 1,178,869 of record JAUIMM010001558.1, on the reverse strand, counting down.
AGACTGGGGAGTTACAGAGAGGCAGGAGGGCCCTGCTCGCAGTATAAGCTGGGTACACACTGCACAATCTGGTTAGTGGTATGAGGAGACTGGGGAGTAACAGAGAGGCAGGAGGGCCCTGCTCGCAGTATAAGCTGGGTACACACTGCACGATCTGGTTAGTGCTATGAGGAGACTGGAGAGTAACAGAGAGGCAGGAGGACCCTGCTCGCAGTATAAGCTGGGTACAGACTGCACAATCTGGTTAGTGCTATGAGGAGATTGGGGAGTAACAGAGAGGCAGAAGGGCCCTGCTCGCAGTATAAGCTGGGTACACACTGCACGATCTGGTTAGTGCTATGAGGTGACTGGGGAGTAACAGAGAGGCAGGAGGGCCCTGCTCGCAGTATAAGCTGGGTACACACTGCACGATCTGGTTAGTGCTATGGGGAGACTGGGGAGTAACAGAGAGGCAGGAGGGCCCTGATGTCAGTATAAGCTGGGTACACACTGCACGATGTGGTTAGTGCTATGAGGAGACTGGGGAGTAACAGGGAGGCAGGAGGGCCCTGCTCGCAGTATAAGCTGGGTACACACTGCACGATCTGGTTAGTGCGATGAGGAGACTGGGGAGTAACAGAGAGGCAGGAGGGCCCTGCTCGCAGTATAAGCTGGGTACACACTGCACGATCTGGTTAGTGCTATGAGGAGACTGGGGAGTAACAGAGAGGCAGGAGGGCCCTGCTCGCAGTAGAACTGGGTACACACTGCACGATTTGGTTAGTGCTATGAGGTGACAGGGGAGTAACAGAGAGGCAGGAGGGCCCTGCTCGCAGTATAAGCTGGGTACACACTGCACGATCTGGTTAGTGCTATGAGGTGACTGAGGAGTAACAGAGAGGCAGGAGGGCCCAGCTCGCAGTATAAGCTGGGTACACACTGCACGATCTGGTTAGTGCTATGAGGTGACTGAGGAGTAACAGAGAGGCAGGAGGGCCCAGCTCGCAGTATAAGCTGGGTACACACTGCACAATCTGGTTAGTGCTATGAGGTGACTGAGGAGTAACAGAGAGGCAGGAGGGCCCTGCTCACAGTATAAGCTGGGTACACACTGCACGATCTGGTTAGTGCTATGAGGTGACTGGGGAGTAACAGAGAGGCAGGAGGGCCCTGCTCGCAGTATAAGCTGGGTACACACTGCACGATCTGGTTAGTGCTATGGGGAGACTGGGGAGTAACAGAGAGGCAGGAGGGCCCTGATGTCAGTATAAGCTGGGTACACACTGCACGATGTGGTTAGTGCTATGAGGAGACTGGGGAGTAACAGGGAGGCAGGAGGGCCCTGCTCGCAGTATAAGCTAGGTACACACTGCACGATCTGGTTAGTGCGATGAGGAGACTGGGGAGTAACAGAGAGGCAGGAGGGCCCTGCTCGCAGTATAAGCTGGGTACACACTGCACGATCTGGTTAGTGCTATGAGGAGACTGGGGAGTAACAGAGAGGCAGGAGGGCCCTGCTCGCAGTAGAACTGGGTACACACTGCACGATTTGGTTAGTGCTATGAGGTGACAGGGGAGTAACAGAGAGGCAGGAGGGCCCTGCTCGCAGTATAAGCTGGGTACACACTGCACGATCTGGTTAGTGCTATGAGGTGACTGAGGAGTAACAGAGAGGCAGGAGGGCCCAGCTCGCAGTATAAGCTGGGTACACACTGCACGATCTGGTTAGTGCTATGAGGTGACTGAGGAGTAACAGAGAGGCAGGAGGGCCCAGCTCGCAGTATAAGCTGGGTACACACTGCACAATCTGGTTAGTGCTATGAGGTGACTGAGGAGTAACAGAGAGGCAGGAGGGCCCTGCTCACAGTATAAGCTGGGTATACACTGCACGATCTGGTTAGTGCTATGAGGTGACTGGGGAGTAACAGAGAGGCAGGAGGGCCCTGCTCGCAGTATAAGCTGGGTACACACTGCACGATCTGGTTAGTGCTATGAGGTGACTGAGGAGTAACAGAGAGGCAGGAGGGCCCTGCTCGCAGTATAAGCTGGGTACACACTGCACGATCTGGTTAGTGCTATGAGGAGACTGGGGAGTAACAGAGAGGAAGGAGGGCCCTGCTCACAGGATAAAGCTGGGTTACACACTGCACGATCTGGTTAGTGCTATGAGGAGACTGGGGAGTAACAGAGAGGCAGGAGGGCCCTGCTCACAGTATAAGCTGGGTACACACTGCACGATCTGGTTAGTGCTATGAGGTGACTGGGGAGTAACAGAGAGGCAGGAGGGCCCTGATGTCAGTATAAGCTGGGTACACACTGAACGATCTGGTTAGTGCTATGAGGAGACTGGGGAGTAACAGAGAGGCAGGAGGACCCTGCTCGCAGTATAAGCTGGGTACACACTGCATGATCTGGTTAGTGCTATGAGGTGACTGAGGATTAACAGAGAGGCAGGAGGGCCCTGCCTCGCAGTATAAGGTGGGTACACACTGCACGATCTGGTTAGTGCTATGAGGAGACTGGGGAGTAACAGAGAGGCAGGAGGGCACTGCTCACAGTATAAGCTGGGTACACACTGCACAATCTAGTTAGTTCTAGGAGGAGACTGGGGAGTAACAGAGAGGCAGGAGGGCCCTGCTTGCAGTATAAGCTGGGTACACACTGCACGATCTGGTTAGTGCTATGAGGTGACTGAGGAGTAACAGAGAGGCAGGAGGGTCCTGCTCGCAGTATAAGCTGGGTACACACTGCACGATCTGGTTAGTGCTATGAGGAGACTGGGGAGTAACAGAGAGGAAGGAGGGCCCTGCTCGCAGTATAAGCTGGGTACACTGCACGATCTGTTTAGTGCTATGAGGAGACTGGGGAGTAACAGAGAGGCAGGAGGGCCCTGCTTGCAGTATAAGCTGGGTACACACTGCACGATCTGTTTAGTGCTATGAGGAGACTGGGGAGTAACAGAGATGCAGGAGGGCCCTGCTCGCAGTATAAGCTGGGTACACACTGCACGATCTGGTTAGTGCTATGAGGAGACTGGGCAGTAACAGAGAGGCAGGAGGGCCCTGCTCGTAGTATAAGATGGGTACACACTGCACGATCTGGTTAGTGCTATGAGGAGACTGGGGAGTAACAGAGAGGAAGGAGGGCCCTGCTCGCAGTATAAGCTGGGTACACACTGCACGATCTGGTTAGTGCTATGAGGAGACTGGGGAGTAACAGAGAGGAAGGAGGGCCCTGCTCGCAGTATAAGCTGGGTACACACTGCACGATCTGTTTAGTGCTATGAGGTGACTGAGGATTAACAGAGAGGCAGGAGGGCCCTGCTCGCAGTATAAGGTGGGTACACACTGCACGATCTGGTTAGTGCTATGAGGAGACTGGGGAGTAACAGAGAGGCAGGAGGGCCCTGCTCGCAGTATAAGCTGGGTATACACTGCACGATCTGGTTAGTGCTATGAGGTGACTGAGGAGTAACAGAGAGGCAGGAGGGCCCTGATCGCAGTATAAGCTGGGTACACACTGCACGATCTGGTTAGTGCTATGAGGTGACTGAGGAGTAACAGAGAGGCAGGAGGGTCCTACTCGCAGTATAAGCTGGGTACACACTGCACGATCTGGTTAGTGCTATGAGGAGACTGGGGAGTAACAGAGAGGAAGGAGGGCCCTGCTCGCAGTATAAGCTGGGTACACTGCACGATCTGTTTAGTGCTATGAGGAGACTGGGGAGTAACAGAGAGGCAGGAGGTCCCTGCTTGCAGTATAAGCTGGGTACATACTGCACGATCTGTTTAGTGCTATGAGGAGACTGGGGAGTAACAGAGAGGCAGGAGGGCCCTGCTCGCAGTATAAGCTGGGTACACACTGCACGATCTGGTTAGTGCTAGGAGGAGACTGGGGAGTAAGAGAGAGGAAGGAGTGCCCTGATCACAGTATAAGCTGGGTACACACTGCACGATCTGGTTATTGCTATGAGGAGACTGGGGAGTAACAGAGAGGCAGGAGGGCCCTGCTCGCAGTATAAGCTGGGTACACACTGCACGATCTGGTTAGTGCTATGAGGAGACTGGGGAGTAACAGAGAGGCAGGAGGGCCCTGCTCACAGGATAAAGCTGGGTACACACTGCACGATCTGGTTATTGCTATGAGGAGACTGGGGAGTAACAGAGAGGCAGGAGGGCCCTGCTCGCAGTATAAGCTGGGTACACACTGCACGATCTGGTTAGTGCTATGAGGTGACTGAGGAGTAACAGAGAGGCAGGAGGGCCCTGCTCGCAGTATAAGCTGGGTACACACTGCACAATCTGGTTAGTGCTATGAGGAGACTGGGAAGTAACAGAGAGGCAGGAGGGCCCTGCTCGCAGTGTAAGCTGGGTAAACACTGCACGATCTGGTTAGTGCTATGAGGAGACTGGGGAGTAACAGAGAGGCAGGAGGGCCCTGCTCACAGTATAAGCTGGGTACACACTGCACGATCTGGTTAGTGCTATGAGGTGACTGGGGAGTAACAGAGAGGCAGGAGGGCCCTGATGTCAGTATAAGCTGGGTACACACTGCACGATCTGGCTACTGCTATGAGGAGACTGGGGAGTAACAGAGAGGCAGGAGCACCCTGCTCGCAGTATAACTGGGTACACACTGCACGATCTGGTTAGTGCTAGGAGGAGACTGGGGAGTAAGAGAGAGGAAGGAGGGCCCTGCTCACAGTATAAGCTGGGTACACAATGCACGATCTGGTTAGTGCTATGAGGAGACTGGGGAGTAACAGAGAGGCAGGAGGGTCCTGCTCACAGGATAAAGCTGGGTTACACACTGCACAATCTGGTTAGTGCTATGAGGAGACTGGGGAGTAACAGAGAGGCAGGAGGGCCCTGCTCACAGGATAAAGCTGGGTTACACTCTGCACGATCTGGTTAGTGCTATGAGGAGACTGAGAAGTAACAGAGAGGCAGGAGGGCCCTGCTCGCAGTGTAAGCTGGGTAAACACTGCACGACCTGGTTAGTGCTATGAGGAGACTGGGGAGTAACAGAGAGGCAGGAGGGCCCTGCTCACAGTATAAGCTGGGTACACACTGCACAATCTGGTTAGTGCTATGAGGAGACTGGGGAGTAACAGAGAGGCAGGAGGGCCCTGCTCACAGGATAAAGCTGGGTTACACTCTGCACGATCTGGTTAGTGCTAAGAGGTGACTGAGGAGTAACAGAAAGGCAGGAGGGCCCTGCTCACAGTATAAGCTGGGTACACACTGCACGATCTGGTTAGTGCTATGAGGAGACTGGGGAGTAACAGAGAGGCAGGAGGGCCCTGCTCACAGTATAAGCTGGGTACACACTGCACAATCTGGTTAGTGGTATGAGGAGACTGAGAAGTAACAGAGAGGCAGGAGGGCCCTGCTCGCAGTGTAAGCTGGGTAAACACTGCACGATCTGGTTAGTGCTATGAGGAGACTGGGGAGTAACAGAGAGGCAGGAGGGCCCTGCTCACAGTATAAGCTGGGTACACACTGCACAATCTGGTTAGTGGTATGAGGTGACTGGGGAGTAACAGAGAGGCAGGAGGGCCCTGCTCGCAGTATAAGCTGGGTAAACACTGCACGATCTGGTTAGTGCTATGAGGAGACTGGGGAGTAACAGAGAGGCAGGAGGGCCCTGCTCACAGTATAAGCTGGGTACACACTGCACGATCTGGTTAGTGCTATGAGGTGACTGGGGAGTAACTGAGAGGCAGGAGGGCCCTGATGTCAGTATAAGCTGGGTACACACTGAACGATCTGGTTAGTGCTATGAGGAGACTGGGGAGTAACAGAGAGGCAGGAGGACCCTGCTCGCAGTATAAGCTGGGTACACACTGCACGATCTGGTTAGTGCTATGAGGTGACTGGGGAGTAACAGAGAGGCAGGAGGGCCCTGATGTCAGTATAAGCTGGGTACACACTGCACGATCTGGTTACTGCTATGAGGAGACTGGGGAGTAACAGAGAGGCAGGAGGACCCTGCTCGCAGTATAACTGGGTACACACTGCACGATCTGGTTAGTGCTAGGAGGAGACTGGGGAGTAAGAGAGAGGAAGGAGGGCCCTGCTCACAGTATAAGCTGGGTACACAATGCACGATCTGGTTAGTGCTATGAGGAGGCTGGGGAGTAACAGAGAGGCAGGAGGGCCCTGCTCACAGGATAAAGCTGGGTTACACACTGCACGATCTGGTTAGTGCTATGAGGAGACTGGGGAGTAACAGAGAGGCAGGAGGGCCCTGCTCACAGGATAAAGCTGGGTTACACTCTGCACGATCTGGTTAGTGCTATGAGGAGACTGAGAAGTAACAGAGAGGCAGGAGGGCCCTGCTCGCAGTGTAAGCTGGGTAAACACTGCACGACCTGGTTAGTGCTATGAGGAGACTGGGGAGTAACAGAGAGGCAGGAGGGCCCTGCTCACAGTATAAGCTGGGTACACACTGCACAATCTGGTTAGTGCTATGAGGAGACTGGGGAGTAACAGAGAGGCAGGAGGGCCCTGCTCACAGGATAAAGCTGGCTTACACTCTGCACGATCTGGTTAGTGCTATGAGGTGACTGAGGAGTACCAGAAAGGCAGGAGGGCCCTGCTCACAGTATAAGCTGGGTACACACTGCACGATCTGGTTAGTGCTATGAGGAGACTGGGGAGTAACAGAGAGGCAGGAGGGCCCTGCTCACAGTATAAACTGGGTACACACTGCACAATCTGGTTAGTGCTATGAGGAGACTGAGAAGTAACAGAGAGGCAGGAGGGCCCTGCTCGCAGTGTAAGCTGGGTAAACACTGCACGATCTGGTTAGTGCTATGAGGAGACTGGGGAGTAACAGAGAGGCAGGAGGGCACTGCTCACAGTATAAGCTGGGTACACACTGCACAATCTGGTTAGTGGTATGAGGTGACTGGGGAGTAACAGAGAGGCAGGAGGGCCCTGCTCGCAGTATAAGCTGGGTACACACTGCACGATCTGGTTAGTGGTATGAGGAGACTGGGGAGTTACAGAGAGGCAGGAGGGCCCTGCTCGCAGTATAAGCTGGGTACACACTGCACAATCTGGTTAGTGCTATGAGGAGACTGGGGAGTAACAGAGAGGCAGGAGGACCCTGCTCGCAGTATAAGCTGGGTACAGACTGCACGATCTGGTTAGTGCTATGAGGAGATTGGGGAGTAACAGAGAGGCAGAAGGGCCCTGCTCGCAGTATAAGCTGGGTACACACTGCACGATCTGGTTAGTGCTATGAGGTGACTGGGGAGTAACAGAGAGGCAGGAGGGCCCTGCTCGCAGTATAAGCTGGGTACACACTGCACGATCTGGTTAGTGCTATGGGGAGACTGGGGAGTAACAGAGAGGCAGGAGGGCCCTGATGTCAGTATAAGCTGGGTACACTCTGCACGATGTGGTTAGTGCTATGAGGAGACTGGGGAGTAACAGGGAGGCAGGAGGGCCCTGCTCGCAGTATAAGCTGGGTACACACTGCACGATCTGGTTAGTGCTATGGGGAGACTGGGGAGTAACAGAGAGGCAGGAGGGCCCTGCTCACAGTATAAGCTGGGTACACACTGCACGATCTGGTTATTGCTATGAGGAGACTGGGGAGTAACAGAGAGGCAGGAGGGCCCTGCTCGCAGTATAAGCTGGGTACACACTGCACGATCTGGTTAGTGCTATGAGGAGATTGGGCAGTAACAGAGAGGCAGGAGGACCCTGCTCGCAGTATAACTGGGTACACACTGCACGATCTGGTTAGTGCGATGAGGAGACTGGGGAGTAACAGAGAGGCAGGAGGGCCCTGCTCGCAGTATAAGCTGGGTACACACTGCACAATCAGGTTAGTGCTATGAGGTGACTGAGGAGTAACAGAGAGGCAGGAGGGCCCTGCTCACAGTATAAGCTGGGTATACACTGCACGATCTGGTTAGTGCTATGAGGTGACTGGGGAGTAACAGAGAGGCAGGAGGGCCCTGCTCGCAGTATAAGCTGGGTACACACTGCACGATCTGGTTAGTGCTATGAGGTGACTGAGGAGTAACAGAGAGGCAGGAGGGCCCTGCTCGCAGTATAAGCTGGGTACACACTGCACGATCTGGTTAGTGCTATGAGGAGACTGGGGAGTAACAGAGAGGAAGGAGGGCCCTGCTCACAGGATAAAGCTGGGTTACACACTGCACGATCTGGTTAGTGCTATGAGGAGACTGGGGAGTAACAGAGAGGCAGGAGGGCCCTGCTCGCAGTATAAGCTGGGTACACACTGCACGATCTGGTTAGTGCTATGAGGTGACTGCGGAGTAACAGAGAGGCCGGATGGCCCTGCTCGCAGTATAAGCTGGGTACACACTGCACAATCTGGTTAGTGGTATGAGGAGACTGGGGAGTAACAGAGAGGCAGGAGGGCCCTGCTCGCAGTATAAGCTGGGTACACATTGCACGATCTGGTTAGTGCTATAAGGAGACTGGGGAGTAACAGAGAGGCAGAAGGGCTCTGCTCACAGGAATAATCTGGGTACACACTGCACGATCTGGTTAGTGCTATGAGGAGAGTGGGGAGTAACAGAGAGGCAGGAGGGCCCTGCTCGCAGTATAAGCTGGGTACACATTGCACGATCTGGTTAGTGCTATGAGGAGACTGGGGAGTAACAGAGAGGCAAGAGGGCCCTGCTCGCAGTATAAGCTGGGTACACACTGCACGATCTGGTTAGTGCTATGAGGAGACTGGGGAGTAACAGAGATGCAGGAGGGCCCTGCTCGCAGTATAAGATGGGTACACACTGCACGATCTGGTTAGTGCTATAAGGAGACTGGGGAGAAACAGAGTGGCCGGAGGGCCCTGCTCACAGGAATAAGCTGGGTACACACTGCACGATCTGGTTAGTGCTATGAGGAGACTGGGGAGTAACAGAGAGGCAGGAGGGCCCTGCTCGCAGTATAAGCTGGGTACACACTGCACGATCTGGTTAGTGGTATGAGGAGACTGGGGAGTAACAGAGAGGTAGGAGGGCCCTGCTCGCAGTATAAGCTGGGTACACACTGCACGATCTGGTTAGTGGTATGAGGAGACTGGGGTGTAACAGAGAGGCAGGAGGGCCCTGCTCACAGTATAAGCTGGGTACACATTGCACGATCTGGTTAGTGCTATGAGGAGACTGGGGAGTAACAGAGAGGCAGGAGGGCCCTGCTCGCAGTATATGCTGGGTACACACTGCACGATCTGGTAGTGCTATGAGGTGACTGGGGAGTAACAGAGAGGCCGGAGGGCCCTGCTCGCAGTATAAGCTGGGTACACACTGCACAATCTGGTTAGTGGTATGAGGAGACTGGGGAGTAACAGAGAGGCAGGAGGGCCCTGCTCGCAGTATAAGCTGGGTACACACTGCACGATCTGGTTAGTGGTATGAGGAGACTGGGGTGTAACAGAGAGGCAGGAAGGCCCTGCTCGCAGTATAAGCTGGGTACACAATGCACGATCTGATTAGTGCTATGAGGAGACTGGGGAGTAACAGAGAGGCAGGAGGGCCCTGCTCGCAGTATAAGCTGGGTACACACTGCACGATCTGGTTAGTGCTATGAGGAGACTGGGGAGTCACAGAGAGGCAGGAGGGCCCTGCTCGCAGTATAAGATGGGTACACACTGCACGATCTGGTTAGGGCTATGAGGAGACTGGGGAGTAACAGAGAGGAAGGAGGGCCCTGCTCGCAGTATAAGCTGGGTACTCACTGCATGATCTGGTTAGTGCTATGAGGAGACTGGGGAGTAACAGAGAGGAAGGAGGGCCCTGCTCGCAGTATAAGCTGGGTACACACTGCACGATCTGTTTAGTGCTATGAGGTGACTGAGGATTAACAGAGAGGCAGGAGGGCCCTGCTCGCAGTATAAGGTGGGTACACACTGCACGATCTGGTTAGTGCTATGAGGAGACTGGGGAGTAACAGAGAGGCAGGAGGGCACTGCTCACAGTATAAGCTGGGTACACACTGCACAATCTGGTTAGTGCTAGGAGGAGACTGGGGAGTAACAGAGAGGCAGGAGGGCCCTGCTTGCAGTATAAGCTGGGTACACACTGCACGATCTGGTTAGTGCTATGAGGTGACTGAGGAGTAACAGAGAGGCAGGAGGGTCCTGCTCGCAGTATAAGCTGGGTACACACTGCACGATCTGGTTAGTGCTATGAGGAGACTGGGGAGTAACAGAGAGGAAGGAGGGCCCTGCTCGCAGTATAAGCTGGGTACACTGCACGATCTGTTTAGTGCTATGAGGAGACTGGGGGGTAACAGAGAGGCAGGAGGGCCCTGCTTGCAGTATAAGCTGGGTACACACTGCACGATCTGTTTATTGCTATGAGGAGACTGGGGAGTAACAGAGAGGCAGGAGGGCCCTGCTCGCAGTATAAGCTGGGTACACACTGCACGATCTGGTTAGTGCTATGAGGAGACTGGGGAGTAACAGAGAGGCAGGAGGGCCCTGCTCGTAGTATAAGATGGGTACACACTGCACGATCTGGTTAGTGCTATGAGGAGACAGGGGAGTAACAGAGAGGAAGGAGGGCCCTGCTCGCAGTATAAGCTGGGTACACACTGCACGATCTGGTTAGTGCTATGAGGAGACTGGGGAGTAACAGAGAGGAAGGAGGGCCCTGCTCGCAGTATAAGCTGGGTACACACTGCACGATCTGTTTAGTGCTATGAGGTGACTGAGGATTAACAGAGAGGCAGGAGGGCCCTGCTCGCAGTATAAGATGGGTACACACTGCACGATCTGGTTAGTGCTATGAGGAGACTGGGGAGTAACAGAGAGGCAGGAGGGCCCTGCTCGCAGTATAAGCTGGGTATACACTGCACGATTTGGTTAGTGCTATGAGGTGACTGAGGAGTAACAGAGAGGCAGGAGGGCCCTGATCGCAGTATAAGCTGGGTACACACTGCACGATCTGGTTAGTGCTATGAGGTGACTGAGGAGTAACAGAGAGGCAGGAGGGTCCTACTCGCAGTATAAGCTGGGTATACACTGCACGATCTGGTTAGTGCTATGAGGAGACTGGGGAGTAACAGAGAGGAAGGAGGGCCCTGCTCGCAGTATAAGCTGGGTACACTGCACGATCTGTTTAGTGCTATGAGGAGACTGGGGAGTAACAGAGAGGCAGGAGGTCCCTGCTTGCAGTATAAGCTGGGTACATACTGCACGATCTGTTTAGTGCTATGAGGAGACTGGGGAGTAACAGAGAGGCAGGAGGGCCCTGCTCGCAGTATAAGCTGGGTACACACTGCACGATCTGGTTAGTGCTAGGAGGAGACTGGGGAGTAAGAGAGAGGCAGGAGGGCCCTGATCACAGTATAAGCTGGGTACACACTGCACGATCTGGTTATTGCTATGAGGAGACTGGGGAGTAACAGAGAGGCAGGAGGGCCCTGCTCACAGGATAAAGCTGGGTTACACTCTGCACGATCTGGTTAGTGCTATGAGGAGACTGAGAAGTAACAGAGAGGCAGGAGGGCCCTGCTCGCAGTGTAAGCTGGGTAAACACTGCACGACCTGGTTAGTGCTATGAGAAGACTGGGGAGTAACAGAGAGGCAGGAGGGCCCTGCTCACAGTATAAGCTGGGTACACACTGCACAATCTGGTTAGTGCTATGAGGAGACTGGGGAGTAACAGAGAGGCAGGAGGGCCCTGCTCACAGGATAAAGCTGGGTTACACTCTGCACGATCTGGTTAGTGCTATGAGGTGACTGAGGAGTAACAGAAAGGCAGGAGGGCCCTGCTCACAGTATAAGCTGGGTACACACTGCACGATCTGGTTAGTGCTATGAGGAGACTGGGGAGTAACAGAGAGGCAGGAGGGCCCTGCTCACAGTATAAGCTGGGTACACACTGCACAATCTGGTTAGTGGTATGAGGAGACTGAGAAGTAACAGAGAGGCAGGAGGGCCCTGCTCGCAGTGTAAGCTGGGTAAACACTGCACGATCTGGTTAGTGCTATGAGGAGACTGGGGAGTAACAGAGAGGCAGGAGGGCCCTGCTCACAGTATAAGCTGGGTACACACTGCACAATCTGGTTAGTGGTATGAGGTGACTGGGGAGTAACAGAGAGGCAGGAGGGCCCTGCTCGCAGTATAAGCTGGGTAAACACTGCACGATCTGGTTAGTGCTATGAGGAGACTGGGGAGTAACAGAGAGGCAGGAGGGCCCTGCTCACAGTATAAGCTGGGTACACACTGCACGATCTGGTTAGTGCTATGAGGTGACTGGGGAGTAACTGAGAGGCAGGAGGGCCCTGATGTCAGTATAAGCTGGGTACACACTGAACGATCTGGTTAGTGCTATGAGGAGACTGGGGAGTAACAGAGAGGCAGGAGGACCCTGCTCGCAGTATATGCTGGGTACACACTGCACGATCTGGTTAGTGCTATGAGGTGACTGGGGAGTAACAGAGAGGCAAGAGGGCCCTGATGTCAGTATAAGCTGGGTACACACTGCACGATCTGGTTACTGCTATGAGGAGACTGGGGAGTAACAGAGAGGCAGGAGGACCCTGCTCGCAGTATAACTGGGTACACACTGCACGATCTGGTTAGTGCTAGGAGGAGACTGGGGAGTAAGAGAGAGGAAGGAGGGCCCTGCTCACAGTATAAGCTGGGTACACAATGCACGATCTGGTTAGTGCTATGAGGAGACTGGGGAGTAACAGAGAGGCAGGAGGGCCCTGCTCACAGGATAAAGCTGGGTTACACACTGCACGATCTGGTTAGTGCTATGAGGAGACTGGGGAGTAACAGAGAGGCAGGAGGGCCCTGCTCACAGGATAAAGCTGGGTTACACTCTGCACGATCTGGTTAGTGCTATGAGGAGACTGAGAAGTAACAGAGAGGCAGGAGGGCCCTGCTCGCAGTGTAAGCTGGGTAAACACTGCACGACCTGGTTAGTGCTATGAGGAGACTGGGGAGTAACAGAGAGGCAGGAGGGCCCTGCTCACAGTATAAGCTGGGTACACACTGCACAATCTGGTTAGTGCTATGAGGAGACTGGGGAGTAACAGAGAGGCAGGAGGGCCCTGCTCACAGGATAAAGCTGGCTTACACTCTGCACGATCTGGTTAGTGCTATGAGGTGACTGAGGAGTAACAGAAAGGCAGGAGGGCCCTGCTCACAGTATAAGCTGGGTACACACTGCACGATCTGGTTAGTGCTATGAGGAGACTGGGGAGTAACAGAGAGGCAGGAGGGCCCTGCTCACAGTATAAGCTGGGTACACACTGCACAATCTGGTTAGTGCTATGAGGAGACTGAGAAGTAACAGAGAGGCAGGAGGGCCCTGCTCGCAGTGTAAGCTGGGTAAACACTGCACGATCTGGTTAGTGCTATGAGGAGACTGGGGAGTAACAGAGAGGCAGGAGGGCACTGCTCACAGTATAAGCTGGGTACACACTGCACAATCTGGTTAGTGGTATGAGGTGACTGGGGAGTAACAGAGAGGCAGGAGGGCCCTGCTCGCAGTATAAGCTGGGTACACACTGCACGATCTGGTTAGTGGTATGAGGAGACTGGGGAGTTACAGAGAGGCAGGAGGGCCCTGCTCGCAGTATAAGCTGGGTACACACTGCACAATCTGGTTAGTGCTATGAGGAGACTGGGGAGTAACAGAGAGGCAGGAGGACCCTGCTCGCAGTATAAGCTGGGTACAGACTGCACGATCTGGTTAGTGCTATGAGGAGATTGGGGAGTAACAGAGAGGCAGAAGGGCCCTGCTCGCAGTATAAGCTGGGTACACACTGCGCGATCTGGTTAGTGCTATGAGGTGACTGGGGAGTAACAGAGAGGCAGGAGGGCCCTGCTCGCAGTATAAGCTGGGTACACACTGCACGATCTGGTTAGTGCTATTGGGAGACTGGGGAGTAACAGAGAGGCAGGAGGGCCCTGATGTCAGTATAAGCTGGGTACACTCTGCACGATGTGGTTAGTGCTATGAGGAGACTGGGGAGTAACAGGGAGGCAGGAGGGCCCTGCTCGCAGTATAAGCTGGGTACACACTGCACGATCTGGTTAGTGCTATGGGGAGACTTGGGAGTAACAGAGAGGCAGGAGGGCCCTGCTCACAGTATAAGCTGGGTACACACTGCACGATCTGGTTATTGCTATGAGGAGACTGGGGAGTAACAGAGAGGCAGGAGGGCCCTGCTCGCAGTATAAGCTGGGTACACACTGCACGATCTGGTTAGTGCTATGAGGAGATTGGGCAGTAACAGAGAGGCAGGAGGACCCTGCTCGCAGTATAACTGGGTACACACTGCACGATCTGGTTAGTGCGATGAGGAGACTGGGGAGTAACAGAGAGGCAGGAGGGCCCTGCTCGCAGTATAAGCTGGGTACACACTGCACGATCTGGTTAGTGCTATGAGGAGACTGGGGAGTAACAGAGAGGCAGGAGGGCCCTGCTCGCAGTAGAACTGGGTACACACTGCACGATTTGGTTAGTGCTATGAGGTGACTGGGGAGTAACAGAGAGGCAGGAGGGCCCTGCTCGCAGTATAAGCTGGGTACACACTGCACGATCTGGTTAGTGCTATGAGGTGACTGAGGAGTAACAGAGAGGCAGGAGGGCCCTGCTCACAGGATAAGCTGGGTATACACTGCACGATCTGGTTAGTGCTATGAGGTGACTGGGGAGTAACAGAGAGGCAGGAGGGCCCTGCTCGCAGTATAAGCTGGGTACACACTGCACGATCTGGTTAGTGCTATGAGGTGACTGAGGAGTAACAGAGAGGCAGGAGGGCCCTGCTCGCAGTATAAGCTGGGTACACACTGCACGATCTGGTTAGTGCTATGAGGAGACTGGGGAGTAACAGAGAGGAAGGAGGGCCCTGCTCACAGGATAAAGCTGGGTTACACACTGCACGATCTGGTTAGTGCTATGAGGAGACTGGGGAGTAACAGAGAGGCAGGAGGGCCCTGCTCGCAGTATAAGCTGGGTACACACTGCACGATCTGGTTAGTGCTATGAGGTGACTGCGGAGTAACAGAGAGGCCGGATGGCCCTGCTCGCAGTATAAGCTGGGTACACACTGCACAATCTGGTTAGTGGTATGAGGAGACTGGGGAGTAACAGAGAGGCAGGAGGGCCCTGCTCGCAGTATAAGCTGGGTACACATTGCACGATCTGGTTAGTGCTATAAGGAGACTGGGGAGTAACAGAGAGGCAGAAGGGCTCTGCTCACAGGAATAATCTGGGTACACACTGCACGATCTGGTTAGTGCTATGAGGAGAGTGGGGAGTAACAGAGAGGCAGGAGGGCCCTGCTCGCAGTATAAGCTGGGTACACATTGCACGATCTGGTTAGTGCTATGAGGAGACTGGGGAGTAACAGAGAGGCAAGAGGGCCCTGCTCGCAGTATAAGCTGGGTACACACTGCACGATCTGGTTAGTGCTATGAGGAGACTGGGGAGTAACAGAGATGCAGGAGGGCCCTGCTCGCAGTATAAGATGGGTACACACTGCACGATCTGGTTAGTGCTATAAGGAGACTGGGGAGAAACAGAGTGGCCGGAGGGCCCTGCTCACAGGAATAAGCTGGGTACACACTGCACGATCTGGTTAGTGCTATGAGGAGACTGGGGAGTAACAGAGAGGCAGGAGGGCCCTGCTCGCAGTATAAGCTGGGTACACACTGCACGATCTGGTTAGTGGTATGAGGAGACTGGGGAGTAACAGAGAGGTAGGAGGGCCCTGCTCGCAGTATAAGCTGGGTACACACTGCACGATCTGGTTAGTGGTATGAGGAGACTGGGGTGTAACAGAGAGGCAGGAGGGCCCTGCTCACAGTATAAGCTGGGTACACATTGCACGATCTGGTTAGTGCTATGAGGAGACTGGGGAGTAACAGAGAGGCAGGAGGGCCCTGCTCGCAGTATATGCTGGGTACACACTGCACGATCTGGTAGTGCTATGAGGTGACTGGGGAGTAACAGAGAGGCCGGAGGGCCCTGCTCGCAGTATAAGCTGGGTACACACTGCACAATCTGGTTAGTGGTATGAGGAGACTGGGGAGTAACAGAGAGGCAGGAGGGCCCTGCTCGCAGTATAAGCTGGGTACACACTGCACGATCTGGTTAGTGGTATGAGGAGACTGGGGTGTAACAGAGAGGCAGGAGGGCCCTGCTCGCAGTATAAGCTGGGTACACAATGCACGATCTGGTTAGTGCTATGAGGAGACTGGGGAGTAACAGAGAGGCAGGAGGGCCCTGCTCGCAGTATAAGCTGGGTACACACTGCACGATCTGGTTAGTGCTATGAGGAGACTGGGGAGTAACAGAGAGGCAGGAGGGCCCTGCTCGCAGTATAAGATGGGTACACACTGCACGATCTGGTTAGGGCTATGAGGAGACTGGGGAGTAACAGAGAGGAAGGAGGGCCCTGCTCGCAGTATAAGCTGGGTACTCACTGCATGATCTGGTTAGTGCTATGAGGAGACTGGGGAGTAACAGAGAGGAAGGAGGGCCCTGCTCGCAGTATAAGCTGGGTACACACTGCACGATCTGTTTAGTGCTATGAGGTGACTGAGGATTAACAGAGAGGCAGGAGGGCCCTGCTCGCAGTATAAGGTGGGTACACACTGCACGATCTGGTTAGTGCTATGAGGAGACTGGGGAGTAACAGAGAGGCAGGAGGGCACTGCTCACAGTATAAGCTGGGTACACACTGCACAATCTTGTTAGTGCTAGGAGGAGACTGGGGAGTAACAGAGAGGCAGGAGGGCCCTGCTTGCAGTATAAGCTGGGTACACACTGCACGATCTGGTTAGTGCTATGAGGTGACTGAGGAGTAACAGAGAGGCAGGAGGGTCCTGCTCGCAGTATAAGCTGGGTACACACTGCACGATCTGGTTAGTGCTATGAGGAGACTGGGGAGTAACAGAGAGGAAGGAGGGCCCTGCTCGCAGTATAAGCTGGGTACACTGCACGATCTGTTTAGTGCTATGAGGAGACTGGGGAGTAACAGAGAGGCAGGAGAGCCCTGCTTGCAGTATACGCTGGGTACACACTGCACGATCTGTTTAGTGCTATGAGGAGACTGGGGAGTAACAGAGAGGCAGGAGGGCCCTGCTCGCAGTATAAGCTGGGTACACACTGCACGATCTGGTTAGTGCTATGAGGAGACTGGGGAGTAACAGAGAGGCAGGAGGGCCCTGCTCGTAGTATAAGATGGGTACACACTGCACGATCTGGTTAGTGCTATGAGGAGACTGGGGAGTAACAGAGAGGAAGGAGGGCCCTGCTCGCAGTATAAGCTGGGTACATACTGCACGATCTGTTTAGTGCTATGAGGAGACTGGGGAGTAACAGAGAGGCAGGAGGGCCCTGCTCGCAGTATAAGCTGGGTACACACTGCACGATCTGGTTAGTGCTAGGAGGAGACTGGGGAGTAAGAGAGAGGCAGGAGGGCCCTGATCACAGTATAAGCTGGGTACACACTGCACGATCTGGTTATTGCTATGAGGAGACTGGGGAGTAACAGAGAGGCAGGAGGGCCCTGCTCACAGGATAAAGCTGGGTTACACTCTGCACGATCTGGTTAGTGCTATGAGGAGACTGAGAAGTAACAGAGAGGCAGGAGGGCCCTGCTCGCAGTGTAAGCTGGGTAAACACTGCACGACCTGGTTAGTGCTATGAGAAGACTGGGGAGTAACAGAGAGGCAGGAGGGCCCTGCTCACAGTATAAGCTGGGTACACACTGCACAATCTGGTTAGTGCTATGAGGAGACTGGGGAGTAACAGAGAGGCAGGAGGGCCCTGCTCACAGGATAAAGCTGGGTTACACTCTGCACGATCTGGTTAGTGCTATGAGGTGACTGAGGAGTAACAGAAAGGCAGGAGGGCCCTGCTCACAGTATAAGCTGGGTACACACTGCACGATCTGGTTAGTGCTATGAGGAGACTGGGGAGTAACAGAGAGGCAGGAGGGCCCTGCTCACAGTATAAGCTGGGTACACACTGCACAATCTGGTTAGTGGTATGAGGAGACTGAGAAGTAACAGAGAGGCAGGAGGGCCCTGCTCGCAGTGTAAGCTGGGTAAACACTGCACGATCTGGTTAGTGCTATGAGGAGACTGGGGAGTAACAGAGAGGCAGGAGGGCCCTGCTCACAGTATAAGCTGGGTACACACTGCACAATCTGGTTAGTGGTATGAGGTGACTGGGGAGTAACAGAGAGGCAGGAGGGCCCTGCTCGCAGTATAAGCTGGGTAAACACTGCACGATCTGGTTAGTGCTATGAGGAGACTGGGGAGTAACAGAGAGGCAGGAGGGCCCTGCTCACAGTATAAGCTGGGTACACACTGCACGATCTGGTTAGTGCTATGAGGTGACTGGGGAGTAACTGAGAGGCAGGAGGGCCCTGATGTCAGTATAAGCTGGGTACACACTGAACGATCTGGTTAGTGCTATGAGGAGACTGGGGAGTAACAGAGAGGCAGGAGGACCCTGCTCGCAGTATATGCTGGGTACACACTGCACGATCTGGTTAGTGCTATGAGGTGACTGGGGAGTAACAGAGAGGCAAGAGGGCCCTGATGTCAGTATAAGCTGGGTACACACTGCACGATCTGGTTACTGCTATGAGGAGACTGGGGAGTAACAGAGAGGCAGGAGGACCCTGCTCGCAGTATAACTGGGTACACACTGCACGATCTGGTTAGTGCTAGGAGGAGACTGGGGAGTAAGAGAGAGGAAGGAGGGCCCTGCTCACAGTATAAGCTGGGTACACAATGCACGATCTGGTTAGTGCTATGAGGAGACTGGGGAGTAACAGAGAGGCAGGAGGGCCCTGCTCACAGGATAAAGCTGGGTTACACACTGCACGATCTGGTTAGTGCTATGAGGAGACTGGGGAGTAACAGAGAGGCAGGAGGGCCCTGCTCACAGGATAAAGCTGGGTTACACTCTGCACGATCTGGTTAGTGCTATGAGGAGACTGAGAAGTAACAGAGAGGCAGGAGGGCCCTGCTCGCAGTGTAAGCTGGGTAAACACTGCACGACCTGGTTAGTGCTATGAGGAGACTGGGGAGTAACAGAGAGGCAGGAGGGCCCTGCTCACAGTATAAGCTGGGTACACACTGCACAATCTGGTTAGTGCTATGAGGAGACTGGGGAGTAACAGAGAGGCAGGAGGGCCCTGCTCACAGGATAAAGCTGGCTTACACTCTGCACGATCTGGTTAGTGCTATGAGGTGACTGAGGAGTAACAGAAAGGCAGGAGGGCCCTGCTCACAGTATAAGCTGGGTACACACTGCACGATCTGGTTAGTGCTATGAGGAGACTGGGGAGTAACAGAGAGGCAGGAGGGCCCTGCTCACAGTATAAGCTGGGTACACACTGCACAATCTGGTTAGTGCTATGAGGAGACTGAGAAGTAACAGAGAGGCAGGAGGGCCCTGCTCGCAGTGTAAGCTGGGTAAACACTGCACGATCTGGTTAGTGCTATGAGGAGACTGGGGAGTAACAGAGAGGCAGGAGGGCACTGCTCACAGTATAAGCTGGGTACACACTGCACAATCTGGTTAGTGGTATGAGGTGACTGGGGAGTAACAGAGAGGCAGGAGGGCCCTGCTCGCAGTATAAGCTGGGTACACACTGCACGATCTGGTTAGTGGTATGAGGAGACTGGGGAGTTACAGAGAGGCAGGAGGGCCCTGCTCGCAGTATAAGCTGGGTACACACTGCACAATCTGGTTAGTGCTATGAGGAGACTGGGGAGTAACAGAGAGGCAGGAGGACCCTGCTCGCAGTATAAGCTGGGTACAGACTGCACGATCTGGTTAGTGCTATGAGGAGATTGGGGAGTAACAGAGAGGCAGAAGGGCCCTGCTCGCAGTATAAGCTGGGTACACACTGCGCGATCTGGTTAGTGCTATGAGGTGACTGGGGAGTAACAGAGAGGCAGGAGGGCCCTGCTCGCAGTATAAGCTGGGTACACACTGCACGATCTGGTTAGTGCTATTGGGAGACTGGGGAGTAACAGAGAGGCAGGAGGGCCCTGATGTCAGTATAAGCTGGGTACACTCTGCACGATGTGGTTAGTGCTATGAGGAGACTGGGGAGTAACAGGGAGGCAGGAGGGCCCTGCTCGCAGTATAAGCTGGGTACACACTGCACGATCTGGTTAGTGCTATGGGGAGACTGGGGAGTAACAGAGAGGCAGGAGGGCCCTGCTCACAGTATAAGCTGGGTACACACTGCACGATCTGGTTATTGCTATGAGGAGACTGGGGAGTAACAGAGAGGCAGGAGGGCCCTGCTCGCAGTATAAGCTGGGTACACACTGCACGATCTGGTTAGTGCTATGAGGAGATTGGGCAGTAACAGAGAGGCAGGAGGACCCTGCTCGCAGTATAACTGGGTACACACTGCACGATCTGGTTAGTGCGATGAGGAGACTGGGGAGTAACAGAGAGGCAGGAGGGCCCTGCTCGCAGTATAAGCTGGGTACACACTGCACGATCTGGTTAGTGCTATGAGGAGACTGGGGAGTAACAGAGAGGCAGGAGGGCCCTGCTCGCAGTAGAACTGGGTACACACTGCACGATTTGGTTAGTGCTATGAGGTGACTGGGGAGTAACAGAGAGGCAGGAGGGCCCTGCTCGCAGTATAAGCTGGGTACACACTGCACGATCTGGTTAGTGCTATGAGGAGACTGGGGAGTAACAGAGAGGAAGGAGGGCCCTGCTCACAGGATAAAGCTGGTTTACACACTGCACGATCTGGTTAGTGCTATGAGGAGACTGGGGAGTAACAGAGAGGCAGGAGGGCCCTGCTCGCAGTATAAGCTGGGTACACACTGCACGATCTGGTTAGTGCTATGAGGTGACTGCGGAGTAACAGAGAGGCCGGATGGCCCTGCTCGCAGTATAAGCTGGGTACACACTGCACAATCTGGTTAGTGGTATGAGGAGACTGGGGAGTAACAGAGAGGCAGGAGGGCCCTGCTCGCAGTATAAGCTGGGTACACATTGCACGATCTGGTTAGTGCTATAAGGAGACTGGGGAGTAACAGAGAGGCAGGAGGGCTCTGCTCACAGGAATAATCTGGGTACACACTGCACGATCTGGTTAGTGCTATGAGGAGAGTGGGGAGTAACAGAGAGGCAGGAGGGCCCTGCT
The DNA here is from genome assembly GCA_031769625.1 of Taudactylus pleione. NCBI lineage: Eukaryota > Metazoa > Chordata > Amphibia > Anura > Myobatrachidae > Taudactylus > Taudactylus pleione. Next base: position 1,157,738 of record JAUIMM010001558.1, on the reverse strand, counting down.
CGCAGTATAAGCTGGGTACACATTGCACGATCTGGTTAGTGCTATGAGGAGACTGGGGAGTAACAGAGAGGCAAGAGGGCCCTGCTCGCAGTATAAGCTGGGTACACACTGCACGATCTGGTTAGTGCTATGAGGAGACTGGGGAGTAACAGAGATGCAGGAGGGCCCTGCTCGCAGTATAAGATGGGTACACACTGCACGATCTGGTTAGTGCTATAAGGAGACTGGGGAGAAACAGAGTGGCCGGAGGGCCCTGCTCACAGGAATAAGCTGGGTACACACTGCACGATCTGGTTAGTGCTATGAGGAGACTGGGGAGTAACAGAGAGGCAGGAGGGCCCTGCTCGCAGTATAAGCTGGGTACACACTGCACGATCTGGTTAGTGGTATGAGGAGACTGGGGAGTAACAGAGAGGTAGGAGGGCCCTGCTCGCAGTATAAGCTGGGTACACACTGCACGATCTGGTTAGTGGTATGAGGAGACTGGGGTGTAACAGAGAGGCAGGAGGGCCCTGCTCACAGTATAAGCTGGGTACACATTGCACGATCTGGTTAGTGCTATGAGGAGACTGGGGAGTAACAGAGAGGCAGGAGGGCCCTGCTCGCAGTATATGCTGGGTACACACTGCACGATCTGGTAGTGCTATGAGGTGACTGGGGAGTAACAGAGAGGCCGGAGGGCCCTGCTCGCAGTATAAGCTGGGTACACACTGCACAATCTGGTTAGTGGTATGAGGAGACTGGGGAGTAACAGAGAGGCAGGAGGGCCCTGCTCGCAGTATAAGCTGGGTACACACTGCACGATCTGGTTAGTGGTATGAGGAGACTGGGGTGTAACAGAGAGGCAGGAGGGCCCTGCTCGCAGTATAAGCTGGGTACACAATGCACGATCTGGTTAGTGCTATGAGGAGACTGGGGAGTAACAGAGAGGCAGGAGGGCCCTGCTCGCAGTATAAGCTGGGTACACACTGCACGATCTGGTTAGTGCTATGAGGAGACTGGGGAGTAACAGAGAGGCAGGAGGGCCCTGCTCGCAGTATAAGATGGGTACACACTGCACGATCTGGTTAGGGCTATGAGGAGACTGGGGAGTAACAGAGAGGAAGGAGGGCCCTGCTCGCAGTATAAGCTGGGTACTCACTGCATGATCTGGTTAGTGCTATGAGGAGACTGGGGAGTAACAGAGAGGAAGGAGGGCCCTGCTCGCAGTATAAGCTGGGTACACACTGCACGATCTGTTTAGTGCTATGAGGTGACTGAGGATTAACAGAGAGGCAGGAGGGCCCTGCTCGCAGTATAAGGTGGGTACACACTGCACGATCTGGTTAGTGCTATGAGGAGACTGGGGAGTAACAGAGAGGCAGGAGGGCACTGCTCACAGTATAAGCTGGGTACACACTGCACAATCTTGTTAGTGCTAGGAGGAGACTGGGGAGTAACAGAGAGGCAGGAGGGCCCTGCTTGCAGTATAAGCTGGGTACACACTGCACGATCTGGTTAGTGCTATGAGGTGACTGAGGAGTAACAGAGAGGCAGGAGGGTCCTGCTCGCAGTATAAGCTGGGTACACACTGCACGATCTGGTTAGTGCTATGAGGAGACTGGGGAGTAACAGAGAGGAAGGAGGGCCCTGCTCGCAGTATAAGCTGGGTACACTGCACGATCTGTTTAGTGCTATGAGGAGACTGGGGAGTAACAGAGAGGCAGGAGAGCCCTGCTTGCAGTATACGCTGGGTACACACTGCACGATCTGTTTAGTGCTATGAGGAGACTGGGGAGTAACAGAGAGGCAGGAGGGCCCTGCTCGCAGTATAAGCTGGGTACACACTGCACGATCTGGTTAGTGCTATGAGGAGACTGGGGAGTAACAGAGAGGAAGGAGGGCCCTGCTCGCAGTATAAGCTGGGTACACACTGCACGATCTGGTTAGTGCTATGAGGAGACTGGGGAGTAACAGAGAGGAAGGAGGGCCCTGCTCGCAGTATAAGCTGGGTACACACTGCACGATCTGTTTAGTGCTATGAGGTGACTGAGGATTAACAGAGAGGCAGAAGGGCCCTGCTCGCAGTATAAGATGGGTACACACTGCACGATCTTGTTAGTGCTATGAGGAGACTGGGGAGTAACAGAGAGGCAGGAGGGCCCTGCTCGCAGTATAAGCTGGGTATACACTGCACGATTTGGTTAGTGCTATGAGGTGACTGAGGAGTAACAGAGAGGCAGGAGGGCCCTGATCGCAGTATAAGCTGGGTACACACTGCACGATCTGGTTAGTGCTATGAGGTGACTGAGGAGTAACAGAGAGGCAGGAGGGTCCTACTCGCAGTATAAGCTGGGTACACACTGCACGATCTGGTTAGTGCTATGAGGAGACTGGGGAGTAACAGAGAGGAAGGAGGGCCCTGCTCGCAGTATAAGCTGGGTTCACTGCACGATCTGTTTAGTGCTATGAGGAGACTGGGGAGTAACAGAGAGGCAGGAGGTCCCTGCTTGCAGTATAAGCTGGGTACATACTGCACGATCTGTTTAGTGCTATGAGGAGACTGGGGAGTAACAGAGAGGCAGGAGGGCCCTGCTCGCAGTATAAGCTGGGTACACACTGCACGATATGGTTAGTGCTAGGAGGAGACTGGGGAGTAAGAGAGAGGCAGGAGGGCCCTGATCACAGTATAAGCTGGGTACACACTGCACGATCTGGTTATTGCTATGAGGAGACTGGGGAGTAACAGAGAGGCAGGAGGGCCCTGCTCGCAGTATAAGCTGGGTACACACTGCACGATCTGGTTAGTGCTATGAGGAGACTGGGGAGTAACAGAGAGGCAGGAGGGCCCTGCTCACAGGATAAAGCTGGGTACACACTGCACGATCTGGTTATTGCTATGAGGAGACTGGGGAGTAACAGAGAGGCAGGAGGGCCCTGCTCGCAGTATAAGCTGGGTACACACTGCACGATCTGGTTAGTGCTATGAGGTGACTGAGGAGTAACAGAGAGGCAGGAGGGCCCTGCTTGCAGTATAAGCTGGGTACACACTGCACAATCTGGTTAGTGCTATGAGGAGACTGAGGAGTAACAGAGAGGAAGGAGGGCCCTGCTCGCAGTATAAGCTGGGTACACGCTGCACAATCTGGTTAGTGCTATGAGGAGACTGGGGAGTAACAGAGAGGCAGGAGGGCCCTGCTTGCAGTATAAGCTGGGTACACACTGCACGATCTGGTTAGTGCTATGAGGTGACTGAGGAGTAACAGAGAGGCAGGAGGGTCCTGCTCGCAGTATAAGCTGGGTACACACTGCACGATCTGGTTAGTGCTATGAGGAGACTGGGGAGTAACAGAGAGGAAGGAGGGCCCTGCTCGCAGTATAAGCTGGGTACACTGCACGATCTGTTTAGTGCTATGAGGAGACTGGGGAGTAACAGAGAGGCAGGAGGGCCCTGCTTGCAGTATAAGCTTGGTACACACTGCACGATCTGTTTAGTGCTATGAGGAGACTGGGGAGTAACAGAGAGGCAGGAGGGCCCTGCTCGCAGTATAAGCTGGGTACACACTGCACGATCTGGTTAGTGCTATGAGGAGACTGGGGAGTAACAGAGAGGCAGGAGGGCCCTGCTCGTAGTATAAGATGGGTACACACTGCACGATCTGGTTAGTGCTATGAGGAGACTGGGGAGTAACAGAGAGGAAGGAGGGCCCTGCTCGCAGTATAAGCTGGGTACACACTGCACGATCTGGTTAGTGCTATGAGGAGACTGGGGAGTAACAGAGAGGAAGGAGGGCCCTGCTCGCAGTATAAGCTGGGTACACACTGCACGATCTGTTTAGTGCTATGAGGTGACTGAGGATTAACAGAGAGGCAGGAGGGCCCTGCTCGCAGTATAAGGTGGGTACACACTGCACGATCTGGTTAGTGCTATGAGGAGACTGGGGAGTAACAGAGAGGCAGGAGGGCCCTGCTCGCAGTATAAGCTGGGTATACACTGCACGATTTGGTTAGTGCTATGAGGTGACTGAGGAGTAACAGAGAGGCAGGAGGGCCCTGATCGCAGTATAAGCTGGGTACACACTGCACGATCTGGTTAGTGCTATGAGGTGACTGAGGAGTAACAGAGAGGCAGGAGGGTCCTACTCGCAGTATAAGCTGGGTACACACTGCACGATCTGGTTAGTGCTATGAGGAGACTGGGGAGTAACAGAGAGGAAGGAGGGCCCTGCTCGCAGTATAAGCTGGGTACACTGCACGATCTGTTTAGTGCTATGAGGAGACTGGGGAGTAACAGAGAGGCAGGAGGTCCCTGCTTGCAGTATAAGCTGGGTACATACTGCACGATCTGTTTAGTGCTATGAGGAGACTGGGGAGTAACAGAGGGGCAGGAGGGCCCTGCTCGCAGTATAAGCTGGGTACACACTGCACGATCTGGTTAGTGCTAGGAGGAGACTGGGGAGTAAGAGAGAGGAAGGAGGGCCCTGATCACAGTATAAGCTGGGTACACACTGCACGATCTGGTTATTGCTATGAGGAGACTGGGGAGTAACAGAGAGGCAGGAGGGCCCTGCTCGCAGTATAAGCTGGGTACACACTGCACGATCTGGTTAGTGCTATGAGGAGACTGGGGAGTAACAGAGAGGCAGGAGGGCCCTGCTCACAGGATAAAGCTGGGTACACACTGCACGATCTGGTTATTGCTATGAGGAGACTGGGGAGTAACAGAGAGGCAGGAGGGCCCTGCTCGCAGTATAAGCTGGGTACACACTGCACGATCTGGTTAGTGCTATGAGGTGACTGAGGAGTAACAGAGAGGCAGGAGGGCCCTGCTTGCAGTATAAGCTGGGTACACACTGCACAATCTGGTTAGTGCTATGAGGAGACTGAGGAGTAACAGAGAGGCAGGAGGGTCCTGCTCGCAGTATAAGCTGGGTACACACTGCACGATCTGGTTAGTGCTATGAGGAGACTGGGGAGTAACAGAGAGGAAGGAGGGCCCTGCTCGCAGTATAAGCTGGGTACACATTGCACGATCTGTTTAGTGCTATGAGGAGACTGGGGAGTAACAGAGAGGCAGGAGGGCCCTGCTTGCAGTATAAGCTGGGTACACACTGCACGATCTGTTTAGTGCTATGAGGAGACTGGGGAGTAACAGAGAGGCAGGAGGGCCCTGCTCGCAGTATAAGCTGGGTACACACTGCACGATCTGGTTAGTGCTATGAGGAGACTGGGGAGTAACAGAGAGGCAGGAGGGCCCTGCTCGTAGTATAAGATGGGTACACACTGCACGATCTGGTTAGTGCTATGAGGAGACTGGGGAGTAACAGAGAGGAAGGAGGGCCCTGCTCGCAGTATAAGCTGGGTACATACTGCACGATCTGGTTAGTGCTATGAGGAGACTGGGGAGTAACAGAGAGGAAGGAGGGCCCTGCTCGCAGTATAAGCTGGGTACACACTGCACGATCTGTTTAGTGCTATGAGGTGACTGAGGATTAACAGAGAGGCAGGAGGGCCCTGCTCGCAGTATAAGGTGGGTACACACTGCACGATCTGGTTAGTGCTATGAGGAGACTGGGGAGTAACAGAGAGGCAGGAGGGCCCTGCTCGCAGTATAAGCTGGGTATACACTGCACGATTTGGTTAGTGCTATGAGGTGACTGAGGAGTAACAGAGAGGCAGGAGGGCCCTGATCGCAGTATAAGCTGGGTACACACTGCACGATCTGGTTAGTGCTATGAGGTGACTGAGGAGTAACAGAGAGGCAGGAGGGTCCTACTCGCAGTATAAGCTGGGTACACACTGCACGATCTGGTTAGTGCTATGAGGAGACTGGGGAGTAACAGAGAGGAAGGAGGGCCCTGCTCGCAGTATAAGCTGGGTACACTGCACGATCTGTTTAGTGCTATGAGGAGACTGGGGAGTAACAGAGAGGCAGGAGGTCCCTGCTTGCAGTATAAGCTGGGTACATACTGCACGATCTGTTTAGTGCTATGAGGAGACTGGGGAGTAACAGAGGGGCAGGAGGGCCCTGCTCGCAGTATAAGCTGGGTACACACTGCACGATCTGGTTAGTGCTAGGAGGAGACTGGGGAGTAAGAGAGAGGAAGGAGGGCCCTGATCACAGTATAAGCTGGGTACACACTGCACGATCTGGTTATTGCTATGAGGAGACTGGGGAGTAACAGAGAGGCAGGAGGGCCCTGCTCGCAGTATAAGCTGGGTACACACTGCACGATCTGGTTAGTGCTATGAGGAGACTGGGGAGTAACAGAGAGGCAGGAGGGCCCTGCTCACAGGATAAAGCTGGGTACACACTGCACGATCTGGTTATTGCTATGAGGAGACTGGGGAGTAACAGAGAGGCAGGAGGGCCCTGCTCGCAGTATAAGCTGGGTACACACTGCACGATCTGGTTAGTGCTATGAGGTGACTGAGGAGTAACAGAGAGGCAGGAGGGCCCTGCTTGCAGTATAAGCTGGGTACACACTGCACAATCTGGTTAGTGCTATGAGGAGACTGAGGAGTAACAGAGAGGCAGGAGGGTCCTGCTCGCAGTATAAGCTGGGTACACACTGCACGATCTGGTTAGTGCTATGAGGAGACTGGGGAGTAACAGAGAGGAAGGAGGGCCCTGCTCGCAGTATAAGCTGGGTACACATTGCACGATCTGTTTAGTGCTATGAGGAGACTGGGGAGTAACAGAGAGGCAGGAGGGCCCTGCTTGCAGTATAAGCTGGGTACACACTGCACGATCTGTTTAGTGCTATGAGGAGACTGGGGAGTAACAGAGAGGCAGGAGGGCCCTGCTCGCAGTATAAGCTGGGTACACACTGCACGATCTGGTTAGTGCTATGAGGAGACTGGGGAGTAACAGAGAGGCAGGAGGGCCCTGCTCGTAGTATAAGATGGGTACACACTGCACGATCTGGTTAGTGCTATGAGGAGACTGGGGAGTAACAGAGAGGAAGGAGGCCCCTGCTCGCAGTATAAGCTGGGTACACACTGCACGATCTGGTTAGTGCTATGAGGAGACTGGGGAGTAACAGAGAGGAAGGAGGGCCCTGCTCGCAGTATAAGCTGGGTACACACTGCACGATCTGTTTAGTGCTATGAGGTGACTGAGGATTAACAGAGAGGCAGGAGGGCCCTGCTCGCAGTATAAGGTGGGTACACACTGCACGATCTGGTTAGTGCTATGAGGAGACTGGGGAGTAACAGAGAGGCAGGAGGGCCCTGCTCGCAGTATAAGCTGGGTATACACTGCACGATCTGGTTAGTGCTATGAGGTGACTGAGGAGTAACAGAGAGGCAGGAGGGCCCTGATCGCAGTATAAGCTGGGTACACACTGCACGATCTGGTTAGTGCTATGAGGTGACTGAGGAGTAACAGAGAGGCAGGAGGGTCCTACTCGCAGTATAAGCTGGGTACACACTGCACGATCTGGTTAGTGCTATGAGGAGACTGGGGAGTAACAGAGAGGAAGGAGGGCCCTGCTCGCAGTATAAGCTGGGTACACTGCACGATCTGTTTAGTGCTATGAGGAGACTGGGGAGTAACAGAGAGGCAGGAGGTCCCTGCTTGCAGTATAAGCTGGGTACATACTGCACGATCTGTTTAGTGCTATGAGGAGACTGGGGAGTAACAGAGAGGCAGGAGGGCCCTGCTCGCAGTATAAGCTGGGTACACACTGCACGATCTGGTTAGTGCTAGGAGGAGACTGGGGAGTAAGAGAGAGGAAGGAGGGCCCTGATCACAGTATAAGCTGGGTACACACTGTACGATCTGGTTATTGCTATGAGGAGACTGGGGAGTAACAGAGAGGCAGGAGGGCCCTGCTTGCAGTATAAGCTGGGTACACACTGCACGATCTGTTTAGTGCTATGAGGAGACTGGGGAGTAACAGAGAGGCAGGAGGGCCCTGCTCACAGGATAAAGCTGGGTACACACTGCACGATCTGGTTATTGCTATGAGGAGACTGGGGAGTAACAGAGAGGCAGGAGGGCCCTGCTCGCAGTATAAGCTGGGTACACACTACACGATCTGGTTAGTGCTATGAGGTGACTGAGGAGTAACAGAGAGGCAGGAGGGCCCTGCTCGCAGTATAAGCTGGGTACACACTGCACAATCTGGTTAGTGCTATGAGGAGACTGGGAAGTAACAGAGAGGCAGGAGGGCCCTGCTCGCAGTGTAAGCTGGGTAAACACTGCACGATCTGGTTAGTGCTATGAGGAGACTGGGGAGTAACAGAGAGGCAGGAGGGCCCTGCTCGCAGTATAAGCTGGGTACACACTGCACAATCTGGTTAGTGCTATGAGGAGACTGGGAAGTAACAGAGAGGCAGGAGGGCCCTGCTCGCAGTGTAAGCTGGGTACACACTGCACAATCTGGTTAGTGCTATGAGGAGACTGGGAAGTAACAGAGAGGCAGGAGGGCCCTGCTCGCAGTGTAAGCTGGGTACACACTGCACGATCTGGTTAGTGCTATGAGGTGACTGGGGAGTAACAGAGAGGCAGGAGGACCCTGCTCGCAGTATAAGCTGGGTACACACTGCATGATCTGGTTAGTGCTATGAGGTGACTGGGGAGTAACAGAGAGGCAGGAGGGCCCTGATGTCAGTATAAGCTGGGTACACACTGCACGATCTGGTTACTGCTATGAGGAGACTGGGGAGTAACAGAGAGGCAGGAGGACCCTGCTCGCAGTATAACTGGGTACACACTGCACGATCTGGTTAGTGCTAGGAGGAGACTGAGAAGTAACAGAGAGGCAGGAGGGCCCTGCTCGCAGTGTAAGCTGGGTACACAATGCACGATCTGGTTAGTGCTATGAGGAGACTGGGGAGTAACAGAGAGGCAGGAGGGCCCTGCTCACAGGATAAAGCTGGGTTACACACTGCACAATCTGGTTAGTGCTATGAGGAGACTGGGGAGTAACAGAGAGGCAGGAGGGCCATGCTCACAGGATAAAGCTGGGTTAGACTCTGCACGATCTGGTTAGTGCTATGAGGAGACTGAGAAGTAACAGAGAGGCAGGAGGGCCCTGCTCGCAGTGTAAGCTGGGTAAACACTGCACGACCTGGTTAGTGCTATGAGGAGACTGGGGAGTAACAGAGAGGCAGGAGGGCCCTGCTCAAAGTATAAGCTGGGTACACACTGCACAATCTGGTTAGTGCTATGAGGAGACTGGGGAGTAACAGAGAGGCAGGAGGGCCCTGCTCACAGGATAAAGCTGGGTTACACTCTGCACGATCTGGTTAGTGCTATGAGGTGACTGAGGAGTAACAGAAAGGCAGGAGGGCCCTGCTCACAGTATAAGCTGGGTACACACTGCACGATCTGGTTAGTGCTATGAGGAGACTGGGGAGTAACAGAGAGGCAGGAGGGCCCTGCTCACAGTATAAGCTGGGTACACACTGCACAATCTGGTTAGTGCTATGAGGAGACTGAGAAGTAACAGAGAGGCAGGAGGGCCCTGCTCGCAGTGTAAGCTGGGTAAACACTGCACGATCTGGTTAGTGCTATGAGGAGACTGGGGAGTAACAGAAAGGCAGGAGGGCCCTGCTCACAGTATAAGCTGGGTACACACTGCACAATCTGGTTAGTGGTATGAGGTGACTGGGGAGTAACAGAGAGGCAGGAGGGCCCTGCTCGCAGTATAAGCTGGGTAAACACTGCACGATCTGGTTAGTGCTATGAGGAGACTGGGGAGTAACAGAGAGGCAGGAGGGTCCTGCTCACAGTATAAGCTGGGTACACACTGCACGATCTGGTTAGTGCTATGAGGTGACTGGGGAGTAACAGAGAGGCAGGAGGGCCCTGATGTCAGTATAAGCTGGGTACACACTGAACGATCTGGTTAGTGCTATGAGGAGACTGGGGAGTAACAGAGAGGCAGGAGGACCCTGCTCGCAGTATAAGCTGGGTACACACTGCACGATCTGGTTAGTGCTATGAGGTGACTGGGGAGTAACAGAGAGGCAGGAGGGCCCTGATGTCAGTATAAGCTGGGTACACACTGCACGATCTGGTTACTGCTATGAGGAGACTGGGGAGTAACAGAGAGGCAGGAGGACCCTGCTCGCAGTATAACTGGGTACACACTGCACGATCTGGTTAGTGCTAGGAGGAGACTGGGGAGTAAGAGAGAGGAAGGAGGGCCCTGCTCACAGTATAAACTGGGTACACAATGCACGATCTGGTTAGTGCTATGAGGAGACTGGGAAGTAACAGAGAGGCAGGAGGGCCCTGCTCACAGGATAAAGCTGGGTTACACACTGCACGATCTGGTTATTGCTATGAGGAGACTGGGGAGTAACAGAGAGGCAGGAGGGCCCTGCTCGCAGTATAAGCTGGGTACACACTGCACGATCTGGTTAGTGCTATGAGGTGACTGAGGAGTAACAGAGAGGCAGGAGGGCCCTGCTTGCAGTATAAGCTGGGTACACACTGCACAATCTGGTTAGTGCTATGAGGAGACTGAGGAGTAACAGAGAGGAAGGAGGGCCCTGCTCGCAGTATAAGCTGGGTACACGCTGCACAATCTGGTTAGTGCTATGAGGAGACTGGGGAGTAACAGAGAGGCAGGAGGGCCCTGCTTGCAGTATAAGCTGGGTACACACTGCACGATCTGGTTAGTGCTATGAGGTGACTGAGGAGTAACAGAGAGGCAGGAGGGTCCTGCTCGCAGTATAAGCTGGGTACACACTGCACGATCTGGTTAGTGCTATGAGGAGACTGGGGAGTAACAGAGAGGAAGGAGGGCCCTGCTCGCAGTATAAGCTGGGTACACTGCACGATCTGTTTAGTGCTATGAGGAGACTGGGGAGTAACAGAGAGGCAGGAGGGCCCTGCTTGCAGTATAAGCTTGGTACACACTGCACGATCTGTTTAGTGCTATGAGGAGACTGGGGAGTAACAGAGAGGCAGGAGGGCCCTGCTCGCAGTATAAGCTGGGTACACACTGCACGATCTGGTTAGTGCTATGAGGAGACTGGGGAGTAACAGAGAGGCAGGAGGGCCCTGCTCGTAGTATAAGATGGGTACACACTGCACGATCTGGTTAGTGCTATGAGGAGACTGGGGAGTAACAGAGAGGAAGGAGGGCCCTGCTCGCAGTATAAGCTGGGTACACACTGCACGATCTGGTTAGTGCTATGAGGAGACTGGGGAGTAACAGAGAGGAAGGAGGGCCCTGCTCGCAGTATAAGCTGGGTACACACTGCACGATCTGTTTAGTGCTATGAGGTGACTGAGGATTAACAGAGAGGCAGGAGGGCCCTGCTCGCAGTATAAGGTGGGTACACACTGCACGATCTGGTTAGTGCTATGAGGAGACTGGGGAGTAACAGAGAGGCAGGAGGGCCCTGCTCGCAGTATAAGCTGGGTATACACTGCACGATTTGGTTAGTGCTATGAGGTGACTGAGGAGTAACAGAGAGGCAGGAGGGCCCTGATCGCAGTATAAGCTGGGTACACACTGCACGATCTGGTTAGTGCTATGAGGTGACTGAGGAGTAACAGAGAGGCAGGAGGGTCCTACTCGCAGTATAAGCTGGGTACACACTGCACGATCTGGTTAGTGCTATGAGGAGACTGGGGAGTAACAGAGAGGAAGGAGGGCCCTGCTCGCAGTATAAGCTGGGTACACTGCACGATCTGTTTAGTGCTATGAGGAGACTGGGGAGTAACAGAGAGGCAGGAGGTCCCTGCTTGCAGTATAAGCTGGGTACATACTGCACGATCTGTTTAGTGCTATGAGGAGACTGGGGAGTAACAGAGGGGCAGGAGGGCCCTGCTCGCAGTATAAGCTGGGTACACACTGCACGATCTGGTTAGTGCTAGGAGGAGACTGGGGAGTAAGAGAGAGGAAGGAGGGCCCTGATCACAGTATAAGCTGGGTACACACTGCACGATCTGGTTATTGCTATGAGGAGACTGGGGAGTAACAGAGAGGCAGGAGGGCCCTGCTCGCAGTATAAGCTGGGTACACACTGCACGATCTGGTTAGTGCTATGAGGAGACTGGGGAGTAACAGAGAGGCAGGAGGGCCCTGCTCACAGAATAAAGCTGGGTACACACTGCACGATCTGGTTATTGCTATGAGGAGACTGGGGAGTAACAGAGAGGCAGGAGGGCCCTGCTCGCAGTATAAGCTGGGTACACACTGCACGATCTGGTTAGTGCTATGAGGTGACTGAGGAGTAACAGAGAGGCAGGAGGGCCCTGCTTGCAGTATAAGCTGGGTACACACTGCACAATCTGGTTAGTGCTATGAGGAGACTGAGGAGTAACAGAGAGGCAGGAGGGTCCTGCTCGCAGTATAAGCTGGGTACACACTGCACGATCTGGTTAGTGCTATGAGGAGACTGGGGAGTAACAGAGAGGAAGGAGGGCCCTGCTCGCAGTATAAGCTGGGTACACATTGCACGATCTGTTTAGTGCTATGAGGAGACTGGGGAGTAACAGAGAGGCAGGAGGGCCCTGCTTGCAGTATAAGCTGGGTACACACTGCACGATCTGTTTAGTGCTATGAGGAGACTGGGGAGTAACAGAGAGGCAGGAGGGCCCTGCTCGCAGTATAAGCTGGGTACACACTGCACGATCTGGTTAGTGCTATGAGGAGACTGGGGAGTAACAGAGAGGCAGGAGGGCCCTGCTCGTAGTATAAGATGGGTACACACTGCACGATCTGGTTAGTGCTATGAGGAGACTGGGGAGTAACAGAGAGGAAGGAGGGCCCTGCTCGCAGTATAAGCTGGGTACACACTGCACGATCTGGTTAGTGCTATGAGGAGACTGGGGAGTAACAGAGAGGAAGGAGGGCCCTGCTCGCAGTATAAGCTGGGTACACACTGCACGATCTGTTTAGTGCTATGAGGTGACTGAGGATTAACAGAGAGGCAGGAGGGCCCTGCTCGCAGTATAAGGTGGGTACACACTGCACGATCTGGTTAGTGCTATGAGGAGACTGGGGAGTAACAGAGAGGCAGGAGGGCCCTGCTCGCAGTATAAGCTGGGTATACACTGCACGATTTGGTTAGTGCTATGAGGTGACTGAGGAGTAACAGAGAGGCAGGAGGGCCCTGATCGCAGTATAAGCTGGGTACACACTGCACGATCTGGTTAGTGCTATGAGGTGACTGAGGAGTAACAGAGAGGCAGGAGGGTCCTACTCGCAGTATAAGCTGGGTACACACTGCACGATCTGGTTAGTGCTATGAGGAGACTGGGGAGTAACAGAGAGGAAGGAGGGCCCTGCTCACAGTATAAGCTGGGTACACTGCACGATCTGTTTAGTGCTATGAGGAGACTGGGGAGTAACAGAGAGGCAGGAGGTCCCTGCTTGCAGTATAAGCTGGGTACATACTGCACGATCTGTTTAGTGCTATGAGGAGACTGGGGAGTAACAGAGGGGCAGGAGGGCCCTGCTCGCAGTATAAGCTGGGTACACACTGCACGATCTGGTTAGTGCTAGGAGGAGACTGGGGAGTAAGAGAGAGGAAGGAGGGCCCTGATCACAGTATAAGCTGGGTACACACTGCACGATCTGGTTATTGCTATGAGGAGACTGGGGAGTAACAGAGAGGCAGGAGGGCCCTGCTCGCAGTATAAGCTGGGTACACACTGCACGATCTGGTTAGTGCTATGAGGAGACTGGGGAGTAACAGAGAGGCAGGAGGGCCCTGCTCACAGGATAAAGCTGGGTACACACTGCACGATCTGGTTATTGCTATGAGGAGACTGGGGAGTAACAGAGAGGCAGGAGGGCCCTGCTCGCAGTATAAGCTGGGTACACACTGCACGATCTGGTTAGTGCTATGAGGTGACTGAGGAGTAACAGAGAGGCAGGAGGGCCCTGCTTGCAGTATAAGCTGGGTACACACTGCACAATCTGGTTAGTGCTATGAGGAGACTGAGGAGTAACAGAGAGGCAGGAGGGTCCTGCTCGCAGTATAAGCTGGGTACACACTGCACGATCTGGTTAGTGCTATGAGGAGACTGGGGAGTAACAGAGAGGAAGGAGGGCCCTGCTCGCAGTATAAGCTGGGTACACATTGCACGATCTGTTTAGTGCTATGAGGAGACTGGGGAGTAACAGAGAGGCAGGAGGGCCCTGCTTGCAGTATAAGCTGGGTACACACTGCACGATCTGTTTAGTGCTATGAGGAGACTGGGGAGTAACAGAGAGGCAGGAGGGCCCTGCTCGCAGTATAAGCTGGGTACACACTGCACGATCTGGTTAGTGCTATGAGGAGACTGGGGAGTAACAGAGAGGCAGGAGGGCCCTGCTCGTAGTATAAGATGGGTACACACTGCACGATCTGGTTAGTGCTATGAGGAGACTGGGGAGTAACAGAGAGGAAGGAGGCCCCTGCTCGCAGTATAAGCTGGGTACACACTGCACGATCTGGTTAGTGCTATGAGGAGACTGGGGAGTAACAGAGAGGCAGGAGGGCCCTGCTCGCAGTATAAGGTGGGTACACACTGCACGATCTGTTTAGTGCTATGAGGTGACTGAGGATTAACAGAGAGGCAGGAGGGCCCTGCTCGCAGTATAAGGTGGGTACACACTGCACGATCTGGTTAGTGCTATGAGGAGACTGGGGAGTAACAGAGAGGCAGGAGGGCCCTGCTCGCAGTATAAGCTGGGTATACACTGCACGATCTGGTTAGTGCTATGAGGTGACTGAGGAGTAACAGAGAGGCAGGAGGGCCCTGATCGCAGTATAAGCTGGGTACACACTGCACGATCTGGTTAGTGCTATGAGGTGACTGAGGAGTAACAGAGAGGCAGGAGGGTCCTACTCGCAGTATAAGCTGGGTACACACTGCACGATCTGGTTAGTGCTATGAGGAGACTGGGGAGTAACAGAGAGGAAGGAGGGCCCTGCTCGCAGTATAAGCTGGGTACACTGCACGATCTGTTTAGTGCTATGAGGAGACTGGGGAGTAACAGAGAGGCAGGAGGTCCCTGCTTGCAGTATAAGCTGGGTACATACTGCACGATCTGTTTAGTGCTATGAGGAGACTGGGGAGTAACAGAGAGGCAGGAGGTCCCTGATCACAGTATAAGCTGGGTACACACTGTACGATCTGGTTATTGCTATGAGGAGACTGGGGAGTAACAGAGAGGCAGGAGGGCCCTGCTTGCAGTATAAGCTGGGTACACACTGCACGATCTGTTTAGTGCTATGAGGAGACTGGGGAGTAACAGAGAGGCAGGAGGGCCCTGCTCACAGGATAAAGCTGGGTACACACTGCACGATCTGGTTATTGCTATGAGGAGACTGGGGAGTAACAGAGAGGCAGGAGGGCCCTGCTCGCAGTATAAGCTGGGTACACACTACACGATCTGGTTAGTGCTATGAGGTGACTGAGGAGTAACAGAGAGGCAGGAGGGCCCTGCTCGCAGTATAAGCTGGGTACACACTGCACAATCTGGTTAGTGCTATGAGGAGACTGGGAAGTAACAGAGAGGCAGGAGGGCCCTGCTCGCAGTGTAAGCTGGGTAAACACTGCACGATCTGGTTAGTGCTATGAGGAGACTGGGGAGTAACAGAGAGGCAGGAGGGCCCTGCTCGCAGTATAAGCTGGGTACACACTGCACAATCTGGTTAGTGCTATGAGGAGACTGGGAAGTAACAGAGAGGCAGGAGGGCCCTGCTCGCAGTGTAAGCTGGGTACACACTGCACAATCTGGTTAGTGCTATGAGGAGACTGGGAAGTAACAGAGAGGCAGGAGGGCCCTGCTCGCAGTGTAAGCTGGGTACACACTGCACGATCTGGTTAGTGCTATGAGGTGACTGGGGAGTAACAGAGAGGCAGGAGGACCCTGCTCGCAGTATAAGCTGGGTACACACTGCATGATCTGGTTAGTGCTATGAGGTGACTGGGGAGTAACAGAGAGGCAGGAGGGCCCTGATGTCAGTATAAGCTGGGTACACACTGCACGATCTGGTTACTGCTATGAGGAGACTGGGGAGTAACAGAGAGGCAGGAGGACCCTGCTCGCAGTATAACTGGGTACACACTGCACGATCTGGTTAGTGCTAGGAGGAGACTGAGAAGTAACAGAGAGGCAGGAGGGCCCTGCTCGCAGTGTAAGCTGGGTACACAATGCACGATCTGGTTAGTGCTATGAGGAGACTGGGGAGTAACAGAGAGGCAGGAGGGCCCTGCTCACAGGATAAAGCTGGGTTACACACTGCACAATCTGGTTAGTGCTATGAGGAGACTGGGGAGTAACAGAGAGGCAGGAGGGCCATGCTCACAGGATAAAGCTGGGTTAGACTCTGCACGATCTGGTTAGTGCTATGAGGAGACTGAGAAGTAACAGAGAGGCAGGAGGGCCCTGCTCGCAGTGTAAGCTGGGTAAACACTGCACGACCTGGTTAGTGCTATGAGGAGACTGGGGAGTAACAGAGAGGCAGGAGGGCCCTGCTCAAAGTATAAGCTGGGTACACACTGCACAATCTGGTTAGTGCTATGAGGAGACTGGGGAGTAACAGAGAGGCAGGAGGGCCCTGCTCACAGGATAAAGCTGGGTTACACTCTGCACGATCTGGTTAGTGCTATGAGGTGACTGAGGAGTAACAGAAAGGCAGGAGGGCCCTGCTCACAGTATAAGCTGGGTACACACTGCACGATCTGGTTAGTGCTATGAGGAGACTGGGGAGTAACAGAGAGGCAGGAGGGCCCTGCTCACAGTATAAGCTGGGTACACACTGCACAATCTGGTTAGTGCTATGAGGAGACTGAGAAGTAACAGAGAGGCAGGAGGGCCCTGCTCGCAGTGTAAGCTGGGTAAACACTGCACGATCTGGTTAGTGCTATGAGGAGACTGGGGAGTAACAGAAAGGCAGGAGGGCCCTGCTCACAGTATAAGCTGGGTACACACTGCACAATCTGGTTAGTGGTATGAGGTGACTGGGGAGTAACAGAGAGGCAGGAGGGCCCTGCTCGCAGTATAAGCTGGGTAAACACTGCACGATCTGGTTAGTGCTATGAGGAGACTGGGGAGTAACAGAGAGGCAGGAGGGTCCTGCTCACAGTATAAGCTGGGTACACACTGCACGATCTGGTTAGTGCTATGAGGTGACTGGGGAGTAACAGAGAGGCAGGAGGGCCCTGATGTCAGTATAAGCTGGGTACACACTGAACGATCTGGTTAGTGCTATGAGGAGACTGGGGAGTAACAGAGAGGCAGGAGGACCCTGCTCGCAGTATAAGCTGGGTACACACTGCACGATCTGGTTAGTGCTATGAGGTGACTGGGGAGTAACAGAGAGGCAGGAGGGCCCTGATGTCAGTATAAGCTGGGTACACACTGCACGATCTGGTTACTGCTATGAGGAGACTGGGGAGTAACAGAGAGGCAGGAGGACCCTGCTCGCAGTATAACTGGGTACACACTGCACGATCTGGTTAGTGCTAGGAGGAGACTGGGGAGTAAGAGAGAGGAAGGAGGGCCCTGCTCACAGTATAAACTGGGTACACAATGCACGATCTGGTTAGTGCTATGAGGAGACTGGGGAGTAACAGAGAGGCAGGAGGGCCCTGCTCACAGGATAAAGCTGGGTTACACACTGCACGATCTGGTTAGTGCTATGAGGAGACTGGGGAGTAACAGAGAGGCAGGAGGGCCCTGCTCACAGGATAAAGCTGGGTTACACTCTGCACGATCTGGTTAGTGCTAGGAGGAGACTGGGGAGTAAGAGATAGGAAGGAGGGCCCTGCTCACAGTATAAACTGGGTACACAATGCACGATCTGGTTAGTGCTATGAGGAGACTGGGGAGTAACAGAGAGGCAGGAGGGCCCTGCTCACAGGATAAAGCTGGGTTACACACTGCACGATCTGGTTAGTGCTATGAGGAGACTGGGGAGTAACAGAGAGGCAGGAGGGCCCTGCTCACAGGATAAAGCTGGGTTACACTCTGCACGATCTGGTTAGTGCTATGAGGAGACTGAGAAGTAACAGAGAGGCAGGAGGGCCCTGCTCGCAGTGTAAGCTGGGTAAACACTGCACGACCTGGTTAGTGCTATGAGGAGACTGGGGAGTAACAGAGAGGCAGGAGGGCCCTGCTCACAGTATAAGCTGGGTACACACTGCACAATCTGGTTAGTGCTATGAGGAGACTGGGGAGTAACAGAGAGGCAGGAGGGCCCTGCTCACAGGATAAAGCTGGCTTACACTCTGCACGATCTGGTTAGTGCTATGAGGTGACTGAGGAGTAACAGAAAGGCAGGAGGGCCCTGCTCACAGTATAAGCTGGGTACACACTGCACGATCTGGTTAGTGCTATGAGGAGACTGGGGAGTAACAGAGAGGCAGGAGGGCCCTGCTCACAGTATAAGCTGGGTACACACTGCACAATCTGGTTAGTGCTATGAGGAGACTGAGAAGTAACAGAGAGGCAGGAGGGCCCTGCTCGCAGTGTAAGCTGGGTAAACACTGCACGATCTGGTTAGTGCTATGAGGAGACTGGGGAGTAACAGAGAGGCAGGAGGGCACTGCTCACAGTATAAGCTGGGTACACACTGCACAATCTGGTTAGTGGTATGAGGTGACTGGGGAGTAACAGAGAGGCAGGAGGGCCCTGCTCGCAGTATAAGCTGGGTACACACTGCACGATCTGGTTAGTGGTATGAGGAGACTGGGGAGTTACAGAGAGGCAGGAGGGCCCTGCACGCAGTATAAGCTGGGTACACACTGCACAATCTGGTTAGTGGTATGAGGAGACTGGGGAGTAACAGAGAGGCAGGAGGGCCCTGCTCGCAGTATAAGCTGGGTACACACTGCACAATCTGGTTAGTGCTATGAGGAGACTGGGGAGTAACAGAGAGGCAGGAGGACCCTGCTCGCAGTATAAGCTGGGTACACACTGCACGATCTGGTTAGTGCTATGAGGTGACTGGGGAGTAACAGAGAGGCAGGAGGGCCCTGCTCGCAGTATAAGCTGGGTACACACTGCACGATCTGGTTAGTGCTATGGGGAGACTGGGGAGTAACAGAGAGGCAGGAGGGCCCTGATGTCAGTATAAGCTGGGTACACACTGCACGATGTGGTTAGTGCTATGAGGAGACTGGGGAGTAACAGGGAGGCAGGAGGGCCCTGCTCGCAGTATAAGCTGGGTACACACTGCACGATCTGGTTAGTGCTATGGGGAGACTGGGGAGTAACAGAGAGGCAGGAGGGCCCTGCTCACAGTATAAGCTGGGTACACACTGCACGATCTGGTTAGTGCTATGAGGAGACTGGGGAGTAACAGAGAGGCAGGAGGGCCCTGCTCACAGTATAAGCTGGGTACACACTGCACGATCTGGTTAGTACTATGAGGAGACTGGGGAGTAACAGAGAGGCAGGAGGGCCCTGCTCGCAGTATAACTGGGTACACACTGCACGATCTGGTTAGTGCTATGAGGAGACTGGGGAGTAACAGAGAGGCAGGAGGGCCCTGCTCGCAGTATAAGCTGGGTTCACACTGCACGATCTGGTTAGTGCTATGAGGAGACTGGGGAGTAACAGAGAGGCAGGAGGGCCCTGCTCGCAGTATAAGCTGGGTACACACTGCATGATCTGGTTAGTGGTATGAGGAGACTGGGGAGTTACAGAGAGGCAGGAGGGCCCTGCTCACAGTATAAGCTGGGTACACACTGCACAATCTGGTTAGTGCTATGAGGAGACTGAGAAGTAACAGAGAGGCAGGAGGGCCCTGCTCGCAGTGTAAGCTGGGTAAACACTGCACGATC
The DNA here is from genome assembly GCA_031769625.1 of Taudactylus pleione. Taxonomy (NCBI): domain Eukaryota; kingdom Metazoa; phylum Chordata; class Amphibia; order Anura; family Myobatrachidae; genus Taudactylus; species Taudactylus pleione. Next base: position 1,138,006 of record JAUIMM010001558.1, on the reverse strand, counting down.
TGGTTAGTGCTATGAGGAGACTGGGGAGTAACAGAGAGGCAGGAGGGCACTGCTCACAGTATAAGCTGGGTACACACTGCACAATCTGGTTAGTGGTATGAGGTGACTGGGGAGTAACAGAGAGGCAGGAGGGCCCTGCTCGCAGTATAAGCTGGGTACACACTGCACGATCTGGTTAGTGGTATGAGGAGACTGGGGAGTTACAGAGAGGCAGGAGGGCCCTGCACGCAGTATAAGCTGGGTACACACTGCACAATCTGGTTAGTGGTATGAGGAGACTGGGGAGTAACAGAGAGGCAGGAGGGCCCTGCTCGCAGTATAAGCTGGGTACACACTGCACAATCTGGTTAGTGCTATGAGGAGACTGGGGAGTAACAGAGAGGCAGGAGGACCCTGCTCGCAGTATAAGCTGGGTACACACTGCACGATCTGGTTAGTGCTATGAGGTGACTGGGGAGTAACAGAGAGGCAGGAGGGCCCTGCTCGCAGTATAAGCTGGGTACACACTGCACGATCTGGTTAGTGCTATGGGGAGACTGGGGAGTAACAGAGAGGCAGGAGGGCCCTGATGTCAGTATAAGCTGGGTACACACTGCACGATGTGGTTAGTGCTATGAGGAGACTGGGGAGTAACAGGGAGGCAGGAGGGCCCTGCTCGCAGTATAAGCTGGGTACACACTGCACGATCTGGTTAGTGCTATGGGGAGACTGGGGAGTAACAGAGAGGCAGGAGGGCCCTGCTCACAGTATAAGCTGGGTACACACTGCACGATCTGGTTAGTGCTATGAGGAGACTGGGGAGTAACAGAGAGGCAGGAGGGCCCTGCTCACAGTATAAGCTGGGTACACACTGCACGATCTGGTTAGTACTATGAGGAGACTGGGGAGTAACAGAGAGGCAGGAGGGCCCTGCTCGCAGTATAACTGGGTACACACTGCACGATCTGGTTAGTGCTATGAGGAGACTGGGGAGTAACAGAGAGGCAGGAGGGCCCTGCTCGCAGTATAAGCTGGGTTCACACTGCACGATCTGGTTAGTGCTATGAGGAGACTGGGGAGTAACAGAGAGGCAGGAGGGCCCTGCTCGCAGTATAAGCTGGGTACACACTGCATGATCTGGTTAGTGGTATGAGGAGACTGGGGAGTAACAGAGAGGCAGGAGGGCCCTGCTCGCAGTATAAGCTGGGTACACACTGCACGATCTGGTTAGTGCTATGAGGTGACTGAGGAGTAACAGAGAGGCAGGAGGGCCCTGCTCGCAGTATAAGCTGGGTACACACTGCACGATCTGGTTAGTGCTATGAGGTGACTGAGGAGTAACAGAGAGGCAGGAGGGCCCTGCTCGCAGTATAAGCTGGGTACACACTGCACAATCTGGTTAGTGCTATGAGGTGACTGAGGAGTAACAGAGAGGCAGGAGGGCCCTGCTCACAGTATAAGCTGGGTATACACTGCACAATCTGGTTAGTGCTATGAGGAGACTGGGGAGTAACAGAGAGGAAGGAGGGCCCTGCTCACAGGATAAAGCTGGGTTACACACTGCACGATCTGGTTAGTGCTATGAGGAGACTGGGGAGTAACAGAGAGGCAGGAGGGCCCTGCTCACAGTATAAGCTGGGTACACATTGCACGATCTGGTTAGTGCTATGAGGAGACTGGGGAGTAATAGAGAGGCAGGAGGGCCCTGCTCGCAGTATAAGCTGGGTACACACTGCACGATCTGGTAGTGCTATGAGGTGACTGGGGAGTAACAGAGAGGCCGGAGGGCCCTGCTCGCAGTATAAGCTGGGTACACACTGCACAATCTGGTTAGTGGTATGAGGAGACTGGGGAGTAACAGAGAGGCAGGAGGGCCCTGCTCGCAGTATAAGCTGGGTACACACTGCACGATCTGGTTAGTGGTATGAGGAGACTGGGGTGTAACAGAGAGGCAGGAGGGCCCTGCTCGCAGTATAAGCTGGGTACACACTGCACGATCTGGTTAGTGCTATGAGTAGACTGGGGCGTAACAGAGAGGCAGGAGGGCCCTGCTCGCAGTATAAGCTGGGTACACACTTCACGATCTGTTTAGTGCTATGAGGAGACTGGGGAGTAACAGAGAGGCAGGAGGGCCCTGCTCGCAGTATAAGATGGGTACACACTGCACGATCTGGTTAGGGCTATGAGGAGACTGGTGAGTAACAGAGAGGAAGGAGGGCCCTGCTCGCAGTATAAGCTGGGTACACACTGCATGATCTGGTTAGTGCTATGAGGAGACTGGGGAGTAACAGAGAGGCAGGAGGGCCCTGCTCACAGTATAAGCTGGGTACACACTGCACAATCTGGTTAGTGCTATGAGGAGACTGAGAAGTAACAGAGAGGCAGGAGGGCCCTGCTCGCAGTGTAAGCTGGGTAAACACTGCACGATCTGGTTAGTGCTATAAGGAGACTGGGGAGTAACAGAGAGTCAGGAGGGCACTGCTCACAGTATAAGCTGGGTACACACTGCACAATCTGGTTAGTGGTATGAGGTGACTGGGGAGTAACAGAGAGGCAGGAGGGCCCTGCTCGCAGTATAAGCTGGGTACACACTGCACGATCTGGTTAGTGGTATGAGGAGACTGGGGAGTTACAGAGAGGCAGGAGGGCCCTGCTCGCAGTATAAGCTGGGTACACACTGCACAATCTGGTTAGTGGTATGAGGAGACTGGGGAGTAACAGAGAGGCAGGAGGGCCCTGCTCGCAGTATAAGCTGGGTACACACTGCACAATCTGGTTAGTGCTATGAGGAGACTGGGGAGTAACAGAGAGGCAGGAGGACCCTGCTCACAGTATAAGCTGGGTACACACTGCACGATCTGGTTAGTGCTATGAGGTGACTGGGGAGTAACAGAGAGGCAGGAGGGCCCTGCTCGCAGTATAAGCTGGGTACACACTGCACGATCTGGTTAGTGCTATGGGGAGACTGGGGAGTAACAGAGAGGCAGGAGGGCCCTGATGTCAGTATAAGCTGGGTACACACTGCACGATGTGGTTAGTGCTATGAGGAGACTGGGGAGTAACAGGGAGGCAGGAGGGCCCTGCTCGCAGTATAAGCTGGGTACACACTGCACGATCTGGTTAGTGCTATGGGGAGACTGGGGAGTAACAGAGAGGCAGGAGGGCCCTGCTCACAGTATAAGCTGGGTACACACTGCACGATCTGGTTAGTGCTATGAGGAGACTGGGGAGTAACAGAGAGGCAGGAGGGCCCTGCTCACAGTATAAGCTGGGTACACACTGCACGATCTGGTTAGTACTATGAGGAGACTGGGGAGTAACAGAGAGGCAGGAGGGCCCTGCTCGCAGTATAACTGGGTACACACTGCACGATCTGGTTAGTGCTATGAGGAGACTGGGGAGTAACAGAGAGGCAGGAGGGCCCTGCTCGCAGTATAAGCTGGGTTCACACTGCACGATCTGGTTAGTGCTATGAGGAGACTGGGGAGTAACAGAGAGGCAGGAGGGCCCTGCTCGCAGTATAAGCTGGGTACACACTGCATGATCTGGTTAGTGGTATGAGGAGACTGGGGAGTAACAGAGAGGCAGGAGGGCCCTGCTCGCAGTATAAGCTGGGTACACACTGCACGATCTGGTTAGTGCTATGAGGTGACTGAGGAGTAACAGAGAGGCAGGAGGGCCCTGCTCGCAGTATAAGCTGGGTACACACTGCACGATCTGGTTAGTGCTATGAGGTGACTGAGGAGTAACAGAGAGGCAGGAGGGCCCTGCTCGCAGTATAAGCTGGGTACACACTGCACAATCTGGTTAGTGCTATGAGGTGACTGAGGAGTAACAGAGAGGCAGGAGGGCCCTGCTCACAGTATAAGCTGGGTATACACTGCACAATCTGGTTAGTGCTATGAGGAGACTGGGGAGTAACAGAGAGGAAGGAGGGCCCTGCTCACAGGATAAAGCTGGGTTACACACTGCACGATCTGGTTAGTGCTATGAGGAGACTGGGGAGTAACAGAGAGGCAGGAGGGCCCTGCTCACAGTATAAGCTGGGTACACATTGCACGATCTGGTTAGTGCTATGAGGAGACTGGGGAGTAATAGAGAGGCAGGAGGGCCCTGCTCGCAGTATAAGCTGGGTACACACTGCACGATCTGGTAGTGCTATGAGGTGACTGGGGAGTAACAGAGAGGCCGGAGGGCCCTGCTCGCAGTATAAGCTGGGTACACACTGCACAATCTGGTTAGTGGTATGAGGAGACTGGGGAGTAACAGAGAGGCAGGAGGGCCCTGCTCGCAGTATAAGCTGGGTACACACTGCACGATCTGGTTAGTGCTATGAGGTGACTGAGGAGTAACAGAGAGGCAGGAGGGCCCTGCTCGCAGTATAAGCTGGGTACACACTGCACAATCTGGTTAGTGCTATGAGGTGACTGAGGAGTAACAGAGAGGCAGGAGGGCCCTGCTCACAGTATAAGCTGGGTATACACTGCACAATCTGGTTAGTGCTATGAGGAGACTGGGGAGTAACAGAGAGGCAGGAGGGCACTGCTCACAGTATAAGCTGGGTACACACTGCACAATCTGGTTAGTGCTAGGAGGAGACTGGGGAGTAACAGAGAGGCAGGAGGGCCCTGCTTGCAGTATAAGCTGGGTACACACTGCACGATCTGGTTAGTGCTATGAGGTGACTGAGGAGTAACAGAGAGGCAGGAGGGTCCTGCTCGCAGAATAAGCTGGGTACACACTGCACGATCTGGTTAGTGCTATGAGGAGACTGGGGAGTAACAGAGAGGAAGGAGGGCCCTGCTCGCAGTATAAGCTGGGTACACTGCACGATCTGTTTAGTGCTATGAGGAGACTGGGGAGTAACAGAGAGGCAGGAGGGCCCTGCTTGCAGTATAAGCTGGGTACACACTGCACGATCTGTTTAGTGCTATGAGGAGACTGGGGAGTAACAGAGAGGCAGGAGGGCCCTGCTCGCAGTATAAGCTGGGTACACACTGCACGATCTGGTTAGTGCTATGAGGAGACTGGGGAGTAACAGAGAGGCAGGAGGGCCCTGCTCGTAGTATAAGATGGGTACACACTGCACGATCTGGTTAGTGCTATGAGGAGACTGGGGAGTAACAGAGAGGAAGGAGGGCCCTGCTCGCAGTATAAGCTGGGTACACACTGCACGATCTGGTTAGTGCTATGAGGAGACTGGGGAGTAACAGAGAGGAAGGAGGGCCCTGCTCGCAGTATAAGCTGGGTACACACTGCACGATCTGTTTAGTGCTATGAGGTGACTGAGGATTAACAGAGAGGCAGGAGGGCCCTGCTCGCAGTATAAGGTGGGTACACACTGCACGATCTGGTTAGTGCTATGAGGAGACTGGGGAGTAACAGAGAGGCAGGAGGGCCCTGCTCGCAGTATAAGCTGGGTATACACTGCACGATCTGGTTAGTGCTATGAGGTGACTGAGGAGTAACAGAGAGGCAGGAGGGCCCTGCTCGCAGTATAAGCTGGGTACACACTGCACGATCTGGTTAGTGCTATGAGGTGACTGAGGAGTAACAGAGAGGCAGGAGGGTCCTACTCGCAGTATAAGCTGGGTACACACTGCACGATCTGGTTAGTGCTATGAGGAGACTGGGGAGTAACAGAGAGGAAGGAGGGCCCTGCTCGCAGTATAAGCTGGGTACACTGCACGATCTCTTTAGTGCTATGAGGAGACTGGGGAGTAACAGAGAGGCAGGAGGTCCCTGCTCGCAGTATAAGCTGGGTACACACTGCACGATCTGGTTAGTGCTAGGAGGAGACTGGGGAGTAAGAGAGAGGAAGGAGGGCCCTGATCACAGTATAAGCTGGGTACACACTGCACGATCTGGTTATTGCTATGAGGAGACTGGGGAGTAACAGAGAGGCAGGAGGGCCCTGCTCGCAGTATAAGCTGGGTACACACTGCACGATCTGGTTAGTGCTATGAGGAGACTGGGGAGTAACAGAGAGGCAGGAGGGCCCTGCTCACAGGATAAAGCTGGGTACACACTGCACGATCTGGTTATTGCTATGAGGAGACTGGGGAGTAACAGAGAGGCAGGAGGGCCCTGCTCGCAGTATAAGCTGGGTACACACTGCACGATCTGGTTAGTGCTATGAGGTGACTGAGGAGTAACAGAGAGGCAGGAGGGCCCTGCTCGCAGTATAAGCTGGGTACACACTGCACAATCTGGTTAGTGCTATGAGGAGACTGGGAAGTAACAGAGAGGCAGGAGGGCCCTGCTCGCAGTGTAAGCTGGGTAAACACTGCACGATCTGGTTAGTGCTATGAGGAGACTGGGGAGTAACAGAGAGGCAGGAGGGCCCTGCTCACAGTATAAGCTGGGTACACACTGCACGATCTGGTTAGTGCTATGAGGTGACTGGGGAGTAACAGAGAGGCAGGAGGGCCCTGATGTCAGTATAAGCTGGGTACACACTGAACGATCTGGTTAGTGCTATGAGGAGACTGGGGAGTAACAGAGAGGCAGGAGGACCCTGCTCGCAGTATAAGCTGGGTACACACTGCACGATCTGGTTAGTGCTATGAGGTGACTGGGGAGTAACAGAGAGGCAGGAGGGCCCTGATGTCAGTATAAGCTGGGTACACACTGCACGATCTGGTTACTGCTATGAGGAGACTGGGGAGTAACAGAGAGGCAGGAGGACCCTGCTCGCAGTATAAGCTGGGTACACACTGCATGATCTGGTTAGTACTATGAGGAGACTGGGGAGTAACAGAGAGGCAGGAGGGAAAAGCTCGCAGTATAACTGGGTACACACTGCACGATCTGGTTAGTGCTATGAGGAGACTGGGGAGTAACAGAGAGGCAGGAGGGCCCTGCTCACAGTATAAGCTGGGTACACACTGCATGATCTGGTTAGTACTATGAGGAGACTGGGGAGTAACAGAGAGGCAGGAGGGCCCTGCTCACAGGATAAAGCTGGGTACACACTGCATGATCTGGTTAGTGCTATGAGGAGACTGGGGAGTAACAGAGAGGCATGAGGGCCCTGCTTACAGTATAAGCTGGGTACACACTGCATGATCTGGTTAGTGGTATGAGGAGACTGGGGAGTAACAGAGAGGCAGGAGGGCCCTGCTCGCAGTATAAGCTGGGTACACACTGCACGATCTGGTTAGTGCTATGGGGAGACTGGGGAGTAACAGAGAGGCAGGAGGGCCCTGCTCACAGTATAAGCTGGGTACACACTGCACGATCTGGTTATTGCTATGAGGAGACTGGGGAGTAACAGAGAGGCAGGAGGGCCCTGATGTCAGTATAAGCTGGGTACACACTGCACGATCTGGTTAGTGCTATGAGGAGATTGGGGAGTAACAGAGAGGCAGGAGGACCCTGCTCGCAGTATAACTGGGTACACACTGCACGATCTGGTTAGTGCGATGAGGAGACTGGGGAGTAACAGAGAGGCAGGAGGGCCCTGCTCGCAGTATAAGCTGGGTACACACTGCACGATCTGGTTAGTGGTATGAGGAGACTGGGGAGTAACAGAGAGGCAGGAGGGAAAAGCTCGCAGTATAACTGGGTACACACTGCACGATCTGGTTAGTGCTATGAGGAGACTGGGGAGTAACAGAGAGGCAGGAGGGCCCTGCTCACAGTATAAGCTGGGTACACACTGCACGATCTGGTTAGTACTATGAGGAGACTGGGGAGTAACAGAGAGGCAGGAGGGCCCTGCTCGCAGTATAAGCTGGGTACACACTGCATGATCTGGTTAGTGGTATGAGGAGACTGGGGAGTAACAGAGAGGCAGGAGGGCCCTGCTCGCAGTATAAGCTGGGTACACACTGCACGATCTGGTTAGTGCTATGAGGTGACTGAGGAGTAACAGAGAGGCAGGAGGGCCCTGCTCGCAGTATAAGCTGGGTACACACTGCACAATCTGGTTAGTGCTATGAGGAGACTGGGGAGTAACAGAGAGGAAGGAGGGCCCTGCTCACAGGATAAAGCTGGGTTACACACTGCACGATCTGGTTAGTGCTATGAGGAGACTGGGGAGTAACAGAGAGGCAGGAGGGCCCTGCTCACAGTATAAGCTGGGTACACATTGCACGATCTGGTTAGTGCTATGAGGAGACTGGGGAGTAACAGAGAGGCAGGAGGGCTCTGCTCGCAGTATAAGCTGGGTACACACTGCACGATCTGGTAGTGCTATGAGGTGACTGGGGAGTAACAGAGAGGCCGGAGGGCCCTGCTCGCAGTATAAGCTGGGTACACACTGCACAATCTGGTTAGTGGTATGAGGAGACTGGGGAGTAACAGAGAGGTAGGAGGGCCCTGCTCGCAGTATAAGCTGGGTACACACTGCACGATCTGGTTAGTGGTATGAGGAGACTGGGGTGTAACAGAGAGGCAGGAGGGCCCTGCTCGCAGTATAAGCTGGGTACACAATGCACGATCTGGTTAGTGCTATGAGGAGACTGGGGAGTAACAGAGAGGCAGGAGGGCCCTGCTCGCAGTATAAGCTGGGTACACACTGCACGATCTGGTTAGTGCTATGAGGAGACTGGGGAGTAACAGAGAGGCAGGAGGGCCCTGCTCGCAGTATAAGATGGGTACACACTGCACGATCTGGTTAGGGCTATGAGGAGACTGGGGAGTAACAGAGAGGAAGGAGGGCCCTGCTCGCAGTATAAGCTGGGTACACACTGCATGATCTGGTTAGTGCTATGAGGAGACTGGGGAGTAACAGAGAGGAAGGAGGGCCCTGCTCGCAGTATAAGCTGGGTACACACTGCACGATCTGTTTAGTGCTATGAGGTGACTGAGGATTAACAGAGAGGCAGGAGGGCCCTGCTCGCAGTATAAGGTGGGTACACACTGCACGATCTGGTTAGTGCTATGAGGAGACTGGGGAGTAACAGAGAGGCAGGAGGGCACTGCTCACAGTATAAGCTGGGTACACACTGCACAATCTGGTTAGTGCTAGGAGGAGACTGGGGAGTAACAGAGAGGCAGGAGGGCCCTGCTTGCAGTATAAGCTGGGTACACACTGCACGATCTGGTTAGTGCTATGAGGTGACTGAGGAGTAACAGAGAGGCAGGAGGGTCCTGCTCGCAGTATAAGCTGGGTACACACTGCACGATCTGGTTAGTGCTATGAGGAGACTGGGGAGTAACAGAGAGGAAGGAGGGCCCTGCTCGCAGTATAAGCTGGGTACACTGCACGATCTGTTTAGTGCTATGAGGAGACTGGGGAGTAACAGAGAGGCAGGAGGGCCCTGCTTACAGTATAAGCTGGGTACACACTGCACGATCTGTTTAGTGCTATGAGGAGACTGGGGAGTAACAGAGAGGCAGGAGGGCCCTGCTCGCAGTATAAGCTGGGTACACACTGCACGATCTGGTTAGTGCTAGGAGGAAACTGGGGAGTAAGAGAGAGGAAGGAGGGCCCTGCTCGCAGTATAAGCTGGGTACACACTGCACGATCTGGTTAGTGCTATGAGGAGACTGGGGAGTAACAGAGAGGCAGGAGGGCCCTGCTCACAGGATAAAGCTGGGTTACACACTGCACGATCTGGTTAGTGCTATGAGGTGACTGAGGAGTAACAGAGAGGCAGGAGGGCCCTGCTCACAGTATAAGCTGGGTACACACTGCAGAATCTGGTTAGTGCTATGAGGAGACTGGGAAGTAACAGAGAGGCAGGAGGGCCCTGCTCACAGTATAAGCTGGGTACACACTGCACGATCTGGTTAGTGGTATGAGGAGACTGGGGAGTAACAGAGAGGCAGGAGGGCCCTGCTCGCAGTATAAGCTGGGTACACACTGCCCAATCTGGTTAGTGGTATGAGGAGACTGGGAAGTAACAGAGAGGCAGGAGGGCCCTGCTCACAGTATAAGCTGGGTACACACTGCACGATCTGGTTAGTGGTATGCGGAGACTGGGGAGTAACAGAGAGGCAGGAGGGCCCTGCTCGCAGTATAAGCTGGGTACACACTGCCCAATCTGGTTAGTGGTATGAGGAGACTGGGAAGTAACAGAGAGGCAGGAGGGCCCTGATGTCAGTATAAGCTGGGTACACACTGCACGATCTGGTTAGTGCTATGAGGAGACTGGGGAGTAACAGAGAGGCAGGAGGACCCTGCTCGCAGTATAAGCTGGGTACACACTGCACGATCTGGTTAGTGCTATGAGGAGACTGGGGAGTAACAGAGAGGCAGGAGGGCCCTGATGTCAGTATAAGCTGGGTACACACTGCACGATCTGGTTAGTGCTATGATTAGACTGGGGAGTAACAGAGAGGCAGGAGGACCCTACTCGCAGTATAACTGGGTACACACTGCACGATCTGGTTAGTGCGATGAGGAGACTAGGGAGTAACAGAGAGGCAGGAGGGCCCTGCTCGCAGTATAAGCTGGGTACACACTGCACGATCTGGTTAGTGGTATGAGGAGACTGGGGAGTAACAGAGAGGCAGGAGGGCCCTGCTCACAGTATAAGCTGGGTACACACTGCACGATCTGGTTAGCGCTATGAGGAGACTGGGGAGTGACAGAGAGGCAGGAGGGCCCTGCTCACAGTATAAGCTGGGTACACACTGCACGATCTGGTTAGTGCTATGTGGAGACTGGGGAGTAACAGCGAGGCAGGAGGGCCCTGCTCACAGTATAAGCTGGGTACACAGTGCACGATCTGGTTAGTGCTATGTGGAGACTGGGGAGTAACAGAGAGGGAGGAGGGCCCTGCTCGCAGTATAACTGGGTACACACTGCACGATCTGGTAAGTGCTATGAGGAGACTGGGGAGTAACAGAGAGGCAGGAGGGCCCTGCTCGCAGTATAACTGGGTACACACTGCACGATCTGATTAGTACTATGAGGAGACTGGGGAGTAACAGAGAGGCAGGAGGGCCCTGCTCGCGGTATAACTGGGTACACAGTGCACGATCTGGTTAGTGCTATGAGGAGACTGGGGAGTAACAGAGAGGCAGGAGGGCCCTGCTCGCAGTATAAGCTGGGTACACACTGCACGATCTGGTTAGTGCTATGGGGAGACTGGGGAGTAACAGAGAGGCAGGAGGACCGTGCTCGCAGTATAAGCTGGGTTACACACTGCACGATCTGGTTAGTGCTATGCGGAGACTGGGGAGTAACAGAGAGGCAGGAAGGCCCTGCTCGCAGTATAAGCTGGGTACATACTGCACGATCTGGTTAGTGCTATGAGGAGACTGGGGAGTAACAGAGAGGCAGGAGGGCCCTGCTCACAGTATAAGCTGGGTACACACTGCACGATCTGTTTAGTGCTATGAGGTGACTGAGGATTAACAGAGAGGCAGGAGGGCCCTGCTCGCAGTATAAGGTGGGTACACACTGCACGATCTGGTTAGTGCTATGAGGAGACTGGGGAGTAACAGAGAGGCAGGAGGGCACTGCTCACAGTATAAGCTGGGTACACACTGCACAATCTGGTTAGTGCTAGGAGGAGACTGGGGAGTAACAGAGAGGCAGGAGGGCCCTGCTTGCAGTATAAGCTGGGTACACACTGCACGATCTGGTTAGTGCTATGAGGTGACTGAGGAGTAACAGAGAGGCAGGAGGGTCCTGCTCGCAGTATAAGCTGGGTACACACTGCACGATCTGGTTAGTGCTATGAGGAGACTGGGGAGTAACAGAGAGGAAGGAGGGCCCTGCTCGCAGTATAAGCTGGGTACACTGCACGATCTGTTTAGTGCTATGAGGAGACTGGGGAGTAACAGAGAGGCAGGAGGGCCCTGCTTGCAGTATAAGCTGGGTACACACTGCACGATCTGTTTAGTGCTATGAGGAGACTGGGGAGTAACAGAGAGGCAGGAGGGCCCTGCTCGCAGTATAAGCTGGGTACACACTGCACGATCTGGTTAGTGCTAGGAGGAAACTGGGGAGTAAGAGAGAGGAAGGAGGGCCCTGCTCGCAGTATAAGCTGGGTACACACTGCACGATCTGGTTAGTGCTATGAGGAGACTGGGGAGTAACAGAGAGGCAGGAGGGCCCTGCTCACAGGATAAAGCTGGGTTACACACTGCACGATCTGGTTAGTGCTATGAGGTGACTGAGGAGTAACAGAGAGGCAGGAGGGCCCTGCTCACAGTATAAGCTGGGTACACACTGCAGAATCTGGTTAGTGCTATGAGGAGACTGGGAAGTAACAGAGAGGCAGGAGGGCCCTGCTCACAGTATAAGCTGGGTACACACTGCACGATCTGGTTAGTGGTATGAGGAGACTGGGGAGTAACAGAGAGGCAGGAGGGCCCTGCTCGCAGTATAAGCTGGGTACACACTGCCCAATCTGGTTAGTGGCATGAGGAGACTGGGAAGTAACAGAGAGGCAGGAGGGCCCTGCTCACAGTATAAGCTGGGTACACACTGCACGATCTGGTTAGTGGTATGAGGAGACTGGGGAGTAACAGAGAGGCAGGAGGGCCCTGCTCGCAGTATAAGCTGGGTACACACTGCCCAATCTGGTTAGTGGTATGAGGAGACTGGGAAGTAACAGAGAGGCAGGAGGACCCTGCTCGCAGTATAAGCTGGGTACACACTGCACGATCTGGTTAGTGCTATGAGGAGACTGGGGAGTAACAGAGAGGCAGGAGGGCCCTGATGTCAGTATAAGCTGGGTACACACTGCACGATCTGGTTAGTGCTATGATTAGACTGGGGAGTAACAGAGAGGCAGGAGGACCCTACTCGCAGTATAACTGGGTACACACTGCACGATCTGGTTAGTGCGATGAGGAGACTAGGGAGTAACAGAGAGGCAGGAGGGCCCTGCTCGCAGTATAAGCTGGGTACACACTGCACGATCTGGTTAGTGCTATGAGGAGACTGGGGAGTAACAGAGAGGCAGGAGGACCCGGCTCGCAGTATAAGCTGGGTACACACTGCACGATCTGGTTAGTGCTATGAGGAGACTGGGAAGTAGCAGAGAGGCTGGAGGGCCCTGCTCGCAGGAATAAGCTGGGTACACACTGCACGATCTGGTTAGTGCTATGAGGAGACTGGGGAGTGACAGAGAGGCAGGAGGGCCCTGCTCACAGTATAAGCTGGGTACACACTGCACGATCTGGTTAGTGCTATGTGGAGACTGGGGAGTAACAGAGAGGCAGGAGGGCCCTGCTCACAGTATAAGCTGGGTACACAGTGCACGATCTGGTTAGTGCTATGTGGAGACTGGGGAGTAACAGAGAGGGAGGAGGGCCCTGCTCGCAGTATAACTGGGTACACACTGCACGATCTGGTAAGTGCTATGAGGAGACTGGGGAGTAACAGAGAGGCAGGAGGGCCCTGCTCGCAGTATAACTGGGTACACACTGCACTATCTGATTAGTACTTTGAGGAGACTGGGGAGTAACAGAGAGGCAGGAGGGCCCTGCTCGCGGTATAACTGGGTACACAGTGCACGATCTGGTTAGTGCTATGAGGAGACTGGGGAGTAACAGAGAGGCAGGAGGGCCCTGCTCGCAGTATAAGCTGGGTACACACTGCACGATCTGGTTAGTGCTATGGGGAGACTGGGGAGTAACAGAGAGGCAGGAGGACCGTGCTCGCAGTATAAGCTGGGTTACACACTGCACGTTCTGGTTAGTGCTATGCGGAGACTGGGGAGTAACAGAGAGGCAGGAAGGCCCTGCTCGCAGTATAAGCTGGGTACATACTGCACGATCTGGTTAGTGCTATGAGGAGACTGGGGAGTAACAGAGAGGCAGGAGGGCCCTGCTCGCAGTATAAACTGGGTACACATTGCACGATCTGGTTAGTGCTATGAGGTGACTGGGGAGTAACAGAGAGGCAGGAGGGCCCTGCTCGCAGTATAACTGGGTACACACTGCACGATCTGGTTAGTGCTATGAGGTGACTGGGGAGTAACAGAGAGGCAGGAGGGCCCTGCTCGCAGTATAAGCTGGGTACACACTGCACGATCTGGTTAGTGCTATGAGGAGACTGGGGAGTAACAGAGAGGCAGGAGGGCCCTGCTCGCAGTAGAACTGGGTACACACTGCACGATCTGGTTAGTGCTATAAGGTGACTGGGGAGTAACAGAGAGGCAGGAGGGCCCAGCTCGCAGTATAAGCTGGGTACACACTACACGATCTGGTTAGTGCTATGAGGTGACTGAGGAGTAACAGAGAGGCAGGAGGGCCCAGCTCGCAGTATAAGCTGGGTACACACTGCACAATCTGGTTAGTGCTATGAGGTGACTGAGGAGTAACAGAGAGGCAGGAGGGCCCTGCTCACAGTATAAGCTGGGTATACACTGCACGATCTGGTTAGTGCTATGAGGTGACTGGGGAGTAACAGAGAGGCAGGAGGGCCCTGCTCGCAGTATAAGCTGGGTACACACTGCACGATCTGGTTAGTGCTATGAGGTGACTGAGGAGTAACAGAGAGGCAGGAGGGCCCTGCTCGCAGTATAAGCTGGGTACACACTGCACGATCTGGTTAGTGCTATGAGGAGACTGGGGAGTAACAGAGAGGAAGGAGGGCCCTGCTCACAGGATAAAGCTGGGTTACACACTGCACGATCTGGTTAGTGCTATGAGGAGACTGGGGAGTAACAGAGAGGCAGGAGGGCCCTGCTCGCAGTATAAGCTGGGTACACACTGCACGATCTGGTTAGTGCTATGAGGTGACTGCGGAGTAACAGAGAGGCCGGATGGCCCTGCTCGCAGTATAAGCTGGGTACACACTGCACAATCTGGTTAGTGGTATGAGGAGACTGGGGAGTAACAGAGAGGTAGGAGGGCCCTGCTCGCAGTATAAGCTGGGTACACATTGCACGATCTGGTTAGTGCTATAAGGAGACTGGGGAGTAACAGAGAGGCAGAAGGGCTCTGCTCACAGGAATAATCTGGGTACACACTGCACGATCTGGTTAGTGCTATGAGGAGAGTGGGGAGTAACAGAGAGGCAGGAGGGCCCTGCTCGCAGTATAAGCTGGGTACACATTGCACGATCTGGTTAGTGCTATGAGGAGACTGGGGAGTAACAGAGAGGCAAGAGGGCCCTGCTCGCAGTATAAGCTGGGTACACACTGCACGATCTGGTTAGTGCTATGAGGAGACTGGGGAGTAACAGAGATGCAGGAGGGCCCTGCTCGCAGTATAAGATGGGTACACACTGCACGATCTGGTTAGTGCTATAAGGAGACTGGGGAGTAACAGAGTGGCCGGAGGGCCCTGCTCACAGGAATAAGCTGGGTACACACTGCACGATCTGGTTAGTGCTATGAGGAGACTGGGGAGTAACAGAGAGGCAGGAGGGCCCTGCTCGCAGTATAAGCTGGGTACACACTGCACGATCTGGTTAGTGCTATGAGGTGACTGAGGATTAACAGAGAGGCAGGAGGGCCCTGCTCGCAGTATAAGCTGGGTACACACTGCACGATCTGGTTAGTGGTATGAGGAGACTGGGGAGTAACAGAGAGGCAGGAGTGCCCTGCTCACAGGATAAAGCTGGGTACACACTGCACGATCTGGTTAGTGCTATGAGGAGACTGGGGAGTAACAGAGAGGCAGGAGGGCCCTGCTCACAGTATAAGCTGGTTACACACTGCACGATCTGGTTAGTGCTATGAGGAGACTGGGGAGTAACAGAGAGGCAGGAGGGCCCTGCTCACAGTATAAGCTGGGTACACACTGCACGATCTGGTTAGTGCTATGAGGAGACTGGGGAGTAACAGAGAGGCAGGAGGGCCCTGCTCGCAGGATAAGCTGGGTACACATTGCTCGATCTGGTTATTGCTATGAGGAGACTGGGGAGTAACAGAGAGGCAGGAGGGCCCTGCTCGCAGTATAAGCTGGGTACATACTGCACGATCTGGTTAGTGCTATGAGGAGACTGGGGAGTAACAGAGAGGCAGGAGGGCCCTGCTCGCAGTATAAGCTGGGTACACATTGCACGATTTGGTTAGTGCTATGAGGTGACTGGGGAGTAACAGAGAGGCAGGAGGGCCCTGCTCGCAGTATAACTGGGTACACACTGCACGATCTGGTTAGTGCTATGAGGTGACTGGGGAGTAACAGAGAGGCAGGAGGGCCCTGCTCGCAGTATAAGCTGGGTACACACTGCACGATCTGGTTAGTGCTATGAGGTGACTGAGGAGTAACAGAGAGGCAGAAGGGCCCAGCTCGCAGTATAAGCTGGGTACACACTGCACAATCTGGTTAGTGCTATGAGGTGACTGAGGAGTAACAGAGAGGCAGGAGGGCCCTGCTCACAGTATAAGCTGGGTATACACTGCACGATCTGGTTAGTGCTATGAGGTGACTGGGGAGTAACAGAGAGGCAGGAGGGCCCTGCTCGCAGTATAAGCTGGGTACACACTGCACGATCTGGTTAGTGCTATGAGGTGACTGAGGAGTAACAGAGAGGCAGGAGGGCCCTGCTCGCAGTATAAGCTGGGTACACACTGCACGATCTGGTTAGTGCTATGAGGAGACTGGGGAGTAACAGAGAGGAAGGAGGGCCCTGCTCACAGGATAAAGCTGGGTTACACACTGCACGATCTGGTTAGTGCTATGAGGAGACTGGGGAGTAACAGAGAGGCAGGAGGGCCCTGCTCGCAGTATAAGCTGGGTACACACTGCACGATCTGGTTAGTGCTATGAGGTGACTGCGGAGTAACAGAGAGGCCGGATGGCCCTGCTCGCAGTATAAGCTGGGTACACACTGCACAATCTGGTTAGTGGTATGAGGAGACTGGGGAGTAACAGAGAGGCAGGAGGGCCCTGCTCGCAGTATAAGCTGGGTACACATTGCACGATCTGGTTAGTGCTATAAGGAGACTGGGGAGTAACAGAGAGGCAGAAGGGCTCTGCTCACAGGAATAATCTGGGTACACACTGCACGATCTGGTTAGTGCTATGAGGAGAGTGGGGAGTAACAGAGAGGCAGGAGGGCCCTGCTCGCAGTATAAGCTGGGTACACATTGCACGATCTGTTTAGTGCTATGAGGAGACTGGGGAGTAACAGAGAGGCAAGAGGGCCCTGCTCGCAGTATAAGCTGGGTACACACTGCACGATCTGGTTAGTGCTATGAGGAGAGTGGGGAGTAACAGAGAGGCAGGAGGGCCCTGCTCGCAGTATAAGCTGGGTACACACTGCACGATCTGGTTAGTGCTATGAGGAGACTGGGGAGTAACAGAGATGCAGGAGGGCCCTGCTCGCAGTATAAGATGGGTACACACTGCACGATCTGGTTAGTGCTATAAGGAGACTGGGGAGAAACAGAGTGGCCGGAGGGCCCTGCTCACAGGAATAAGCTGGGTACACACTGCACGATCTGGTTAGTGCTATGAGGAGACTGGGGAGTAACAGAGAGGCAGGAGGGCCCTGCTCGCAGTATAAGCTGGGTACACACTGCACGATCTGGTTAGTGCTATGAGGTGACTGAGGATTAACAGAGAGGCAGGAGGGCCCTGCTCGCAGTATAAGCTGGGTACACACTGCACGATCTGGTTAGTGGTATGAGGAGACTGGGGAGTAACAGAGAGGCAGGAGGGCCCTGCTCACAGGATAAAGCTGGGTACACACTGCACGATCTGGTTAGTGCTATGAGGAGACTGGGGAGTAACAGAGAGGCAGGAGGGCCCTGCTCACAGTATAAGCTGGTTACACACTGCACGATCTGGTTAGTGCTATGAGGAGACTGGGGAGTAACAGAGAGGCAGGAGGGCCCTGCTCACAGTATAAGCTGGGTACACACTGCACGATCTGGTTAGTGCTACGAGGAGACTGGGGAGTAACAGAGAGGCAGGAGGGCCCTGCTCGCAGGATAAGCTGGGTACACATTGCTCGATCTGGTTATTGCTATGAGGAGACTGGGGAGTAACAGAGAGGCAGGAGGGCCCTGCTCTCAGTATAAGCTGGGTACACATTGCACGATCTGGTTAGTGCTATGAGGAGACTGGGGAGTAACAGAGAGGCAGGAGGGCCCTGCTCGCAGTATAAGCTGGGTACACACTGCACAATCTGGTTAGTGCTATGAGGAGACTGGGGAGTAACAGAGAGGCAGGAGGGCCCTGCTCACAGTATAAGCTGGGTACACACTGCACGATCTGGTTAGTGCTATGAGGAGACTGGGGAGTAACAGAGAGGCAGGAGGGCCCTGCTCACAGTATAAGCTGGGTACACACTGTACGATCTGGTTAGTGCTATGAGGAGACTGGGGAGTAAGAGAGAGGGAGGAGGGCCCTGCTCGCAGGATAAGCTGGGTACACACTGCACGATCTGGTTAGTGCTATGAGGTGACTGGGGAGTAACAGAGAGGCAGGAGGGCCCTGATGTCAGTATAAGCTGGGTACACACTGCACGATCTGGTTACTGCTATGAGGAGACTGGGGAGTAACAGAGAGGCAGGAGGACCCTGCTCGCAGTATAAGCTGGGTACACACTGCACAATCTGGTTAGTGGTATGAGGAGACTGGGGAGTAACAGAGAGGCAGGAGGGAAAAGCTCGCAGTATAACTGGGTACACACTGCACGATCTGGTTAGTGCTATGAGGAGACTGGGGAGTAACAGAGAGGCAGGAGGGCCCTGCTCACAGTATAAGCTGGGTACACACTGCATGATCTGGTTAGTACTATGAGGAGACTGGGGAGTAACAGAGAGGCAGGAGGGCCCTGCTCACAGGATAAAGCTGGGTACACACTGCATGATCTGGTTAGTGCTATGAGGAGACTGGGGAGTAACAGAGAGGCATGAGGGCCCTGCTTACAGTATAAGCTGGGTACACACTGCATGATCTGGTTAGTGGTATGAGGAGACTGGGGAGTAACAGAGAGGCAGGAGGGCCCTGCTCGCAGTATAAGCTGGGTACACACTGCACGATCTGGTTAGTGCTATGGGGAGACTGGGGAGTAACAGAGAGGCAGGAGGGCCCTGCTCACAGTATAAGCTGGGTACACACTGCACGATCTGGTTATTGCTATGAGGAGACTGGGGAGTAACAGAGAGGCAGGAGGGCCCTGATGTCAGTATAAGCTGGGTACACACTGCACGATCTGGTTAGTGCTATGAGGAGATTGGGGAGTAACAGAGAGGCAGGAGGACCCTGCTCGCAGTATAACTGGGTACACACTGCACGATCTGGTTAGTGCGATGAGGAGACTGGGGAGTAACAGAGAGGCAGGAGGGCCCTGCTCGCAGTATAAGCTGGGTACACACTGCACGATCTGGTTAGTGGTATGAGGAGACTGGGGAGTAACAGAGAGGCAGGAGGGAAAAGCTCGCAGTATAACTGGGTACACACTGCACGATCTGGTTAGTGCTATGAGGAGACTGGGGAGTAACAGAGAGGCAGGAGGGCCCTGCTCACAGTATAAGCTGGGTACACACTGCACGATCTGGTTAGTACTATGAGGAGACTGGGGAGTAACAGAGAGGCAGGAGGGCCCTGCTCGCAGTATAAGCTGGGTACACACTGCATGATCTGGTTAGTGGTATGAGGAGACTGGGGAGTAACAGAGAGGCAGGAGGGCCCTGCTCGCAGTATAAGCTGGGTACACACTGCACGATCTGGTTAGTGCTATGAGGTGACTGAGGAGTAACAGAGAGGCAGGAGGGCCCTGCTCGCAGTATAAGCTGGGTACACACTGCACAATCTGGTTAGTGCTATGAGGTGACTGAGGAGTAACAGAGAGGCAGGAGGGCCCTGCTCACAGTATAAGCTGGGTATACACTGCACAATCTGGTTAGTGCTATGAGGAGACTGGGGAGTAACAGAGAGGAAGGAGGGCCCTGCTCACAGGATAAAGCTGGGTTACACACTGCACGATCTGGTTAGTGCTATGAGGAGACTGGGGAGTAACAGAGAGGCAGGAGGGCCCTGCTCACAGTATAAGCTGGGTACACATTGCACGATCTGGTTAGTGCTATGAGGAGACTGGGGAGTAACAGAGAGGCAGGAGGGCCCTGCTCGCAGTATAAGCTGGGTACACACTGCACGATCTGGTAGTGCTATGAGGTGACTGGGGAGTAACAGAGAGGCCGGAGGGCCCTGCTCGCAGTATAAGCTGGGTACACACTGCACAATCTGGTTAGTGGTATGAGGAGACTGGGGAGTAACAGAGAGGTAGGAGGGCCCTGCTCGCAGTATAAGCTCGGTATACACTGCACGATCTGGTTAGTGGTATGAGGAGACTGGGGTGTAACAGAGAGGCAGGAGGGCCCTGCTCGCAGTATAAGCTGGGTACACAATGCACGATCTGGTTAGTGCTATGAGGAGACTGGGGAGTAACAGAGAGGCAGGAGGGCCCTGCTCGCAGTATAAGCTGGGTACACACTGCACGATCTGGTTAGTGCTATGAGGAGACTGGGGAGTAACAGAGAGGCAGGAGGGCCCTGCTCGCAGTATAAGATGGGTACACACTGCACGATCTGGTTAGGGCTATGAGGAGACTGGGGAGTAACAGAGAGGAAGGAGGGCCCTGCTCGCAGTATAAGCTGGGTACACACTGCATGATCTGGTTAGTGCTATGAGGAGACTGGGGAGTAACAGAGAGGAAGGAGGGCCCTGCTCGCAGTATAAGCTGGGTACACACTGCACGATCTGTTTAGTGCTATGAGGTGACTGAGGATTAACAGAGAGGCAGGAGGGCCCTGCTCGCAGTATAAGGTGGGTACACACTGCACGATCTGGTTAGTGCTATGAGGAGACTGGGGAGTAACAGAGAGGCAGGAGGGCACTGCTCACAGTATAAGCTGGGTACACACTGCACAATCTGGTTAGTGCTAGGAGGAGACTGGGGAGTAACAGAGAGGCAGGAGGGCCCTGCTTGCAGTATACGCTGGGTACACACTGCACGATCTGGTTAGTGCTATGAGGTGACTGAGGAGTAACAGAGAGGCAGGAGGGTCCTGCTCGCAGTATAAGCTGGGTACACACTGCACGATCTGGTTAGTGCTATGAGGAGACTGGGGAGTAACAGAGAGGAAGGAGGGCCCTGCTCGCAGTATAAGCTGGGTACACTGCACGATCTGTTTAGTGCTATGAGGAGACTGGGGAGTAACAGAGAGGCAGGAGGGCCCTGCTTGCAGTATAAGCTGGGTACACACTGCACGATCTGTTTAGTGCTATGAGGAGACTGGGGAGTAACAGAGAGGCAGGAGGGCCCTGCTCGCAGTATAAGCTGGGTACACACTGCACGATCTGGTTAGTGCTAGGAGGAAACTGGGGAGTAAGAGAGAGGAAGGAGGGCCCTGCTCGCAGTATAAGCTGGGTACACACTGCACGATCTGGTTAGTGCTATGAGGAGACTGGGGAGTAACAGAGAGGCAGGAGGGCCCTGCTCACAGGATAAAGCTGGGTTACACACTGCACGATCTGGTTAGTGCTATGAGGTGACTGAGGAGTAACAGAGAGGCAGGAGGGCCCTGCTCACAGTATAAGCTGGGTACACACTGCAGAATCTGGTTAGTGCTATGAGGAGACTGGGAAGTAACAGAGAGGCAGGAGGGCCCTGCTCACAGTATAAGCTGGGTACACACTGCACGATCTGGTTAGTGGTATGAGGAGACTGGGGAGTAACAGAGAGGCAGGAGGGCCCTGCTCGCAGTATAAGCTGGGTACACACTGCCCAATCTGGTTAGTGGTATGAGGAGACTGGGAAGTAACAGAGAGGCAGGAGGGCCCTGCTCACAGTATAAGCTGGGTACACACTGCACGATCTGGTTAGTGGTATGAGGAGACTGGGGAGTAACAGAGAGGCAGGAGGGCCCTGCTCGCAGTATAAGCTGGGTACACACTGCCCAATCTGGTTAGTGGTATGAGGAGACTGGGAAGTAACAGAGAGGCAGGAGGGCCCTGATGTCAGTATAAGCTGGGTACACACTGCACGATCTGGTTAGTGCTATGAGGAGACTGGGGAGTAACAGAGAGGCAGGAGGACCCTGCTCGCAGTATAAGCTGGGTACACACTGCACGATCTGGTTAGTGCTATGAGGAGACTGGGGAGTAACAGAGAGGCAGGAGGGCCCTGATGTCAGTATAAGCTGGGTACACACTGCACGATCTGGTTAGTGCTATGATTAGACTGGGGAGTAACAGAGAGGCAGGAGGACCCTACTCGCAGTATAACTGGGTACACACTGCACGATCTGGTTAGTGCGATGAGGAGACTAGGGAGTAACAGAGAGGCAGGAGGGCCCTGCTCGCAGTATAAGCTGGGTACACACTGCACGATCTGGTTAGTGGTATGAGGAGACTGGGGAGTAACAGAGAGGCAGGAGGGCCCTGCTCACAGTATAAGCTGGGTACACACTGCACGATCTGGTTAGTGCTATGAGGAGACTGGGGAGTGACAGAGAGGCAGGAGGGCCCTGCTCACAGTATAAGCTGGGTACACACTGCACGATCTGGTTAGTGCTATGTGGAGACTGGGGAGTAACAGAGAGGCAGGAGGGCCCTGCTCACAGTATAAGCTGGGTACACAGTGCACGATCTGGTTAGTGCTATGTGGAGACTGGGGAGTAACAGAGAGGGAGGAGGGCCCTGCTCGCAGTATAACTGGGTACACACTGCACGATCTGGTAAGTGCTATGAGGAGACTGGGGAGTAACAGAGAGGCAGGAGGGCCCTGCTCGCAGTATAACTGGGTACACACTGCACTATCTGATTAGTACTATGAGGAGACTGGGGAGTAACAGAGAGGCAGGAGGGCCCTGCTCGCGGTATAACTGGGTACACAGTGCACGATCTGGTTAGTGCTATGAGGAGACTGGGGAGTAACAGAGAGGCAGGAGGGCCCTGCTCGCAGTATAAGCTGGGTACACACTGCACGATCTGGTTAGTGCTATGGGGAGACTGGGGAGTAACAGAGAGGCAGGAGGACCGTGCTCGCAGTATAAGCTGGGTTACACACTGCACGATCTGGTTAGTGCTATGCGGAGACTGGGGAGTAACAGAGAGGCAGGAAGGCCCTGCTCGCAGTATAAGCTGGGTACATACTGCACGATCTGGTTAGTGCTATGAGGAGACTGGGGAGTAACAGAGAGGCAGGAGGGCCCTGCTCACAGTATAAGCTGGGTACACACTGCACGATCTGTTTAGTGCTATGAGGTGACTGAGGATTAACAGAGAGGCAGGAGGGCCCTGCTCGCAGTATAAGGTGGGTACACACTGCACGATCTGGTTAGTGCTATGAGGAGACTGGGGAGTAACAGAGAGGCAGGAGGGCACTGCTCACAGTATAAGCTGGGTACACACTGCACAATCTGGTTAGTGCTAGGAGGAGACTGGGGAGTAACAGAGAGGCAGGAGGGCCCTGCTTGCAGTATAAGCTGGGTACACACTGCACGATCTGGTTAGTGCTATGAGGTGACTGAGGAGTAACAGAGAGGCAGGAGGGTCCTGCTCGCAGTATAAGCTGGGTACACACTGCACGATCTGGTTAGTGCTATGAGGAGACTGGGGAGTAACAGAGAGGAAGGAGGGCCCTGCTCGCAGTATAAGCTGGGTACACTGCACGATCTGTTTAGTGCTATGAGGAGACTGGGGAGTAACAGAGAGGCAGGAGGGCCCTGCTTGCAGTATAAGCTGGGTACACACTGCACGATCTGTTTAGTGCTATGAGGAGACTGGGGAGTAACAGAGAGGCAGGAGGGCCCTGCTCGCAGTATAAGCTGGGTACACACTGCACGATCTGGTTAGTGCTAGGAGGAAACTGGGGAGTAAGAGAGAGGAAGGAGGGCCCTGCTCGCAGTATAAGCTGGGTACACACTGCACGATCTGGTTAGTGCTATGAGGAGACTGGGGAGTAACAGAGAGGCAGGAGGGCCCTGCTCACAGGATAAAGCTGGGTTACACACTGCACGATCTGGTTAGTGCTATGAGGTGACTGAGGAGTAACAGAGAGGCAGGAGGGCCCTGCTCACAGTATAAGCTGGGTACACACTGCAGAATCTGGTTAGTGCTATGAGGAGACTGGGAAGTAACAGAGAGGCAGGAGGGCCCTGCTCACAGTATAAGCTGGGTACACACTGCACGATCTGGTTAGTGGTATGAGGAGACTGGGGAGTAACAGAGAGGCAGGAGGGCCCTGCTCGCAGTATAAGCTGGGTACACACTGCCCAATCTGGTTAGTGGCATGAGGAGACTGGGAAGTAACAGAGAGGCAGGAGGGCCCTGCTCACAGTATAAGCTGGGTACACACTGCACGATCTGGTTAGTGGTATGAGGAGACTGGGGAGTAACAGAGAGGCAGGAGGACCCTGCTCGCAGTATAAGCTGGGTACACACTGCACGATCTGGTTAGTGCTATGAGGAGACTGGGGAGTAACAGAGAGGCAGGAGGGCCCTGATGTCAGTATAAGCTGGGTACACACTGCACGATCTGGTTAGTGCTATGATTAGACTGGGGAGTAACAGAGAGGCAGGAGGACCCTACTCGCAGTATAACTGGGTACACACTGCACGATCTGGTTAGTGCGATGAGGAGACTAGGGAGTAACAGAGAGGCAGGAGGGCCCTGCTCGCAGTATAAGCTGGGTACACACTGCACGATCTGGTTAGTGGTATGAGGAGACTGGGGAGTAACAGAGAGGCAGGAGGGCCCTGCTCACAGTATAAGCTGGGTACACACTGCACGATCTGGTTAGTGCTATGAGGAGACTGGGGAGTAACAGAGAGGCAGGAGGACCCGGCTCGCAGTATAAGCTGGGTACACACTGCACGATCTGGTTAGTGCTATGAGGAGACTGGGAAGTAGCAGAGAGGCTGGAGGGCCCTGCTCGCAGGAATAAGCTGGGTACACACTGCACGATCTGGTTAGTGCTATGAGGAGACTGGGGAGTGACAGAGAGGCAGGAGGGCCCTGCTCACAGTATAAGCTGGGTACACACTGCACGATCTGGTTAGTGCTATGTGGAGACTGGGGAGTAACAGAGAGGCAGGAGGGCCCTGCTCACAGTATAAGCTGGGTACACAGTGCACGATCTGGTTAGTGCTATGTGGAGACTGGGGAGTAACAGAGAGGGAGGAGGGCCCTGCTCGCAGTATAACTGGGTACACACTGCACGATCTGGTAAGTGCTATGAGGAGACTGGGGAGTAACAGAGAGGCAGGAGGGCCCTGCTCGCAGTATAACTGGGTACACACTGCACTATCTGATTAGTACTATGAGAAGACTGGGGAGTAACAGAGAGGCAGGAGGGCCCTGCTCGCGGTATAACTGGGTACACAGTGCACGATCTGGTTAGTGCTATGAGGAGACTGGGGAGTAACAGAGAGGCAGGAGGGCCCTGCTCGCAGTATAAGCTGGGTACACACTGCACGATCTGGTTAGTGCTATGGGGAGACTGGGGAGTAACAGAGAGGCAGGAGGACCGTGCTCGCAGTATAAGCTGGGTTACACACTGCACGATCTGGTTAGTGCTATGCGGAGACTGGGGAGTAACAGAGAGGCAGGAAGGCCCTGCTCGCAGTATAAGCTGGGTACATACTGCACGATCTGGTTAGTGCTATGAGGAGACTGGGGAGTAACAGAGAGGCAGGAGGGCCCTGCTCGCAGTATAAACTGGGTACACATTGCACGATCTGGTTAGTGCTATGAGGTGACTGGGGAGTAACAGAGAGGCAGGAGGGCCCTGCTCGCAGTATAACTGGGTACACACTGCACGATCTGGTTAGTGCTATGAGGTGACTGGGGAGTAACAGAGAGGCAGGAGGGCCCTGCTCGCAGTATAAGCTGGGTACACACTGCACGATCTGGTTAGTGCTATGAGGAGACTGGGGAGTAACAGAGAGGCAGGAGGGCCCTGCTCGCAGTAGAACTGGGTACACACTGCACGATCTGGTTAGTGCTATAAGGTGACTGGGGAGTAACAGAGAGGCAGGAGGGCCCTGCTCGCAGTATAAGCTGGGTACACACTACACGATCTGGTTAGTGCTATGAGGTGACTGAGGAGTAACAGAGAGGCAGGAGGGCCCAGCTCACAGTATAAGCTGGGTATACACTGCACGATCTGGTTAGTGCTATGAGGTGACTGGGGAGTAACAGAGAGGTAGGAGGGCCCTGCTCGCAGTATAAGCTGGGTACACACTGCACGATCTGGTTAGTGCTATGAGGTGACTGAGGAGTAACAGAGAGGCAGGAGGGCCCTGCTCGCAGTATAAGCTGGGTACACACTGCACGATCTGGTTAGTGCTATGAGGAGACTGGGGAGTAACAGAGAGGAAGGAGGGCCCTGCTCACAGGATAAAGCTGGGTTACACACTGCACGATCTGGTTAGTGCTATGAGGAGACTGGGGAGTAACAGAGAGGCAGGAGGGCCCTGCTCGCAGTATAAGCTGGGTACACACTGCACGATCTGGTTAGTGCTATGAGGTGACTGCGGAGTAACAGAGAGGCCGGATGGCCCTGCTCGCAGTATAAGCTGGGTACACACTGCACAATCTGGTTAGTGGTATGAGGAGACTGGGGAGTAACAGAGAGGTAGGAGGGCCCTGCTCGCAGTATAAGCTGGGTACACATTGCACGATCTGGTTAGTGCTATAAGGAGACTGGGGAGTAACAGAGAGGCAGAAGGGCTCTGCTCACAGGAATAATCTGGGTACACACTGCACGATCTGGTTAGTGCTATGAGGAGAGTGGGGAGTAACAGAGAGGCAGGAGGGCCCTGCTCGCAGTATAAGCTGGGTACACATTGCACGATCTGGTTAGTGCTATGAGGAGACTGGGGAGTAACAGAGAGGCAAGAGGGCCCTGCTCGCAGTATAAGCTGGGTACACACTGCACGATCTGGTTAGTGCTATGAGGAGACTGGGGAGTAACAGAGATGCAGGAGGGCCCTGCTCGCAGTATAAGATGGGTACACACTGCACGATCTGGTTAGTGCTATAAGGAGACTGGGGAGTAACAGAGTGGCCGGAGGGCCCTGCTCACAGGAATAAGCTGGGTACACACTGCACGATCTGGTTAGTGCTATGAGGAGACTGGGGAGTAACAGAGAGGCAGGAGGGCCCTGCTCGCAGTATAAGCTGGGTACACACTGCACGATCTGGTTAGTGCTATGAGGTGACTGAGGATTAACAGAGAGGCAGGAGGGCCCTGCTCGCAGTATAAGCTGGGTACACACTGCACGATCTGGTTAGTGGTATGAGGAGACTGGGGAGTAACAGAGAGGCAGGAGTGCCCTGCTCACAGGATAAAGCTGGGTACACACTGCACGATCTGGTTAGTGCTATGAGGAGACTGGGGAGTAACAGAGAGGCAGGAGGGCCCTGCTCACAGTATAAGCTGGTTACACACTGCACGATCTGGTTAGTGCTATGAGGAGACTGGGGAGTAACAGAGAGGCAGGAGGGCCCTGCTCACAGTATAAGCTGGGTACACACTGCACGATCTGGTTAGTGCTATGAGGAGACTGGGGAGTAACAGAGAGGCAGGAGGGCCCTGCTCGCAGGATAAGCTGGGTACACATTGCTCGATCTGGTTATTGCTATGAGGAGACTGGGGAGTAACAGAGAGGCAGGAGGGCCCTGCTCGCAGTATAAGCTGGGTACATACTGCACGATCTGGTTAGTGCTATGAGGAGACTGGGGAGTAACAGAGAGGCAGGAGGGCCCTGCTCGCAGTATAAGCTGGGTACACATTGCACGATTTGGTTAGTGCTATGAGGTGACTGGGGAGTAACAGAGAGGCAGGAGGGCCCTGCTCGCAGTATAACTGGGTACACACTGCACGATCTGGTTAGTGCTATGAGGTGACTGGGGAGTAACAGAGAGGCAGGAGGGCCCTGCTCGCAGTATAAGCTGGGTACACACTGCACGATCTGGTTAGTGCTATGAGGTGACTGAGGAGTAACAGAGAGGCAGAAGGGCCCAGCTCGCAGTATAAGCTGGGTACACACTGCACAATCTGGTTAGTGCTATGAGGTGACTGAGGAGTAACAGAGAGGCAGGAGGGCCCTGCTCACAGTATAAGCTGGGTATACACTGCACGATCTGGTTAGTGCTATGAGGTGACTGGGGAGTAACAGAGAGGCAGGAGGGCCCTGCTCGCAGTATAAGCTGGGTACACACTGCACGATCTGGTTAGTGCTATGAGGTGACTGAGGAGTAACAGAGAGGCAGGAGGGCCCTGCTCGCAGTATAAGCTGGGTACACACTGCACGATCTGGTTAGTGCTATGAGGAGACTGGGGAGTAACAGAGAGGAAGGAGGGCCCTGCTCACAGGATAAAGCTGGGTTACACACTGCACGATCTGGTTAGTGCTATGAGGAGACTGGGGAGTAACAGAGAGGCAGGAGGGCCCTGCTCGCAGTATAAGCTGGGTACACACTGCACGATCTGGTTAGTGCTATGAGGTGACTGCGGAGTAACAGAGAGGCCGGATGGCCCTGCTCGCAGTATAAGCTGGGTACACACTGCACAATCTGGTTAGTGGTATGAGGAGACTGGGGAGTAACAGAGAGGCAGGAGGGCCCTGCTCGCAGTATAAGCTGGGTACACATTGCACGATCTGGTTAGTGCTATAAGGAGACTGGGGAGTAATAGAGAGGCAGAAGGGCTCTGCTCACAGGAATAATCTGGGTACACACTGCACGATCTGGTTAGTGCTATGAGGAGAGTGGGGAGTAACAGAGAGGCAGGAGGGCCCTGCTCGCAGTATAAGCTGGGTACACATTGCACGATCTGGTTAGTGCTATGAGGAGACTGGGGAGTAACAGAGAGGCAAGAGGGCCCTGCTCGCAGTATAAGCTGGGTACACACTGCACGATCTGGTTAGTGCTATGAGGAGACTGGGGAGTAACAGAGATGCAGGAGGGCCCTGCTCGCAGTATAAGATGGGTACACACTGCACGATCTGGTTAGTGCTATAAGGAGACTGGGGAGAAACAGAGTGGCCGGAGGGCCCTGCTCACAGGAATAAGCTGGGTACACACTGCACGATCTGGTTAGTGCTATGAGGAGACTGGGGAGTAACAGAGAGGCAGGAGGGCCCTGCTCGCAGTATAAGCTGGGTACACACTGCACGATCTGGTTAGTGCTATGAGGTGACTGAGGATTAACAGAGAGGCAGGAGGGCCCTGCTCGCAGTATAAGCTGGGTACACACTGCACGATCTGGTTAGTGGTATGAGGAGACTGGGGAGTAACAGAGAGGCAGGAGGGCCCTGCTCACAGGATAAAGCTGGGTACACACTGCACGATCTGGTTAGTGCTATGAGGAGAGTGGGGAGTAACAGAGAGGCAGGAGGGCCCTGCTCACAGTATAAGCTGGTTACACACTGCACGATCTGGTTAGTGCTATGAGGAGACTGGGGAGTAACAGAGAGGCAGGAGGGCCCTGCTCACAGTATAAGCTGGGTACACACTGCACGATCTGGTTAGTGCTACGAGGAGACTGGGGAGTAACAGAGAGGCAGGAGGGCCCTGCTCGCAGGATAAGCTGGGTACACATTGCTCGATCTGGTTATTGCTATGAGGAGACTGGGGAGTAACAGAGAGGCAGGAGGGCCCTGCTCTCAGTATAAGCTGGGTACACATTGCACGATCTGGTTAGTGCTATGAGGAGACTGGGGAGTAACAGAGAGGCAGGAGGGCCCTGCTCGCAGTATAAGCTGGGTACACACTGCACAATCTGGTTAGTGCTATGAGGAGACTGGGGAGTAACAGAGAGGCAGGAGGGCCCTGCTCACAGTATAAGCTGGGTACACACTGCACGATCTGGTTAGTGCTATGAGGAGACTGGGGAGTAACAGAGAGGCAGGAGGGCCCTGCTCACAGTATAAGCTGGGTACACACTGTACGATCTGGTTAGTGCTATGAGGAGACTGGGGAGTAAGAGAGAGGGAGGAGGGCCCTGCTCGCAGGATAAGCTGGGTACACACTGCACGATCTGGTTATTGCTATGAGGAGACTGGTGAGTAACAGAGAGGCAGGAGGGCCCTGCTCCTAGTATAAGCTGGGTACACATTGCACGATCTGGTTAGTGCTATGAGGAGACTGGGGAGTAACAGAGAGGCAGCAGGGCCCTGCACGCAGTATAAGCTGGGTACACACTGCACGATCTGGTTAGTGCTATGAGGAGACTGGGGAGTAACAGAGAGGCAGGAGGGCCCTGCTCGCAGTATAAGCTGGGTACACACTGCACGATCTGGTTAGTGCTATGAGGTGACTTGTGAGTAACAGAGAGGCAGGAGGGCCCTGCTCGCAGTATAAGCTGGGTACACACTGCACGATCTGGTTAGTGCTATGAGGAGACTGGGGAGTCACAGAAAGGCAGGAGGGCCCTGCTCACAGTATAAGCTGGGTACACACTGCACGATCTGGTTAGTGCTATGGGGAGACTGGGGAGTAACAGAGAGGCAGGAGGGCCCTGCTCGCAGTATAAGCTGGGAACACACTGCACGATCTGATTAGTGCTATGGGGAGACTGGGGAGTAACAGAGAGGCAGGAGGGCCCTGCTCGCAGTATAAACTGGGTACACACTGCATGATCTGGTTAGTGCTATGGGGAGACTGGGGAGTAACAGAGAGGCAGG
Organism: Taudactylus pleione; assembly: GCA_031769625.1. Lineage (NCBI taxonomy): Eukaryota > Metazoa > Chordata > Amphibia > Anura > Myobatrachidae > Taudactylus > Taudactylus pleione. Next base: position 1,107,520 of record JAUIMM010001558.1, on the reverse strand, counting down.
AGGGCCCTGCTCGCAGGATAAGCTGGGTACACACTGCATGATCTGGTTAGTGCTATGAGGAGACTGGGGAGTAACAGAGAGGCAGGAGGGCCCTGCTCACAGGAATAAGCTGGGTACACACTGCTCGATCTGGTTAGTGCTATGAGGAGACTGGGGAATAACAGAGAGGGAGGAGGGCCCTGCTCGCAGTTAAAGCTGGGTACACACTGCACGATCTGGTTAGTGCTATGAGGAGACTGGGGAGTAACAGAGAGGCAGGAGGGCCCTGCTCGCAGTATAAGCTGGGTACACACTGCACGATCTGGTTAGTACTATGAGGAGACTGGGGAATAACAGAGAGGCAGGAGGGCCCTGCTCGCAGTATAAGCTGGGTACACACTGCTTGATCTGGTTAGTGCTATGAGGAGACTGGGAAGTAACAGAGAGGCAGGAGGGCCCTGCTCGCAGGATAAGCTGGGTACACACTGCATGATCTGGTTAGTGCTATGAGGAGACTGGGGAGTAACAGAGAGGCAGGAGGGCCCTGCTCACAGGAATAAGCTGGGTACACACTGCTCGATCTGGTTAGTGCTATGAGGAGACTGGGGAATAACAGAGAGGGAGGAGGGCCCTGCTCGCAGTTAAAGCTGGGTACACACTGCACGATCTGGTTAGTGCTATGAGGAGACTGGGGAGTAACAGAGAGGCAGGAGGGCCCTGCTCGCAGTATAAGCTGGGTACACACTGCACGATCTGGTTAGTACTATGAGGAGACTGGGGAATAACAGAGAGGCAGGAGGGCCCTGCTCGCAGTATAAGCTGGGTACACACTGCTTGATCTGGTTAGTGCTATGAGGAGACTGGGAAGTAACAGAGAGGCAGGAGGGCCCTGCTCACAGGAATAAGCTGGGTACACACTGCACGATCTGGTTAGTGCTATGGGGAGACTGGGGAGTAACAGAGAGGCAGGAGGGCCCTGCTCGCAGTATAAGCTGGGTACACACTGCACGATCTGGTTAGTGCTATGAGGAGACTGGGGAGTAATAGAGAGGCAGGAGGGCCCTGCTCGCAGGATAAGCTGGGTACACACTGCACGATCTGGTTAGTGCTATGAGGAGACTGGGGAGTAATAGAGAGGCAGGAGGGCCCTGCTCACAGTATAAGCTGGGTACACAATGCATGATCTGGTTAGTGGTATGAGGAGACTGGGGAGTAACAAAGAGGCAGGAGGGCCCTGCTCGCAGGATTAAGCTGGGTACACACTGCACGATCTGGTTAGTGCTATGAGGAGACTGGGGAGTAACAGAGAGGCAGGAGGGCCCTGCTCGCAGTATAAGCTGGGAATACACTGCATGATCTGGTTAGTGCTAGGAGGAGACTGGGGAGTAACAGAGAGGCAGGAGAGCCCTGCTAACAGTATAAGCTGTGTACACACTGCACGATCTGGTTAGTGGTATGAGGAGACTGGGGAGTAACAGAGAGGCAGGAGGGCCCTGCTCACAGTATAAGCTGGGTACACACTGCACGATCTGGTTAGTGCTATGAAGAGACTGGGGAGTAACAGAGAGGCAGGAGGGCCCTGCTCGCAGTATAAGCTGGATACACACTGCACGATCTGGTTAGTGCTATGAGGTGACTGAGGAGTAACAGAGAGGCAGGAGGGCCCTGCTCGCAGTATAAGCTGGGTACACACTGCATGATCTGGTTAGTGGTATGAGGAGACTGGGGAGTAACAGAGAGGCAGGATGGCCCTGCTCACAGTATAAGCTGGGTACACACTGCACGATCTGGTTAGTGCTATGAGGAGACTGGGGAGTAACAGAGAGGCAGGAGGGCCCTCCTCGCAGGATAAGCTGGGTACACATTGCTCGATCTGGTTATTGCTATGAGGAGACTGGGGAGTAACAGAGAGGCAGGAGGGCCCTGCTCGCAGTATAAGCTGGGTACACACTGCACGATCTGGTAGTGCTATGAGGTGACTGTGGAGTAACAGAGAGGCCGGAGGGCCCTGCTCGCAGTATAAGCTGGGTACACACTGCACAATCTGGTTAGTGGTATGAGGAGACTGGGGAGTAACAGAGAGGCAGGAGGGCCCTGCTCGCAGTATAAGCTGGGTACACACTGCACGATCTGGTTAGGGGTATGAGGAGACTGGGGAGTAACACAGAGGCAGGAGGGCCCTGCTCGCAGTATAAGCTGGGTACACATTGCACGATCTGGTTAGTGCTATGAGGAGACTGGGGAGTAACAGAGAGGCAGGAGGGCCCTGATCGCAGTATAAGCTGGGTACACACTGCACGATCTGGTTAGTGCTATGAGGAGACTGGGGAGTAACAGAGAGGCAGGAGGGCCCTGCTCGCAGTATAAGATGGGTACACACTGCACGATCTGGTTAGTGCTATGAGGAGACTGGGGAGTAACAGAGAGGAAGGAGGGCCCTGCTCGAAGTATAAGCTGGGTACACACTGCACGATCTGGTTAGTGCTGTGAGGAGACAGGGGAGTAACAGAGAGGAAGGAGGGCCCTGCTCGCAGTATAAGCTGGGTTCACACTGCACGATCTGTTTAGTGCTATGAGGTGACTGAGGAGTAACAGAGAGGCAGGAGGGTCCTGCTCGCAGTATAAGCTGGGTACACACTGCACGATCTGGTTAGTGCTATGAGGAGACTGGGGAGTAACAGAGAGGAAGGAGGGCCCTGCTCGCAGTATAAGCTGGGTACACTGCACGATCTGTTTAGTGCTATGAGGAGACTGGGGAGTAACAGAGAGGCAGGAGGGCCCTGCTTGCAGTATAAGCTGGGTACACACTGCACGATCTGTTTAGTGCTATGAGGAGACTGGGGAGTAACAGAGAGGCAGGAGGGCCCTGCTCGCAGTATAAGCTGGGTACACACTGCACGATCTGGTTAGTGCTAGGAGGAGACTGGAGAGTAAGAGAGAGGAAGGAGGGCCCTGCTCGCAGTATAAGCTGGGTACACACTGCACGATCTGGTTAGTGCTATGAGGTGATTGAGGAGTAACAGAGAGGCAGGAGGGCCCTGCTCACAGTATAAGCTGGGTACACACTGCACGATCTGGTTAGTGCTATGAGGAGACTGGGAAGTAACAGAGAGGCAGGAGGGCCCTGCTCACAGTATAAGCTGGGTACACACTGCACGATCTGGTTAGTGGTATGAGGAGACTGGGGAGTAACAGAGAGGCAGGAGGGCCCTGCTCGCAGTATAAGCTGGGTACACACTGCCCAATCTGGTTAGTGGTATGAGGAGACTGGGAAGTAACAGAGAGGCAGTAGGGCCCTGATGTCAGTATAAGCTGGGTACACACTGCACGATCTGGTTAGTGCTATGAGGAGACTGGGGAGTAACAGAGAGGCAGGAGGACCCTGCTCGCAGTATAAGCTGGGTACACGCTGCACGATCTGGTTAGTGCTATGAGGAGACTGGGGAGTAACAGAGAGGCAGGAGGACCCTGCTCGCAGTATAACTGGGTACACACTGCACGATCTGGTTAGTGCGATGAGGAGACTAGGGAGTAACAGAGAGGCAGGAGGGCCCTGCTCGCAGTATAAGCTGGGTACACACTGCACGATCTGGTTAGTGGTATGAGGAGACTGGGGAGTAACAGAGAGGCAGGAGGGCCCTGCTCACAGTATAAGCTGGGTACACACTGCACGATCTGGTTAGTGCTATGAGGAGACTGGGCAGTAACAGAGAGGCAGGAGGACCCGGCTCGCAGTATAAGCTGGGTACACACTGCACGATCTGGTTAGTGCTATGAGGAGACTGGGAAGTAGCAGAGAGGCTGGAGGGCCCTGCTCGCAGGAATAAGCTGGGTACACACTGCACGATCTGGTTAGTGCTATGAGGAGACTGGGGAGTGACAGAGAGGCAGGAGGGCCCTGCTCACAGTATAAGCTGGGTACACACTGCACGATCTGGTTAGTGCTATGTGGAGACTGGGGAGTAACAGAGAGGCAGGAGGGCCCTGCTCGCAGTATAACTGGGTACACACTGCACGATCTGGTTAGTGCTATGAGGAGACTGGGGAGTAACAGAGAGGCAGGAGGGCCCTGCTCACAGTATAAGCTGGGTACACACTGCACGATCTGGTTAGTGCTACGAGGAGACTGGGGAGTAACAGAGAGGCAGGAGGGCCCTGCTCGCAGGATAAGCTGGGTACACATTGCTCGATCTGGTTATTGCTATGAGGAGACTGGGGAGTAACAGAGAGGCAGGAGGGCTCTGCTCTCAGTATAAGCTGGGTACACATTGCACGATCTGGTTAGTGCTATGAGGAGACTGGGGAGTAACAGAGAGGCAGGAGGGCCCTGCTCGCAGTATAAGCTGGGTACACACTGCACAATCTGGTTAGTGCTATGAGGAGACTGGGGAGTAACAGAGAGGCAGGAGGGCTCTGCTCACAGTATAAGCTGGGTACACACTGCACGATCTGGTTAGTGCTATGAGGAGACTGGGGAGTAACAGAGAGGCAGGAGGGCCCTGCTCACAGTATAAGCTGGGTACACACTGTACGATCTGGTTAGTGCTATGAGGAGACTGGGGAGTAAGAGAGAGGGAGGAGGGCCCTGCTCGCAGGATAAGCTGGGTACACACTGCACGATCTGGTTATTGCTATGAGGAGACTGGTGAGTAACAGAGAGGCAGGAGGGCCCTGCTCCTAGTATAAGCTGGGTACACATTGCACGATCTGGTTAGTGCTATGAGGAGACTGGGGAGTAACAGAGAGGCAGCAGGGCCCTGCACGCAGTATAAGCTGGGTACACACTGCACGATTTGGTTAGTGCTATGAGGAGACTGGGGAGTAACAGAGAGGCAGGAGGGCCCTGCTCGCAGTATAAGCTGGGTACACACTGCACGATCTGGTTAGTGCTATGAGGTGACTTGTGAGTAACAGAGAGGCAGGAGGGCCCTGCTCGCAGTATAAGCTGGGTACACACTGCACGATCTGGTTAGTGCTATGAGGAGACTGGGGAGTCACAGAAAGGCAGGAGGGCCCTGCTCACAGTATAAGCTGGGTACACACTGCACGATCTGGTTAGTGCTATGGGGAGACTGGGGAGTAACAGAGAGGCAGGAGGGCCCTGCTCGCAGTATTAGCTGGGAACACACTGCACGATCTGATTAGTGCTATGGGGAGACTGGGGAGTAACAGAGAGGCAGGAGGGCCCTGCTCGCAGTATAAACTGGGTACACACTGCATGATCTGGTTAGTGCTATGGGGAGACTGTGGAGTAACAGAGAGGCAGGAGGGCCCTGCTCGCAGGATAAGCTGGGTACACACTGCATGATCTGGTTAGTGCTATGAGGAGACTGGGGAGTAACAGAGAGGCAGGAGGGCCCTGCTCTCAGGAATAAGCTGGGTACACACTGCACGATCTGGTTAGTGCTATGAGGAGACTGGGGAATAACAGAGAGGGAGGAGGGCCCTGCTCGCAGTATAAGCTGGGTACACACTGCACGATCTGGTTAGTGCTATGAGGAGACTGGGGAGTAACAGAGAGGCAGGAGGGCCCTGCTCGCAGTATAAGCTGGGTACACACTGCATGATCTGGTTAGTGCTATGAGGAGACTGGGGAATAACAGAGAGGCAGGAGGGCCCTGCTCGCAGTATAAGCTGGGTACACACTGCTTGATCTGGTTAGTGCTATGAGGAGACTGGGAAGTAACAGAGAGGCAGGAGGGCCCTGCTCACAGGAATAAGCTGGGTACACACTGCACGATCTGGTTAGTGCTATGGGGAGACTGGGGAGTAACAGAGAGGCAGGAGGGCCCTGCTCGCAGTATAAGCTGGGTACACACTGCACGATCTGGTTAGTGCTATGAGGAGACTGGGGAGTAATAGAGAGGCAGGAGGGCCCTGCTCGCAGGATAAGCTGGGTACACACTGCACGATCTGGTTAGTGCTATGAGGAGACTGGGGAGTAATAGAGAGGCAGGAGGGCCCTGCTCACAGTATAAGCTGGGTACACAATGCATGATCTGGTTAGTGGTATGAGGAGACTGGGGAGTAACAGAGAGGCAGGAGGGCCCTGCTCGCAGGATTAAGCTGGGTACACACTGCACGATCTGGTTAGTGCTATGAGGAGACTGGGGAGTAACAGAGAGGCAGGAGGGCCCTGCTCGCAGTATAACCTGGGAATACACTGCATGATCTGGTTAGTGCTAGGAGGAGACTGGGGAGTAACAGAGAGGCAGGAGAGCCCTGCTAACAGTATAAGCTGTGTACACACTGCACGATCTGGTTAGTGGTATGAGGAGACTGGGGAGTAACAGAGAGGCAGGAGGGCCCTGCTCACAGTATAAGCTGGGTACACACTGCACGATCTGGTTAGTGCTATGAAGAGACTGGGGAGTAACAGAGAGGCAGGAGGGCCATGCTCGCAGTATAAGCTGGGTACACACTGCACGATCTGGTTAGTGCTATGAGGAGACTGGGGAGTAACAGAGAGGCAGGAGGGCCCTGCTCGCAGTATAAGCTGGATACACACTGCACGATCTGGTTAGTGCTATGAGGTGACTGAGGAGTAACAGAGAGGCAGGAGGGCCCTGCTCGCAGTATAAGCTGGGTACACACTGCATGATCTGGTTAGTGGTATGAGGAGACTGGGGAGTAACAGAGAGGCAGGATGGCCCTCCTCGCAGGATAAGCTGGGTACACATTGCTCGATCTGGTTATTGCTATGAGGAGACTGGGGAGTAACAGAGAGGCAGGAGGGCCCTGCTCACAGGATAAAGCTGGGTTACACACTGCACGATCTGGTTAGTGCTATGAGGAGACTGGGGAGTAACAGAGAGGCAGGAGGGCCCTCCTCGCAGGATAAGCTGGGTACACATTGCTCGATCTGGTTATTGCTATGAGGAGACTGGGGAGTAACAGAGAGGCAGGAGGGCCCTGCTCGCAGTATAAGCTGGGTACACACTGCACGATCTGGTAGTGCTATGAGGTGACTGTGGAGTAACAGAGAGGCCGGAGGGCCCTGCTCGCAGTATAAGCTGGGTACACACTGCACAATCTGGTTAGTGGTATGAGGAGACTGGGGAGTAACAGAGAGGCAGGAGGGCCCTGCTCGCAGTATAAGCTGGGTACACACTGCACGATCTGGTTAGGGGTATGAGGAGACTGGGGAGTAACACAGAGGCAGGAGGGCCCTGCTCGCAGTATAAGCTGGGTACACATTGCACGATCTGGTTAGTGCTATGAGGAGACTGGGGAGTAACAGAGAGGCAGGAGGGCCCTGATCGCAGTATAAGCTGGGTACACACTGCACGATCTGGTTAGTGCTATGAGGAGACTGGGGAGTAACAGAGAGGCAGGAGGGCCCTGCTCGCAGTATAAGATGGGTACACACTGCACGATCTGGTTAGTGCTATGAGGAGACTGGGGAGTAACAGAGAGGAAGGAGGGCCCTGCTCGCAGTATAAGCTGGGTACACACTGCACGATCTGGTTAGTGCTATGAGGAGACTGGGGAGTAACAGAGAGGGAGGAGGGCCCTGCTCGCAGTATAAGCTGGGTTCACACTGCACGATCTGTTTAGTGCTATGAGGTGACTGAGGAGTAACAGAGAGGCAGGAGGGTCCTGCTCGCAGTATAAGCTGGGTACACACTGCACGATCTGGTTAGTGCTATGAGGAGACTGGGGAGTAACAGAGAGGAAGGAGGGCCCTGCTCGCAGTATAAGCTGGGTACACTGCACGATCTGTTTAGTGCTATGAGGAGACTGGGGAGTAACAGAGAGGCAGGAGGGCCCTGCTTGCAGTATAAGCTGGGTACACACTGCACGATCTGTTTAGTGCTATGAGGAGACTGGGGAGTAACAGAGAGGCAGGAGGGCCCTGCTCGCAGTATAAGCTGGGTACACACTGCACGATCTGGTTAGTGCTAGGAGGAGACTGGGGAGTAAGAGAGAGGAAGGAGGGCCCTGCTCGCAGTATAAGCTGGGTACACACTGCACGATCTGGTTAGTGCTATGAGGAGACTGGGGAGTAACAGAGAGGCAGGAGGGCCCTGCTCACAGGATAAAGCTGGGTTACACACTGCACGATCTGGTTAGTGCTATGAGGTGATTGAGGAGTAACAGAGAGGCAGGAGGGCCCTGCTCACAGTATAAGCTGGGTACACACTGCAGAATCTGGTTAGTGCTATGAGGAGACTGGGAAGTAACAGAGAGGCAGGAGGGCACTGCTCGCAGTGTAAGCTGGGTACACTGCACGATCTGGTTAGTGGTATGAGGAGACTGGGGAGTAACAGAGAGGCAGGAGGGCCCTGCTCGCAGTATAAGCTGGGTACACACTGCCCAATCTGGTTAGTGGTATGAGGAGACTGGGAAGTAACAGAGAAGCAGGAGGGCCCTGATGTCAGTATAAGCTGGGTACACACTGCACGATCTGGTTAGTGCTATGAGGAGACTGGGGAGTAACAGAGAGGCAGGAGGACCCTGCTCGCAGTATAAGCTGGGTACACACTGCACGATCTGGTTAGTGCTATGAGGAGACTGGGGAGTAACAGAGAGGCAGGAGGGCCCTGATGTCAGTATAAGCTGGGTACACACTGCACGATCTGGTTAGTGCTATGAGGAGACTGGGGAGTAAGAGAGAGGAAGGAGGGCCCTGCTCGCAGTATAAGCTGGGTACACACTGCACGATCTGGTTAGTGCTATGAGGAGACTGGGGAGTAACAGAGAGGCAGGAGGGCCCTGCTCACAGGATAAAGCTGGGTTACACACTGCACGATCTGGTTAGTGCTATGAGGTGATTGAGGAGTAACAGAGAGGCAGGAGGGCCCTGCTCACAGTATAAGCTGGGTACACACTGCAGAATCTGGTTAGTGCTATGAGGAGACTGGGAAGTAACAGAGAGGCAGGAGGGCACTGCTCGCAGTGTAAGCTGGGTACACACTGCACGATCTGGTTAGTGCTATGAGGAGACTGGGGAGTAACAGAGAGGCAGGAGGGCCCTGCTCGCAGTATAAGCTGGGTACACACTGCCCAATCTGGTTAGTGGTATGAGGAGACTGGGAAGTAACAGAGAGGCAGGAGGGCCCTGATGTCAGTATAAGCTGGGTACACACTGCACGATCTGGTTAGTGCTATGAGGAGACTGGGGAGTAACAGAGAGGCAGGAGGACCCTGCTCGCAGTATAAGCTGGGTACACACTGCACGATCTGGTTAGTGCTATGAGGAGACTGGGGAGTAACAGAGAGGCAGGAGGGCCCTGATGTCAGTATAAGCTGGGTACACACTGCACGATCTGGTTAGTGCTATGAGGAGACTGGGGAGTAACAGAGAGGCAGGAGGACCCTGCTCGCAGTATAACTGGGTACACACTGCACGATCTGGTTAGTGCGATGAGGAGACTAGGGAGTAACAGAGAGGCAGGAGGGCCCTGCTCGCAGTATAAGCTGGGTACACACTGCACTATCTGGTTAGTGGTATGAGGAGACTGGGGAGTAACAGAGAGGCAGGAGGGCCCTGCTCACAGTATAAGCTGGGTACACACTGCACGATCTGGTTAGTACTATGAGGAGACTGGGGAGTAACAGAGAGGCAGGAGGACCCGGCTCGCAGTATAAGCTGGGTACACACTGCACGATCTGGTTAGTGCTATGAGGAGACTGGGAAGTAGCAGAGAGGCTGGAGGGCCCTGCTCGCAGGAATAAGCTGGGTACACACTGCACGATCTGGTTAGTGCTATGAGGAGACTGGGGAGTGACAGAGAGGCAGGAGGGCCCTGCTCACAGTATAAGCTGGGTACACACTGCACGATCTGGTTAGTGCTATGTGGAGACTGGGGAGTAACAGAGAGGCAGGAGGGCCCTGCTCGCAGTATAACTGGGTACACACTGCACGATCTGATAAGTGCTATGAGGAGACTGGGGAGTAACAGAGAGGCAGGAGGGCCCTGCTCGCAGTATAACTGGGTACACACTGCACTATCTGATTAGTACTATGAGGAGACTGGGGAGTAACAGAGAGGCAGGAGGGCCCTGCTCGCGGTATAACTGGGTACACAGTGCACGATCTGGTTAGTGCTATGAGGAGACTGGGGAGTAACAGAGAGGCAGGAGGGCCCTGCTCGCAGTATAAGCTGGGTACACACTGCACGATCTGGTTAGTGCTATGGGGAGACTGGGGAGTAACAGAGAGGCAGGAGGACACTGCTCGCAGTATAAGCTGGGTACACACTGCACGATCTGGTTAGTGCTATGAGGAGACTGGGGAGTAACAGAGAGGCAGGAGGGCCCTGATGTCAGTATAAGCTGGGTACACACTGCACGATCTGGTTAGTGCTATGAGGAGACTGGGGAGTAACAGAGAGGCAGGAGGACCCTGCTCGCAGTATAACTGGGTACACACTGCACGATCTGGTTAGTGCTATGAGGAGACTGGGGAGTAACAGAGAGGCAGGAGGGCCCTGATGTCAGTATAAGCTGGGTACACACTGCACGATCTGGTTAGTGCTATGAGGAGACTGGGGAGTAACAGAGAGGCAGGAGGACCCTGCTCGCAGTATAACTGGGTACACACTGCACGATCTGGTTAGTGCGATGAGGAGACTAGGGAGTAACAGAGAGGCAGGAGGGCCCTGCTCGCAGTATAAGCTGGGTACACACTGCACGATCTGGTTAGTGGTATGAGGAGACTGGGGAGTAACAGAGAGGCAGGAGGGCCCTGCTCACAGTATAAGCTGGGTACACACTGCACGATCTGGTTAGTACTATGAGGAGACTGGGGAGTAACAGAGAGGCAGGAGGACCCGGCTCGCAGTATAAGCTGGGTACACACTGCACGATCTGGTTAGTGCTATGAGGAGACTGGGAAGTAGCAGAGAGGCTGGAGGGCCCTGCTCGCAGGAATAAGCTGGGTACACACTGCACGATCTGGTTAGTGCTATGAGGAGACTGGGGAGTGACAGAGAGGCAGGAGGGCCCTGCTCACAGTATAAGCTGGGTACACACTGCACGATCTGGTTAGTGCTATGTGGAGACTGGGGAGTAACAGAGAGGCAGGAGGGCCCTGCTCGCAGTATAACTGGGTACACACTGCACGATCTGATAAGTGCTATGAGGAGACTGGGGAGTAACAGAGAGGCAGGAGGGCCCTGCTCGCAGTATAACTGGGTACACACTGCACTATCTGATTAGTACTATGAGGAGACTGGGGAGTAACAGAGAGGCAGGAGGGCCCTGCTCGCGGTATAACTGGGTACACAGTGCACGATCTGGTTAGTGCTATGAGGAGACTGGGGAGTAACAGAGAGGCAGGAGGGCCCTGCTCGCAGTATAAGCTGGGTACACACTGCACGATCTGGTTAGTGCTATGGGGAGACTGGGGAGTAACAGAGAGGCAGGAGGGCCGTGCTCGCAGTATAAGCTGGGTTACACACTGCACGATCTGGTTAGTGCTATGAGGAGACTGGGGAGTAACAGAGAGGCAGGAAGGCCCTGCTCGCAGGATAAGCTGGGTACATACTGCTCGATCTGGTTAGTGCTATCAGGAGACTGGGGAGTAACAGAGAGGCAGGAGGGCCCTGCTCGCAGTATAAGCTGGGTACACATTGCACGATCTGGTTAGTGCTATGAGGTGACTGGGGAGTAACAGAGAGGCAGGAGGGCCCTGCTCGCAGTATTACTGGGTACACACTGCACGATCTGGTTAGTGCTATGAGGTGACTGGGGAGTAACAGAGAGGCAGGAGGGCCCTGCTCGCAGTATAAGCTGGGTACACACTGCACGATCTGGTTAGTGCTATGAGGAGACTGGGGAGTAACAGAGAGGCAGGAGGGCCCTGCTCGCAGTAGAACTGGGTACACACTGCACGATCTGGTTAGTGCTATGAGGTGACAGGGGAGTAACAGAGAGGCAGGAGGGCCCTGCTCGCAGTATAAGCTGGGTACACACTGCACGATCTGGTTAGTGCTATGAGGTGACTGAGGAGTAACAGAGAGGCAGGAGGGCCCTGCTCACAGTATAAGCTGGGTAAACACTGCACGATCTGGTTAGTGCTATGAGGTGACTGGGGAGTAACAGAGAGGCAGGAGGGCCCTGCTCGCAGTATAAGCTGGGTACACACTGCACGATCTGGTTAGTGCTATGAGGAGACTGGGGAGTAACAGAGAGGAAGGAGGGCCCTGCTCACAGCATAAAGCTGGGTTACACACTGCACGATCTGGTTAGTGCTATGAGGAGACTGGGGAGTAACAGAGAGGCAGGAGGGCCCTGCTCGCAGTATAAGCTGGGTACACACTGCACGATCTGGTTAGTGCTATGAGGTGACTGCGGAGTAACAGAGAGGCCGGATGGCCCTGCTCGCAGTATAAGCTGGGTACACACTGCACGATCTGGTTAGTGCTATGAGGAGACTGGGGAGTAACAGAGAGGCAGGAGGGCCCTGCTCGCAGTATAAGATGGGTACACACTGCACGATCTGGTTAGTGCTATGAGGAGACTGGGGAGTAACAGAGAGGAAGGAGGGCCCTGCTCGCAGTATAAGCTGGGTACACACTGCACGATCTGGTTAGTGCTGTGAGGAGACTGGGGAGTAACAGAGAGGAAGGAGGGCCCTGCTCGCAGTATAAGCTGGGTTCACACTGCACGATCTGTTTAGTGCTATGAGGTGACTGAGGAGTAACAGAGAGGCAGGAGGGTCCTGCTCGCAGTATAAGCTGGGTACACACTGCACGATCTGGTTAGTGCTATGAGGAGACTGGGGAGTAACAGAGAGGAAGGAGGGCCCTGCTCGCAGTATAAGCTGGGTACACTGCACGATCTGTTTAGTGCTATGAGGAGACTGGGGAGTAACAGAGAGGCAGGAGGGCCCTGCTTGCAGTATAAGCTGGGTACACACTGCACGATCTGTTTAGTGCTATGAGGAGACTGGGGAGTAACAGAGAGGCAGGAGGGCCCTGCTCGCAGTATAAGCTGGGTACACACTGCACGATCTGGTTAGTGCTAGGAGGAGACTGGGGAGTAAGAGAGAGGAAGGAGGGCCCTGCTCGCAGTATAAGCTGGGTACACACTGCACGATCTGGTTAGTGCTATGAGGAGACTGGGGAGTAACAGAGAGGCAGGAGGGCCCTGCTCACAGGATAAAGCTGGGTTACACACTGCACGATCTGGTTAGTGCTATGAGGTGATTGAGGAGTAACAGAGAGGCAGGAGGGCCCTGCTCACAGTATAAGCTGGGTACACACTGCAGAATCTGGTTAGTGCTATGAGGAGACTGGGAAGTAACAGAGAGGCAGGAGGGCACTGCTCGCAGTGTAAGCTGGGTACACTGCACGATCTGGTTAGTGCTATGAGGAGACTGGGGAGTAACAGAGAGGCAGGAGGGCCCTGCTCACAGTATAAGCTGGGTACACACTGCACGATCTGGTTAGTGGTATGAGGAGACTGGGGAGTAACAGAGAGGCAGGAGGGCCCTGCTCACAGTATAAGCTGGGTACACACTGCCCAATCTGGTTAGTGGTATGAGGAGACTGGGAAGTAACAGAGAGGCAGGAGGGCCCTGATGTCAGTATAAGCTGGGTACACACTGCACGATCTGGTTAGTGCTATGAGGAGACTGGGGAGTAACAGAGAGGCAGGAGGACCCTGCTCGCAGTATAAGCTGGGTACACACTGCACGATCTGGTTAGTGCTATGAGGAGACTGGGGAGTAACAGAGAGGCAGGAGGGCCCTGCTCGCAGTATAAGCTGGGTACACACTGCACGATCTGGTAGTGCTATGAGGTGACTGTGGAGTAACAGAGAGGCCGGAGGGCCCTGCTCGCAGTATAAGCTGGGTACACACTGCACAATCTGGTTAGTGGTATGAGGAGACTGGGGAGTAACAGAGAGGCAGGAGGGCCCTGCTCGCAGTATAAGCTGGGTACACACTGCACGATCTGGTTAGGGGTATGAGGAGACTGGGGAGTAACACAGAGGCAGGAGGGCCCTGCTCGCAGTATAAGCTGGGTACACATTGCACGATCTGGTTAGTGCTATGAGGAGACTGGGGAGTAACAGAGAGGCAGGAGGGCCCTGATCGCAGTATAAGCTGGGTACACACTGCACGATCTGGTTAGTGCTATGAGGAGACTGGGGAGTAACAGAGAGGCAGGAGGGCCCTGCTCGCAGTATAAGATGGGTACACACTGCACGATCTGGTTAGTGCTATGAGGAGACTGGGGAGTAACAGAGAGGAAGGAGGGCCCTGCTCGCAGTATAAGCTGGGTACACACTGCACGATCTGGTTAGTGCTATGAGGAGACTGGGGAGTAACAGAGAGGGAGGAGGGCCCTGCTCGCAGTATAAGCTGGGTTCACACTGCACGATCTGTTTAGTGCTATGAGGTGACTGAGGAGTAACAGAGAGGCAGGAGGGTCCTGCTCGCAGTATAAGCTGGGTACACACTGCACGATCTGGTTAGTGCTATGAGGAGACTGGGGAGTAACAGAGAGGAAGGAGGGCCCTGCTCGCAGTATAAGCTGGGTACACTGCACGATCTGTTTAGTGCTATGAGGAGACTGGGGAGTAACAGAGAGGCAGGAGGGCCCTGCTTGCAGTATAAGCTGGGTACACACTGCACGATCTGTTTAGTGCTATGAGGAGACTGGGGAGTAACAGAGAGGCAGGAGGGCCCTGCTCGCAGTATAAGCTGGGTACACACTGCACGATCTGGTTAGTGCTAGGAGGAGACTGGGGAGTAAGAGAGAGGAAGGAGGGCCCTGCTCGCAGTATAAGCTGGGTACACACTGCACGATCTGGTTAGTGCTATGAGGAGACTGGGGAGTAACAGAGAGGCAGGAGGGCCCTGCTCACAGGATAAAGCTGGGTTACACACTGCATGATCTGGTTAGTGCTATGAGGTGATTGAGGAGTAACAGAGAGGCAGGAGGGCCCTGCTCACAGTATAAGCTGGGTACACACTGCAGAATCTGGTTAGTGCTATGAGGAGACTGGGAAGTAACAGAGAGGCAGGAGGGCACTGCTCGCAGTGTAAGCTGGGTACACTGCACGATCTGGTTAGTGGTATGAGGAGACTGGGGAGTAACAGAGAGGCAGGAGGGCCCTGCTCGCAGTATAAGCTGGGTACACACTGCCCAATCTGGTTAGTGGTATGAGGAGACTGGGAAGTAACAGAGAAGCAGGAGGGCCCTGATGTCAGTATAAGCTGGGTACACACTGCACGATCTGGTTAGTGCTATGAGGAGACTGGGGAGTAACAGAGAGGCAGGAGGACCCTGCTCGCAGTATAAGCTGGGTACACACTGCACGATCTGGTTAGTGCTATGAGGAGACTGGGGAGTAACAGAGAGGCAGGAGGGCCCTGATGTCAGTATAAGCTGGGTACACACTGCACGATCTGGTTAGTGCTATGAGGAGACTGGGGAGTAAGAGAGAGGAAGGAGGGCCCTGCTCGCAGTATAAGCTGGGTACACACTGCACGATCTGGTTAGTGCTATGAGGAGACTGGGGAGTAACAGAGAGGCAGGAGGGCCCTGCTCACAGGATAAAGCTGGGTTACACACTGCACGATCTGGTTAGTGCTATGAGGTGATTGAGGAGTAACAGAGAGGCAGGAGGGCCCTGCTCACAGTATAAGCTGGGTACACACTGCAGAATCTGGTTAGTGCTATGAGGAGACTGGGAAGTAACAGAGAGGCAGGAGGGCACTGCTCGCAGTGTAAGCTGGGTACACACTGCACGATCTGGTTAGTGCTATGAGGAGACTGGGGAGTAACAGAGAGGCAGGAGGGCCCTGCTCGCAGTATAAGCTGGGTACACACTGCCCAATCTGGTTAGTGGTATGAGGAGACTGGGAAGTAACAGAGAGGCAGGAGGGCCCTGATGTCAGTATAAGCTGGGTACACACTGCACGATCTGGTTAGTGCTATGAGGAGACTGGGGAGTAACAGAGAGGCAGGAGGACCCTGCTCGCAGTATAAGCTGGGTACACACTGCACGATCTGGTTAGTGCTATGAGGAGACTGGGGAGTAACAGAGAGGCAGGAGGGCCCTGATGTCAGTATAAGCTGGGTACACACTGCACGATCTGGTTAGTGCTATGAGGAGACTGGGGAGTAACAGAGAGGCAGGAGGACCCTGCTCGCAGTATAACTGGGTACACACTGCACGATCTGGTTAGTGCGATGAGGAGACTAGGGAGTAACAGAGAGGCAGGAGGGCCCTGCTCGCAGTATAAGCTGGGTACACACTGCACGATCTGGTTAGTGGTATGAGGAGACTGGGGAGTAACAGAGAGGCAGGAGGGCCCTGCTCACAGTATAAGCTGGGTACACACTGCACGATCTGGTTAGTACTATGAGGAGACTGGGGAGTAACAGAGAGGCAGGAGGACCCGGCTCGCAGTATAAGCTGGGTACACACTGCACGATCTGGTTAGTGCTATGAGGAGACTGGGAAGTAGCAGAGAGGCTGGAGGGCCCTGCTCGCAGGAATAAGCTGGGTACACACTGCACGATCTGGTTAGTGCTATGAGGAGACTGGGGAGTGACAGAGAGGCAGGAGGGCCCTGCTCAAAGTATAAGCTGGGTACACACTGCACGATCTGGTTAGTGCTATGTGGAGACTGGGGAGTAACAGAGAGGCAGGAGGGCCCTGCTCGCAGTATAACTGGGTACACACTGCACGATCTGATAAGTGCTATGAGGAGACTGGGGAGTAACAGAGAGGCAGGAGGGCCCTGCTCGCAGTATAACTGGGTACACACTGCACTATCTGATTAGTACTATGAGGAGACTGGGGAGTAACAGAGAGGCAGGAGGGCCCTGCTCGCGGTATAACTGGGTACACAGTGCACGATCTGGTTAGTGCTATGAGGAGACTGGGGAGTAACAGAGAGGCAGGAGGGCCCTGCTCGCAGTATAAGCTGGGTACACACTGCACGATCTGGTTAGTGCTATGGGGAGACTGGGGAGTAACAGAGAGGCAGGAGGACACTGCTCGCAGTATAAGCTGGGTACACACTGCACGATCTGGTTAGTGCTATGAGGAGACTGGGGAGTAACAGAGAGGCAGGAGGGCCCTGATGTCAGTATAAGCTGGGTACACACTGCACGATCTGGTTAGTGCTATGAGGAGACTGGGGAGTAACAGAGAGGCAGGAGGACCCTGCTCGCAGTATAACTGGGTACACACTGCACGATCTGGTTAGTGCTATGAGGAGACTGGGGAGTAACAGAGAGGCAGGAGGGCCCTGATGTCAGTATAAGCTGGGTACACACTGCACGATCTGGTTAGTGCTATGAGGAGACTGGGGAGTAACAGAGAGGCAGGAGGACCCTGCTCGCAGTATAACTGGGTACACACTGCACGATCTGGTTAGTGCGATGAGGAGACTAGGGAGTAACAGAGAGGCAGGAGGGCCCTGCTCGCAGTATAAGCTGGGTACACACTGCACGATCTGGTTAGTGGTATGAGGAGACTGGGGAGTAACAGAGAGGCAGGAGGGCCCTGCTCACAGTATAAGCTGGGTACACACTGCACGATCTGGTTAGTACTATGAGGAGACTGGGGAGTAACAGAGAGGCAGGAGGACCCGGCTCGCAGTATAAGCTGGGTACACACTGCACGATCTGGTTAGTGCTATGAGGAGACTGGGAAGTAGCAGAGAGGCTGGAGGGCCCTGCTCGCAGGAATAAGCTGGGTACACACTGCACGATCTGGTTAGTGCTATGAGGAGACTGGGGAGTGACAGAGAGGCAGGAGGGCCCTGCTCACAGTATAAGCTGGGTACACACTGCACGATCTGGTTAGTGCTATGTGGAGACTGGGGAGTAACAGAGAGGCAGGAGGGCCCTGCTCGCAGTATAACTGGGTACACACTGCACGATCTGATAAGTGCTATGAGGAGACTGGGGAGTAACAGAGAGGTAGGAGGGCCCTGCTCGCAGTATAACTGGGTACACACTGCACTATCTGATTAGTACTATGAGGAGACTGGGGAGTAACAGAGAGGCAGGAGGGCCCTGCTCGCGGTATAACTGGGTACACAGTGCACGATCTGGTTAGTGCTATGAGGAGACTGGGGAGTAACAGAGAGGCAGGAGGGCCCTGCTCGCAGTATAAGCTGGGTACACACTGCACGATCTGGTTAGTGCTATGGGGAGACTGGGGAGTAACAGAGAGGCAGGAGGGCCGTGCTCGCAGTATAAGCTGGGTTACACACTGCACGATCTGGTTAGTGCTATGAGGAGACTGGGGAGTAACAGAGAGGCAGGAAGGCCCTGCTCGCAGGATAAGCTGGGTACATACTGCTCGATCTGGTTAGTGCTATCAGGAGACTGGGGAGTAACAGAGAGGCAGGAGGGCCCTGCTCGCAGTATAAGCTGGGTACACATTGCACGATCTGGTTAGTGCTATGAGGTGACTGGGGAGTAACAGAGAGGCAGGAGGGCCCTGCTCGCAGTATTACTGGGTACACACTGCACGATCTGGTTAGTGCTATGAGGTGACTGGGGAGTAACAGAGAGGCAGGAGGGCCCTGCTCGCAGTATAAGCTGGGTACACACTGCACGATCTGGTTAGTACTATGAGGAGACTGGGGAGTAACAGAGAGGCAGGAGGACCCGGCTCGCAGTATAAGCTGGGTACACACTGCACGATCTGGTTAGTGCTATGAGGAGACTGGGAAGTAGCAGAGAGGCTGGAGGGCCCTGCTCGCAGGAATAAGCTGGGTACACACTGCACGATCTGGTTAGTGCTATGAGGAGACTGGGGAGTGACAGAGAGGCAGGAGGGCCCTGCTCACAGTATAAGCTGGGTACACACTGCACGATCTGGTTAGTGCTATGTGGAGACTGGGGAGTAACAGAGAGGCAGGAGGGCCCTGCTCGCAGTATAACTGGGTACACACTGCACGATCTGATAAGTGCTATGAGGAGACTGGGGAGTAACAGAGAGGCAGGAGGGCCCTGCTCGCAGTATAACTGGGTACACACTGCACTATCTGATTAGTACTATGAGGAGACTGGGGAGTAACAGAGAGGCAGGAGGGCCCTGCTCGCGGTATAACTGGGTACACAGTGCACGATCTGGTTAGTGCTATGAGGAGACTGGGGAGTAACAGAGAGGCAGGAGGGCCCTGCTCGCAGTATAAGCTGGGTACACACTGCACGATCTGGTTAGTGCTATGGGGAGACTGGGGAGTAACAGAGAGGCAGGAGGACACTGCTCGCAGTATAAGCTGGGTACACACTGCACGATCTGGTTAGTGCTATGAGGAGACTGGGGAGTAACAGAGAGGCAGGAGGGCCCTGATGTCAGTATAAGCTGGGTACACACTGCACGATCTGGTTAGTGCTATGAGGAGACTGGGGAGTAACAGAGAGGCAGGAGGACCCTGCTCGCAGTATAACTGGGTACACACTGCACGATCTGGTTAGTGCTATGAGGAGACTGGGGAGTAACAGAGAGGCAGGAGGGCCCTGATGTCAGTATAAGCTGGGTACACACTGCACGATCTGGTTAGTGCTATGAGGAGACTGGGGAGTAACAGAGAGGCAGGAGGACCCTGCTCGCAGTATAACTGGGTACACACTGCACGATCTGGTTAGTGCGATGAGGAGACTAGGGAGTAACAGAGAGGCAGGAGGGCCCTGCTCGCAGTATAAGCTGGGTACACACTGCACGATCTGGTTAGTGGTATGAGGAGACTGGGGAGTAACAGAGAGGCAGGAGGGCCCTGCTCACAGTATAAGCTGGGTACACACTGCACGATCTGGTTAGTACTATGAGGAGACTGGGGAGTAACAGAGAGGCAGGAGGACCCGGCTCGCAGTATAAGCTGGGTACACACTGCACGATCTGGTTAGTGCTATGAGGAGACTGGGAAGTAGCAGAGAGGCTGGAGGGCCCTGCTCGCAGGAATAAGCTGGGTACACACTGCACGATCTGGTTAGTGCTATGAGGAGACTGGGGAGTGACAGAGAGGCAGGAGGGCCCTGCTCACAGTATAAGCTGGGTACACACTGCACGATCTGGTTAGTGCTATGTGGAGACTGGGGAGTAACAGAGAGGCAGGAGGGCCCTGCTCGCAGTATAACTGGGTACACACTGCACGATCTGATAAGTGCTATGAGGAGACTGGGGAGTAACAGAGAGGTAGGAGGGCCCTGCTCGCAGTATAACTGGGTACACACTGCACTATCTGATTAGTACTATGAGGAGACTGGGGAGTAACAGAGAGGCAGGAGGGCCCTGCTCGCGGTATAACTGGGTACACAGTGCACGATCTGGTTAGTGCTATGAGGAGACTGGGGAGTAACAGAGAGGCAGGAGGGCCCTGCTCGCAGTATAAGCTGGGTACACACTGCACGATCTGGTTAGTGCTATGGGGAGACTGGGGAGTAACAGAGAGGCAGGAGGGCCGTGCTCGCAGTATAAGCTGGGTTACACACTGCACGATCTGGTTAGTGCTATGAGGAGACTGGGGAGTAACAGAGAGGCAGGAAGGCCCTGCTCGCAGGATAAGCTGGGTACATACTGCTCGATCTGGTTAGTGCTATCAGGAGACTGGGGAGTAACAGAGAGGCAGGAGGGCCCTGCTCGCAGTATAAGCTGGGTACACATTGCACGATCTGGTTAGTGCTATGAGGTGACTGGGGAGTAACAGAGAGGCAGGAGGGCCCTGCTCGCAGTATTACTGGGTACACACTGCACGATCTGGTTAGTGCTATGAGGTGACTGGGGAGTAACAGAGAGGCAGGAGGGCCCTGCTCGCAGTATAAGCTGGGTACACACTGCACGATCTGGTTAGTGCTATGAGGAGACTGGGGAGTAACAGAGAGGCAGGAGGGCCCTGCTCGCAGTAGAACTGGGTACACACTGCACGATCTGGTTAGTGCTATGAGGTGACAGGGGAGTAACAGAGAGGCAGGAGGGCCCTGCTCGCAGTATAAGCTGGGTACACACTGCACGATCTGGTTAGTGCTATGAGGTGACTGAGGAGTAACAGAGAGGCAGGAGGGCCCTGCTCACAGTATAAGCTGGGTAAACACTGCACGATCTGGTTAGTGCTATGAGGTGACTGGGGAGTAACAGAGAGGCAGGAGGGCCCTGCTCGCAGTATAAGCTGGGTACACACTGCACGATCTGGTTAGTGCTATGAGGAGACTGGGGAGTAACAGAGAGGAAGGAGGGCCCTGCTCACAGCATAAAGCTGGGTTACACACTGCACGATCTGGTTAGTGCTATGAGGAGACTGGGGAGTAACAGAGAGGCAGGAGGGCCCTGCTCGCAGTATAAGCTGGGTACACACTGCACGATCTGGTTAGTGCTATGAGGTGACTGCGGAGTAACAGAGAGGCCGGATGGCCCTGCTCGCAGTATAAGCTGGGTACACACTGCACGATCTGGTTAGTGCTATGAGGAGACTGGGGAGTAACAGAGAGGCAGGAGGGCCCTGCTCGCAGTATAAGATGGGTACACACTGCACGATCTGGTTAGTGCTATGAGGAGACTGGGGAGTAACAGAGAGGAAGGAGGGCCCTGCTCGCAGTATAAGCTGGGTACACACTGCACGATCTGGTTAGTGCTGTGAGGAGACTGGGGAGTAACAGAGAGGAAGGAGGGCCCTGCTCGCAGTATAAGCTGGGTTCACACTGCACGATCTGTTTAGTGCTATGAGGTGACTGAGGAGTAACAGAGAGGCAGGAGGGTCCTGCTCGCAGTATAAGCTGGGTACACACTGCACGATCTGGTTAGTGCTATGAGGAGACTGGGGAGTAACAGAGAGGAAGGAGGGCCCTGCTCGCAGTATAAGCTGGGTACACTGCACGATCTGTTTAGTGCTATGAGGAGACTGGGGAGTAACAGAGAGGCAGGAGGGCCCTGCTTGCAGTATAAGCTGGGTACACACTGCACGATCTGTTTAGTGCTATGAGGAGACTGGGGAGTAACAGAGAGGCAGGAGGGCCCTGCTCGCAGTATAAGCTGGGTACACACTGCACGATCTGGTTAGTGCTAGGAGGAGACTGGGGAGTAAGAGAGAGGAAGGAGGGCCCTGCTCGCAGTATAAGCTGGGTACACACTGCACGATCTGGTTAGTGCTATGAGGAGACTGGGGAGTAACAGAGAGGCAGGAGGGCCCTGCTCACAGGATAAAGCTGGGTTACACACTGCACGATCTGGTTAGTGCTATGAGGTGATTGAGGAGTAACAGAGAGGCAGGAGGGCCCTGCTCACAGTATAAGCTGGGTACACACTGCAGAATCTGGTTAGTGCTATGAGGAGACTGGGAAGTAACAGAGAGGCAGGAGGGCACTGCTCGCAGTGTAAGCTGGGTACACTGCACGATCTGGTTAGTGCTATGAGGAGACTGGGGAGTAACAGAGAGGCAGGAGGGCCCTGCTCACAGTATAAGCTGGGTACACACTGCACGATCTGGTTAGTGGTATGAGGAGACTGGGGAGTAACAGAGAGGCAGGAGGGCCCTGCTCACAGTATAAGCTGGGTACACACTGCCCAATCTGGTTAGTGGTATGAGGAGACTGGGAAGTAACAGAGAGGCAGGAGGGCCCTGATGTCAGTATAAGCTGGGTACACACTGCACGATCTGGTTAGTGCTATGAGGAGACTGGGGAGTAACAGAGAGGCAGGAGGACCCTGCTCGCAGTATAAGCTGGGTACACACTGCACGATCTGGTTAGTGCTATGAGGAGACTGGGGAGTAACAGAGAGGCAGGAGGGCCCTGATGTCAGTATAAGCTGGGTACACACTGCACGATCTGGTTAGTGCTATGAGGAGACTGGGGAGTAACAGAGAGGCAGGAGGACCCTGCTCGCAGTATAACTGGGTACACACTGCACGATCTGGTTAGTGCGATGAGGAGACTAGGGAGTAACAGAGAGGCAGGAGGGCCCTGCTCGCAGTATAAGCTGGGTACACACTGCACGATCTGGTTAGTGGTATGAGGAGACTGGGGAGTAACAGAGAGGCAGGAGGGCCCTGCTCACAGTATAAGCTGGGTACACACTGCACGATCTGGTTAGTGCTATGAGGAGACTGGGGAGTAACAGAGAGGCAGGAGGACCCGGCTCGCAGTATAAGCTGGGTACACACTGCACGATCTGGTTAGTGCTATGAGGAGACTGGGAAGTAGCAGAGAGGCTGGAGGGCCCTGCTCGCAGGAATAAGCTGGGTACACACTGCACGATCTGGTTAGTGCTATGAGGAGACTGGGGAGTGACAGAGAAGCAGGAGGGCCCTGCTCACAGTATAAGCTGGGTACACACTGCACGATCTGGTTAGTGCTATGTGGAGACTGGGGAGTAACAGAGAGGCAGGAGGGCCCTGCTCGCAGTATAACTGGGTACACACTGCACGATCTGATAAGTGCTATGAGGAGACTGGGGAGTAACAGAGAGGCAGGAGGGCCCTGCTCGCAGTATAACTGGGTACACACTGCACTATCTGATTAGTACTATGAGGAGACTGGGGAGTAACAGAGAGGCAGGAGGGCCCTGCTCGCGGTATAACTGGGTACACAGTGCACGATCTGGTTAGTGCTTTGAGGAGACTGGGGAGTAACAGAGAGGCAGGAGGGCCCTGCTCGCAGTATAAGCTGGGTACACACTGCACGATCTGGTTAGTGCTATGGGGAGACTGGGGAGTAACAGAGAGGCAGGAGGGCCGTGCTCGCAGTATAAGCTGGGTTACACACTGCACGATCTGGTTAGTGCTATGAGGAGACTGGGGAGTAACAGAGAGGCAGGAAGGCCCTGCTCGCAGGATAAGCTGGGTACATACTGCTCGATCTGGTTAGTGCTATGAGGAGACTGGGGAGTAACAGAGAGGCAGGAGGGCCCTGCTCGCAGTATAAGCTGGGTACACACTGCACGATCTGGTTAGTGCTATGAGGTGACTGGGGAGTAACAGAGAGGCAGGAGGGCCCTGCTCGCAGTATTACTGGGTACACACTGCACGATCTGGTTAGTGCTATGAGGTGACTGGGGAGTAACAGAGAGGCAGGAGGGCCCTGCTCGCAGTATAAGCTGGGTACACACTGCACGATCTGGTTAGTGCTATGAGGAGACTGGGGAGTAACAGAGAGGCAGGAGGGCCCTGCTCGCAGTAGAACTGGGTACACACTGCACGATCTGGTTAGTGCTATGAGGTGACAGGGGAGTAACAGAGAGGCAGGAGGGCCCTGCTCGCAGTATAAGCTGGGTACACACTGCACGATCTGGTTAGTGCTATGAGGTGACTGAGGAGTAACAGAGAGGCAGGAGGGCCCTGCTCACAGTATAAGCTGGGTATACACTGCACGATCTGGTTAGTGCTATGAGGTGACTGGGGAGTAACAGAGAGGCAGGAGGGCCCTGCTCGCAGTATAAGCTGGGTACACACTGCACGATCTGGTTAGTGCTATGAGGTGACTGAGGAGTAACAGAGAGGCAGGAGGGCCCTGCTCGCAGTATAAGCTGGGTACACACTGCATGATCTGGTTAGTGCTATGAGGAGACTGGGGAGTAACAGAGAGGAAGGAGGGCCCTGCTCACAGGATAAAGCTGGGTTACACACTGCACGATCTGGTTAGTGCTATGAGGAGACTGGGGAGTAACAGAGAGGCAGGAGGGCCCTGCTCGCAGTATAAGCTGGGTACACACTGCACGATCTGGTTAGTGCTATGAGGTGACTGCGGAGTAACAGAGAGGCCGGATGGCCCTGCTCGCAGTATAAGCTGGGTACACACTGCACAATCTGGTTAGTGGTATGAGGAGACTGGGGAGTAACAGAGAGGCAGGAGGGCCCTGCTCGCAGTATAAGCTGGGTACACATTGCACGATCTGGTTAGTGCTATAAGGAGACTGGGGAGTAACAGAGAGGCAGAAGGGCTCTGCTCACAGGAATAATCTGGGTACACACTGCACGATCTGGTTAGTGCTATGAGGAGAGTGGGGAGTAACAGAGAGGCAGGAGGGCCCTGCTCGCAGTATAAGCTGGGTACACATTGCACGATCTGGTTAGTGCTATGAGGAGACTGGGGAGTAACAGAGAGGCAAGAGGGCCCTGCTCGCAGTATAAGCTGGGTACACACTGCACGATCTGGTTAGTGCTATGAGGTGACTGGGGAGTAACAGAGAGGCAGGAGGGCCCTGCTCGCAGTATAAGCTGGGTACACACTGCACGATCTGGTTAGTGCTATGAGGTGACTGAGGAGTAACAGAGAGGCAGGAGGGCCCTGCTCGCAGTATAAGCTGGGTACACACTGCACGATCTGGTTAGTGCTATGAGGAGACTGGGGAGTAACAGAGAGGAAGGAGGGCCCTGCTCACAGGATAAAGCTGGGTTACACACTGCACGATCTGGTTAGTGCTATGAGGAGACTGGGGAGTAACAGAGAGGCAGGAGGGCCCTGCTCGCAGTATAAGCTGGGTACACACTGCACGATCTGGTTAGTGCTATGAGGTGACTGCGGAGTAACAGAGAGGCCGGATGGCCCTGCTCGCAGTATAAGCTGGGTACACACTGCACGATCTGGTTAGTGCTATGAGGAGACTGGGGAGTAACAGAGATGCAGGAGGGCCCTGCTCGCAGTATAAGATGGGTACACACTGCACGATCTGGTTAGTGCTATAAGAAGACTGGGGAGAAACAGAGTGGCCGGAGGGCCCTGCTCACAGGAATAAGCTGGGTACACACTGCACGATCTGCTTAGTGCTATGAGGAGACTGGGGAGTAACAGAGAGGCAGGAGGGCCCTGCTCGCAGTATACGCTGGGTACACACTGCACGATCTGGTTAGTGCTATGAGGTGACTGAGGATTAACAGAGAGGCAGGAGGGCCCTGCTCGCAGTATAAGCTGGGTACACACTGCACGATCTGGTTAGTGGTATGAGGAGACTGGGGAGTAACAGAGAGGCAGGAGTGCCCTGCTCACTGGATAAAGCTGGGTACACACTGCACGATCTGGTTAGTGCTATGAGGAGACTGGGGAGTAACAGAGAGGCAGGAGGGCCCTGCTCACAGTATAAGCTGGTTACACACTGCACGATCTGGTTAGTGCTATGAGGAGACTGGGGAGTAACAGAGAGGCAGGAGGGCCCTGCTCACAGTATAAGCTGGGTACACACTGCACGATCTGGTTAGTGCTACGAGGAGACTGGGGAGTAACAGAGAGGCAGGAGGGCCCTGCTCGCAGGATAAGCTGGGTACACATTGCTCGATCTGGTTATTGCTATGAGGAGACTGGGGAGTAACAGAGAGGCAGGAGGGCCCTGCTCTCAGTATAAGCTGGGTACACATTGCACGATCTGGTTAGTGCTATGAGGAGACTGGGGAGTAACAGAGAGGCAGGAGGGCCCTGCTCGCAGTATAAACTGGGTACACATTGCACGATCTGGTTAGTGCTATGAGGAGACTGGGGAGTAACAGAGAGGCAGGAGGGCCCTGCTCACAGTATAAGCTGGGTACACACTGCACGATCTGGTTAGTGCTATGAGGAGACTGGGGAGTAAGAGAGAGGGAGGAGGGCCCTGCTCGCAGGATAAGCTGGGTACACACTGCACGATCTGGTTATTGCTATGAGGAGACTGGTGAGTAACAGAGAGGCAGGAGGGCCCTGCTCCTAGTATAAGCTGGGTACACATTGCACGATCTGGTTAGTGCTATGAGGAGACTGGGGAGTAACAGAGAGGCAGCAGGGCCCTGCACGCAGTATAAGCTGGATACACACTGCACGATCTGGTTAGTGCTATGAGGAGACTGGGGAGTAACAGAGAGGCAGAATGGCCCTGCTCGCAGTATAAGCTGGGTACACACTGCACGATCTGGTTAGTGCTATGAGGTGACTTGTGAGTAACAGAGAGGCAGGAGGGCCCTGCTCGCAGTATAAGCTGGGTACACTCTGCACGATCTGGTTAGTGCTATGAGGAGACTGGGGAGTAACAGAGAGGCAGGAAGGCCCTCCTCGCAGGAAAAGCTGGGTACACATTGCTCGATCTGGTTATTGCTATGAGGAGACTGGGGAGTAACAGAGAGGCAGGAGGGCCCTGCTCGCAGTATAAGCTGGGTACACACTGCACGATCTGGTAGTGCTATGAGGTGACTGTGGAGTAACAGAGAGGCCGGAGGGCCCTGCTCGCAGTATAAGCTGTGTACACACTGCACAATCTGGTTAGTGGTATGAGGAGACTGGGGAGTAACAGAGAAGCAGGAGGGCCCTGCTCGCAGTATAAGCTGGGTACACACTGCACAATCTGGTTAGGGGTATGAGGAGACTGGGGAGTAACACAGAGGCAGGAGGGCCCTGCTCGCAGTATAAGCTGGGTACACATTGCACGATCTGGTTAGTGCTATGAGGAGACTGGGGAGTAACAGAGAGGCAGGAGGGCCCTGCTCGCAGTATAAGCTGGGTACACACTGCACGATCTGGTTAGTGCTATGAGGAGACTGGGGAGTAACACAGAGGCAGGAGGGCCCTGCTCGCAGTATAAGATGGGTACACACTGCACGATCTGGTTAGTGCTATGAGTAGACTGGGGAGTAACAGAGAGGAAGGAGGGCCCTGCTCGCAGTATAAGCTGGGTACACACTGCACGATCTGGTTAGTGCTGTGAGGAGACTGGGGAGTAACAGAGAGGAAGGAGGGCCCTGCTCGCAGTATAAGCTGGGTTCACACTGCACGATCTGTTTAGTGCTATGAGGTGACTGAGGATTAACAGAGAGGCAGGAGGGCCCTGCTCACAGGATAAAGCTGGGTTACACACTGCACGATCTGGTTAGTGCTATGAGGTGATTGAGGAGTAACAGAGAGGCAGGAGGGCCCTGCTCACAGTATAAGCTGGGTACACACTGCAGAATCTGGTTAGTGCTATGAGGAGACTGGGAAGTAACAGAGAGGCAGGAGGGCACTGCTCGCAGTGTAAGCTGGGTACACTGCACGATCTGGTTAGTGCTATGAGGAGACTGGGGAGTAACAGAGAGGCAGGAGGGCCCTGCTCACAGTATAAGCTGGGTACACACTGCACGATCTGGTTAGTGGTATGAGGAGACTGGGGAGTAACAGAGAGGCAGGAGGGCCCTGCTCGCAGTATAAGCTGGGTACACACTGCCCAATCTGGTTAGTGGTATGAGGAGACTGGGAAGTAACAGAGAGGCAGGAGGGCCCTGATGTCAGTATAAGCTGGGTACACACTGCACGATCTGGTTAGTGCTATGCGGAGACTGGGGAGTAACAGAGAGGCAGGAGGACCCTGCTCGCAGTATAAGCTGGGTACACACTGCACGATCTGGTTAGTGCTATGAGGAGACTGGGGAGTAACAGAGAGGCAGGAGGGCCCTGATGTCAGTATAAGCTGGGTACACACTGCACGATCTGGTTAGTGCTATGAGGAGACTGGGGAGTAACAGAGAGGCAGGAGGACCCTGCTCGCAGTATAACTGGGTACACACTGCACGATCTGGTTAGTGCGATGAGGAGACTAGGGAGTAACAGAGAGGCAGGAGGGCCCTGCTCGCAGTATAAGCTGGGTACACACTGCACGATGTGGTTAGTGGTATGAGGAGACTGGGGAGTAACAGAGAGGCAGGAGGACCCGGCTCGCAGTATAAGCTGGGTACACACTGCACGATCTGGTTAGTGCTATGAGGAGACTGGGAAGTAGCAGAGAGGCTGGAGGGCCCTGCTCGCAGGAATAAGCTGGGTACACACTGCACGATCTGGTTAGTGCTATGAGGAGACTGGGGAGTGACAGAGAGGCAGGAGGGCCCTGCTCACAGTATAAGCTGGGTACACACTGCACGATCTGGTTAGTGCTATGTGGAGACTGGGGAGTAACAGAGAGGCAGGAGGGCCCTTCTCGCAGTATAACTGGGTACACACTGCACGATCTGATAAGTGCTATGAGGAGACTGGGGAGTAACAGAGAGGCAGGAGGGCCCTGCTCGCAGTATAACTGGGTACACACTGCACTAT
This sequence comes from Taudactylus pleione, assembly GCA_031769625.1. Lineage (NCBI taxonomy): Eukaryota > Metazoa > Chordata > Amphibia > Anura > Myobatrachidae > Taudactylus > Taudactylus pleione. Next base: position 1,078,601 of record JAUIMM010001558.1, on the reverse strand, counting down.
CTGATTAGTACTATTAGGAGACTGGGGAGTAACAGAGAGGCAGGAGGGCCCTGCTCGCGGTATAACTGGGTACACAGTGCACGATCTGGTTAGTGCTATGAGGAGACTGGGGAGTAACAGAGAGGCGGGAGGGCCCTGCTCGCAGTATAAGCTGGGTACACACTGCACGATCTGGTTAGTGCTATGGGGAGACTGGGGAGTAACAGAGAGGCAGGAGGGCCGTTCTCGCAGTATAAGCTGGGTTACACACTGCACGATCTGGTTAGTGCTATGAGGAGACTGGGGAGTAACAGAGAGGCAGGAAGGCCCTGCTCGCAGGATAAGCTGGGTACATACTGCTCGATCTGGTTAGTGCTATGAGGAGACTGGGGAGTAACAGAGAGGGAGGAGGGCCCTGCTCGCAGGATAAGCTGGGTACACACTGCACGATCTGGTTATTGCTATGAGGAGACTGGTGAGTAACAGAGAGGCAGGAGGGCCCTGCTCCTAGTATAAGCTGGGTACACATTGCACGATCTGGTTAGTGCTATGAGGAGACTGGGGAGTAACAGAGAGGCAGCAGGGCCCTGCACGCAGTATAAGCTGGGTACACACTGCACGATCTGGTTAGTGCTATGAGGAGACTGGGGAGTAACAGAGAGGCAGAATGGCCCTGCTCGCAGTATAAGCTGGGTACACACTGCACGATCTGGTTAGTGCTATGAGGTGACTTGTGAGTAACAGAGAGGCAGGAGGGCCCTGCTCGCAGTATAAGCTGGGTACACACTGCACGATCTGGTTAGTGCTATGAGGAGACTGGGGAGTAACAGAGAGGCAGGAAGGCCCTCCTCGCAGGAAAAGCTGGGTACACATTGCTCGATCTGGTTATTGCTATGAGGAGACTGGGGAGTAACAGAGAGGCAGGAGGGCCCTGCTCGCAGTATAAGCTGGGTACACACTGCACGATGTGGTAGTGGTATGAGGTGACTGTGGAGTAACAGAGAGGCCGGAGGGCCCTGCTCGCAGTATAAGCTGTGTACACACTGCACGATCTGGTTAGGGGTATGAGGAGACTGGGGAGTAACACAGAGGCAGGAGGGCCCTGCTCGCAGTATAAGCTGGGTACACATTGCACGATCTGGTTAGTGCTATGAGGAGACTGGGGAGTAACATAGAGGCAGGAGGGCCCTGCTCGCAGTATAAGCTGGGTACACACTGCACGATCTGGTTAGTGCTATGAGGAGACTGGGGAGTAACACAGAGGCAGGAGGGCCCTGCTCGCAGTATAAGATGGGTACACACTGCACGATCTGGTTAGTGCTATGAGGAGACTGGGGAGTAACAGAGAGGAAGGAGGGCCCTGCTCGCAGTATAAGCTGGGTACACACTGCACGATCTGGTTAGTGCTGTGAGGAGACTGGGGAGTAACAGAGAGGAAGGAGGGCCCTGCTCGCAGTATAAGCTGGGTTCACACTGCACGATCTGTTTAGTGCTATGAGGTGACTGAGGATTAACAGAGAGGCAGGAGGGCCCTGCTCACAGGATAAAGCTGGGTTACACACTGCACGATCTGGTTAGTGCTATGAGGTGATTGAGGAGTAACAGAGAGGCAGGAGGGCCCTGCTCACAGTATAAGCTGGGTACACACTGCAGAATCTGGTTAGTGCTATGAGGAGACTGGGAAGTAACAGAGAGGCAGGAGGGCCCTGCTCACAGTATAAGCTGGGTACACACTGCACGATCTGGTTAGTGGTATGAGGAGACTGGGGAGTAACAGAGAGGCAGGAGGGCCCTGCTCGTAGTATAAGCTGGGTACACACTGCCCAATCTGGTTAGTGGTATGAGGAGACTGGGAAGTAACAGAGAGGCAGGAGGGCCCTGATGTCAGTATAAGCTGGGTACACACTGCACGATCTGGTTAGTGCTATGAGGAGACTGGGGAGTAACAGAGAGGCAGGAGGACCCTGCTCGCAGTATAAGCTGGGTACACACTGCACGATCTGGTTAGTGCTATGAGGAGACTGGGGAGTAACAGAGAGGCAGGAGGGCCCTGATGTCAGTATAAGCTGGGTACACACTGCACGATCTGATTAGTGCTATGAGGAGACTGGGGAGTAACAGAGAGGCAGGACGACCCTGCTCGCAGTATAACTGGGTACACACTGCACGATCTGGTTAGTGCGATGAGGAGACTAGGGAGTAACAGAGAGGCAGGAGGGCCCTGCTCGCAGTATAAGCTGGGTACACACTGCACGATCTGGTTAGTGGTATGAGGAGACTGGGGAGTAACAGAGAGGCAGGAGGGCCCTGCTCGCAGTATAAGCTGGGTACACACTGCACGATCTGGTTAGTGCGATGAGGAGACTAGGGAGTAACAGAGAGGCAGGAGGGCCCTGCTCGCAGTATAAGCTGGGTACACACTGCACGATCTGGTTAGTGGTATGAGGAGACTGGGGAGTAACAGAGAGGCAGGAGGGCCCTGCTCACAGTATAAGCTGGGTACACACTGCACGATCTGGTTAGTGCTATGAGGAGACTGGGGAGTAACAGAGAGGCAGGAGGACCCGGCTCGCAGTATAAGCTGGGTACACACTGCACGATCTGGTTAGTGCTATGAGGAGACTGGGAAGTAGCAGAGAGGCTGGAGGGCCCTGCTCGCAGGAATAAGCTGGGTACACACTGCACGATCTGGTTAGTGCTATGAGGAGACTGGGGAGTGACAGAGAGGCAGGAGGGCCCTGCTCACAGTATAAGCTGGGTACACACTGCACGATCTGGTTAGTGCTATGTGGAGACTGGGGAGTAACAGAGAGGCAGGAGGGCCCTGCTCGCAGTATAACTGGGTACACACTGCACGATCTGATAAGTGCTATGAGGAGACTGGGGAGTAACAGAGAGGCAGGAGGGCCCTGCTCGCAGTATAACTGGGTACACACTGCACTATCTGATTAGTACTATGAGGAGACTGGGGAGTAACAGAGAGGCAGGAGGGCCCTGCTCGCGGTATAACTGGGTACACAGTGCACGATCTGGTTAGTGCTATGAGGAGACTGGGGAGTAACAGAGAGGCAGGAGGGCCCTGCTCGCAGTATAAGCTGGGTACACACTGCACGATCTGGTTAGTGCTATGGGGAGACTGGGGAGTAACAGAGAGGCAGGAGGGCCGTGCTCGCAGTATAAGCTGGGTTACACACTGCACGATCTGGTTAGTGCTATGAGGAGACTGGGGAGTAACAGAGAGGCAGGAAGGCCCTGCTCGCAGGATAAGCTGGGTACATACTGCTCGATCTGGTTAGTGCTATGAGGAGACTGGGGAGTAACAGAGAGGCAGGAGGGCCCTGCTCGCAGTATAAGCTGGGTACACATTGCACGATCTGGTTAGTGCTATGAGGTGACTGGGGAGTAACAGAGAGGCAGGAGGGCCCTGCTCGCAGTATTACTGGGTACACACTGCACGATCTGGTTAGTGCTATGAGGTGACTGGGGAGTAACAGAGAGGCAGGAGGGCCCTGCTCGCAGTAGAACTGGGTACACACTGCACGATCTGGTTAGTGCTATGAGGTGACAGGGGAGTAACAGAGAGGCAGGAGGGCCCTGCTCGCAGTATAAGCTGGGTACACACTGCACGATCTGGTTAGTGCTATGAGGAGACTGGGGAGTAACAGAGAGGCAGGAGGGCCCTGCTCGCAGTAGAACTGGGTACACACTGCACGATCTGGTTAGTGCTATGAGGTGACAGGGGAGTAACAGAGAGGCAGGAGGGCCCTGCTCGCAGTATAAGCTGGGTACACACTGCACGATCTGGTTAGTGCTATGAGGTGACTGAGGAGTAACAGAGAGGCAGGAGGGCCCAGCTCGCAGTATAAGCTGGGTACACACTGCACAATCTGGTTAGTGCTATGAGGTGACTGAGGAGTAACAGAGAGGCAGGAGGGCCCTGCTCACAGTATAAGCTGGGTAAACACTGCACGATCTGGTTAGTGCTATGAGGTGACTGGGGAGTAACAGAGAGGCAGGAGGGCCCTGCTCGCAGTATAAGCTGGGTACACACTGCACGATCTGGTTAGTGCTATGAGGTGACTGAGGAGTAACAGAGAGGCAGGAGGGCCCTGCTCGCAGTATAAGCTGGGTACACACTGCACGATCTGGTTAGTGCTATGAGGAGACTGGGGAGTAACAGAGAGGCAAGAGGGCCCTGCTCGCAGTATAAGCTGGGTACACACTGCACGATCTGGTTAGTGCTATGAGGTGACTGGGGAGTAACAGAGAGGCAGGAGGGCCCTGCTCGCAGTATAAGCTGGGTACACACTGCACGATCTGGTTAGTGCTATGAGGTGACTGCGGAGTAACAGAGAGGCCGGATGGCCCTTCTCGCAGTATAAGCTGGGTACACACTGCACAATCTGGTTAGTGGTATGAGGAGACTGGGGAGTAACAGAGAGGCAGGAGGGCCCTGCTCGCAGTATAAGCTGGGTACACATTGCACGATCTGGTTAGTGCTATAAGGAGACTGGGGAGTAACAGAGAGGCAGAAGGGCTCTGCTCACAGGAATAATCTGGGTACACACTGCACGATCTGGTTAGTGCTATGAGGAGAGTGGGGAGTAACAGAGAGGCAGGAGGGCCCTGCTCGCAGTATAAGCTGGGTACACATTGCACGATCTGGTTAGTGCTATGAGGAGACTGGGGAGTAACAGAGAGGCAAGAGGGTCCTGCTCGCAGTATAAGCTGGGTGCACACTGCACGATCTGGTTAGTGCTATGAGGAGACTGGGGAGTAACAGAGATGCAGGAGGGCCCTGCTCGCAGTATAAGATGGGTACACACTGCACGATCTGGTTAGTGCTATAAGGAGACTGGGGAGAAACAGAGTGGCCGGAGGGCCCTGCTCACAGGAATAAGCTGGGTACACACTGCACGATCTGCTTAGTGCTATGAGGAGACTGGGGAGTAACAGAGAGGCAGGAGGGCCCTGCTCGCAGTATAAGCTGGGTACACACTGCACGATCTGGTTAGTGCTATGAGGTGACTGAGGATTAACAGAGAGGCAGGAGGGCCCTGCTCGCAGTATAAGCTGGGTACACACTGCACGATCTGGTTAGTGGTATGAGGAGACTGGGGAGTAACAGAGAGGCAGGAGTGCCCTGCTCACAGGATAAAGCTGGGTACACACTGCACGACCTGGTTAGTGCTATGAGGAGACTGGGGAGTAACAGAGAGGCAGGAGGGCCCTGCTCACAGTATAAGCTGGTTACACACTGCACGATCTGGTTAGTGCTATGAGGAGACTGGGGAGTAACAGAGAGGCAGGAGGGCCCTGCTCACAGTATAAGCTGGGTACACACTGCACGATCTGGTTAGTGCTACGAGGAGACTGGGGAGTAACAGAGAGGCAGGAGGGCCCTGCTCGCAGGATAAGCTGGGTACACATTGCTCGATCTGGTTATTGCTATGAGGAGACTGGGGAGTAACAGAGAGGCAGGAGGGCCCTGCTCTCAGTATAAGCTGGGTACACATTGCACGATCTGGTTAGTGCTATGAGGAGACTGGGGAGTAACAGAGAGGCAGGAGGGCCCTGCTCGCAGTATAAGCTGGGTACACACTGCACGATCTGGTTAGTGCTATGAGGAGACTGGGGAGTAACAGAGAGGCAGGAGGGCCCTGCTCACAGTATAAGCTGGGTACACACTGCACGATCTGGTTAGTGCTATGAGGAGACTGGGGAGTAACAGAGAGGCAGGAGGGCCCTGCTCACAGTATAAGCTGGGTACACACTGTACGATCTGGTTAGTGCTATGAGGAGACTGGGGAGTAAGAGAGAGGGAGGAGGGCCCTGCTCGCAGGATAAGCTGGGTACACACTGCACGATCTGGTTATTGCTATGAGGAGACTGGTGAGTAACAGAGAGGCAGGAGGGCCCTGCTCCTAGTATAAGCTGGGTACACATTGCACGATCTGGTTAGTGCTATGAGGAGACTGGGGAGTAACAGAGAGGCAGCAGGGCCCTGCACGCAGTATAAGCTGGGTACACACTGCACGATCTGGTTAGTGGTATGAGGAGACTGGGGAGTAACAGAGAGGCAGGAGGGCCCTGCTCGCAGTATAAGCTGGGTACACACTGCACGATCTGGTTAGTGCTATGAGGTGACTTGTGAGTAACAGAGAGGCAGGAGGGCCCTGCTCGCAGTATAAGCTGGGTACACACTGCACGATCTGGTTAGTGCTATGAGGAGACTGGGGAGTCACAGAAAGGCAGGAGGGCCCTGCTCACAGTATAAGCTGGGTACACACTGCACGATCTGGTTAGTGCTATGGGGAGACTGGGGAGTAACAGAGAGGCAGGAGGGCCCTGCTCGCAGTATAAGCTGGGAACACACTGCACGATCTGGTTAGTGCTATGGGGAGACTGGGGAGTAACAGAGAGGCAGGAGGGCCCTGCTCGCAGTATAAACTGGGTACACACTGCATGATCTGGTTAGTGCTATGGGGAGACTGGGGAGTAACAGAGAGGCAGGAGGGCCCTGCTCGCAGGATAAGCTGGGTACACACTGCATGATCTGGAGAGTGCTATAAGGAGACTGGGGAGTAACAGAGAGGCAGGAGGGCCCTGCTCACAGGAATAAGCTGGGTACACACTGCACGATCTGGTTAGTGCTATGAGGAGACTGGGGAATAACAGAGAGGGAGGAGGGCCCTGCTCGCAGTATAAGCTGTGTACACACTGCACGATCTGGTTAGTGGTATGAGGAGACTGGGGAGTAACAGAGAGGCAGGATGGCCCTGCTCACAGGATAAAGCTGGGTTACACACTGCACGATCTGGTTAGTGCTATGAGGAGACTGGGGAGTAACAGAGAGGCAGGAGGGCCCTCCTCGCAGGATAAGCTGGGTACACATTGCTCGATCTGGTTATTGCTATGAGGAGACTGGGGAGTAACAGAGAGGCAGGAGGGCCCTGCTCGCAGTATAAGCTGGGTACACACTGCACGATCTGGTAGTGCTATGAGGTGACTGTGGAGTAACAGAGAGGCCGGAGGGCCCTGCTCGCAGTATAAGCTGGGTACACACTGCACAATCTGGTTAGTGGTATGAGGAGACTGGGGAGTAACAGAGAGGCAGGAGGGCCCTGCTCGCAGTATAAGCTGGGTACACACTGCACGATCTGGTTAGGGGTATGAGGAGACTGGGGAGTAACACAGAGGCAGGAGGGCCCTGCTCGCAGTATAAGCTGGGTACACATTGCACGATCTGGTTAGTGCTATGAGGAGACTGGGGAGTAACAGAGAGGCAGGAGGGCCCTGCTCGCAGTATAAGCTGGGTACACACTGCACGATCTGGTTAGTGCTATGAGGAGACTGGGGAGTAACAGAGAGGCAGGAGGGCCCTGCTCGCAGTATAAGATGGGTACACACTGCACGATCTGGTTAGTGCTATGAGGAGACTGGGGAGTAACAGAGAGGAAGGAGGGCCCTGCTCGCAGTATAAGCTGGGTACACACTGCACGATCTGGTTAGTGCTGTGAGGAGACTGGGGAGTAACAGAGAGGAAGGAGGGCCCTGCTCGCAGTATAAGCTGGGTTCACACTGCACGATCTGTTTAGTGCTATGAGGTGACTGAGGATTAACAGAGAGGCAGGAGGGCCCTGCTCGCAATATAAGCTGGGTACACTGCACGATCTGGATAGTGCTATGAGGAGACTGGGGAGTAACAGAGAGGCAGGAGGGCCCTGCTCTCAGTATAAGCTGGGTACACATTGCACGATCTGGTTAGTGCTATGAAGAGACTGGGGAGTAACAGAGAGGCAGGAGGGCCCTGCTCGCAGTATAAGCTGGGTACACACTGCACAATCTGGTTAGTGCTATGAGGAGACTGGGGAGTAACAGAGAGGCAGGAGGGCCCTGCTCACAGTATAAGCTGGGTACACACTGCACGATCTGGTTAGTGCTATGAGGAGACTGGGGAGTAACAGAGAGGCAGGAGGGCCCTGCTCACAGTATAAGCTGGGTACACACTGCACGATCTGGTTAGTGCTATGAGGAGACTGGGGAGTAAGAGAGAGGGAGGAGGGCCCTGCTCGCAGGATATGCTGGGTACACACTGCACGATCTGGTTATTGCTATGAGGAGACTGGTGAGTAACAGAGAGGCAGGAGGGCCCTGCTCCTAGTATAAGCTGGGTACACATTGCACGATCTGGTTAGTGCTATGAGGAGACTGGGGAGTAACAGAGAGGCAGCAGGGCCCTGCACGCAGTATAAGCTGGGTACACACTGCACGATCTGGTTAGTGCTATGAGGAGACTGGGGAGTAACAGAGAGGCAGAATGGCCCTGCTCGCAGTATAAGCTGGGTACACACTGCACGATCTGGTTAGTGCTATGAGGTGACTTGTGAGTAACAGAGAGGCAGGAGGGCCCTGCTCGCAGTATAAGCTGGGTACACACTGCACGATCTGGTTAGTGCTATGAGGAGACTGGGGAGTAACAGAGAGGCAGGAAGGCCCTCCTCGCAGGAAAAGCTGGGTACACATTGCTCGATCTGGTTATTGCTATGAGGAGACTGGGGAGTAACAGAGAGGCAGGAGGGCCCTGCTCGCAGTATAAGCTGGGTACACACTGCACGATCTGGTAGTGCTATGAGGTGACTGTGGAGTAACAGAGAGGCCGGAGGGCCCTGCTCGCAGTATAAGCTGGGTACACACTGCACAATCTGGTTAGTGGTATGAGGAGACTGGGGAGTAACAGAGAAGCAGGAGGGCCCTGCTCGCAGTATAAGCTGGGTACACACTGCACGATCTGGTTAGGGGTATGAGGAGACTGGGGAGTAACACAGAGGCAGGAGGGCCCTGCTCGCAGTATAAGCTGGGTACACATTGCACGATCTGGTTAGTGCTATGAGGAGACTGGGGAGTAACAGAGAGGCAGGAGGGCCCTGCTCGCAGTATAAGCTGGGTACACACTGCACGATCTGGTTAGTGCTATGAGGAGACTGGGGAGAACACAGAGGCAGGAGGGCCCTGCTCGCAGTATAAGATGGGTACACACTGCACGATCTGGTTAGTGCTATGAGGAGACTGGGGAGTAACAGAGAGGAAGGAGGGCCCTGCTCGCAGTATAAGCTGGGTACACACTGCACGATCTGGTTAGTGCTGTGAGGAGACTGGGGAGTAACAGAGAGGAAGGAGGGCCCTGCTCGCAGTATAAGCTGGGTTCACACTGCACGATCTGTTTAGTGCTATGAGGTGACTGAGGATTAACAGAGAGGCAGGAGGGCCCTGCTCGCAGTATAAGGTGGGTACACATTGCACGATCTGGTTAGTGCTATGAGGAGACTGGGGAGTAACAGAGAGGCAGGAGGGCCCTGCTCTCAGTATAAGCTGGGTACACATTGCACGATCTGGTTAGTGCTATGAAGAGACTGGGGAGTAACAGAGAGGCAGGAGGGCCCTGCTCGCAGTATAAGCTGGGTACACACTGCACAATCTGGTTAGTGCTATGAGGAGACTGGGGAGTAACAGAGAGGCAGGAGGGCCCTGCTCACAGTATAAGCTGGGTACACACTGCACGATCTGGTTAGTGCTATGAGGAGACTGGGGAGTAACAGAGAGGCAGGAGGACCCTGCTCACAGTATAAGCTGGGTACACACTGCACGATCTGGTTAGTGCTATGAGGAGACTGGGGAGTAAGAGAGAGGGAGGAGGGCCCTGCTCGCAGGATAAGCTGGGTACACACTGCACGATCTGGTTATTGCTATGAGGAGACTGGTGAGTAACAGAGAGGCAGGAGGGCCCTGCTCCTAGTATAAGCTGGGTACACATTGCACGATCTGGTTAGTGCTATGAGGAGACTGGGGAGTCACAGAGAGGCAGCAGGGCCCTGCACGCAGTATAAGCTGGGTACACACTGCACGATCTGGTTAGTGCTATGAGGAGACTGGGGAGTAACAGAGAGGCAGAATGGCCCTGCTCGCAGTATAAGCTGGGTACACACTGCACGATCTGGTTAGTGCTATGAGGTGACTTGTGAGTAACAGAGAGGCAGGAGGGCCCTGCTCGCAGTATAAGCTGGGTACACACTGCACGATCTGGTTAGTGCTATGAGGAGACTGGGGAGTCACAGAAAGGCAGGAGGGCCCTGCTCACAGTATAAGCTGGGTACACACTGCACGATCTGGTTAGTGCTATGGGGAGACTGGGGAGTAACAGAGAGGCAGGAGGGCCCTGCTCGCAGTATAAGCTGGGAACACACTGCACGATCTGGTTAGTGCTATGGGGAGACTGGGGAGTAACATAGAGGCAGGAGGGCCCTGCTCGCAGTATAAGCTGGGTACACACTGCATGATCTGGTTAGTGCTATGGGGAGACTGGGGAGTAACAGAGAGGCAGGAGGGCCCTGCTCGCAGGATAAGCTGGGTACACACTGCATGATCTGGTTAGTGCTATGAGGAGACTGGGGAGTAACAGAGAGGCAGGAGGGCCCTGCTCACAGGAATAAGCTGGGTACACACTGCACGATCTGGTTAGTGCTATGAGGAGACTGGGGAATAACAGAGAGGGAGGAGGGCCCTGCTCGCAGTATAAGCTGGGTACACACTGCACGATCTGGTTAGTGCTATGAGGAGACTGGGGAGTAACAGAGAGGCAGGAGGGCCCTGCTCGCAGTATAAGCTGGGTACACACTGCACGATCTGGTTAGTGCTATGAGGAGACTGGGGAATAACAGAAAGGCAGGAGGGCCCTGCTCGCAGTATAAGCTGGGTACACACTGCTTGATCTGGTTAGTGCTATGAGGAGACTGGGAAGTAACAGAGAGGCAGGAGGGCCCTGCTCGCAGGAATAAGCTGGGTACACACTGCACGATCTGGTTAGTGCTATGAGGAGACTGGGGAGTAACAGAGAGGCAGGAGGGCCCTGCTCGCAGGATAAGCTGGGTACACACTGCACGATCTGGTTAGTGCTATGAGGAGACTGGGGAGTAACAGAGAGACAGGAGGGCCCTGCTCACAGTATAAGCTGGGTACACAATGCATGATCTGGTTAGTGGTATGAGGAGACTGGCGAGTAACAGAGAGGCAGGAGGGCCCTGCTCGCAGGATTAAGCTGGGTACACACTGCACGATCTGGTTAGTGCTATGAGGAGACTGGGGAGTAACAGAGAGGCAGGAGGGCCCTGCTCGCAGTATAAGCTGGGAATACACTGCATGATCTGGTTAGTGCTATGAAGAGACTGGGGAGTAACAGAGAGGCAGGAGGGCCCTCCTCGCAGGATAAGCTGGGTACACATTGCTCGATCTGGTTATTGCTATGAGGAGACTGGGGGGTAACAGAGAGGCAGGAGGGCCCTGCTCGCAGTATAAGCTGGGTACACACTGCACGATCTGGTAGTGCTATGTGGTGACTGTGGAGTAACAGAGAGGCCGGAGGGCCCTGCTCGCAGTATAAGCTGGGTACACACTGCACAATCTGGTTAGTGGTATGAGGAGACTGGGGAGTAACACAGAGGCAGGAGGGCCCTGCTCGCAGTATAAGCTGGGTACACATTGCACGATCTGGTTAGTGCTATGAGGAGACTGGGGAGTAACAGGGAGGCAGGAGGGCCCTGCTCGCAGTATAAGCTGGGTACACACTGCACGATCTGGTTAGTGCTATGAGGAGACTGGGGAGTAACAGAGAGGCAGGAGGGCCCTGCTCGCAGTATAAGATGGGTACACACTGCACGATCTGGTTAGTGCTATGAGGAGACTGGGGAGTAACAGAGAGGAAGGAGGGCCCTGCTCGCAGTATAAGCTGGGTACACACTGCACGATCTGGTTAGTGCTGTGAGGAGACTGGGGAGTAACAGAGAGGAAGGAGGGCCCTGCTCGCAGTATAAGCTGGGTTCACACTGCACGATCTGTTTAGTGCTATGAGGTGACTGAGGATTAACAGAGAGGCAGGAGGGCCCTGCTCGCAGTATAAGGTGGGTACACATTGCACGATCTGGTTAGTGCTATGAGGAGACTGGGGAGTAACAGAGAGGCAGGAGGGCCCTGCTCGCAGTATAAGCTGGGTATACACTGCACGATCTGGTTAGTGCTATGAGGTGACTGAGGAGTAACAGAGAGGCAGGAGGGCCCTGCTCGCAGTATAAGCTGGGTACACACTGCACGATCTGGTTAGTGCTATGAGGTGACTGAGGAGTAACAGAGAGGCAGGAGGGTCCTGCTCGCAGTATAAGCTGGGTACACACTGCACGATCTGGTTAGTGCTATGAGGAGACTGGGGAGTAACAGAGAGGAAGGAGGGCCCTTCTCGCAGTATAAGCTGGGTACACACTGCACGATCTGTTTAGTGCTATGAGGAGACTGGGGAGTAACAGAGAGGCAGGAGGGCCCTGCTTGCAGTATAAGCTGGGTACACACTGCACGATCTGTTTAGTGCTATGAGGAGACTGGGGAGTAACAGAGAGGCAGGAGGGCCCTGCTCGCAGTATAAGCTGGGTACACACTGCACGATCTGGTTAGTGCTAGGAGGAGACTGGGGAGTAACAGAGAGGCAGGAGGGCCCTGCTCACAGTATAAGCTGGGTACACACTGCACGATCTGGTTAGTGCTATGAGGAGACTGGGGAGTAAGAGAGAGGGAGGAGGGCCCTGCTCGCAGGATAAGCTGGGTACACACTGCACGATCTGGTTATTGCTATGAGGAGACTGGTGAGTAACAGAGAGGCAGGAGGGCCCTGCTCCTAGTATAAGCTGGGTACACATTGCACGATCTGGTTAGTGCTATGAGGAGACTGGGGAGTCACAGAGAGGCAGCAGGGCCCTGCACGCAGTATAAGCTGGGTACACACTGCACGATCTGGTTAGTGCTATGAGGAGACTGGGGAGTAACAGAGAGGCAGAATGGCCCTGCTCGCAGTATAAGCTGGGTACACACTGCACGATCTGGTTAGTGCTATGAGGTGACTTGTGAGTAACAGAGAGGCAGGAGGGCCCTGCTCGCAGTATAAGCTGGGTACACACTGCACGATCTGGTTAGTGCTATGGGGAGACTGGGGAGTAACAGAGAGGCAGGAGGGCCCTGCTCGCAGTATAAGCTGGGAACACACTGCACGATCTGGTTAGTGCTATGGGGAGACTGGGGAGTAACATAGAGGCAGGAGGGCCCTGCTCGCAGTATAAGCTGGGTACACACTGCATGATCTGGTTAGTGCTATGGGGAGACTGGGGAGTAACAGAGAGGCAGGAGGGCCCTGCTCGCAGGATAAGCTGGGTACACACTGCATGATCTGGTTAGTGCTATGAGGAGACTGGGGAGTAACAGAGAGGCAGGAGGGCCCTGCTCACAGGAATAAGCTGGGTACACACTGCACGATCTGGTTAGTGCTATGAGGAGACTGGGGAATAACAGAGAGGGAGGAGGGCCCTGCTCGCAGTATAAGCTGGGTACACACTGCACGATCTGGTTAGTGGTATGAGGAGACTGGGGAGTAACAGAGAGGCAGGAGGGCCCTCCTCGCAGGATAAGCTGGGTACACATTGCTCGATCTGGTTATTGCTATGAGGAGACTGGGGAGTAACAGAGAGGCAGGAGGGCCCTGCTCGCAGTATAAGCTGGGTACACACTGCACGATCTGGTAGTGCTATGAGGTGACTGTGGAGTAACAGAGAGGCCGGAGGGCCCTGCTCGCAGTATAAGCTGGGTACACACTGCACAATCTGGTTAGTGGTATGAGGAGACTGGGGAGTAACAGAGAGGCAGGAGGGCCCTGCTCGCAGTATAAGCTGGGTACACACTGCACGATCTGGTTAGGGGTATGAGGAGACTGGGGAGTAACACAGAGGCAGGAGGGCCCTGCTCGCAGTATAAGCTGGGTACACATTGCACGATCTGGTTAGTGCTATGAGGAGACTGGGGAGTAACAGAGAGGCAGGAGGGCCCTGCTCGCAGTATAAGCTGGGTACACACTGCACGATCTGGTTAGTGCTATGAGGAGACTGGGGAGTAACAGAGAGGCAGGAGGGCCCTGCTCGCAGTATAAGATGGGTACACACTGCACGATCTGTTTAGTGCTATGAGGAGACTGGGGAGTAACAGAGAGGAAGGAGGGCCCTGCTCGCAGTATAAGCTGTGTACACACTGCACGATCTGGTTAGTGCTGTGAGGAGACTGGGGAGTAACAGAGAGGAAGGAGGGCCCTGCTCGCAGTATAAGCTGGGTTCACACTGCACGATCTGTTTAGTGCTATGAGGTGACTGAGGATTAACAGAGAGGCAGGAGGGCCCTGCTCGCAGTATAAGCTGGGTACACTGCACGATCTGGATAGTGCTATGAGGAGACTGGGGAATAACAGAGAGGCAGGAGGGCCCTGCTCTCAGTATAAGCTGGGTACACATTGCACGATCTGGTTAGTGCTATGAAGAGACTGGGGAGTAACAGAGAGGCAGGAGGGCCCTGCTCGCAGTATAAGCTGGGTACACACTGCACAATCTGGTTAGTGCTATGAGGAGACTGGCTAGTAACAGAGAGGCAGGAGGGCCCTGCTCACAGTATAAGCTGGGTACACACTGCACGATCTGGTTAGTGCTATGAGGAGACTGGGGAGTAACAGAGAGGCAGGAGGGCCCTGCTCACAGTATAAGCTGGGTACACACTGCACGATCTGGTTAGTGCTATGAGGAGACTGGGGAGTAAGAGAGAGGGAGGAGGGCCCTGCTCGCAGGATAAGCTGGGTACACACTGCACGATCTGGTTATTGCTATGAGGAGACTGGTGAGTAACAGAGAGGCAGGAGGGCCCTGCTCCTAGTATAAGCTGGGTACACATTGCACGATCTGGTTAGTGCTATGAGGAGACTGGGGAGTAACAGAGAGGCAGCAGGGCCCTGCACGCAGTATAAGCTGGGTACACACTGCACGATCTGGTTAGTGCTATGAGGAGACTGGGGAGTAACAGAGAGGCAGAATGGCCCTGCTCGCAGTATAAGCTGGGTACACACTGTACGATCTGGTTAGTGCTATGAGGTGACTTGTGAGTAACAGAGAGGCAGGAGGGCCCTGCTCGCAGTATAAGCTGGGTACACACTGCACGATCTGGTTAGTGCTATGAGGAGACTGGGGAGTAACAGAGAGGCAGGAAGGCCCTCCTCGCAGGAAAAGCTGGGTACACATTGCTCGATCTGGTTATTGCTATGAGGAGACTGGGGAGTAACAGAGAGGCAGGAGGGCCCTGCTCGCAGTATAAGCTGGGTACACACTGCACGATCTGGTAGTGCTATGAGGTGACTGTGGAGTAACAGAGAGGCCGGAGGGCCCTGCTCGCAGTATAAGCTGGGTACACACTGCACAATCTGGTTAGTGGTATGAGGAGACTGGGGAGTAACAGAGAAGCAGGAGGGCCCTGCTCGCAGTATAAGCTGGGTACACACTGCACGATCTGGTTAGGGGTATGAGGAGACTGGGGAGTAACACAGAGGCAGGAGGGCCCTGCTCGCAGTATAAGCTGGGTACACACTGCACGATCTGGTTAGTGCTATGAGGAGACTGGGGAGAACACAGAGGCAGGAGGGCCCTGCTCGCAGTATAAGATGGGTACACACTGCACGATCTGGTTAGTGCTATGAGGAGACTGGGGAGTAACAGAGAGGAAGGAGGGCCCTGCTCGCAGTATAAGCTGGGTACACACTGCACGATCTGGTTAGTGCTGTGAGGAGACTGGGGAGTAACAGAGAGGAAGGAGGGCCCTGCTCGCAGTATAAGCTGGGTTCACACTGCACGATCTGTTTAGTGCTATGAGGTGACTGAGGATTAACAGAGAGGCAGGAGGGCCCTGCTCGCAGTATAAGGTGGGTACACATTGCACGATCTGGTTAGTGCTATGAGGAGACTGGGGAGTAACAGAGAGGCAGGAGGGCCCTGCTCTCAGTATAAGCTGGGTACACATTGCACGATCTGGTTAGTGCTATGAAGAGACTGGGGAGTAACAGAGAGGCAGGAGGGCCCTGCTCGCAGTATAAGCTGGGTACACACTGCACAATCTGGTTAGTGCTATGAGGAGACTGGGGAGTAACAGAGAGGCAGGAGGGCCCTGCTCGCAGTATAAGCTGGGTACACACTGCATGATCTGGTTAGTGCTATGGGGAGACTGGGGAGTAACAGAGAGGCAGGAGGGCCCTGCTCGCAGGATAAGCTGGGTACACACTGCATGATCTGGTTAGTGCTATGAGGAGACTGGGGAGTAACAGAGGCAGGAGGGCCCTGCTCACAGGAATAAGCTGGGTACACACTGCACGATCTGGTTAGTGCTATGAGGAGACTGGGGAATAACAGAGAGGGAGGAGGGCCCTGCTCGCAGTATAAGCTGGGTACACACTGCACGATCTGGTTAGTGCTATGAGGAGACTGGGGAGTAACAGAGAGGCAGGAGGGCCCTGCTCGCAGTATAAGCTGGGTACACACTGCACGATCTGGTTAGTGCTATGAGGAGACTGGGGAATAACAGAGAGGCAGGAGGGCCCTGCTCGCAGTATAAGCTGGGTACACACTGCTTGATCTGGTTAGTGCTATGAGGAGACTGGGAAGTAACAGAGAGGCAGGAGGGCCCTGCTCGCAGGAATAAGCTGGGTACACACTGCACGATCTGGTTAGTGCTATGGGGAGACTGGGGAGTAACAGAGAGGCAGGAGGGCCCTGCTCGCAGTATAAGCTGGGTACACACTGCACGATCTGGTTAGTGCTATGAGGAGACTGGGGAGTAACAGAGAGGCAGGAGGGCCCTGCTCGCAGGATAAGCTGGGTACACACTGCACGATCTGGTTAGTGCTATGAGGAGACTGGGGAGTAACAGAGAGACAGGAGGGCCCTGCTCACAGTATAAGCTGGGTACACAATGCATGATCTGGTTAGTGGTATGAGGAGACTGGCGAGTAACAGAGAGGCAGGAGGGCCCTGCTCGCAGGATTAAGCTGGGTACACACTGCACGATCTGGTTAGTGCTATGAGGAGACTGGGGAGTAACAGAGAGGCAGGAGGGCCCTGCTCGCAGTATAAGCTGGGAATACACTGCATGATCTGGTTAGTGCTAGGAGGAGACTGGGGAGTAACAGAGAGGCAGGAGAGCCCTGCTAACAGTATAAGCTGTGTACACACTGCACGATCTGGTTAGTGGTATGAGGAGACTGGGGAGTAACAGAGAGGCAGGAGGGCCCTGCTCACAGTATAAGCTGGGTACACACTGCACGATCTGGTTAGTGCTATGAAGAGACTGGGGAGTAACAGAGAGGCAGGAGGGCCCTCCTCGCAGGATAAGCTGGGTACACATTGCTCGATCTGGTTATTGCTATGAGGAGACTGGGGGGTAACAGAGAGGCAGGAGGGCCCTGCTCGCAGTATAAGCTGGGTACACACTGCACGATCTGGTAGTGCTATGTGGTGACTGTGGAGTAACAGAGAGGCCGGAGGGCCCTGCTCGCAGTATAAGCTGGGTACACACTGCACAATCTGGTTAGTGGTATGAGGAGACTGGGGAGTAACACAGAGGCAGGAGGGCCCTGCTCGCAGTATAAGCTGGGTACACATTGCACGATCTGGTTAGTGCTATGAGGAGACTGGGGAGTAACAGAGAGGCAGGAGGGCCCTGCTCGCAGTATAAGCTGGGTACACACTGCACGATCTGGTTAGTGCTATGAGGAGACTGGGGAGTAACAGAGAGGCAGGAGGGCCCTGCTCGCAGTATAAGATGGGTACACACTGCACGATCTGGTTAGTGCTATGAGGAGACTGGGGAGTAACAGAGAGGAAGGAGGGCCCTGCTCGCAGTATAAGCTGGGTACACACTGCACGATCTGGTTAGTGCTGTGAGGAGACTGGGGAGTAACAGAGAGGAAGGAGGGCCCTGCTCGCAGTATAAGCTGGGTTCACACTGCACGATCTGTTTAGTGCTATGAGGTGACTGAGGATTAACAGAGAGGCAGGAGGGCCCTGCTCGCAGTATAAGGTGGGTACACATTGCACGATCTGGTTAGTGCTATGAGGAGACTGGGGAGTAACAGACAGGCAGGAGGGCCCTGCTCGCAGTATAAGCTGGGTATACACTGCACGATCTGGTTAGTGCTATGAGGTGACTGAGGAGTAACAGAGAGGCAGGAGGGCCCTGCTCGCAGTATAAGCTGGGTACACACTGCACGATCTGGTTAGTGCTATGAGGTGACTGAGGAGTAACAGAGAGGCAGGAGGGTCCTGCTCGCAGTATAAGCTGGGTACACACTGCACGATCTGGTTAGTGCTATGAGGAGACTGGGGAGTAACAGAGAGGAAGGAATGCCCTTCTCGCAGTATAAGCTGGGTACACTGCACGATCTGTTTAGTGCTATGAGGAGACTGGGGAGTAACAGAGAGGCAGGAGGGCCCTGCTTGCAGTATAAGCTGGGTACACACTGCACGATCTGTTTAGTGCTATGAGGAGACTGGGGAGTAACAGAGAGGCAGGAGGGCCCTGCTCGCAGTATAAGCTGGGTACACACTGCACGATCTGGTTAGTGCTAGGAGGAGACTGGGGAGTAACAGAGAGGCAGGAGGGCCCTGCTCACAGTATAAGCTGGGTACACACTGCACGCTCTGGTTAGTGCTATGAGGAGACTGGGGAGTAAGAGAGAGGGAGGAGGGCCCTGCTCGCAGGATAAGCTGGGTACACACTGCACGATCTGGTTATTGCTATGAGGAGACTGGTGAGTAACAGAGAGGCAGGAGGGCCCTGCTCCTAGTATAAGCTGGGTACACATTGCACGATCTGGTTAGTGCTATGAGGAGACTGGGGAGTCACAGAGAGGCAGCAGGGCCCTGCACGCAGTATAAGCTGGGTACACACTGCACGATCTGGTTAGTGCTATGAGGAGAATGGGGAGTAACAGAGAGGCAGAATGGCCCTGCTCGCAGTATAAGCTGGGTACACACTGCACGATCTGGTTAGTGCTATGAGGTGACTTGTGAGTAACAGAGAGGCAGGAGGGCCCTGCTCGCAGTATAAGCTGGGTACACACTGCACGATCTGGTTAGTGCTATGAGGAGACTGGGGAGTCACAGAAAGGCAGGAGGGCCCTGCTCACAGTATAAGCTGGGTACACACTGCACGATCTGGTTAGTGCTATGGGGAGACTGGGGAGTAACAGAGAGGCAGGAGGGCCCTGCTCGCAGTATAAGCTGGGAACACACTGCACGATCTGGTTAGTGCTATGGGGAGACTGGGGAGTAACATAGAGGCAGGAGGGCCCTGCTCGCAGTATAAGCTGGGTACACACTGCATGATCTGGTTAGTGCTATGGGGAGACTGGGGAGTAACAGAGAGGCAGGAGGGCCCTGCTCGCAGGATAAGCTGGGTACACACTGCATGATCTGGTTAGTGCTATGAGGAGACTGGGGAGTAACAGAGAGGCAGGAGGGCCCTGCTCACAGGAATAAGCTGGGTACACACTGCACGATCTGGTTAGTGCTATGAGGAGACTGGGGAATAACAGAGAGGGAGGAGGGCCCTGCTCGCAGTATAAGCTGGGTACACACTGCACGATCTGGTTAGTGCTATGAGGAGACTGGGGAGTAACAGAGAGGCAGGAGGGCCCTGCTCGCAGTATAAGCTGGGAATACACTGCATGATCTGGTTAGTGCTAGGAGGAGACTGGGGAGTAACAGAGAGGCAGGAGAGCCCTGCTAACAGTATAAGCTGTGTACACACTGCACGATCTGGTTAGTGGTATGAGGAGACTGGGGAGTAACAGAGAGGCAGGAGGGCCCTGCTCACAGTATAAGCTGGGTACACACTGCACGATCTGGTTAGTGCTATGAAGAGACTGGGGAGTAACAGAGAAGCAGGAGGGCCATGCTCGCAGTATAAGCTGGGTACACACTGCACGATCTGGTTAGTGCTATGAGGAGACTGGGGAGTAACAGAGAGGCAGGAGGGCCCTGCTCGCAGTATAAGCTGGATACACACTGCACGATCTGGTTAGTGCTATGAGGTGACTGAGGAGTAACAGAGAGGCAGGAGGGCCCTGCTCGCAGTATAAGCTGGGTACACACTGCATGATCTGGTTAGTGGTATGAGGAGACTGGGGAGTAACAGAGAGGCAGGAGGGCCCTGCTCACAGGATAAAGCTGGGTTACACACTGCACGATCTGGTTAGTGCTATGAGGAGACTGGGGAGTAACAGAGAGGCAGGAGGGCCCTCCTCGCAGGATAAGCTGGGTACACATTGCTCGATCTGGTTATTGCTATGAGGAGACTGGGGGGTAACAGAGAGGCAGGAGGGCCCTGCTCGCAGTATAAGCTGGGTACACACCACACGATCTGGTAGTGCTATGAGGTGACTGTGGAGTAACAGAGTGGCAGGAGGGCCCTGCTCGCAGTGTAAGCTGGGTAAACACTGCACGATCTGGTTAGTGCTATGAGGAGACTGGGGAGTAACAGAGAGGCAGGAGGACCCTGCTCGCAGTATAAGCTGGGTACACACTGCACGATCTGGTTAGTGCTATGAGGAGACTGGGGAGTAACAGAGAGGCAGGAGGGCCCTGCTCGCAGTATAAGATGGGTACACACTGCACGATCTGGTTAGTGCTATGAGGAGACTGGGGAGTAACAGAGAGGAAGGAGGGCCCTGCTCGCAGTATAAGCTGGGTACACACTGCACGATCTGGTTAGTGCTGTGAGGAGACTGGGGAGTAACAGAGAGGAAGGAGGGCCCTGCTCGCAGTATAAGCTGGGTTCACACTGCACGATCTGTTTAGTGCTATGAGGTGACTGAGGATTAACAGAGAGGCAGGAGGGCCCTGCTCGCAGTATAAGGTGGGTACACATTGCACGATCTGGTTAGTGCTATGAGGAGACTGGGGAGTAACAGAGAGGCAGGAGGGCCCTGCTCGCAGTATAAGCTGGGTATACACTGCACGATCTGGTTAGTGCTATGAGGTGACTGAGGAGTAACAGAGGCAGGAGGGCCCTGCTCGCAGTATAAGCTGGGTACACACTGCACGATCTGGTTAGTGCTATGAGGTGACTGAGGAGTAACAGAGAGGCAGGAGGGTCCTGCTCGCAGTATAAGCTGGGTACACACTGCACGATCTGGTTAGTGCTATGAGGAGACTGGGGAGTAACAGAGAGGAAGGAGGGCCCTGCTCGCAGTATAAGCTGGGTACACTGCACGATCTGTTTAGTGCTATGAGGAGACTGGGGAGTAACAGAGAGGCAGGAGGGCCCTGCTTGCAGTATAAGCTGGGTACACACTGCACGATCTGTTTAGTCCTATGAGGAGACTGGGGAGTAACAGAGAGGCAGGAGGGCCCTGCTCGCAGTATAAGCTGGGTACACACTGCACGATCTGGTTAGTGCTAGGAGGAGACTGGGGAGTAAGAGAGAGGAAGGAGGGCCCTGCTCACAGTATAAGCTGGGTACACACTGAACGATCTGGTTATTGCTATGAGGAGACTGGGGAGTAACAGAGAGGCAGGAGGACCCTGCTCGCAGTATAAGCTGGGTACACACTGTACGATCTGGTTAGTGCTATGAGGAGATTGGGGAGTAACAGAGAGGCAGGAGGGCCCTGCTCGCAGTATAAGCTGGGTTCACACTGCACGATCTGGTTAGTGCTATGAGGAGACTGGGGAGTAACAGAGAGGCAGGAGGGCCCTGCTCACAGTATAAGCTGGGTACACACTGGACAATCTGGTTAGTGCTATGAGGAGACTGGGAAGTAACAGAGTGGCAGGAGGGCCCTGCTCACAGTATAAGCTGGGTAAACACTGCACGATCTGGTTAGTGCTATGAGGAGACTGGGGAGTAACAGAGAGGCAGGAGGGCCCTGCTCACAGTATAAGCTGGGTACACACTGCACGATCTGGTTAGTGGTATGAGGAGACTGGGGAGTAACAGAGAGGCAGGAGGGCCCTGCTGACAGGAATAAGCTGGGTACACACTGCACGATCTGGTTAGTGCTATGAGGAGACTGGGGAATAACAGAGAGGGAGGAGGGCCCTGCTCGCAGTATAAGCTGGGTACACACTGCACGATCTGGTTAGTGCTATGAGGAGACTGGGGAGTAACAGAGAGGCAGGAGGGCCCTGCTCGCAGTATAAGCTGGGTACACACTGCACGATCTGGTTAGTGCTATGAGGAGACTGGGGAATAACAGAGAGGCAGGAGGGCCCTGCTCGCAGTATAAGCTGGGTACACACTGCTTGATCTGGTTAGTGCTATGAGGAGACTGGGAAGTAACAGAGAGGCAGGAGGGCCCTGCTCGCAGGAATAAGCTGGGTACACACTGCACGATCTGGTTAGTGCTATGGGGAGACTGGGGAGTAACAGAGAGGCAGGAGGGCCCTGCTCGCAGTATAAGCTGGGTACACACTGCACGATCTGGTTAGTGCTATGAGGAGACTGGGGAGTAACAGAGAGGCAGGAGGGCCCTGCTCGCAGGATAAGCTGGGTACACACTGCACGATCTGGTTAGTGCTATGAGGAGACTGGGGAGTAACAGAGAGACAGGAGGGCCCTGCTCACAGTATAAGCTGGGTACACAATGCATGATCTGGTTAGTGGTATGAGGAGACTGGCGAGTAACAGAGAGGCAGGAGGGCCCTGCTCGCAGGATTAAGCTGGGTACACACTGCACGATCTGGTTAGTGCTATGAGGAGACTGGGGAGTAACAGAGAGGCAGGAGGGCCCTGCTCGCAGTATAAGCTGGGAATACACTGCATGATCTGGTTAGTGCTAGGAGGAGACTGGGGAGTAACAGAGAGGCAGGAGAGCCCTGCTAACAGTATAAGCTGTGTACACACTGCACGATCTGGTTAGTGGTATGAGGAGACTGGGGAGTAACAGAGAGGCAGGAGGGCCCTGCTCACAGTATAAGCTGGGTACACACTGCACGATCTGGTTAGTGCTATGAAGAGACTGGGGAGTAACAGAGAGGCAGGAGGGCCCTCCTCGCAGGATAAGCTGGGTACACATTGCTCGATCTGGTTATTGCTATGAGGAGACTGGGGGGTAACAGAGAGGCAGGAGGGCCCTGCTCGCAGTATAAGCTGGGTACACACTGCACGATCTGGTAGTGCTATGTGGTGACTGTGGAGTAACAGAGAGGCCGGAGGGCCCTGCTCGCAGTATAAGCTGGGTACACACTGCACAATCTGGTTAGTGGTATGAGGAGACTGGGGAGTAACACAGAGGCAGGAGGGCCCTGCTCGCAGTATAAGCTGGGTACACATTGCACGATCTGGTTAGTGCTATGAGGAGACTGGGGAGTAACAGAGAGGCAGGAGGGCCCTGCTCGCAGTATAAGCTGGGTACACACTGCACGATCTGGTTAGTGCTATGAGGAGACTGGGGAGTAACAGAGAGGCAGGAGGGCCCTGCTCGCAGTATAAGATGGGTACACACTGCACGATCTGGTTAGTGCTATGAGGAGACTGGGGAGTAACAGAGAGGAAGGAGGGCCCTGCTCGCAGTATAAGCTGGGTACACACTGCACGATCTGGTTAGTGCTGTGAGGAGACTGGGGAGTAACAGAGAGGAAGGAGGGCCCTGCTCGCAGTATAAGCTGGGTTCACACTGCACGATCTGTTTAGTGCTATGAGGTGACTGAGGATTAACAGAGAGGCAGGAGGGCCCTGCTCGCAGTATAAGGTGGGTACACATTGCACGATCTGGTTAGTGCTATGAGGAGACTGGGGAGTAACAGAGAGGCAGGAGGGCCCTGCTCGCAGTATAAGCTGGGTATACACTGCACGATCTGGTTAGTGCTATGAGGTGACTGAGGAGTAACAGAGAGGCAGGAGGGCCCTGCTCGCAGTATAAGCTGGGTACACACTGCACGATCTGGTTAGTGCTATGAGGTGACTGAGGAGTAACAGAGAGGCAGGAGGGTCCTGCTCGCAGTATAAGCTGGGTACACACTGCACGATCTGGTTAGTGCTATGAGGAGACTGGGGAGTAACAGAGAGGAAGGAGGGCCCTTCTCGCAGTATAAGCTGGGTACACTGCACGATCTGTTTAGTGCTATGAGGAGACTGGGGAGTAACAGAGAGGCAGGAGGGCCCTGCTCGCAGTATAAGCTGGGTACACACTGCACGATCTGTTTAGTGCTATGAGGAGACTGGGGAGTAACAGAGAGGCAGGAGGGCCCTGCTCGCAGTATAAGCTGGGTACACACTGCACGATCTGGTTAGTGCTAGGAGGAGACTGGGGAGTAACAGAGAGGCAGGAGGGCCCTGCTCACAGTATAAGCTGGGTACACACTGCACGATCTGGTTAGTGCTATGAGGAGACTGGGGAGTAAGAGAGAGGGAGGAGGGCCCTGCTCGCAGGATAAGCTGGGTACACACTGCACGATCTGGTTATTGCTATGAGGAGACTGGTGAGTAACAGAGAGGCAGGAGGGCCCTGCTCCTAGTATAAGCTGGGTACACATTGCACGATCTGGTTAGTGCTATGAGGAGACTGGGGAGTCACAGAGAGGCAGCAGGGCCCTGCACGCAGTATAAGCTGGGTACACACTGCACGATCTGGTTAGTGCTATGAGGAGACTGGGGAGTAACAGAGAGGCAGAATGGCCCTGCTCGCAGTATAAGCTGGGTACACACTGCACGATCTGGTTAGTGCTATGAGGTGACTTGTGAGTAACAGAGAGGCAGGAGGGCCCTGCTCGCAGTATAAGCTGGGTACACACTGCACGATCTGGTTAGTGCTATGAGGAGACTGGGGAGTCACAGAAAGGCAGGAGGGCCCTGCTCACAGTATAAGCTGGGTACACACTGCACGATCTGGTTAGTGCTATGGGGAGACTGGGGAGTAACAGAGAGGCAGGAGGGCCCTGCTCGCAGTATAAGCTGGGAACACACTGCACGATCTGGTTAGTCCTATGGGGAGACTGGGGAGTAACATAGAGGCAGGAGGGCCCTGCTCGCAGTATAAGCTGGGTACACACTGCATGATCTGGTTAGTGCTATGGGGAGACTGGGGAGTAACAGAGAGGCAGGAGGGCCCTGCTCGCAGGATAAGCTGGGTACACACTGCATGATCTGGTTAGTGCTATGAGGAGACTGGGGAGTAACAGAGAGGCAGGAGGGCCCTGCTCACAGGAATAAGCTGGGTACACACTGCACGATCTGGTTAGTGCTATGAGGAGACTGGGGAATAACAGAGAGGGAGGAGGGCCCTGCTCGCAGTATAAGCTGGGTACACACTGCACGATCTGGTTAGTGCTATGAGGAGACTGGGGAGTAACAGAGAGGCAGGAGGGCCCTGCTCGCAGTATAAGCTGGGTACACACTGCACGATCTGGTTAGTGCTATGAGGAGACTGGGGAATAACAGAGAGGCAGGAGGGCCCTGCTCCCAGTATAAGCTGGGTACACACTGCTTGATCTGGTTAGTGCTATGAGGAGACTGGGAAGTAACAGAGAGGCAGGAGGGCCCTGCTCGCAGGAATAAGCTGGGTACACACTGCACGATCTGGTTAGTGCTATGGGGAGACTGGGGAGTAACAGAGAGGCAGGAGGGCCCTGCTCGCAGTATAAGCTGGGTACACACTGCACGATCTGGTTAGTGCTATGAGGAGACTGGGGAGTAACAGAGAGGCAGGAGGGCCCTGCTCGCAGGATAAGCTGGGTACACACTGCACGATCTGGTTAGTGCTATGAGGAGACTGGGGAGTAACAGAGAGGCAGGAGGGCCCTGCTCACAGTATAAGCTGGGTACACAATGCATGATCTGGTTAGTGGTATGAGGAGACTGGCGAGTAACAGAGAGGCAGGAGGGCCCTGCTCGCAGGATTAAGTTGGGTACACACTGCACGATCTGGTTAGTGCTATGAGGAGACTGGGGAGTAACAGAGAGGCAGGAGGGCCCTGCTCGCAGTATAAGCTGGGAATACACTGCATGATCTGGTTAGTGCTAGGAGGAGACTGGGGAGTAACAGAGAGGCAGGAGAGCCCTGCTAACAGTATAAGCTGTGTACACACTGCACGATCTGGTTAGTGGTATGAGGAGACTGGGGAGTAACAGAGAGGCAGGAGGGCCCTGCTCACAGTATAAGCTGGGTACACACTGCACGATCTGGTTAGTGCTATGAGGAGACTGGGGAATAACAGAGAGGCAGGAGGGCCCTGCTCCCAGTATAAGCTGGGTACACACTGCTTGATCTGGTTAGTGCTATGAGGAGACTGGGAATTAACAGAGAGGCAGGAGGGCCCTGCTCGCAGGAATAAGCTGGGTACACACTGCACGATCTGGTTAGTGCTATGGGGAGACTGGGGAGTAACAGAGAGGCAGGAGGGCCCTGCTCGCAGTATAAGCTGGGTACACACTGCACGATCTGGTTAGTGCTATGAGGAGACTGGGGAGTAACAGAGAGGCAGGAGGGCCCTGCTCGCAGGATAAGCTGGGTACACACTGCACGATCTGGTTAGTGCTATGAGGAGACTGGGGAGTAACAGAGAGGCAGGAGGGCCCTGCTCACAGTATAAGCTGGGTACACAATGCATGATCTGGTTAGTGGTATGAGGAGACTGGCGAGTAACAGAGAGGCAGGAGGGCCCTGCTCGCAGGATTAAGTTGGGTACACACTGCACGATCTGGTTAGTGCTATGAGGAGACTGGGGAGTAACAGAGAGGCAGGAGGGCCCTGCTCGCAGTATAAGCTGGGAATACACTGCATGATCTGGTTAGTGCTAGGAGGAGACTGGGGAGTAACAGAGAGGCAGGAGAGCCCTGCTAACAGTATAAGCTGTGTACACACTGCACGATCTGGTTAGTGGTATGAGGAGACTGGGGAGTAACAGAGAGGCAGGAGGGCCCTGCTCACAGTATAAGCTGGGTACACACTGCACGATCTGGTTAGTGCTATGAAGAGACTGGGGAGTAACAGAGAAGCAGGAGGGCCATGCTCGCAGTATAAGCTGGGTACACACTGCACGATCTGGTTAGTGCTATGAGGAGACTGGGGAGTAACAGAGAGGCAGGAGGGCCCTGCTCGCAGTATAAGCTGGATACACACTGCACGATCTGGTTAGTGCTATGAGGTGACTGAGGAGTAACAGAGAGGCAGGAGGGCCCTGCTCGCAGTATAAGCTGGGTACACACTGCTTGATCTGGTTAGTGGTATGAGGAGACTGGGGAGTAACAGAGAGGCAGGAGGGCCCTGCTCACAGGATAAAGCTGGGTTACACACTGCACGATCTGGTTAGTGCTATGAGGAGACTGGGGAGTAACAGAGAGGCAGGAGGGCCCTCCTCGCAGGATAAGCTGGGTACACATTGCTCGATCTGGTTATTGCTATGAGGAGACTGGGGGGTAACAGAGAGGCAGGAGGGCCCTGCTCGCAGTATAAGCTGGGTACACACTACACGATCTGGTAGTGCTATGAGGTGACTGTGGAGTAACAGAGTGGCAGGAGGGCCCTGCTCGCAGTGTAAGCTGGGTAAACACTGCACGATCTGGTTAGTGCTATGAGGAGACTGGGGAGTAACAGAGAGGCAGGAGGACCCTGCTCGCAGTATAAGCTGGGTACACATTGCACGATCTGGTTAGTGCTATGAGGAGACTGGGGAGTAACAGAGAGGCAGGAGGGCCCTGCTCGCAGTATAAGCTGGGTATACACTGCACGATCTGGTTAGTGCTATGAGGTGACTGAGGAGTAACAGAGAGGCAGGAGGGCCCTGCTCGCAGTATAAGCTGGGTACACACTGCACGATCTGGTTAGTGCTATGAGGTGACTGAGGAGTAACAGAGAGGCAGGAGGGTCCTGCTCGCAGTATAAGCTGGGTACACACTGCACGATCTGGTTAGTGCTATGAGGAGACTGGGGAGTAACAGAGAGGAAGGAGGGCCCTGCTCGCAGTATAAGCTGGGTACACTGCACGATCTGTTTAGTGCTATGAGGAGACTGGGGAGTAACAGAGAGGCAGGAGGGCCCTGCTTGCAGGATAAGCTGGGTACACACTGCACGATCTGTTTAGTGCTATGAGGAGACTGGGGAGTAACAGAGAGGCAGGAGGGCCCTGCTCGCAGTATAAGCTGGGTACACACTGCACGATCTGGTTAGTGCTAGGAGGAGACTGGGGAGTAAGAGAGAGGAAGGAGGGCCCTGCTCACAGTATAAGCTGGGTACACACTGAACGATCTGGTTATTGCTATGAGGAGACTGGGGAGTAACAGAGAGGCAGGAGGACCCTGCTCGCAGTATAAGCTGGGTACACACTGTACGATCTGGTTAGTGCTATGAGGAGACTGGGGAGTAACAGAGAGGCAGGAGGGCCCTGCTCGCAGTATAAGCTGGGTTCACACTGCACGATCTGGTTAGTGCTATGAGGAGACTGGGGAGTAACAGAGAGGCAGGAGGGCCCTGCTCACAGTATAAGCTGGGTACACACTGGACAATCTGGTTAGTGCTATGAGGAGACTGGGAAGTAACAGAGTGGCAGGAGGGCCCTGCTCGCAGTGTAAGCTGGGTAAACACTGCACGATCTGGTTAGTGCTATGAGGAGACTGGGGAGTAACAGAGAGGCAGGAGGGCCCTGCTCACAGTATAAGCTGGGTACACACTGCATGATCTGGTTAGTGGTATGAGGAGACTGGGGAGTAACAGAGAGGCAGGAGGGCCCTGCTCACAGTATAAGCTGGGTACACACTGCAGAATCTGGTTAGTGGTATGAGGAGACTGGGGAGTAACAGAGAGGCAGGAGGGCACTGCTCACAGGATAAAGCTGGGTTACACACTGCTCGATCTGGTTATTGCTATGAGGAGACTGGGGGGTAACAGAGAGGCAGGAGGGCCCTGCTCGCAGTATAAGCTGGGTACACACTGCACGATCTGGTAGTGCTATGTGGTGACTGTGGAGTAACAGAGAGGCCGGAGGGCCCTGCTCGCAGTATAAGCTGGGTACACACTGCACAATCTGGTTAGTGGTATGAGGAGACTGGGGAGTAACACAGAGGCAGGAGGGCCCTGCTCGCAGTATAAGCTGGGTACACATTGCACGATCTGGTTAGTGCTATGAGGAGACTGGGGAGTAACAGAGAGGCAGGAGGGCCCTGCTCGCAGTATAAGCTGGGTACACACTGCACGATCTGGTTAGTGCTATGAGGAGACTGGGGAGTAACAGAGAGGCAGGAGGGCCCTGCTCGCAGTATAAGATGGGTACACACTGCACGATCTGGTTAGTGCTATGAGGAGACTGGGGAGTAACAGAGAGGAAGGAGGGCCCTGCTCGCAGTATAAGCTGGGTACACACTGCACGATCTGGTTAGTGCTGTGAGGAGACTGGGGAGTAACAGAGAGGAAGGAGGGCCCTGCTCGCAGTATAAGCTGGGTTCACACTGCACGATCTGTTTAGTGCTATGAGGTGACTGAGGATTAACAGAGAGGCAGGAGGGCCCTGCTCGCAGTATAAGGTGGGTACACATTGCACGATCTGGTTAGTGCTATGAGGAGACTGGGGAGTAACAGAGAGGCAGGAGGGCCCTGCTCGCAGTATAAGCTGGGTATATACTGCACGATCTGGTTAGTGCTATGAGGTGACTGAGGAGTAACAGAGAGGCAGGAGGGCCCTGCTCGCAGTATAAGCTGGGTACACACTGCACGATCTGGTTAGTGCTATGAGGTGACTGAGGAGTAACAGAGAGGCAGGAGGGTCCTGCTCGCAGTATAAGCTGGGTACACACTGCACGATCTGGTTAGTGCTATGAGGAGACTGGGGAGTAACAGAGAGGAAGGAGGGCCCTTCTCGCAGTATAAGCTGGGTACACTGCACGATCTGTTTAGTGCTATGAGGAGACTGGGGAGTAACAGAGAGGCAGGAGGGCCCTGCTTGCAGTATAAGCTGGGTACACACTGCACGATCTGTTTAGTGCTATGAGGAGACTGGGGAGTAACAGAGAGGCAGGAGGGCCCTGCTCGCAGTATAAGCTGGGTACACACTGCACGATCTGGTTAGTGCTAGGAGGAGACTGGGGAGTAACAGAGAGGCAGGAGGGCCCTGCTCACAGTATAAGCTGGGTACACACTGCACGATCTGGTTAGTGCTATGAGGAGACTGGGGAGTAAGAGAGAGGGAGGAGGGCCCTGCTCGCAGGATAAGCTGGGTACACACTGCACGATCTGGTTATTGCTATGAGGAGACTGGTGAGTAACAGAGAGGCAGGAGGGCCCTGCTCCTAGTATAAGCTGGGTACACATTGCACGATCTGGTTAGTGCTATGAGGAGACTGGGGAGTCACAGAGAGGCAGCAGGGCCCTGCACGCAGTATAAGCTGGGTACACACTGCACGATCTGGTTAGTGCTATGAGGAGACTGGGGAGTAACAGAGAGGCAGAATGGCCCTGCTCGCAGTATAAGCTGGGTACACACTGCACGATCTGGTTAGTGCTATGAGGTGACTTGTGAGTAACAGAGAGGCAGGAGGGCCCTGCTCGCAGTATAAGCTGGGTACACACTGCACGATCTGGTTAGTGCTATGAGGAGACTGGGGAGTCACAGAAAGGCAGGAGGGCCCTGCTCACAGTATAAGCTGGGTACACACTGCACGATCTGGTTAGTGCTATGGGGAGACTGGGGAGTAACAGAGAGGCAGGAGGGCCCTGCTCGCAGTATAAGCTGGGAACACACTGCACGATCTGGTTAGTGCTATGGGGAGACTGGGGAGTAACATAGAGGCAGGAGGGCCCTGCTCGCAGTATAAGCTGGGTACACACTGCATGATCTGGTTAGTGCTATGGGGAGACTGGGGAGTAACAGAGAGGCAGGAGGGCCCTGCTCGCAGGATAAGCTGGGTACACACTGCATGATCTGGTTAGTGCTATGAGGAGACTGGGGAGTAACAGAGAGGCAGGAGGGCCCTGCTCACAGGAATAAGCTGGGTACACACTGCACGATCTGGTTAGTGCTATGAGGAGACTGGGGAATAACAGAGAGGGAGGAGGGCCCTGCTCGCAGTATAAGCTGGGTACACACTGCACGATCTGGTTAGTGCTATGAGGAGACTGGGGAGTAACAGAGAGGCAGGAGGGCCCTGCTCGCAGTATAAGCTGGGTACACACTGCACGATCTGGTTAGTGCTATGAGGAGACTGGGGAATAACAGAGAGGCAGGAGGGCCCTGCTCCCAGTATAAGCTGGGTACACACTGCTTGATCTGGTTAGTGCTATGAGGAGACTGGGAAGTAACAGAGAGGCAGGAGGGCCCTGCTCGCAGGAATAAGCTGGGTACACACTGCACGATCTGGTTAGTGCTATGGGGAGACTGGGGAGTAACAGAGAGGCAGGAGGGCCCTGCTCGCAGTATAAGCTGGGTACACACTGCACGATCTGGTTAGTGCTATGAGGAGACTGGGGAGTAACAGAGAGGCAGGAGGGCCCTGCTCGCAGGATAAGCTGGGTACACACTGCACGATCTGGTTAGTGCTATGAGGAGACTGGGGAGTAACAGAGAGGCAGGAGGGCCCTGCTCACAGTATAAGCTGGGTACACAATGCATGATCTGGTTAGTGGTATGAGGAGACTGGCGAGTAACAGAGAGGCAGGAGGGCCCTGCTCGCAGGATTAAGTTGGGTACACACTGCACGATCTGGTTAGTGCTATGAGGAGACTGGGGAGTAACAGAGAGGCAGGAGGGCCCTGCTCGCAGTTTAAGCTGGGAATACACTGCATGATCTGGTTAGTGCTAGGAGGAGACTGGGGAGTAACAGAGAGGCAGGAGAGCCCTGCTAACAGTATAAGCTGTGTACACACTGCACGATCTGGTTAGTGGTATGAGGAGACTGGGGAGTAACAGAGAGGCAGGAGGGTCCTGCTCACAGTATAAGCTGGGTACACACTGCACGATCTGGTTAGTGCTATGAGGAGACTGGGGAATAACAGAGAGGCAGGAGGGCCCTGCTCCCAGTATAAGCTGGGTACACACTGCTTGATCTGGTTAGTGCTATGAGGAGACTGGGAAGTAACAGAGAGGCAGGAGGGCCCTGCTCGCAGGAATAAGCTGGGTACACACTGCACGATCTGGTTAGTGCTATGGGGAGACTGGGGAGTAACAGAGAGGCAGGAGGGCCCTGCTCGCAGTATAAGCTGGGTACACACTGCACGATCTGGTTAGTGCTATGAGGAGACTGGGGAGTAACAGAGAGGCAGGAGGGCCCTGCTCGCAGGATAAGCTGGGTACACACTGCACGATCTGGTTAGTGCTATGAGGAGACTGGGGAGTAACAGAGAGGCAGGAGGGCCCTGCTCACAGTATAAGCTGGGTACACAATGCATGATCTGGTTAGTGGTATGAGGAGACTGGCGAGTAACAGAGAGGCAGGAGGGCCCTGCTCGCAGGATTAAGTTGGGTACACACTGCACGATCTGGTTAGTGCTATGAGGAGACTGGGGAGTAACAGAGAGGCAGGAGGGCCCTGCTCGCAGTATAAGCTGGGAATACACTGCATGATCTGGTTAGTGCTAGGAGGAGACTGGGGAGTAACAGAGAGGCAGGAGAGCCCTGCTAACAGTATAAGCTGTGTACACACTGCACGATCTGGTTAGTGGTATGAGGAGACTGGGGAGTAACAGAGAGGCAGGAGGGCCCTGCTCACAGTATAAGCTGGGTACACACTGCACGATCTGGTTAGTGCTATGAAGAGACTGGGGAGTAACAGAGAAGCAGGAGGGCCATGCTTGCAGTATAAGCTGGGTACACACTGCACGATCTGGTTAGTGCTATGAGGAGACTGGGGAGTAACAGAGAGGCAGGAGGGCCCTGCTCGCAGTATAAGCTGGATACACACTGCACGATCTGGTTAGTGCTATGAGGTGACTGAGGAGTAACAGAGAGGCAGGAGGGCCCTGCTCGCAGTATAAGCTGGGTACACACTGCATGATCTGGTTAGTGGTATGAGGAGACTGGGGAGTAACAGAGAGGCAGGAGGGCCCTGCTCACAGGATAAAGCTGGGTTACACACTGCACGATCTGGTTAGTGCTATGAGGAGACTGGGGAGTAACAGAGAGGCAGGAGGGCCCTCCTCGCAGGATAAGCTGGGTACACATTGCTCGATCTGGTTATTGCTATGAGGAGACTGGGGGGTAACAGAGAGGCAGGAGGGCCCTGCTCGCAGTATAAGCTGGGTACACACTACACGATCTGGTAGTGCTATGAGGTGACTGTGGAGTAACAGAGTGGCAGGAGGGCCCTGCTCGCAGTGTAAGCTGGGTAAACACTGCACGATCTGGTTAGTGCTATGAGGAGACTGGGGAGTAACAGAGAGGCAGGAGGACCCTGCTCGCAGTATAAGCTGGGTACACATTGCACGATCTGGTTAGTGCTATGAGGAGACTGGGGAGTAACAGAGAGGCAGGAGGGCCCTGCTCGCAGTATAAGCTGGGTATACACTGCACGATCTGGTTAGTGCTATGAGGTGACTGAGGAGTAACAGAGAGGCAGGAGGGCCCTGCTCGCAGTATAAGCTGGGTACACACTGCACGATCTGGTTAGTGCTATGAGGTGACTGAGGAGTAACAGAGAGGCAGGAGGGTCCTGCTCGCAGTATAAGCTGGGTACACACTGCACGATCTGGTTAGTGCTATGAGGAGACTGGGGAGTAACAGAGAGGAAGGAGGGCCCTGCTCGCAGTATAAGCTGGGTACACTGCACGATCTGTTTAGTGCTATGAGGAGACTGGGGAGTAACAGAGAGGCAGGAGGGCCCTGCTTGCAGTATAAGTTGGGTACACACTGCACGATCTGTTTAGTGCTATGAGGAGACTGGGGAGTAACAGAGAGGCAGGAGGGCCCTGCTCGCAGTATAAGCTGGGTACACACTGCACGATCTGGTTAGTGCTAGGAGGAGACTGGGGAGTAAGAGAGAGGAAGGAGGGCCCTGCTCACAGTATAAGCTGGGTACACACTGAACGATCTGGTTATTGCTATGAGGAGACTGGGGAGTAACAGAGAGGCAGGAGGACCCTGCTCGCAGTATAAGCTGGGTACACACTGTACGATCTGGTTAGTGCTATGAGGAGACTGGGGAGTAACAGAGAGGCAGGAGGGCCCTGCTCGCAGTATAAGCTGGGTTCACACTGCACGATCTGGTTAGTGCTATGAGGAGACTGGGGAGTAACAGAGAGGCAGGAGGGCCCTGCTCACAGTATAAGCTGGGTACACACTGGACAATCTGGTTAGTGCTATGAGGAGACTGGGAAGTAACAGAGTGGCAGGAGGGCCCTGCTCGCAGTGTAAGCTGGGTAAACACTGCACGATCTGGTTAGTGCTATGAGGAGACTGGGGAGTAACAGAGAGGCAGGAGGGCCCTGCTCACAGTATAAGCTGGGTACACACTGCACGATCTGGTTAGTGGTATGAGGAGACTGGGGAGTAACAGAGAGGCAGGAGGGCCCTGCTCACAGTATAAGCTGGGTACACACTGCAGAATCTGGTTAGTGCTATGAGGAGACTGGGAAGTAACAGAGAGGCAGGAGGGCACTGCTCACAGGATAAAGCTGGGTTACACACTGCACGATCTGGTTAGTGCTATGAGGTGACTGAGGAGAAACAGAGAGGCAGGAGGGCCCTGCTCACAGTATAAGCTGGGTACACACTGCAGAATCTGGTTAGTGCTATGAGGAGACTGGGAAGTAACAGAGAGGCAGGAGGGCACTGCTCGCAGTGTAAGCTGGGTACACTGCACGATCTGGTTAGTGCTATGAGGAGACTGGGGAGTAACAGAGAGGCAGGAGGGCCCTGCTCACAGTATAAGCTGGGTACACACTGCACGATCTGGTTAGTGGTATGAGGAGACTGGGGAGTAACAGAGAGGCAGGAGGGCCCTGCTCACAGTATAAGCTTGGTACACACTGCACAATCTGGTTAGTGGTATGAGGAGACTGGGAAGTAACAGAGAGGCAGGAGGGCCCTGATGTCAGTATAAGCTGGGTACACACTGCACGATCTGGTTAGTGCTATGAGGAGACTGGGGAGTAACAGAGAGGCAGGAGGACCCTGCTCGCAGTATAAGCTGGGTACACACTGCACGATCTGGTTAGTGCTATGAGGAGACTGGGGAGTAACAGAGAGGCAGGAGAGCCCTGCTCACAGTATAAGCTTGGTACACACTGCACAATCTGGTTAGTGGTATGAGGAGACTGGGAAGTAACAGAGAGGCAGGAGGGCCCTGATGTCAGTATAAGCTGGGTACACACTGCACGATCTGGTTAGTGCTATGAGGAGACTGGGGAGTAACAGAGAGGCAGGAAGACCCTGCTCGCAGTATAACTGGGTACACACTGCACGATCTGGTTAGTGCGATGAGGAGACTAGGGAGTAACAGAGAGGCAGGAGGGCCCTGCTCGCAGTATAAGCTGGGTACACACTGCACGATCTGGTTAGTGGTATGAGGAGACTGGGGAGTAACAGAGAGGCAGGAGGGCCCTGCTCACAGTATAAGATGGGTACACACTGCACGATCTGGTTAGTGCTATGAGGAGACTGGGGAGTAACAGAGAGGCAGGAGGACCCGGCTCGCAGTATAAGCTGGGTACACACTGCACGATCTGGTTAGTGCTATGAGGAGACTGGGAAGTAACAGAGAGGCTGGAGGGCCCTGCTCGCAGGAATAAGCTGGGTACACACTGCACGATCTGGTTAGTGCTATGAGGAGACTGGGGAGTGACAGAGAGGCACGAGGGCCCTGCTCACAGTATAAGCTGGGTACACACTGCACGATCTGGTTAGTGCTATGTGGAGACTGGGGAGTAACAGAGAGGCAGGAGGGCCCTGCTCACAGTATAAGCTGGGTACACACTGCACGATCTGGTTAGTACTATGAGGAGACTGGGGAGTAACAGAGAGGCAGGAGGGCCCTGCTCGCAGTATAACTGGGTACACACTGCACGATCTGGTTAGTGCTATGAGGAGACTGGGGAGTAACAGAGAGGCAGGAGGGCCCTGCTCACAGTATAAGCTGGGTACACACTGCACTATCTGATTAGTACTATGAGGAGACTGGGGAGTAACAGAGAGGCAGGAGGGCCCTGCTCGCGGTATAACTGGGTACACAGTGCACAATCTGGTTAGTGCTATGAGGAGACTGGGGAGTAACAGAGAGGCAGGAGGGCCCTGCTCGCAGTATAAGCTGGGTACACACTGCACGATCTGGTTAGTGCTATGGGGAGACTGGGGAGTAACAGAGAGGCAGGAGGACCGTGCTCGCAGTATAAGCTGGGTTACACACTGCACGATCTGGTTAGTGCTATGAGGAGACTGGGGAGTAACAGAGAGGCAGGAAGGCCCTGCTCGCAGTATAAGCTGGGTACATACTGCACGATCTGGTTAGTGCTATGAGGAGACTGGGGAGTAACAGAGAGGCAGGAGGGCCCTGCTCGCAGTATAAGCTGGGTACACATTGCACGATCTGGTTAGTGCTATGAGGTGACTGGGGAGTAACAGAGAGGCAGGAGGGCCCTGCTCGCAGTATAACTGGGTACACACTGCACGATCTGGTTAGTGCTATGAGGTGACTGGGGAGTAACAGAGAGGCAGGAGGGCCCTGCTCGCAGTATAAGCTGGGTACACACTGCACGATCTGGTTAGTGCTATGAGGAGACTGGGGAGTAACAGAGAGGCAGGAGGCCCTGCTCGCAGTATAAGCTGGGTACACACTGCACGATCTGGTTAGTGCTATGAGGAGACTGGGGAGTAACAGAGAGGCAGGAGGGCCCTGCTCGCAGTATAACTGGGTACACACTGCTCGATCTGGTTAGTGCTATGAGGTGACTGGGGAGTAACAGAGAGGCAGGAGGGCCCTGCTCGCAGTATAACCTGGGTACACACTGTACGATCTGGTTAGTGCTATGAGGTGACTGAGGAGTAACAGAGAGGCAGGAGGGCCCTGCTCGCAGTATAAGCTGGGTACACACTGCACAATCTGGTTAGTGCTATGAGGTGACTGAGGAGTAACAGAGAGGCAGGAGGGCCCTGCTCACAGTATAAACTGGGTATACACTGCACGATCTGGTTAGTGCTATGAGGTGACTGGGGAGTAACAGAGAGGCAGGAGGGCCCTGCTCGCAGTATAAGCTGGGTACACACTGCACGATCTGGTTAGTGCTATGAGGTGACTGAGGAGTAACAGAGAGGCAGGAGGGCCCTGCTCGCAGTATAAGCTGGGTACACACTGCACGATCTGGTTAGTGCTATGAGGAGACTGGGGAGTAACAGAGAGGAAGGAGGGCCCTGCTCACAGGATAAAGCTGGGTTACACACTGCACGATCTGGTTAGTGCTATGAGGAGACTGGGGAGTAACAGAGAGGCAGGAGGGCCCTGCTCGCAGTATAAGCTGGGTACACACTGCACGATCTGGTTAGTGCTATGAGGTGACTGCGGAGTAACAGAGAGGCCGGATGGCCCTGCTCGCAGTATAAGCTGGGTACACACTGCACAATCTGGTTAGTGGTATGAGGAGACTGGGGAGTAACAGAGAGGCAGGAGGGCCCTGCTCGCAGTATAAGCTGGGTACACATTGCGCGATCTGGTTAGTGCTATGAGGAGACTGGGAAGTAACAGAGAGGCAGAAGGGCTCTGCTCACAGGAATAATCTGGGTACACACTGCACGATCTGGTTAGTGCTATGAGGAGAGTGGGGAGTAACAGAGAGGCAGGAGGGCCCTGCTCGCAGTATAAGCTGGGTACACATTGCACGATCTGGTTAGTGCTATGAGGAGACTGGGGAGTAACAGAGAGGCAAGAGGGCCCTGCTCGCAGTATAAGCTGGGTACACACTGCACGATCTGGTTAGTGCTATGGGGAGACTGGGGAGTAACAGAGAGGCAGGAGGGCCCTGCTCGCAGTATAAGATGGGTACACACTGCACGATCTGGTTAGTGCTATAAGGAGACTGGGGAGTAACAGAGTGGCCGGAGGGCCCTGCTCATAGGAATAAGCTGGGTACACACTGCACGATCTGGTTAGTGCTATGAGGAGACTGGGGAGTAACAGAGAGGCAGGAGGGCCCTGCTCGCAGTATAAGCTGGGTACACACTGCACGATCTGGTTAGTGCTATGAGGTGACTGAGGATTAACAGAGAGGCAGGAGGGCCCTGCTCGCAGTATAAGCTGGGTACATACTGCACGATCTGGTTAGTGGTATGAGGAGATTGGGGAGTAACAGAGAGGCAGGAGTGCCCTGCTCACAGGATAAAGCTGGGTACACACTGCACGATCTGGTTAGTGCTATGAGGACACTGGGGAGTAACAGAGAGGCAGGAGGGCCCTGCTCACAGTATAAGCTGGTTACACACTGCACGATCTGGTTAGTGCTATGAGGAGACTGGGGAGTAACAGAGAGGCAGGAGGGCCCTGCTCACAGTATAAGCTGGGTACACACTGCACGATCTGGTTAGTGCTATGAGGAGACTGGGGAGTAACAGAGAGGCAGGAGGGCCCTGCTCGCAGGATAAGCTGGGTACACATTGCTCGATCTGGTTATTGCTATGAGGAGACTGTGGAGTAACAGAGAGGCAGGAGGGCCCTGCTCTCAGTATAAGCTGGGTACACATTGCACGATCTGGTTAGTGCTATGAGGAGACTGGGGAGTAACAGAGAGGCAGGAGGGCCCTGCTCACAGTATAAGCTGGGTACACACTGCACGATCTGGTTAGTGCTATGAGGAGACTGGGGAGTAACAGAGAGGCAGGAGGGCCCTGCTCACAGTATAAGCTGGGTACACACTGCACGATCTGGTTAGTGCTATGAGGAGACTGGGGAGTAAGAGAGAGGGAGGAGGGCCCTGCTCGCAGGATAAGCTGGGTACACACTGCACGATCTGGTTATTGCTATGAGGAGACTGGTGAGTAACAGAGAGGCAGGAGGGCCCTGCTCCTAGTATAAGCTGGGTACACACTGCACGATCTGGTTAGTGCTATGAGGAGACTGGGGAGTAAGAGAGAGGCAGGAGGGCCCTGCTCGCAGGATAAGCTGGTACACACTGCACGATCTGGTTAGTGCTATGAGGAGACTGGGGAGTAACAGAGAGGCAGCAGGGCCCTGCACGCAGTATAAGCTGGGTACACTCTGCATGATCTGGTTAGTGCTATGAGGAGACTGGGGAGTAACAGAGAGGCAGGAGGGCCCTGCTCGCAGTATAAGCTGGGTACAGACTGCACGATCTGGTTAGTGCTATGAGGTGACTTGTGAGTAACAGAGAGGCAGGAGGGCCCTGCTCGCAGTATAAGCTGGGTACACACTGCACGATCTGGTTAGTGCTATGAGGAGACTGGGGATTAACAGAGAGGCAGGAGGACCCTGCTCGCAGTATAACTGGGTACACACTGCACGATCTGGTTAGTGCGATGAGGAGACTAGGGAGTAACAGAGAGGCAGGAGGGCCCTGCTCGCAGTATAACTGGGTACACACTGCACGATCTGGTTAGTGGTATGAGGAGACTGGGGAGTAACAGAGAGGCAGGAGGGCCCTGCTCACAGTATAAGCTGGGTACACACTGCACGATCTGGTTAGTGCTATGAGGAGACTGGGGAGTAACAGAGAGGCAGGAGGACCCGGCTCGCAGTATAAGCTGGGTACACACTGCACGATCTGGTTAGTGCTATGAGGAGACTGGGAAGTAACAGAGAGGCTGGAGGGCCCTGCTCGCAGGAATAAGCTGGGTACACACTGCACGATCTGGTTAGTGCTATGAGGAGACTGGGGAGTGACAGAGAGGCAGGAGGGCCCTGCTCATAGTATAAGCTGGGTACACACTGCACGATCTGGTTAGTGCTATGTGGAGACTGGGGAGTAACAGAGAGGCAGGAGGGCCCTGCTCACAGTATAAGCTGGGTACACACTGCACGATCTGGTTAGTACTATGAGGAGACTGGGGAGTAACAGAGAGGCAGGAGGGCCCTGCTCGCGGTATAACTGGGTACACAGTGCACGATCTGGTTAGTGCTATGAGGAGACTGGGGAGTAACAGAGAGGCAGGAGGGCCCTGCTCGCAGTATAAGCTGGGTACACACTGCACGATCTGGTTAGTGCTATGGGGAGACTGGGGAGTAACAGAGAGGCAGGAGGGCCCTGCTCGCAGTATAAGCTGGGTTACACACTGCACGATCTGGTTATTGCTATGAGGAGACTGGGGAGTAACAGAGAGGCAGGAAGGCCCTGCTCGCAGTATAAGCTGGGTACATACTGCACGATCTGGTTAGTGCCATGAGGAGACTGGAGAGTAACAGAGAGGCAGGAGGGCCCTGCTCGCAGTATAAGCTGGGTACACATTGCACGATCTGGTTAGTGCTATGAGGAGACTGGGGAGTAACAGAGAGGCAGGAGGGCCCTGCTCGCAGTATAACTGGGTACACACTGCACGATCTGGTTAGTGCTATGAGGTGACTGGGGAGTAACAGAGAGGCAGGAGGGCCCTGCTCGCAGTATAAGCTGGGTACACACTGCACGATCTGGTTAGTGCTATGAGGAGACTGGGGAGTAACAGAGAGGCAGGAGGGCCCTGCTCGCAGTATAACTGGGTACACACTGCACGATCTGGTTAGTGCTATGAGGTGACTGGGGAGTAACAGAGAGGCCGGAGGGCCCTGCTCGCAGTATAAGCTGGGTACACACTGCACGATCTGGTTAGTGCTATGAGGTGACTGAGGAGTAACAGAGAGGCAGGAGGGCCCTGCTCGCAGTATAAGCTGGGTACACACTGCACAATCTGGTTAGTGCTATGAGGTGACTGAGGAGTAACAGAGAGGCAGGAGGGCCCTGCTCACAGTATAAGCTGGGTATACACTGCACGATCTGGTTAGTGCTATGAGGTGACTGGGGAGTAACAGAGAGGCAGGAGGGCCCTGCTCGCAGTATAAGCTGGGTACACACTGCACGATCTGGTTAGTGCTATGAGGTGACTGAGGAGTAACAGAGAGGCAGGAGGGCCCTGCTCGCAGTATAAGCTGGGTACACACTGCACGATCTGGTTAGTGCTATGAGGATACTGGGGAGTAACAGAGAGGAAGGAGGGCCCTGCTCACAGGATAAAGCTGGGTTACACACTGCACGATCTGGTTAGTGCTATGAGGAGACTGGGGAGTAACAGAGAGGCAGGAGGGCCCTGCTCGCAGTATAAGCTGGGTACACACTGCACGATCTGGTTAGTGCTATGAGGTGACTGCGGAGTAACAGAGAGGCCGGATGGCCCTGCTCGCAGTATAAGCTGGGTACACACTGCACAATCTGGTTAGTGGTATGAGGAGACTGGGGAGTAACAGAGAGGCAGGAGGGCCCTGCTCGCAGTATAAGCTGGGTACACATTGCACGATCTGGTTAGTGCTATGAGGAGACTGGGGAGTAACAGAGAGGCAGAAGGGCTCTGCTCACAGGAATAATCTGGGTACACACTGCACGATCTGGTTAGTGCTATGAGGAGAGTGGGGAGTAACAGAGAGGCAGGAGGGCCCTGCTCGCAGTATAAGCTGGGTACACATTGCACGATCTGGTTAGTGCTATGAGGAGACTGGGGAGTAACAGAGAGGCAAGAGGGCCCTGCTCGCAGTATAAGCTGGGTACACACTGCACGATCTGGTTAGTGCTATGAGGAGACTGGGGAGTAACAGAGAGGCAGGAGGGCCCTGCTCACAGTATAAGCTGGGTACACACTGCACGATCTGGTTAGTGCTATGAGGAGACTGGGGAGTAAGAGAGAGGGAGGAGGGCCCTGCTCGCAGGATAAGCTGGGTACACACTGCACGATCTGGTTATTGCTATGAGGAGACTGGTGAGTAACAGAGAGGCAGGAGGGCCCTGCTCCTAGTATAAGCTGGGTACACATTGCACGATCTGGTTAGTGCTATGAGGAGACTGGGGAGTAACAGAGAGGCAGCAGGGCCCTGCACGCAGTATAAGCTGGGTACACACTGCACGATCTGGTTAGTGCTATGAGGAGACTGGGGAGTAACAGAGAGGCAGGAGGGCCCTGCTCGCAGTATAAGCTGGGTACACACTGCACGATCTGGTTAGTGCTATGAGGTGACTTGTGAGTAACAGAGAGGCAGGAGGGCCCTGCTCGCAGTTTAAGCTGGGTACACACTGCACGATCTGGTTAGTGCTATGAGGAGACTGGGGAGTCACAGAAAGGCAGGAGGG
This sequence comes from Taudactylus pleione, assembly GCA_031769625.1. Classification (NCBI taxonomy): domain Eukaryota; kingdom Metazoa; phylum Chordata; class Amphibia; order Anura; family Myobatrachidae; genus Taudactylus; species Taudactylus pleione. Next base: position 1,036,501 of record JAUIMM010001558.1, on the reverse strand, counting down.
CTCTGCTCACAGTATAAGCTGGGTACACACTGCACGATCTGGTTAGTGCTATGGGGAGACTGGGGAGTAACAGAGAGGCAGGAGGGCCCTGCTCGCAGTATAAGCTGGGAACACACTGCACGATCTGGTTAGTGCTATGGGGAGACTGGGGAGTAACAGAGAGGCAGGAGGGCCCTGCTCGCAGTATAAGCTGGGTACACACTGCATGATCTGGTTAGTGCTATGGGGAGACTGGGGAGTAACAGAGAGGCAGGAGGGCCCTGCTCGCAGTATAAGCTGGGTACACACTGCATGATCTGGTTAGTGCTATGAGGAGACTGGGGAGTAACAGAGAGGCAGGAGGGCCCTGCTCACAGGAATAAGCTGGGTACACACTGCACGATCTGGTTAGTGCTATGAGGAGCCTGGGGAATAACAGAGAGGGAGGAGGGCCCTGCTCGCATTATAAGCTGGGTACACACTGCACGATCTGGTTAGTGCTATGAGGAGACTGGGGAGTAACAGAGAGGCAGGAGGGCCCTGCTCGCAGTATAAGCTGGGTACACACTGCACGATCTGGTTAGTGCTAGGAGGAGACTGGGGAATAACAGAGAGGCAGGAGGGCCCTGCTCGCAGTATAAGCTGGGTACACACTGCTTGATCTGGTTAGTGCTATGAGGAGACTGGGAAGTAACAGAGAGGCAGGAGGGCCCTGCTCACAGGAATAAGCTGGGTACACACTGCACGATCTGGTTAGTGCTATGGGGAGACTGGGGAGTAACAGAGAGGCAGGAGGGCCCTGCTCGCAGTATAAGCTGGGTACACACTGCACGATCTGGTTAGTGCTATGAGGAGACTGGGGAGTAACAGAGAAGCAGGAGGGCCCTGCTCGCAGGATAAGCTGGGTACACACTGCACGATCTGGTTAGTGCTATGAGGAGACTGGGGAGTAACAGAGAGGCAGGAGGGCCCTGCTCACAGTATAAGCTGGGTACACAATGCATGATCTGGTTAGTGGTATGAGGAGACTGGGGAGTAACAGAGAGGCAGGAGGGCCCTGCTCGCAGGATTAAGCTGGGTACACACTGCACGATCTGGTTAGTGCTATGAGGAGACTGGGGAGTAACAGAGAGGCAGGAGGGCCCTGCTCGCAGTATAAGCTGTGAATACACTATATGATCTGGTTAGTGCTAGGAGGAGACTGGGGAGTAACAGAGAGGCAGGAGAGCCCTGCTCGCAGTGTAAGCTGGGTACACACTGCACAATCTGGTTAGTGCTATGAGGAGACTGAGAAGTAACAGAGAGGCAGGAGGGCCCTGCTCGCAGTGTAAGCTGGGTAAACACTGCACGATCTGGTTAGTGCTATGAGGAGACTGGGGAGTAACCGAGAGGCAGGAGGACCCTGCTCGCAGTATAACTGGGTACACACTGCACGATCTGGTTAGTGCTAGGAGGAGACTGGGGAGAAAGAGAGAGGAAGGAGGGCCCTGCTCGCAGTATAAGCTGGGTACACAATGCACGATCTGGTTAGTGCTATGAGGAGACTGGGGAGTAACAGAGAGGCAGGAGGGCCCTGCTCGCAGTATAAGCTGGGTACACACTGCACGATCTGGTTAGTGCTATGAGGAGACTGGGGAGTAACAGAGAGGCAGGAGGGCCCTGCTCACAGGATAAAGCTGGGTTACACACTGCACGATCTGGTTAGTGCTATGAGGTGACTGAGGAGTAACAGAGAGGCAGGAGGGCCCTGCTCACAATATAAGCTGGGTACACACTGCACAATCTGGTTAGTGCTATGAGGAGACTGAGAAGTAACAGAGAGGCAGGAGGGCCCTGCTCGCAGTGTAAGCTGGGTAAACACTGCACGATCTGGTTAGTGCTATGAGGAGACTGGGGAGTAACAGAGAGGCAGGAGGGCCCTGCTCGCAGTATAAGCTGGGTACACACTGCACAATCTGGTTAGTGGTATGAGGAGACTGGGGAGTAACAGAGAGGCAGGAGGGCCCTGCTCGCAGTATAAGCTGGGTACACACTGCACGATCTGGTTAGTGGTATGAGGAGACTGGGGAGTTACAGAGAGGCAGGAGGGCCCTGCTCGCTGTATAAGCTGGGTACACATTGCACAATCTGGTTAGTGGTATGAGGAGACTGGGGAGTAACAGAGAGGCAGGAGGGCCCTGCTCGCAGTATAAGCTGGGTACACACTGCACAATCTGGTTAGTGCTATGAGGAGACTGGGGAGTAACAGAGAGGCAGGAGGACCCTGCTCGCAGTATAAGCTGGGTACACACTGCACGATCTGGTTAGTGCTATGAGGTGACTGGGGAGTAACAGAGAGGCAGGAGGGCCCTGCTCGCAGTAAAAGCTGGGTACACACTGCACGATCTGGTTAGTGCTATGGGGAGACTGGGGAGTAACAGAGAGGCAGGAGGGCCCTGATGTCAGTATAAGCTGGGTACACACTGCACGATCTGGTTAGTGCTATGAGGAGACTGGGGAGTAACAGAGAGGCAGGAGGGCCCTGCTCGCAGTATAAGCTGGGTACACACTGCACGATATGGTTAGTGCTATGGGGAGACTGGGGAGTAACAGAGAGGCAGGAGGGCCCTGCTCACAGTATAAGCTGGGTACACACTGCACGATCTGGTTATTGCTATGAGGAGACTGGGGAGTAACAGAGAGGCAGGAGGGCCCTGCTCGCAGTATAAGCTGGGTACACACTGCACGATCTGGTTAGTGGTATGAGTAGACTGGGGAGTAACAGAGAGGCAGGAGGGCCCTGCTCACAGTATAAGCTGGGTACACACTGCACGATCTGGTTAGTAGTATGAGGAGACTGGGGAGTAACAGAGAGGCAGGAGGGCCCTGCTCGCAGTATAACTGGGTACACACTGCACGATCTGGTTAGTGCTATGAGGAGACTGGGGAGTAACAGAGAGGCAGGAGGTCCCTGCTCACAGTATAAGCTGGGTACACACTGCACGATCTGGTTAGTACTATGAGGAGACTGGGGAGTAACAGAGAGGCAGGAGGGCCCTGCTCGCAGTATAACTGGGTACACACTGCACGATCTGGTTAGTGCTATGAGGAGACTGGGGAGTAACAGAGAGGCAGGAGGGCCCTGCTCGCAGTATAAGCTAGGTTCACACTGCACGATCTGGTTAGTGCTCTGGGGAGTAACAGAGAGGCAGGAGGGCCCTGCTCGCAGTATAAGCTGGGTACACACTGCACGATCTGGTTAGTGCTATGAGGTGACTGGGGAGTACCAGAGAGGCAGGAGGGCCCTGCTCGCAGTATAAGCTGGGTACACACTGCATGATCTGGTTAGTGCTATGAGGAGACTGGGGAGTAACAGAGAGGCAGGAGGGCCCTGCTCGCAGTATAAGCTGGGTGCACACTGCACAATCTGGTTAGTGCTATGAGGAGACTGGGGAGTAACAGAGAGGCCGGAGGACCCTGCTCGCAGTATAAGCTGGGTACACACTGCACGATCTGGTTAGTGCTATGAGGAGATTGGGGAGTAACAGAGAGGCAGGAGGGCCCTGCTCGCAGTATAAGCTGGGTACACACTGCACGATCTGGTTAGTGCTATGTGGTGACTGGGGAGTAACAGAGAGGCAGGAGGGCCCTGCTCGCAGTATAAGCTGGGTACACACTGCACGATCTGGTTAGTGCTATGGGGAGACTGGGGAGTAACAGAGAGGCAGGAGGGCCCTGATGTCAGTATAAGCTGGGTACACACTGCACGATCTGGTTAGTGCTATGAGGAGACTGGGGAGTAACAGAGAGCCAGGAGGGCCCTGCTCGCAGTATAAGCTGGGTACACACTACACGATCTGGTTAGTGCTATGGGGAGACTGGGGAGTAACAGAGAGGCAGGAGGGCCCTGCTCACAGTATAAGCTGGGTACACACTGCTCGATCTGGTTATTGCTATGAGGAGACTGGGGAGTAACAGAGAGGCAGGAGGGCCCTGCTCGCAGTATAAGCTGGGTACACACTGCACGATCTGGTTAGTGCTATGAGGAGATTGGGGAGTAACAGAGAGGCAGGAGAACCCTGCTCGCAGTATAACTGGGTACACACTGCACGATCTGGTTAGTGCGATGAGGAGACTGTGGAGTAACAGAGAGGCAGGAGGGCCCTGCTCGCAGTATAAGCTGGGTACACACTGCACGATCTGGTTAGTGGTATGAGTAGACTGGGGAGTAACAGAGAGGCAGGAGGGCCCTGCTCACAGTATAAGCTGGGTACACACTGCACGATCTGGTTAGTACTATGAGGAGACTGGGGAGTAACAGAGAGGCAGGAGGGCCCTGCTCGCAGTATAACTGGGTACACACTGCACGATCTGGTTAGTGCTATGAGGAGAATGGGGAGTAACAGAGAGGCAGGAGGGCCCTGCTCACAGTATAAGCTGGGTACACACTGCACGATCTGGTTAGTACTATGAGGAGACTGGGGAGTAACAGAGAAGCAGGAGGGCCCTGCTCGCAGTATAACTGGGTACACACTGCACGATCTGGTTAGTGCTATGAGGAGACTGGGGAGTAACAGAGAGGCAGGAGGGCCCTGCTCGCAGTATAAGCTGGGTTCACACTGCACGATCTGGTTAGTGGTATGAGGAGACTGGGGAGTAACAGAGAGGCAGGAGGGCCCTGCTCGCAGTATAAGCTGGGTACACACTGCACGATCTGGTTAGTGCTATGAGGTGACTGGGGAGTAACAGAGAGGCAGGAGGGCCCTGCTCACAGTATAAGCTGGGTACACACTGCACGATCTGGTTATTGCTATGGGGAGACTGGGGAGTAACAGAGAGGCAGGAGGGCCCTGCTCGCAGTATAAGCTGGGTACACACTGCACGATCTGGTTAGTGCTATGAGGTGACTGGGGAGTAACAGAGAGGCAGGAGGGCCCTGCTCGCAGTATAAGCTGGGTACACACTGCACGATCTGGTTAGTGCTATGAGGTGACTGAGGAGTAACAGAGAGGCAGGAGGGCCCTGCTCGCAGTATAAGCTGGGTACAGACTGCACAATCTGGTTAGTGCTATGAGGTGACTGAGGAGTAACAGAGAGGCAGGAGGGCCCTGCTCACAGTATAAACTGGGTATACACTGCACAATCTGGTTAGTGCTATGAGGAGACTGGGGAGTAACAGAGAGGAAGGAGGGCCCTGCTCACAGGATAAAGCTGGGTTACACACTGCACGATCTGGTTAGTGCTATGAGGAGACTGGGGAGTAACAGAGAGGCAGGAGGGCCCTGCTCACAGTATAAGCTGGGTACACATTGCACGATCTGGTTAGTGCTATGAGGAGACTGGGGAGTAACAGAGAGGCAGGAGGGCCCTGCTCGCAGTATAAGCTTGGTACACACTGCACGATCTGGTAGTGCTATGAGGTGACTGCGGAGTAAAAGAGAGGCCGGAGGGCCCTGCTCGCAGTATAAGCTGGGTACACACTGCACAATCTGGTTAGTGGTATGAGGAGACTGGGGAGTAACAGAGAGGCAGGAGGGCCCTGCTCGCAGTATAAGATGGGTACACACTGCACGATCTGGTTAGTGCTATGAGGAGACTGGGGAGTAACAGAGAGGAAGGAGGGCCCTGCTCGCAGTATAAGCTGGGTACTCACTGCACGATCTGGTTAGTGCTATGAGGAGACTGGGGAGTAACAGAGAGGAAGGAGGGCCCTGCTCGCAGTATAAGCTGGGTACACACTGCACGATCTGTTTAGTGCTATGAGGTGACTGAGGATTAACAGAGAGGCAGGAGGCCCCTGCTTGCAGTATAAGCTGGGTACACACTGCACGATCTGGTTAGTGCTATGAGGAGACTGGGGAGTAACAGAGAGGCAGGAGGACCCTGCTCGCAGTATAAGCTGGGTACTCACTGCACGATCTGGTTAGTGCTATGAGGAGACTGGGGAGTAACAGAGAGGAAGGAGGGCCCTGCTCGCAGTATCAGCTGGGTACACACTGCACGATCTGTTTAGTGCTATGAGGTGACTGAGGATTAACAGAGAGGCAGGAGGCCCCTGCTTGTAGTATAAGCTAGGTACACACTGCACGATCTGGTTAGTGCTATGAGGAGACTGGGGAGTAAAAGAGAGGAAGGAGGGCCCTGCTCGCAGTATAAGCTGGGTACTCACTGCACGATCTGGTTAGTGCTATGAGGAGACTGGGGAGTAACAGAGAGGCAGGAGGGCCCTGCTGGCAGTATAAGCTGGGTACACACTGCACGATCTGTTTAGTGCTATGAGGTGACTGAGGATTAACAGAGAGGCAGGAGGCCCCTGCTCACAGTATAAGCTGGGTACACACTGCACAATCTGGTTAGTGCTAGGAGGAGACTGGGTAGTAACAGAGAGGCAGGAGGGCCCTGCTTGCAGTATAAGCTGGGTACACACTGCACAATCTGGTTAGTGCTATGAGGTGACTGAGGAGTAACAGAGAGGCAGGAGGGTCCTGCTCGCAGTATAAGCTGGGTACACTGCACGATCTGTTTAGTGCTATGAGGAGACTGGGGAGTAACAGAGAGGCAGGAGGGTCCTGCTCGCAGTATAAGCTGGGTACACACTGCACGATCTGGTTAGTGCTATGAGGAGGCTGGGGAGTAACAGAGAGGAAGGAGGGCCCTGCTCGCAGTATAAGCTGGGTACACACTGCACGATCTGGTTAGTGCTATGAGGAGACTGGGGAGTAAGAGAGAGGAAGGAGGGCCCTGCTCGCAGTATGAGCTGGGTACACACTGCACGATCTGGTTAGTGCTATGAGGAGACTGGGGAGTAACAGAGAGGCAGGAGGGCCCTGCTCACAGGATAAAGCTGGGTTACACACTGCACGATCTGGTTAGTGCTGTGAGGTGACTGAGGAGTAACAGAGAGGCAGGAGGGCCCTGCTCACAGTATAAGCTGGGTACACACTGCACAATCTGGTTAGTGCTATGAGGAGACTGGGAAGTAACAGAGAGGCAGGAGGGCACTACTCGCAGTGTAAGCTGGGTACACACTGCACAATCTGGTTAGTGGTATGAGGAGACTGGGAAGTAACAGAGAGGCAGGAGGGCCATGATGTCAGTATAAGCTGGGTACACACTGCACGATCTGGTTAGTGCTATGAGGAGACTGGGGAGTAACAGAGAGGCAGGAGGGCCCTGATGTCAGTATATGCTGGGTACACACTGCACGATCTGGTTAGTGCTATGAGGAGACTGGGGAGTAACAGAGAGGCAGGAGGACCCTGCTCGCAGTATAACTGGGTACACACTGCACGATCTGGTTAGTGCGATGAGGAGACTGGGGAGTAACAGAGAGGCAGGAGGGCCCTGCTCGCAGTATAAGCTGGGTACACACTGCACGATCTGGTTAGTGCTATGAGGAGACTGGGAATTAACAGAGAGGCAGGAGGGCCCTGCTCGCAGGAATAAGCTGGGTACACCCTGCACGATCTGGTTAGTGCTGAGGAGACTGGGGAGTGACAGAGAGGCAGGAGGGCCCTGCTCACAGTATAAGCTGGGTACACACTGCACGATCTGGTTAGTGCTATGGGGAGACTGGGGAGTAACAGAGAGGCAGGAGGGCCCTGCTCGCAGTATAAGCTGGGTACACACTGCACGATCTGGTTAGTGCTGAGGAGACTGGGGAGTGACAGAGAGGCAGGAGGGCCCTGCTCACAGTATAAGCTGGGTACACACTGCACGATCTGGGTAGTACTATGAGGAGACTGGGGAGTAACAGAGAGGCAGGAGGGCCCTGCTCGCAGTATAACTGGGTACACACTGCACGATCTGGTTAGTGCTATGAGGAGACTGGGGAGTAACAGAGAAGCAGGAGGACCCTGCTCGCAGTATAAGCTGGGTACACACTGCACGATCTGGTTAGTGCTATGAGGAGACTGGGAATTAACAGAGAGGCAGGAGGGCCCTGCTCGCAGGAATAAGCTGGGTACACCCTGCACGATCTGGTTAGTGCTGAGGAGACTGGGGAGTGACAGAGAGGCAGGAGGGCCCTGCTCACAGTATAAGCTGGGTACACACTGCACGATCTGGTTAGTGCTATGGGGAGACTGGGGAGTAACAGAGAGGCAGGAGGGCCCTGCTCGCAGTATAAGCTGGGTACACACTGCACGATCTGGTTAGTGCTATGAGGAGACTGGGGAGTAACAGAGAGGCAGGAGGGCCCTGCTCGCAGTATAACTGGGTACACACTGCACGATCTGGTTAGTGCTATGAGGTGACAGGGGAGTAACAGAGAGGCAGGAGGGCCCTGCTCGCAGTATAAGCTGGGTACACACTGCACGATCTGGTTACTGCTATGAGGTGACTGAGGAGTAACAGAGAGGCAGGAGGGCCCTGCTCACAGTATAAGCTGGGTATACACTGCACGATCTGGTTAGTGCTATGAGGTGACTGGGGAGTAACAGAGAGGCAGGAGGGCCCTGCTCGCAGTATAAGCTGGGTACACACTGCACGATCTGGTTAGTGCTATGAGGTGACTGAGGAGTAACAGAGAGGCAGGAGGGCCCTGCTCGCAGTATAAGCTGGGTACACACTGCACGATCTGGTTAGTGCTATGCGGAGACTGGGGAGTAACAGAGAGGAAGGAGGGCCCTGCTCACAGGATAAAGCTGGGTTACACACTGCACGATCTGGTTAGTGCTATGAGGAGACTGGGGAGTAACAGAGAGGCAGGAGGACCCTGCTCGCAGTATAAGCTGGGTACACACTGCACGATCTGGTTAGTGCTATGAGGAGACTGGGGAGTAACAGAGAGGCAGGAGAGCCCTGCTCACAGTATAAGCTTGGTACACACTGCACAATCTGGTTAGTGGTATGAGGAGACTGGGAAGTAACAGAGAGGCAGGAGGGCCCTGATGTCAGTATAAGCTGGGTACACACTGCACGATCTGGTTAGTGCTATGAGGAGACTGGGGAGTAACAGAGAGGCAGGAAGACCCTGCTCGCAGTATAACTGGGTACACACTGCACGATCTGGTTAGTGCGATGAGGAGACTAGGGAGTAACAGAGAGGCAGGAGGGCCCTGCTCGCAGTATAAGCTGGGTACACACTGCACGATCTGGTTAGTGCTATGAGGAGACTGGGGAGTAACAGAGAGGCAGGAGGACCCTGCTCGCAGTATAAGCTGGGTACACACTGCACGATCTGGTTAGTGCTATGAGGAGACTGGGGAGTAACAGAGAGGCAGGAGAGCCCTGCTCACAGTATAAGCTTGGTACACACTGCACAATCTGGTTAGTGGTATGAGGAGACTGGGAAGTAACAGAGAGGCAGGAGGGCCCTGATGTCAGTATAAGCTGGGTACACACTGCACGATCTGGTTAGTGCTATGAGGAGACTGGGGAGTAACAGAGAGGCAGGAAGACCCTGCTCGCAGTATAACTGGGTACACACTGCACGATCTGGTTAGTGCGATGAGGAGACTAGGGAGTAACAGAGAGGCAGGAGGGCCCTGCTCGCAGTATAAGCTGGGTACACACTGCACGATCTGGTTAGTGGTATGAGGAGACTGGGGAGTAACAGAGAGGCAGGAGGGCCCTGCTCACAGTATAAGATGGGTACACACTGCACGATCTGGTTAGTGCTATGAGGAGACTGGGGAGTAACAGAGAGGCAGGAGGACCCGGCTCGCAGTATAAGCTGGGTACACACTGCACGATCTGGTTAGTGCTATGAGGAGACTGGGAAGTAACAGAGAGGCTGGAGGGCCCTGCTCGCAGGAATAAGCTGGGTACACACTGCACGATCTGGTTAGTGCTATGAGGAGACTGGGGAGTGACAGAGAGGCACGAGGGCCCTGCTCACAGTATAAGCTGGGTACACACTGCACGATCTGGTTAGTGCTATGTGGAGACTGGGGAGTAACAGAGAGGCAGGAGGGCCCTGCTCACAGTATAAGCTGGGTACACACTGCACGATCTGGTTAGTACTATGAGGAGACTGGGGAGTAACAGAGAGGCAGGAGGGCCCTGCTCGCAGTATAACTGGGTACACACTGCACGATCTGGTTAGTGCTATGAGGAGACTGGGGAGTAACAGAGAGGCAGGAGGGCCCTGCTCACAGTATAAGCTGGGTACACACTGCACTATCTGATTAGTACTATGAGGAGACTGGGGAGTAACAGAGAGGCAGGAGGGCCCTGCTCGCGGTATAACTGGGTACACAGTGCACAATCTGGTTAGTGCTATGAGGAGACTGGGGAGTAACAGAGAGGCAGGAGGGCCCTGCTCGCAGTATAAGCTGGGTACACACTGCACGATCTGGTTAGTGCTATGGGGAGACTGGGGAGTAACAGAGAGGCAGGAGGACCGTGCTCGCAGTATAAGCTGGGTTACACACTGCACGATCTGGTTAGTGCTATGAGGAGACTGGGGAGTAACAGAGAGGCAGGAAGGCCCTGCTCGCAGTATAAGCTGGGTACATACTGCACGATCTGGTTAGTGCTATGAGGAGACTGGGGAGTAACAGAGAGGCAGGAGGGCCCTGCTCGCAGTATAAGCTGGGTACACATTGCACGATCTGGTTAGTGCTATGAGGTGACTGGGGAGTAACAGAGAGGCAGGAGGGCCCTGCTCGCAGTATAACTGGGTACACACTGCACGATCTGGTTAGTGCTATGAGGTGACTGGGGAGTAACAGAGAGGCAGGAGGGCCCTGCTCGCAGTATAAGCTGGGTACACACTGCACGATCTGGTTAGTGCTATGAGGAGACTGGGGAGTAACAGAGAGGCAGGAGGCCCTGCTCGCAGTATAAGCTGGGTACACACTGCACGATCTGGTTAGTGCTATGAGGAGACTGGGGAGTAACAGAGAGGCAGGAGGGCCCTGCTCGCAGTATAACTGGGTACACACTGCTCGATCTGGTTAGTGCTATGAGGTGACTGGGGAGTAACAGAGAGGCAGGAGGGCCCTGCTCGCAGTATAACCTGGGTACACACTGTACGATCTGGTTAGTGCTATGAGGTGACTGAGGAGTAACAGAGAGGCAGGAGGGCCCTGCTCGCAGTATAAGCTGGGTACACACTGCACAATCTGGTTAGTGCTATGAGGTGACTGAGGAGTAACAGAGAGGCAGGAGGGCCCTGCTCACAGTATAAACTGGGTATACACTGCACGATCTGGTTAGTGCTATGAGGTGACTGGGGAGTAACAGAGAGGCAGGAGGGCCCTGCTCGCAGTATAAGCTGGGTACACACTGCACGATCTGGTTAGTGCTATGAGGTGACTGAGGAGTAACAGAGAGGCAGGAGGGCCCTGCTCGCAGTATAAGCTGGGTACACACTGCACGATCTGGTTAGTGCTATGAGGAGACTGGGGAGTAACAGAGAGGAAGGAGGGCCCTGCTCACAGGATAAAGCTGGGTTACACACTGCACGATCTGGTTAGTGCTATGAGGAGACTGGGGAGTAACAGAGAGGCAGGAGGGCCCTGCTCGCAGTATAAGCTGGGTACACACTGCACGATCTGGTTAGTGCTATGAGGTGACTGCGGAGTAACAGAGAGGCCGGATGGCCCTGCTCGCAGTATAAGCTGGGTACACACTGCACAATCTGGTTAGTGGTATGAGGAGACTGGGGAGTAACAGAGAGGCAGGAGGGCCCTGCTCGCAGTATAAGCTGGGTACACATTGCACGATCTGGTTAGTGCTATGAGGAGACTGGGAAGTAACAGAGAGGCAGAAGGGCTCTGCTCACAGGAATAATCTGGGTACACACTGCACGATCTGGTTAGTGCTATGAGGAGAGTGGGGAGTAACAGAGAGGCAGGAGGGCCCTGCTCGCAGTATAAGCTGGGTACACATTGCACGATCTGGTTAGTGCTATGAGGAGACTGGGGAGTAACAGAGAGGCAAGAGGGCCCTGCTCGCAGTATAAGCTGGGTACACACTGCACGATCTGGTTAGTGCTATGGGGAGACTGGGGAGTAACAGAGAGGCAGGAGGGCCCTGCTCGCAGTATAAGATGGGTACACACTGCACGATCTGGTTAGTGCTATAAGGAGACTGGGGAGTAACAGAGTGGCCGGAGGGCCCTGCTCATAGGAATAAGCTGGGTACACACTGCACGATCTGGTTAGTGCTATGAGGAGACTGGGGAGTAACAGAGAGGCAGGAGGGCCCTGCTCGCAGTATAAGCTGGGTACACACTGCACGATCTGGTTAGTGCTATGAGGTGACTGAGGATTAACAGAGAGGCAGGAGGGCCCTGCTCGCAGTATAAGCTGGGTACATACTGCACGATCTGGTTAGTGGTATGAGGAGATTGGGGAGTAACAGAGAGGCAGGAGTGCCCTGCTCACAGGATAAAGCTGGGTACACACTGCACGATCTGGTTAGTGCTATGAGGACACTGGGGAGTAACAGAGAGGCAGGAGGGCCCTGCTCACAGTATAAGCTGGTTACACACTGCACGATCTGGTTAGTGCTATGAGGAGACTGGGGAGTAACAGAGAGGCAGGAGGGCCCTGCTCACAGTATAAGCTGGGTACACACTGCACGATCTGGTTAGTGCTATGAGGAGACTGGGGAGTAACAGAGAGGCAGGAGGGCCCTGCTCGCAGGATAAGCTGGGTACACATTGGTCGATCTGGTTATTGCTATGAGGAGACTGTGGAGTAACAGAGAGGCAGGAGGGCCCTGCTCTCAGTATAAGCTGGGTACACATTGCACGATCTGGTTAGTGCTATGAGGAGACTGGGGAGTAACAGAGAGGCAGGAGGGCCCTGCTCACAGTATAAGCTGGGTACACACTGCACGATCTGGTTAGTGCTATGAGGAGACTGGGGAGTAACAGAGAGGCAGGAGGGCCCTGCTCACAGTATAAGCTGGGTACACACTGCACGATCTGGTTAGTGCTATGAGGAGACTGGGGAGTAAGAGAGAGGGAGGAGGGCCCTGCTCGCAGGATAAGCTGGGTACACACTGCACGATCTGGTTATTGCTATGAGGAGACTGGTGAGTAACAGAGAGGCAGGAGGGCCCTGCTCCTAGTATAAGCTGGGTACACACTGCACGATCTGGTTAGTGCTATGAGGAGACTGGGGAGTAAGAGAGAGGCAGGAGGGCCCTGCTCGCAGGATAAGCTGGTACACACTGCACGATCTGGTTAGTGCTATGAGGAGACTGGGGAGTAACAGAGAGGCAGCAGGGCCCTGCACGCAGTATAAGCTGGGTACACTCTGCATGATCTGGTTAGTGCTATGAGGAGACTGGGGAGTAACAGAGAGGCAGGAGGGCCCTGCTCATAGTATAAGCTGGGTACACACTGCACGATCTGGTTAGTGCTATGTGGAGACTGGGGAGTAACAGAGAGGCAGGAGGGCCCTGCTCACAGTATAAGCTGGGTACACACTGCACGATCTGGTTAGTACTATGAGGAGACTGGGGAGTAACAGAGAGGCAGGAGGGCCCTGCTCGCGGTATAACTGGGTACACAGTGCACGATCTGGTTAGTGCTATGAGGAGACTGGGGAGTAACAGAGAGGCAGGAGGGCCCTGCTCGCAGTATAAGCTGGGTACACACTGCACGATCTGGTTAGTGCTATGGGGAGACTGGGGAGTAACAGAGAGGCAGGAGGGCCCTGCTCGCAGTATAAGCTGGGTTACACACTGCACGATCTGGTTATTGCTATGAGGAGACTGGGGAGTAACAGAGAGGCAGGAAGGCCCTGCTCGCAGTATAAGCTGGGTACATACTGCACGATCTGGTTAGTGCTATGAGGAGACTGGAGAGTAACAGAGAGGCAGGAGGGCCCTGCTCGCAGTATAAGCTGGGTACACATTGCACGATCTGGTTAGTGCTATGAGGAGACTGGGGAGTAACAGAGAGGCAGGAGGGCCCTGCTCGCAGTATAACTGGGTACACACTGCACGATCTGGTTAGTGCTATGAGGTGACTGGGGAGTAACAGAGAGGCAGGAGGGCCCTGCTCGCAGTATAAGCTGGGTACACACTGCACGATCTGGTTAGTGCTATGAGGAGACTGGGGAGTAACAGAGAGGCAGGAGGGCCCTGCTCGCAGTATAACTGGGTACACACTGCACGATCTGGTTAGTGCTATGAGGTGACTGGGGAGTAACAGAGAGGCCGGAGGGCCCTGCTCGCAGTATAAGCTGGGTACACACTGCACGATCTGGTTAGTGCTATGAGGTGACTGAGGAGTAACAGAGAGGCAGGAGGGCCCTGCTCGCAGTATAAGCTGGGTACACACTGCACAATCTGGTTAGTGCTATGAGGTGACTGAGGAGTAACAGAGAGGCAGGAGGGCCCTGCTCACAGTATAAGCTGGGTATACACTGCACGATCTGGTTAGTGCTATGAGGTGACTGGGGAGTAACAGAGAGGCAGGAGGGCCCTGCTCGCAGTATAAGCTGGGTACACACTGCACGATCTGGTTAGTGCTATGAGGTGACTGAGGAGTAACAGAGAGGCAGGAGGGCCCTGCTCGCAGTATAAGCTGGGTACACACTGCACGATCTGGTTAGTGCTATGAGGATACTGGGGAGTAACAGAGAGGAAGGAGGGCCCTGCTCACAGGATAAAGCTGGGTTACACACTGCACGATCTGGTTAGTGCTATGAGGAGACTGGGGAGTAACAGAGAGGCAGGAGGGCCCTGCTCGCAGTATAAGCTGGGTACACACTGCACGATCTGGTTAGTGCTATGAGGTGACTGCGGAGTAACAGAGAGGCCGGATGGCCCTGCTCGCAGTATAAGCTGGGTACACACTGCACAATCTGGTTAGTGGTATGAGGAGACTGGGGAGTAACAGAGAGGCAGGAGGGCCCTGCTCGCAGTATAAGCTGGGTACACATTGCACGATCTGGTTAGTGCTATGAGGAGACTGGGGAGTAACAGAGAGGCAGAAGGGCTCTGCTCACAGGAATAATCTGGGTACACACTGCACGATCTGGTTAGTGCTATGAGGAGAGTGGGGAGTAACAGAGAGGCAGGAGGGCCCTGCTCGCAGTATAAGCTGGGTACACATTGCACGATCTGGTTAGTGCTATGAGGAGACTGGGGAGTAACAGAGAGGCAAGAGGGCCCTGCTCGCAGTATAAGCTGGGTACACACTGCACGATCTGGTTAGTGCTATGAGGAGACTGGGGAGTAACAGAGAGGCAGGAGGGCCCTGCTCACAGTATAAGCTGGGTACACACTGCACGATCTGGTTAGTGCTATGAGGAGACTGGGGAGTAAGAGAGAGGGAGGAGGGCCCTGCTCGCAGGATAAGCTGGGTACACACTGCACGATCTGGTTATTGCTATGAGGAGACTGGTGAGTAACAGAGAGGCAGGAGGGCCCTGCTCCTAGTATAAGCTGGGTACACATTGCACGATCTGGTTAGTGCTATGAGGAGACTGGGGAGTAACAGAGAGGCAGCAGGGCCCTGCACGCAGTATAAGCTGGGTACACACTGCACGATCTGGTTAGTGCTATGAGGAGACTGGGGAGTAACAGAGAGGCAGGAGGGCCCTGCTCGCAGTATAAGCTGGGTACACACTGCACGATCTGGTTAGTGCTATGAGGTGACTTGTGAGTAACAGAGAGGCAGGAGGGCCCTGCTCGCAGTTTAAGCTGGGTACACACTGCACGATCTGGTTAGTGCTATGAGGAGACTGGGGAGTCACAGAAAGGCAGGAGGGCTCTGCTCACAGTATAAGCTGGGTACACACTGCACGATCTGGTTAGTGCTATGGGGAGACTGGGGAGTAACAGAGAGGCAGGAGGGCCCTGCTCGCAGTATAAGCTGGGAACACACTGCACGATCTGGTTAGTGCTATGGGGAGACTGGGGAGTAACAGAGAGGCAGGAGGGCCCTGCTCGCAGTATAAGCTGGGTACACACTGCATGATCTGGTTAGTGCTATGGGGAGACTGGGGAGTAACAGAGAGGCAGGAGGGCCCTGCTCGCAGGATAAGCTGGGTACACACTGCATGATCTGGTTAGTGCTATGAGGAGACTGGGGAGTAACAGAGAGGCAGGAGGGCCCTGCTCACAGGAATAAGCTGGGTACACACTGCACGATCTGGTTAGTGCTATGAGGAGCCTGGGGAATAACAGAGAGGGAGGAGGGCCCTGCTCGCATTATAAGCTGGGTACACACTGCACGATCTGGTTAGTGCTATGAGGAGACTGGGGAGTAACAGAGAGGCAGGAGGGCCCTGCTCGCAGTATAAGCTGGGTACACACTGCACGATCTGGTTAGTGCTAGGAGGAGACTGGGGAATAACAGAGAGGCAGGAGGGCCCTGCTCGCAGTATAAGCTGGGTACACACTGCTTGATCTGGTTAGTGCTATGAGGAGACTGGGAAGTAACAGAGAGGCAGGAGGGCCCTGCTCACAGGAATAAGCTGGGTACACACTGCACGATCTGGTTAGTGCTATGGGGAGACTGGGGAGTAACAGAGAGGCAGGAGGGCCCTGCTCGCAGTATAAGCTGGGTACACACTGCACGATCTGGTTAGTGCTATGAGGAGACTGGGGAGTAACAGAGAAGCAGGAGGGCCCTGCTCGCAGGATAAGCTGGGTACACACTGCACGATCTGGTTAGTGCTATGAGGAGACTGGGGAGTAACAGAGAGGCAGGAGGGCCCTGCTCACAGTATAAGCTGGGTACACAATGCATGATCTGGTTAGTGGTATGAGGAGACTGGGGAGTAACAGAGAGGCAGGAGGGCCCTGCTCGCAGGATTAAGCTGGGTACACACTGCACGATCTGGTTAGTGCTATGAGGAGACTGGGGAGTAACAGAGAGGCAGGAGGGCCCTGCTCGCAGTATAAGCTGTGAATACACTATATGATCTGGTTAGTGCTAGGAGGAGACTGGGGAGTAACAGAGAGGCAGGAGAGCCCTGCTCGCAGTGTAAGCTGGGTACACACTGCACAATCTGGTTAGTGCTATGAGGAGACTGAGAAGTAACAGAGAGGCAGGAGGGCCCTGCTCGCAGTGTAAGCTGGGTAAACACTGCACGATCTGGTTAGTGCTATGAGGAGACTGGGGAGTAACAGAGAGGCAGGAGGACCCTGCTCGCAGTATAACTGGGTACACACTGCACGATCTGGTTAGTGCTAGGAGGAGACTGGGGAGAAAGAGAGAGGAAGGAGGGCCCTGCTCGCAGTATAAGCTGGGTACACAATGCACGATCTGGTTAGTGCTATGAGGAGACTGGGGAGTAACAGAGAGGCAGGAGGGCCCTGCTCGCAGTATAAGCTGGGTACACACTGCACGATCTGGTTAGTGCTATGAGGAGACTGGGGAGTAACAGAGAGGCAGGAGGGCCCTGCTCACAGGATAAAGCTGGGTTACACACTGCACGATCTGGTTAGTGCTATGAGGTGACTGAGGAGTAACAGAGAGGCAGGAGGGCCCTGCTCACAATATAAGCTGGGTACACACTGCACAATCTGGTTAGTGCTATGAGGAGACTGAGAAGTAACAGAGAGGCAGGAGGGCCCTGCTCGCAGTGTAAGCTGGGTAAACACTGCACGATCTGGTTAGTGCTATGAGGAGACTGGGGAGTAACAGAGAGGCAGGAGGGCCCTGCTCGCAGTATAAGCTGGGTACACACTGCACAATCTGGTTAGTGGTATGAGGAGACTGGGGAGTAACAGAGAGGCAGGAGGGCCCTGCTCGCAGTATAAGCTGGGTACACACTGCACGATCTGGTTAGTGGTATGAGGAGACTGGGGAGTTACAGAGAGGCAGGAGGGCCCTGCTCGCTGTATAAGCTGGGTACACATTGCACAATCTGGTTAGTGGTATGAGGAGACTGGGGAGTAACAGAGAGGCAGGAGGGCCCTGCTCGCAGTATAAGCTGGGTACACACTGCACAATCTGGTTAGTGCTATGAGGAGACTGGGGAGTAACAGAGAGGCAGGAGGACCCTGCTCGCAGTATAAGCTGGGTACACACTGCACGATCTGGTTAGTGCTATGAGGTGACTGGGGAGTAACAGAGAGGCAGGAGGGCCCTGCTCGCAGTAAAAGCTGGGTACACACTGCACGATCTGGTTAGTGCTATGGGGAGACTGGGGAGTAACAGAGAGGCAGGAGGGCCCTGATGTCAGTATAAGCTGGGTACACACTGCACGATCTGGTTAGTGCTATGAGGAGACTGGGGAGTAACAGAGAGGCAGGAGGGCCCTGCTCGCAGTATAAGCTGGGTACACACTGCACGATATGGTTAGTGCTATGGGGAGACTGGGGAGTAACAGAGAGGCAGGAGGGCCCTGCTCACAGTATAAGCTGGGTACACACTGCACGATCTGGTTATTGCTATGAGGAGACTGGGGAGTAACAGAGAGGCAGGAGGGCCCTGCTCGCAGTATAAGCTGGGTACACACTGCACGATCTGGTTAGTGGTATGAGTAGACTGGGGAGTAACAGAGAGGCAGGAGGGCCCTGCTCACAGTATAAGCTGGGTACACACTGCACGATCTGGTTAGTAGTATGAGGAGACTGGGGAGTAACAGAGAGGCAGGAGGGCCCTGCTCGCAGTATAACTGGGTACACACTGCACGATCTGGTTAGTGCTATGAGGAGACTGGGGAGTAACAGAGAGGCAGGAGGTCCCTGCTCACAGTATAAGCTGGGTACACACTGCACGATCTGGTTAGTACTATGAGGAGACTGGGGAGTAACAGAGAGGCAGGAGGGCCCTGCTCGCAGTATAACTGGGTACACACTGCACGATCTGGTTAGTGCTATGAGGAGACTGGGGAGTAACAGAGAGGCAGGAGGGCCCTGCTCGCAGTATAAGCTAGGTTCACACTGCACGATCTGGTTAGTGCTCTGGGGAGTAACAGAGAGGCAGGAGGGCCCTGCTCGCAGTATAAGCTGGGTACACACTGCACGATCTGGTTAGTGCTATGAGGTGACTGGGGAGTACCAGAGAGGCAGGAGGGCCCTGCTCGCAGTATAAGCTGGGTACACACTGCATGATCTGGTTAGTGCTATGAGGAGACTGGGGAGTAACAGAGAGGCAGGAGGGCCCTGCTCGCAGTATAAGCTGGGTGCACACTGCACAATCTGGTTAGTGCTATGAGGAGACTGGGGAGTAACAGAGAGGCCGGAGGACCCTGCTCGCAGTATAAGCTGGGTACACACTGCACGATCTGGTTAGTGCTATGAGGAGATTGGGGAGTAACAGAGAGGCAGGAGGGCCCTGCTCGCAGTATAAGCTGGGTACACACTGCACGATCTGGTTAGTGCTATGTGGTGACTGGGGAGTAACAGAGAGGCAGGAGGGCCCTGCTCGCAGTATAAGCTGGGTACACACTGCACGATCTGGTTAGTGCTATGGGGAGACTGGGGAGTAACAGAGAGGCAGGAGGGCCCTGATGTCAGTATAAGCTGGGTACACACTGCACGATCTGGTTAGTGCTATGAGGAGACTGGGGAGTAACAGAGAGCCAGGAGGGCCCTGCTCGCAGTATAAGCTGGGTACACACTACACGATCTGGTTAGTGCTATGGGGAGACTGGGGAGTAACAGAGAGGCAGGAGGGCCCTGCTCACAGTATAAGCTGGGTACACACTGCTCGATCTGGTTATTGCTATGAGGAGACTGGGGAGTAACAGAGAGGCAGGAGGGCCCTGCTCGCAGTATAAGCTGGGTACACACTGCACGATCTGGTTAGTGCTATGAGGAGATTGGGGAGTAACAGAGAGGCAGGAGAACCCTGCTCGCAGTATAACTGGGTACACACTGCACGATCTGGTTAGTGCGATGAGGAGACTGTGGAGTAACAGAGAGGCAGGAGGGCCCTGCTCGCAGTATAAGCTGGGTACACACTGCACGATCTGGTTAGTGGTATGAGTAGACTGGGGAGTAACAGAGAGGCAGGAGGGCCCTGCTCACAGTATAAGCTGGGTACACACTGCACGATCTGGTTAGTACTATGAGGAGACTGGGGAGTAACAGAGAGGCAGGAGGGCCCTGCTCGCAGTATAACTGGGTACACACTGCACGATCTGGTTAGTGCTATGAGGAGAATGGGGAGTAACAGAGAGGCAGGAGGGCCCTGCTCACAGTATAAGCTGGGTACACACTGCACGATCTGGTTAGTACTATGAGGAGACTGGGGAGTAACAGAGAAGCAGGAGGGCCCTGCTCGCAGTATAACTGGGTACACACTGCACGATCTGGTTAGTGCTATGAGGAGACTGGGGAGTAACAGAGAGGCAGGAGGGCCCTGCTCGCAGTATAAGCTGGGTTCACACTGCACGATCTGGTTAGTGGTATGAGGAGACTGGGGAGTAACAGAGAGGCAGGAGGGCCCTGCTCGCAGTATAAGCTGGGTACACACTGCACGATCTGGTTAGTGCTATGAGGTGACTGGGGAGTAACAGAGAGGCAGGAGGGCCCTGCTCACAGTATAAGCTGGGTACACACTGCACGATCTGGTTATTGCTATGGGGAGACTGGGGAGTAACAGAGAGGCAGGAGGGCCCTGCTCGCAGTATAAGCTGGGTACACACTGCACGATCTGGTTAGTGCTATGAGGTGACTGGGGAGTAACAGAGAGGCAGGAGGGCCCTGCTCGCAGTATAAGCTGGGTACACACTGCACGATCTGGTTAGTGCTATGAGGTGACTGAGGAGTAACAGAGAGGCAGGAGGGCCCTGCTCGCAGTATAAGCTGGGTACAGACTGCACAATCTGGTTAGTGCTATGAGGTGACTGAGGAGTAACAGAGAGGCAGGAGGGCCCTGCTCACAGTATAAACTGGGTATACACTGCACAATCTGGTTAGTGCTATGAGGAGACTGGGGAGTAACAGAGAGGAAGGAGGGCCCTGCTCACAGGATAAAGCTGGGTTACACACTGCACGATCTGGTTAGTGCTATGAGGAGACTGGGGAGTAACAGAGAGGCAGGAGGGCCCTGCTCACAGTATAAGCTGGGTACACATTGCACGATCTGGTTAGTGCTATGAGGAGACTGGGGAGTAACAGAGAGGCAGGAGGGCCCTGCTCGCAGTATAAGCTTGGTACACACTGCACGATCTGGTAGTGCTATGAGGTGACTGCGGAGTAAAAGAGAGGCCGGAGGGCCCTGCTCGCAGTATAAGCTGGGTACACACTGCACAATCTGGTTAGTGGTATGAGGAGACTGGGGAGTAACAGAGAGGCAGGAGGGCCCTGCTCGCAGTATAAGATGGGTACACACTGCACGATCTGGTTAGTGCTATGAGGAGACTGGGGAGTAACAGAGAGGAAGGAGGGCCCTGCTCGCAGTATAAGCTGGGTACTCACTGCACGATCTGGTTAGTGCTATGAGGAGACTGGGGAGTAACAGAGAGGAAGGAGGGCCCTGCTCGCAGTATAAGCTGGGTACACACTGCACGATCTGTTTAGTGCTATGAGGTGACTGAGGATTAACAGAGAGGCAGGAGGCCCCTGCTTGCAGTATAAGCTGGGTACACACTGCACGATCTGGTTAGTGCTATGAGGAGACTGGGGAGTAACAGAGAGGCAGGAGGACCCTGCTCGCAGTATAAGCTGGGTACTCACTGCACGATCTGGTTAGTGCTATGAGGAGACTGGGGAGTAACAGAGAGGAAGGAGGGCCCTGCTCGCAGTATCAGCTGGGTACACACTGCACGATCTGTTTAGTGCTATGAGGTGACTGAGGATTAACAGAGAGGCAGGAGGCCCCTGCTTGTAGTATAAGCTAGGTACACACTGCACGATCTGGTTAGTGCTATGAGGAGACTGGGGAGTAAAAGAGAGGAAGGAGGGCCCTGCTCGCAGTATAAGCTGGGTACTCACTGCACGATCTGGTTAGTGCTATGAGGAGACTGGGGAGTAACAGAGAGGCAGGAGGGCCCTGCTGGCAGTATAAGCTGGGTACACACTGCACGATCTGTTTAGTGCTATGAGGTGACTGAGGATTAACAGAGAGGCAGGAGGCCCCTGCTCACAGTATAAGCTGGGTACACACTGCACAATCTGGTTAGTGCTAGGAGGAGACTGGGTAGTAACAGAGAGGCAGGAGGGCCCTGCTTGCAGTATAAGCTGGGTACACACTGCACAATCTGGTTAGTGCTATGAGGTGACTGAGGAGTAACAGAGAGGCAGGAGGGTCCTGCTCGCAGTATAAGCTGGGTACACTGCACGATCTGTTTAGTGCTATGAGGAGACTGGGGAGTAACAGAGAGGCAGGAGGGTCCTGCTCGCAGTATAAGCTGGGTACACACTGCACGATCTGGTTAGTGCTATGAGGAGGCTGGGGAGTAACAGAGAGGAAGGAGGGCCCTGCTCGCAGTATAAGCTGGGTACACACTGCACGATCTGGTTAGTGCTATGAGGAGACTGGGGAGTAAGAGAGAGGAAGGAGGGCCCTGCTCGCAGTATGAGCTGGGTACACACTGCACGATCTGGTTAGTGCTATGAGGAGACTGGGGAGTAACAGAGAGGCAGGAGGGCCCTGCTCACAGGATAAAGCTGGGTTACACACTGCACGATCTGGTTAGTGCTGTGAGGTGACTGAGGAGTAACAGAGAGGCAGGAGGGCCCTGCTCACAGTATAAGCTGGGTACACACTGCACAATCTGGTTAGTGCTATGAGGAGACTGGGAAGTAACAGAGAGGCAGGAGGGCACTACTCGCAGTGTAAGCTGGGTACACACTGCACAATCTGGTTAGTGGTATGAGGAGACTGGGAAGTAACAGAGAGGCAGGAGGGCCATGATGTCAGTATAAGCTGGGTACACACTGCACGATCTGGTTAGTGCTATGAGGAGACTGGGGAGTAACAGAGAGGCAGGAGGGCCCTGATGTCAGTATATGCTGGGTACACACTGCACGATCTGGTTAGTGCTATGAGGAGACTGGGGAGTAACAGAGAGGCAGGAGGACCCTGCTCGCAGTATAACTGGGTACACACTGCACGATCTGGTTAGTGCGATGAGGAGACTGGGGAGTAACAGAGAGGCAGGAGGGCCCTGCTCGCAGTATAAGCTGGGTACACACTGCACGATCTGGTTAGTGCTATGAGGAGACTGGGAATTAACAGAGAGGCAGGAGGGCCCTGCTCGCAGGAATAAGCTGGGTACACCCTGCACGATCTGGTTAGTGCTGAGGAGACTGGGGAGTGACAGAGAGGCAGGAGGGCCCTGCTCACAGTATAAGCTGGGTACACACTGCACGATCTGGTTAGTGCTATGGGGAGACTGGGGAGTAACAGAGAGGCAGGAGGGCCCTGCTCGCAGTATAAGCTGGGTACACACTGCACGATCTGGTTAGTGCTGAGGAGACTGGGGAGTAACAGAGAGGCAGGAGGGCCCTGCTCGCAGTAAAAGCTGGGTACACACTGCACGATCTGGTTAGTGCTATGGGGAGACTGGGGAGTAACAGAGAGGCAGGAGGGCCCTGATGTCAGTATAAGCTGGGTACACACTGCACGATCTGGTTAGTGCTATGAGGAGACTGGGGAGTAACAGAGAGGCAGGAGGGCCCTGCTCGCAGTATAAGCTGGGTACACACTGCACGATATGGTTAGTGCTATGGGGAGACTGGGGAGTAACAGAGAGGCAGGAGGGCCCTGCTCACAGTATAAGCTGGGTACACACTGCACGATCTGGTTATTGCTATGAGGAGACTGGGGAGTAACAGAGAGGCAGGAGGGCCCTGCTCGCAGTATAAGCTGGGTACACACTGCACGATCTGGTTAGTGGTATGAGTAGACTGGGGAGTAACAGAGAGGCAGGAGGGCCCTGCTCACAGTATAAGCTGGGTACACACTGCACGATCTGGTTAGTAGTATGAGGAGACTGGGGAGTAACAGAGAGGCAGGAGGGCCCTGCTCGCAGTATAACTGGGTACACACTGCACGATCTGGTTAGTGCTATGAGGAGACTGGGGAGTAACAGAGAGGCAGGAGGTCCCTGCTCACAGTATAAGCTGGGTACACACTGCACGATCTGGTTAGTACTATGAGGAGACTGGGGAGTAACAGAGAGGCAGGAGGGCCCTGCTCGCAGTATAACTGGGTACACACTGCACGATCTGGTTAGTGCTATGAGGAGACTGGGGAGTAACAGAGAGGCAGGAGGGCCCTGCTCGCAGTATAAGCTAGGTTCACACTGCACGATCTGGTTAGTGCTCTGGGGAGTAACAGAGAGGCAGGAGGGCCCTGCTCGCAGTATAAGCTGGGTACACACTGCACGATCTGGTTAGTGCTATGAGGTGACTGGGGAGTACCAGAGAGGCAGGAGGGCCCTGCTCGCAGTATAAGCTGGGTACACACTGCATGATCTGGTTAGTGCTATGAGGAGACTGGGGAGTAACAGAGAGGCAGGAGGGCCCTGCTCGCAGTATAAGCTGGGTGCACACTGCACAATCTGGTTAGTGCTATGAGGAGACTGGGGAGTAACAGAGAGGCCGGAGGACCCTGCTCGCAGTATAAGCTGGGTACACACTGCACGATCTGGTTAGTGCTATGAGGAGATTGGGGAGTAACAGAGAGGCAGGAGGGCCCTGCTCGCAGTATAAGCTGGGTACACACTGCACGATCTGGTTAGTGCTATGTGGTGACTGGGGAGTAACAGAGAGGCAGGAGGGCCCTGCTCGCAGTATAAGCTGGGTACACACTGCACGATCTGGTTAGTGCTATGGGGAGACTGGGGAGTAACAGAGAGGCAGGAGGGCCCTGATGTCAGTATAAGCTGGGTACACACTGCACGATCTGGTTAGTGCTATGAGGAGACTGGGGAGTAACAGAGAGCCAGGAGGGCCCTGCTCGCAGTATAAGCTGGGTACACACTACACGATCTGGTTAGTGCTATGGGGAGACTGGGGAGTAACAGAGAGGCAGGAGGGCCCTGCTCACAGTATAAGCTGGGTACACACTGCTCGATCTGGTTATTGCTATGAGGAGACTGGGGAGTAACAGAGAGGCAGGAGGGCCCTGCTCGCAGTATAAGCTGGGTACACACTGCACGATCTGGTTAGTGCTATGAGGAGATTGGGGAGTAACAGAGAGGCAGGAGAACCCTGCTCGCAGTATAACTGGGTACACACTGCACGATCTGGTTAGTGCGATGAGGAGACTGTGGAGTAACAGAGAGGCAGGAGGGCCCTGCTCGCAGTATAAGCTGGGTACACACTGCACGATCTGGTTAGTGGTATGAGTAGACTGGGGAGTAACAGAGAGGCAGGAGGGCCCTGCTCACAGTATAAGCTGGGTACACACTGCACGATCTGGTTAGTACTATGAGGAGACTGGGGAGTAACAGAGAGGCAGGAGGGCCCTGCTCGCAGTATAACTGGGTACACACTGCACGATCTGGTTAGTGCTATGAGGAGAATGGGGAGTAACAGAGAGGCAGGAGGGCCCTGCTCACAGTATAAGCTGGGTACACACTGCACGATCTGGTTAGTACTATGAGGAGACTGGGGAGTAACAGAGAAGCAGGAGGGCCCTGCTCGCAGTATAACTGGGTACACACTGCACGATCTGGTTAGTGCTATGAGGAGACTGGGGAGTAACAGAGAGGCAGGAGGGCCCTGCTCGCAGTATAAGCTGGGTTCACACTGCACGATCTGGTTAGTGGTATGAGGAGACTGGGGAGTAACAGAGAGGCAGGAGGGCCCTGCTCGCAGTATAAGCTGGGTACACACTGCACGATCTGGTTAGTGCTATGAGGTGACTGGGGAGTAACAGAGAGGCAGGAGGGCCCTGCTCACAGTATAAGCTGGGTACACACTGCACGATCTGGTTATTGCTATGGGGAGACTGGGGAGTAACAGAGAGGCAGGAGGGCCCTGCTCGCAGTATAAGCTGGGTACACACTGCACGATCTGGTTAGTGCTATGAGGTGACTGGGGAGTAACAGAGAGGCAGGAGGGCCCTGCTCGCAGTATAAGCTGGGTACACACTGCACGATCTGGTTAGTGCTATGAGGTGACTGAGGAGTAACAGAGAGGCAGGAGGGCCCTGCTCGCAGTATAAGCTGGGTACAGACTGCACAATCTGGTTAGTGCTATGAGGTGACTGAGGAGTAACAGAGAGGCAGGAGGGCCCTGCTCACAGTATAAACTGGGTATACACTGCACAATCTGGTTAGTGCTATGAGGAGACTGGGGAGTAACAGAGAGGAAGGAGGGCCCTGCTCACAGGATAAAGCTGGGTTACACACTGCACGATCTGGTTAGTGCTATGAGGAGACTGGGGAGTAACAGAGAGGCAGGAGGGCCCTGCTCACAGTATAAGCTGGGTACACATTGCACGATCTGGTTAGTGCTATGAGGAGACTGGGGAGTAACAGAGAGGCAGGAGGGCCCTGCTCGCAGTATAAGCTTGGTACACACTGCACGATCTGGTAGTGCTATGAGGTGACTGCGGAGTAAAAGAGAGGCCGGAGGGCCCTGCTCGCAGTATAAGCTGGGTACACACTGCACAATCTGGTTAGTGGTATGAGGAGACTGGGGAGTAACAGAGAGGCAGGAGGGCCCTGCTCGCAGTATAAGATGGGTACACACTGCACGATCTGGTTAGTGCTATGAGGAGACTGGGGAGTAACAGAGAGGAAGGAGGGCCCTGCTCGCAGTATAAGCTGGGTACTCACTGCACGATCTGGTTAGTGCTATGAGGAGACTGGGGAGTAACAGAGAGGAAGGAGGGCCCTGCTCGCAGTATAAGCTGGGTACACACTGCACGATCTGTTTAGTGCTATGAGGTGACTGAGGATTAACAGAGAGGCAGGAGGCCCCTGCTTGCAGTATAAGCTGGGTACACACTGCACGATCTGGTTAGTGCTATGAGGAGACTGGGGAGTAACAGAGAGGCAGGAGGACCCTGCTCGCAGTATAAGCTGGGTACTCACTGCACGATCTGGTTAGTGCTATGAGGAGACTGGGGAGTAACAGAGAGGAAGGAGGGCCCTGCTCGCAGTATCAGCTGGGTACACACTGCACGATCTGTTTAGTGCTATGAGGTGACTGAGGATTAACAGAGAGGCAGGAGGCCCCTGCTTGTAGTATAAGCTAGGTACACACTGCACGATCTGGTTAGTGCTATGAGGAGACTGGGGAGTAAAAGAGAGGAAGGAGGGCCCTGCTCGCAGTATAAGCTGGGTACTCACTGCACGATCTGGTTAGTGCTATGAGGAGACTGGGGAGTAACAGAGAGGCAGGAGGGCCCTGCTGGCAGTATAAGCTGGGTACACACTGCACGATCTGTTTAGTGCTATGAGGTGACTGAGGATTAACAGAGAGGCAGGAGGCCCCTGCTCACAGTATAAGCTGGGTACACACTGCACAATCTGGTTAGTGCTAGGAGGAGACTGGGTAGTAACAGAGAGGCAGGAGGGCCCTGCTTGCAGTATAAGCTGGGTACACACTGCACAATCTGGTTAGTGCTATGAGGTGACTGAGGAGTAACAGAGAGGCAGGAGGGTCCTGCTCGCAGTATAAGCTGGGTACACTGCACGATCTGTTTAGTGCTATGAGGAGACTGGGGAGTAACAGAGAGGCAGGAGGGTCCTGCTCGCAGTATAAGCTGGGTACACACTGCACGATCTGGTTAGTGCTATGAGGAGGCTGGGGAGTAACAGAGAGGAAGGAGGGCCCTGCTCGCAGTATAAGCTGGGTACACACTGCACGATCTGGTTAGTGCTATGAGGAGACTGGGGAGTAAGAGAGAGGAAGGAGGGCCCTGCTCGCAGTATGAGCTGGGTACACACTGCACGATCTGGTTAGTGCTATGAGGAGACTGGGGAGTAACAGAGAGGCAGGAGGGCCCTGCTCACAGGATAAAGCTGGGTTACACACTGCACGATCTGGTTAGTGCTGTGAGGTGACTGAGGAGTAACAGAGAGGCAGGAGGGCCCTGCTCACAGTATAAGCTGGGTACACACTGCACAATCTGGTTAGTGCTATGAGGAGACTGGGAAGTAACAGAGAGGCAGGAGGGCACTACTCGCAGTGTAAGCTGGGTACACACTGCACAATCTGGTTAGTGGTATGAGGAGACTGGGAAGTAACAGAGAGGCAGGAGGGCCATGATGTCAGTATAAGCTGGGTACACACTGCACGATCTGGTTAGTGCTATGAGGAGACTGGGGAGTAACAGAGAGGCAGGAGGGCCCTGATGTCAGTATATGCTGGGTACACACTGCACGATCTGGTTAGTGCTATGAGGAGACTGGGGAGTAACAGAGAGGCAGGAGGACCCTGCTCGCAGTATAACTGGGTACACACTGCACGATCTGGTTAGTGCGATGAGGAGACTGGGGAGTAACAGAGAGGCAGGAGGGCCCTGCTCGCAGTATAAGCTGGGTACACACTGCACGATCTGGTTAGTGCTATGAGGAGACTGGGAATTAACAGAGAGGCAGGAGGGCCCTGCTCGCAGGAATAAGCTGGGTACACCCTGCACGATCTGGTTAGTGCTGAGGAGACTGGGGAGTGACAGAGAGGCAGGAGGGCCCTGCTCACAGTATAAGCTGGGTACACACTGCACGATCTGGTTAGTGCTATGGGGAGACTGGGGAGTAACAGAGAGGCAGGAGGGCCCTGCTCGCAGTATAAGCTGGGTACACACTGCACGATCTGGTTAGTGCTGAGGAGACTGGGGAGTGACAGAGAGGCAGGAGGGCCCTGCTCACAGTATAAGCTGGGTACACACTGCACGATCTGGGTAGTACTATGAGGAGACTGGGGAGTAACAGAGAGGCAGGAGGGCCCTGCTCGCAGTATAACTGGGTACACACTGCACGATCTGGTTAGTGCTATGAGGAGACTGGGGAGTAACAGAGAAGCAGGAGGACCCTGCTCGCAGTATAAGCTGGGTACACACTGCACGATCTGGTTAGTGCTATGAGGAGACTGGGAATTAACAGAGAGGCAGGAGGGCCCTGCTCGCAGGAATAAGCTGGGTACACCCTGCACGATCTGGTTAGTGCTGAGGAGACTGGGGAGTGACAGAGAGGCAGGAGGGCCCTGCTCACAGTATAAGCTGGGTACACACTGCACGATCTGGTTAGTGCTATGGGGAGACTGGGGAGTAACAGAGAGGCAGGAGGGCCCTGCTCGCAGTATAAGCTGGGTACACACTGCACGATCTGGTTAGTGCTATGAGGAGACTGGGGAGTAACAGAGAGGCAGGAGGGCCCTGCTCGCAGTATAACTGGGTACACACTGCACGATCTGGTTAGTGCTATGAGGTGACAGGGGAGTAACAGAGAGGCAGGAGGGCCCTGCTCGCAGTATAAGCTGGGTACACACTGCACGATCTGGTTACTGCTATGAGGTGACTGAGGAGTAACAGAGAGGCAGGAGGGCCCTGCTCACAGTATAAGCTGGGTATACACTGCACGATCTGGTTAGTGCTATGAGGTGACTGGGGAGTAACAGAGAGGCAGGAGGGCCCTGCTCGCAGTATAAGCTGGGTACACACTGCACGATCTGGTTAGTGCTATGAGGTGACTGAGGAGTAACAGAGAGGCAGGAGGGCCCTGCTCGCAGTATAAGCTGGGTACACACTGCACGATCTGGTTAGTGCTATGCGGAGACTGGGGAGTAACAGAGAGGAAGGAGGGCCCTGCTCACAGGATAAAGCTGGGTTACACACTGCACGATCTGGTTAGTGCTATGAGGAGACTGGGGAGTAACAGAGAGGCAGGAGGGCCCTGCTCGCAGTATAAGCTGGGTACACACTGCACAATCTGGTTAGTGCTATGAGGAGACTGAGAAGTAACAGAGAGGCAGGAGGGCCCTGCTCGCAGTGTAAGCTGGGTAAACACTGCACGATCTGGTTAGTGCTATGAGGAGACTGGGGAGTAACAGAGAGGCAGGAGGACCCTGCTCGCAGTATAACTGGGTACACACTGCACGATCTGGTTAGTGCTATTAGGAGACTGGGGAGAAAGAGAGAGGAAGGAGGGCCCTGCTCGCAGTATAAGCTGGGTACACAATGCACGATCTGGTTAGTGCTATGAGGAGACTGGGGAGTAACAGAGAGGCAGGAGGGCCCTGCTCGCAGTATAAGCTGGGTACACACTGCACGATCTGGTTAGTGCTATGAGGAGACTGGGGAGTAACAGAGAGGCAGGAGGGCCCTGCTCACAGGATAAAGCTGGGTTACACACTGCACGATCTGGTTAGTGCTATGAGGTGACTGAGGAGTAACAGAGAGGCAGGAGGGCCCTGCTCACAATATAAGCTGGGTACACACTGCACAATCTGGTTAGTGCTATGAGGAGACTGAGAAGTAACAGAGAGGCAGGAGGGCCCTGCTCGCAGTGTAAGCTGGGTAAACACTGCACGATCTGGTTAGTGCTATGAGGAGACTGGGGAGTAACAGAGAGGCAGGAGGGCCCTGCTCGCAGTATAAGCTGGGTACACACTGCACAATCTGGTTAGTGGTATGAGGAGACTGGGGAGTAACAGAGAGGCAGGAGGGCCCTGCTCGCAGTATAAGCTGGGTACACACTGCACGATCTGGTTAGTGGTATGAGGAGACTGGGGAGTTACAGAGAGGCAGGAGGGCCCTGCTCGCTGTATAAGCTGGGTACACATTGCACAATCTGGTTAGTGGTATGAGGAGACTGGGGAGTAACAGAGAGGCAGGAGGGCCCTGCTCGCAGTATAAGCTGGGTACACACTGCACAATCTGGTTAGTGCTATGAGGAGACTGGGGAGTAACAGAGAGGCAGGAGGACCCTGCTCGCAGTATAAGCTGGGTACACACTGCACGATCTGGTTAGTGCTATGAGGAGATTGGGGAGTAACAGAGAGGCAGGAGGGCCCTGCTCGCAGTATAAGCTGGGTACACACTGCACGATCTGGTTAGTGCTATGAGGTGACTGGGGAGTAACAGAGAGGCAGGAGGGCCCTGCTCGCAGTAAAAGCTGGGTACACACTGCACGATCTGGTTAGTGCTATGGGGAGACTGGGGAGTAACAGAGAGGCAGGAGGGCCCTGATGTCAGTATAAGCTGGGTACACACTGCACGATCTGGTTAGTGCTATGAGGAGACTGGGGAGTAACAGAGAGGCAGGAGGGCCCTGCTCGCAGTATAAGCTGGGTACACACTGCACGATATGGTTAGTGCTATGGGGAGACTGGGGAGTAACAGAGAGGCAGGAGGGCCCTGCTCACAGTATAAGGTGGGTACACACTGCACGATCTGGTTATTGCTATGAGGAGACTGGGGAGTAACAGAGAGGCAGGAGGGCCCTGCTCGCAGTATAAGCTGGGTACACACTGCACGATCTGGTTAGTGGTATGAGTAGACTGGGGAGTAACAGAGAGGCAGGAGGCCCTGCTCACAGTATAAGCTGGGTACACACTGCACGATCTGGTTAGTAGTATGAGGAGACTGGGGAGTAACAGAGAGGCAGGAGGGCCCTGCTCGCAGTATAACTGGGTACACACTGCACGATCTGGTTAGTGCTATGAGGAGACTGGGGAGTAACAGAGAGGCAGGAGGGCCCTGCTCACAGTATAAGCTGGGTACACACTGCACGATCTGGTTAGTACTATGAGGAGACTGGGGAGTAACAGAGAGGCAGGAGGGCCCTGCTCGCAGTATAACTGGGTACACACTGCACGATCTGGTTAGTGCTATGAGGAGACTGGGGAGTAACAGAGAGGCAGGAGGGCCCTGCTCGCAGTATAAGCTAGGTTCACACTGCACGATCTGGTTAGTGCTCTGGGGAGTAACAGAGAGGCAGGAGGGCCCTGCTCGCAGTATAAGCTGGGTACACACTGCACGATCTGGTTAGTGCTATGAGGTGACTGGGGAGTACCAGAGAGGCAGGAGGGCCCTGCTCGCAGTATAAGCTGGGTACACACTGCACAATCTGGTTAGTGGTATGAGGAGACTGGGGAGTAACAGAGAGGCAGGAGGGCCCTGCTCGCAGTATAAGCTGGGTGCACACTGCACAATCTGGTTAGTGCTATGAGGAGACTGGGGAGTAACAGAGAGGCCGGAGGACCCTGCTCGCAGTATAAGCTGGGTACACACTGCACGATCTGGTTAGTGCTATGAGGAGATTGGGGAGTAACAGAGAGGCAGGAGGGCCCTGCTCGCAGTATAAGCTGGGTACACACTGCATGATCTGGTTAGTGCTATGTGGTGACTGGGGAGTAACAGAGAGGCAGGAGGGCCCTGCTCGCAGTATAAGCTGGGTACACACTGCACGATCTGGTTAGTGCTATGGGGAGACTGGGGAGTAACAGAGAGGCAGGAGGGCCCTGATGTCAGTATAAGCTGGGTACACACTGCACGATCTGGTTAGTGCTATGAGGAGACTGGGGAGTAACAGAGAGCCAGGAGGGCCCTGCTCGCAGTATAAGCTGGGTACACACTACACGATCTGGTTAGTGCTATGGGGAGACTGGGGAGTAACAGAGAGGCAGGAGGGCCCTGCTCACAGTATAAGCTGGGTACACACTGCACGATCTGGTTATTGCTATGAGGAGACTGGGGAGTAACAGAGAGGCAGGAGGGCCCTGCTCGCAGTATAAGCTGGGTACACACTGCACGATCTGGTTAGTGCTATGAGGAGATTGGGGAGTAACAGAGAGGCAGGAGAACCCTGCTCGCAGTATAACTGGGTACACACTGCACGATCTGGTTAGTGCGATGAGGAGACTGGGGAGTAACAGAGAGGCAGGAGGGCCCTGCTCGCAGTATAAGCTGGGTACACACTGCACGATCTGGTTAGTGGTATGAGTAGACTGGGGAGTAACAGAGAGGCAGGAGGGCCCTGCTCACAGTATAAGCTGGGTACACACTGCACGATCTGGTTAGTACTATGAGGAGACTGGGGAGTAACAGAGAGGCAGGAGGGCCCTGCTCGCAGTATAACTGGGTACACACTGCACGATCTGGTTAGTGCTATGAGGAGAATGGGGAGTAACAGAGAGGCAGGAGGGCCCTGCTCACAGTATAAGCTGGGTACACACTGCACGATCTGGTTAGTACTATGAGGAGACTGGGGAGTAACAGAGAAGCAGGAGGGCCCTGCTCGCAGTATAACTGGGTACACACTGCACGATCTGGTTAGTGCTATGAGGAGACTGGGGAGTAACAGAGAGGCAGGAGGGCCCTGCTCGCAGTATAAGCTGGGTTCACACTGCACGATCTGGTTAGTGCTATGAGGAGACTGGGGAGTAACAGAGAGGCAGGAGGGCCCTGCTCGCAGTATAAGCTGGGTACACACTGCACGATCTGGTTAGTGCTATGAGGTGACTGGGGAGTAACAGAGAGGCAGGAGGGCCCTGCTCGCAGTATAAGCTGGGTACACACTGCACGATCTGGTTAGTGCTATGAGGTGACTGAGGAGTAACAGAGAGGCAGGAGGGCCCTGCTCGCAGTATAAGCTGGGTACAGACTGCACAATCTGGTTAGTGCTATGAGGTGACTGAGGAGTAACAGAGAGGCAGGAGGGCCCTGCTCACAGTATAAACTGGGTATACACTGCACAATCTGGTTAGTGCTATGAGGAGACTGGGGAGTAACAGAGAGGAAGGAGGGCCCTGCTCACAGGATAAAGCTGGGTTACACACTGCACGATCTGGTTAGTGCTATGAGGAGACTGGGGAGTAACAGAGAGGCAGGAGGGCCCTGCTCACAGTATAAGCTGGGTACACATTGCACGATCTGGTTAGTGCTATGAGGAGACTGGGGAGTAACAGAGAGGCAGGAGGGCCCTGCTCGCAGTATAAGCTTGGTACACACTGCACGATCTGGTAGTGCTATGAGGTGACTGCGGAGTAAAAGAGAGGCCGGAGGGCCCTGCTCGCAGTATAAGCTGGGTACACACTGCACAATCTGGTTAGTGGTATGAGGAGACTGGGGAGTAACAGAGAGGCAGGAGGGCCCTGCTCGCAGTATAAGATGGGTACACACTGCACGATCTGGTTAGTGCTATGAGGAGACTGGGGAGTAACAGAGAGGAAGGAGGGCCCTGCTCGCAGTATAAGCTGGGTACTCACTGCACGATCTGGTTAGTGCTATGAGGAGACTGGGGAGTAACAGAGAGGAAGGAGGGCCCTGCTCGCAGTATAAGCTGGGTACACACTGCACGATCTGTTTAGTGCTATGAGGTGACTGAGGATTAACAGAGAGGCAGGAGGCCCCTGCTTGCAGTATAAGCTGGGTACACACTGCACGATCTGGTTAGTGCTATGAGGAGACTGGGGAGTAACAGAGAGGCAGGAGGACCCTGCTCGCAGTATAAGCTGGGTACTCACTGCACGATCTGGTTAGTGCTATGAGGAGACTGGGGAGTAACAGAGAGGCAGGAGGGCCCTGCTCGCAGTATCAGCTGGGTACACACTGCACGATCTGTTTAGTGCTATGAGGTGACTGAGGATTAACAGAGAGGCAGGAGGCCCCTGCTTGTAGTATAAGCTAGGTACACACTGCACGATCTGGTTAGTGCTATGAGGAGACTGGGGAGTAACAGAGAGGAAGGAGGGCCCTGCTCGCAGTATAAGCTGGGTACTCACTGCACGATCTGGTTAGTGCTATGAGGAGACTGGGGAGTAACAGAGAGGAAGGAGGGCCCTGCTCGCAGTATAAGCTGGGTACACACTGCACGATCTGTTTAGTGCTATGAGGTGACTGAGGATTAACAGAGAGGCAGGAGGCCCCTGCTCACAGTATAAGCTGGGTACACACTGCACAATCTGGTTAGTGCTAGGAGGAGACTGGGGAGTAACAGAGAGGCAGGAGGGCCCTGCTTGCAGTATAAGCTGGGTACACACTGCACAATCTGGTTAGTGCTATGAGGTGACTGAGGAGTAACAGAGAGGCAGGAGGGTCCTGCTCGCAGTATAAGCTGGGTACACTGCACGATCTGTTTAGTGCTATGAGGAGACTGGGGAGTAACAGAGAGGCAGGAGGGTCCTGCTCGCAGTATAAGCTGGGTACACACTGCACGATCTGGTTAGTGCTATGAGGAGGCTGGGGAGTAACAGAGAGGAAGGAGGGCCCTGCTCGCAGTATAAGCTGGGTACACTGCACAATCTGTTTAGTGCTATGAGGAGACTGGGGAGTAACAGAGAGGCAGGAGGGCCCTGCTTGCAGTATAAGCTGGGTACACACTGCACGATCTGTTTAGTGCTATGAGGAGACTGGGGAGTAAGAGAGAGGAAGGAGGGCCCTGCTCGCAGTATGAGCTGGGTACACACTGCACGATCTGGTTAGTGCTATGAGGAGACTGGGGAGTAACAGAGAGGCAGGAGGGCCCTGCTAACAGGATAAAGCTGGGTTACACACTGCACGATCTGGTTAGTGCTGTGAGGTGACTGAGGAGTAACAGAGAGGCAGGAGGGCCCTGCTCACAGTATAAGCTGGCTACACACTGCACAATCTGGTTAGTGCTATGAGGAGACTGGGAAGTAACAGAGAGGCAGGAGGGCACTACTCGCAGTGTAAGCTGGGTACACACTGCACAATCTGGTTAGTGGTATGAGGAGACTGGGAAGTAACAGAGAGGCAGGAGGGCCCTGATGTCAGTATATGCTGGGTACACACTGCACGATCTGGTTAGTGCTATGAGGAGACTGGGGAGTAACAGAGAGGCAGGAGGACCCTGCTCGCAGTATAAGCTGGGTACACACTGCACGATCTGGTTAGTGCTATGAGGAGATTGGGGAGTAACAGAGAGGCAGGAGGGCCCTGCTCGCAGTATAAGCTGGGTACACACTGCACGATCTGGTTAGTGCTATGAGGTGACTGGGGAGTAACAGAGAGGCAGGAGGGCCCTGCTCGCAGTAAAAGCTGGGTACACACTGCACGATCTGGTTAGTGCTATGGGGAGACTGGGGAGTAACAGAGAGGCAGGAGGGCCCTGATGTCAGTATAAGCTGGGTACACACTGCACGATCTGGTTAGTGCTATGAGGAGACTGGGGAGTAACAGAGAGGCAGGAGGGCCCTGCTCGCAGTATAAGCTGGGTACACACTGCACGATATGGTTAGTGCTATGGGGAGACTGGGGAGTAACAGAGAGGCAGGAGGGCCCTGCTCACAGTATAAGGTGGGTACACACTGCACGATCTGGTTATTGCTATGAGGAGACTGGGGAGTAACAGAGAGGCAGGAGGGCCCTGCTCGCAGTATAAGCTGGGTACACACTGCACGATCTGGTTAGTGGTATGAGTAGACTGGGGAGTAACAGAGAGGCAGGAGGCCCTGCTCACAGTATAAGCTGGGTACACACTGCACGATCTGGTTAGTAGTATGAGGAGACTGGGGAGTAACAGAGAGGCAGGAGGGCCCTGCTCGCAGTATAACTGGGTACACACTGCACGATCTGGTTAGTGCTATGAGGAGACTGGGGAGTAACAGAGAGGCAGGAGGGCCCTGCTCACAGTATAAGCTGGGTACACACTGCACGATCTGGTTAGTACTATGAGGAGACTGGGGAGTAACAGAGAGGCAGGAGGGCCCTGCTCGCAGTATAACTGGGTACACACTGCACGATCTGGTTAGTGCTATGAGGAGACTGGGGAGTAACAGAGAGGCAGGAGGGCCCTGCTCGCAGTATAAGCTAGGTTCACACTGCACGATCTGGTTAGTGCTCTGGGGAGTAACAGAGAGGCAGGAGGGCCCTGCTCGCAGTATAAGCTGGGTACACACTGCACGATCTGGTTAGTGCTATGAGGTGACTGGGGAGTACCAGAGAGGCAGGAGGGCCCTGCTCGCAGTATAAGCTGGGTACACACTGCACAATCTGGTTAGTGGTATGAGGAGACTGGGGAGTAACAGAGAGGCAGGAGGGCCCTGCTCGCAGTATAAGCTGGGTGCACACTGCACAATCTGGTTAGTGCTATGAGGAGACTGGGGAGTAACAGAGAGGCCGGAGGACCCTGCTCGCAGTATAAGCTGGGTACACACTGCACGATCTGGTTAGTGCTATGAGGAGATTGGGGAGTAACAGAGAGGCAGGAGGGCCCTGCTCGCAGTATAAGCTGGGTACACACTGCATGATCTGGTTAGTGCTATGTGGTGACTGGGGAGTAACAGAGAGGCAGGAGGGCCCTGCTCGCAGTATAAGCTGGGTACACACTGCACGATCTGGTTAGTGCTATGGGGAGACTGGGGAGTAACAGAGAGGCAGGAGGGCCCTGATGTCAGTATAAGCTGGGTACACACTGCACGATCTGGTTAGTGCTATGAGGAGACTGGGGAGTAACAGAGAGCCAGGAGGGCCCTGCTCGCAGTATAAGCTGGGTACACACTACACGATCTGGTTAGTGCTATGGGGAGACTGGGGAGTAACAGAGAGGCAGGAGGGCCCTGCTCACAGTATAAGCTGGGTACACACTGCACGATCTGGTTATTGCTATGAGGAGACTGGGGAGTAACAGAGAGGCAGGAGGGCCCTGCTCGCAGTATAAGCTGGGTACACACTGCACGATCTGGTTAGTGCTATGAGGAGATTGGGGAGTAACAGAGAGGCAGGAGAACCCTGCTCGCAGTATAACTGGGTACACACTGCACGATCTGGTTAGTGCGATGAGGAGACTGGGGAGTAACAGAGAGGCAGGAGGGCCCTGCTCGCAGTATAAGCTGGGTACACACTGCACGATCTGGTTAGTGGTATGAGTAGACTGGGGAGTAACAGAGAGGCAGGAGGGCCCTGCTCACAGTATAAGCTGGGTACACACTGCACGATCTGGTTAGTACTATGAGGAGACTGGGGAGTAACAGAGAGGCAGGAGGGCCCTGCTCGCAGTATAACTGGGTACACACTGCACGATCTGGTTAGTGCTATGAGGAGAATGGGGAGTAACAGAGAGGCAGGAGGGCCCTGCTCACAGTATAAGCTGGGTACACACTGCACGATCTGGTTAGTACTATGAGGAGACTGGGGAGTAACAGAGAAGCAGGAGGGCCCTGCTCGCAGTATAACTGGGTACACACTGCACGATCTGGTTAGTGCTATGAGGAGACTGGGGAGTAACAGAGAGGCAGGAGGGCCCTGCTCGCAGTATAAGCTGGGTTCACACTGCACGATCTGGTTAGTGCTATGAGGAGACTGGGGAGTAACAGAGAGGCAGGAGGGCCCTGCTCGCAGTATAAGCTGGGTACACACTGCACGATCTGGTTAGTGCTATGAGGTGACTGGGGAGTAACAGAGAGGCAGGAGGGCCCTGCTCGCAGTATAAGCTGGGTACACACTGCACGATCTGGTTAGTGCTATGAGGTGACTGAGGAGTAACAGAGAGGCAGGAGGGCCCTGCTCGCAGTATAAGCTGGGTACAGACTGCACAATCTGGTTAGTGCTATGAGGTGACTGAGGAGTAACAGAGAGGCAGGAGGGCCCTGCTCACAGTATAAACTGGGTATACACTGCACAATCTGGTTAGTGCTATGAGGAGACTGGGGAGTAACAGAGAGGAAGGAGGGCCCTGCTCACAGGATAAAGCTGGGTTACACACTGCACGATCTGGTTAGTGCTATGAGGAGACTGGGGAGTAACAGAGAGGCAGGAGGGCCCTGCTCACAGTATAAGCTGGGTACACATTGCACGATCTGGTTAGTGCTATGAGGAGACTGGGGAGTAACAGAGAGGCAGGAGGGCCCTGCTCGCAGTATAAGCTTGGTACACACTGCACGATCTGGTAGTGCTATGAGGTGACTGCGGAGTAAAAGAGAGGCCGGAGGGCCCTGCTCGCAGTATAAGCTGGGTACACACTGCACAATCTGGTTAGTGGTATGAGGAGACTGGGGAGTAACAGAGAGGCAGGAGGGCCCTGCTCGCAGTATAAGATGGGTACACACTGCACGATCTGGTTAGTGCTATGAGGAGACTGGGGAGTAACAGAGAGGAAGGAGGGCCCTGCTCGCAGTATAAGCTGGGTACTCACTGCACGATCTGGTTAGTGCTATGAGGAGACTGGGGAGTAACAGAGAGGAAGGAGGGCCCTGCTCGCAGTATAAGCTGGGTACACACTGCACGATCTGTTTAGTGCTATGAGGTGACTGAGGATTAACAGAGAGGCAGGAGGCCCCTGCTTGCAGTATAAGCTGGGTACACACTGCACGATCTGGTTAGTGCTATGAGGAGACTGGGGAGTAACAGAGAGGCAGGAGGACCCTGCTCGCAGTATAAGCTGGGTACTCACTGCACGATCTGGTTAGTGCTATGAGGAGACTGGGGAGTAACAGAGAGGCAGGAGGGCCCTGCTCGCAGTATCAGCTGGGTACACACTGCACGATCTGTTTAGTGCTATGAGGTGACTGAGGATTAACAGAGAGGCAGGAGGCCCCTGCTTGTAGTATAAGCTAGGTACACACTGCACGATCTGGTTAGTGCTATGAGGAGACTGGGGAGTAACAGAGAGGAAGGAGGGCCCTGCTCGCAGTATAAGCTGGGTACTCACTGCACGATCTGGTTAGTGCTATGAGGAGACTGGGGAGTAACAGAGAGGAAGGAGGGCCCTGCTCGCAGTATAAGCTGGGTACACACTGCACGATCTGTTTAGTGCTATGAGGTGACTGAGGATTAACAGAGAGGCAGGAGGCCCCTGCTCACAGTATAAGCTGGGTACACACTGCACAATCTGGTTAGTGCTAGGAGGAGACTGGGGAGTAACAGAGAGGCAGGAGGGCCCTGCTTGCAGTATAAGCTGGGTACACACTGCACAATCTGGTTAGTGCTATGAGGTGACTGAGGAGTAACAGAGAGGCAGGAGGGTCCTGCTCGCAGTATAAGCTGGGTACACTGCACGATCTGTTTAGTGCTATGAGGAGACTGGGGAGTAACAGAGAGGCAGGAGGGTCCTGCTCGCAGTATAAGCTGGGTACACACTGCACGATCTGGTTAGTGCTATGAGGAGGCTGGGGAGTAACAGAGAGGAAGGAGGGCCCTGCTCGCAGTATAAGCTGGGTACACTGCACAATCTGTTTAGTGCTATGAGGAGAC
This sequence comes from Taudactylus pleione, assembly GCA_031769625.1. Classification (NCBI taxonomy): domain Eukaryota; kingdom Metazoa; phylum Chordata; class Amphibia; order Anura; family Myobatrachidae; genus Taudactylus; species Taudactylus pleione. The sequence continues at coordinate 996,615 of JAUIMM010001558.1, read as the reverse complement.
TGGGGAGTAACAGAGAGGCAGGAGGGCCCTGCTTGCAGTATAAGCTGGGTACACACTGCACGATCTGTTTAGTGCTATGAGGAGACTGGGGAGTAAGAGAGAGGAAGGAGGGCCCTGCTCGCAGTATGAGCTGGGTACACACTGCACGATCTGGTTAGTGCTATGAGGAGACTGGGGAGTAACAGAGAGGCAGGAGGGCCCTGCTAACAGGATAAAGCTGGGTTACACACTGCACGATCTGGTTAGTGCTGTGAGGTGACTGAGGAGTAACAGAGAGGCAGGAGGGCCCTGCTCACAGTATAAGCTGGGTACACACTGCACAATCTGGTTAGTGCTATGAGGAGACTGGGAAGTAACAGAGAGGCAGGAGGGCACTACTCGCAGTGTAAGCTGGGTACACACTGCACAATCTGGTTAGTGGTATGAGGAGACTGGGAAGTAACAGAGAGGCAGGAGGGCCCTGATGTCAGTATATGCTGGGTACACACTGCACGATCTGGTTAGTGCTATGAGGAGACTGGGGAGTAACAGAGAGGCAGGAGGACCCTGCTCGCAGTATAACTGGGTACACACTGCACGATCTGGTTAGTGCGATGAGGAGACTGGGGAGTAACAGAGAGGCAGGAGGGCCCTGCTCGCAGTATAAGCTGGGTACACACTGCACGATCTGGTTAGTGCTATGAGGAGACTGGGAATTAACAGAGAGGCAGGAGGGCCCTGCTCGCAGGAATAAGCTGGGTACACACTGCACGATCTGGTTAGTGCTGAGGAGACTGGGGAGTGACAGAGAGGCAGGAGGGCCCTGCTCACAGTATAAGCTGGGTACACACTGCACGATCTGGGTAGTACTATGAGGAGACTGGGGAGTAACAGAGAGGCAGGAGGGCCCTGCTCGCAGTATAACTGGGTACACACTGCACGATCTGGTTAGTGCTATGAGGAGACTGGGGAGTAACAGAGAAAGAAGCAGGAGGACCCTGCTCGCAGTATAAGCTGGGTACACACTGCACGATCTGGTTAGTGCTATGAGGAGACTGGGAATTAACAGAGAGGCAGGAGGGCCCTGCTCGCAGGAATAAGCTGGGTACACACTGCACGATCTGGTTAGTGCTGAGGAGACTGGGGAGTGACAGAGAGGCAGGAGGGCCCTGCTCACAGTATAAGCTGGGTACACACTGCACGATCTGGTTAGTGCTATGGGGAGACTGGGGAGTAACAGAGAGGCAGGAGGGCCCTGCTCGCAGTATAAGCTGGGTACACACTGCACGATCTGGTTAGTGCTATGAGGAGACTGGGGAGTAACAGAGAGGCAGGAGGGCCCTGCTCGCAGTATAACTGGGTACACACTGCACGATCTGGTTAGTGCTATGAGGTGACAGGGGAGTAACAGAGAGGCAGGAGGGCCCTGCTCGCAGTATAAGCTGGGTACACACTGCACGATCTGGTTAGTGCTATGAGGTGACTGAGGAGTAACAGAGAGGCAGGAGGGCCCTGCTCACAGTATAAGCTGGGTATACACTGCACGATCTGGTTAGTGCTATGAGGTGACTGGGGAGTAACAGAGAGGCAGGAGGGCCCTGCTCGCAGTATAAGCTGGGTACACACTGCACGATCTGGTTAGTGCTATGAGGTGACTGAGGAGTAACAGAGAGGCAGGAGGGCCCTGCTCGCAGTATAAGCTGGGTACACACTGCACGATCTGGTTAGTGCTATGCGGAGACTGGGGAGTAACAGAGAGGAAGGAGGGCCCTGCTCACAGGATAAAGCTGGGTTACACACTGCACGATCTGGTTAGTGCTATGAGGAGACTGGGGAGTAACAGAGAGGCAGGAGGGCCCTGCTCGCAGTATAAGCTGGGTACACACTGCACGATCTGGTTAGTGCTATGAGGTGACTGCGGAGTAACAGAGAGGCCGGAGGGCCCTGCTCGCAGTATAAGCTGGGTACACACTGCACAATCTGGTTAGTGGTATGAGGAGACTGGGTAGTAACAGAGAGGCAGGAGGGCCCTGCTCGCAGTATAAGCTGGGTACACACTGCACGATCTGGTTAGTGGTATGAGGAGACTGGGGAGTAACAGAGAGGCAGGAGGGCCCTGCTCGCAGTATAAGCTGGGTACACACTGCACAATCTGGTTAGTGGTATGAGGAGACTGGGGAGTAACAGAGAGGCAGGAGGGCCCTGCTCGCAGTATAAGCTGGGTACACACTGCACGATCTGGTTAGTGCTATGAGGAGACTGGGGAGTAACAGAGAGGCAGGAGGGCCCTGCTCGCAGTATAAGCTGGGTACACACTGCACGATCTGGTTAGTGGTATGAGGAGACTGGGGAGTAACAGAGAGGCAGGAGGGCCCTGCTCGCAGTATAAGATGGATACACACTGCACGATCTGGTTAGTGCTATAAGGAGACTGGGGAGTAACAGAGAGGCAGGAGGGCCCTGCTCACAGGAGTAAGCTGGGTACACACTGCACGATCTGGTTAGTGCTATGAAGAGACTGGGGAGTAACAGAGAGGCAGGAGGGCCCTGATCGCAGTATAAGCTGGGTACACACTGTACGATCTGGTTAGTGCTATGAGGTGACTGGGGATTAACAGAGAGGCAGGAGGGCCCTGCTCGCAGTATAAGCCGGGTACACACTGCACGATCTGGTTAGTGGTATGAGGAGACTGGGGAGTAACAGAGAGGCAGGAGGGCCCTGCTCACAGGATAAACCTGGGTACACACTGCACAATCTGGTTAGTGCTATGAGGAGACTGGGGAGTAACAGAGAGGCTTGAGGGCCCTGCTCACAGTATAAGCTGGTTACACACTGCACGATCTGGTTAGTGCTATGAGGAGACTGGGGAGTAACAGAGAGGCAGGAGGGCCCTGCTCGCAGGATAAGCTGGGTACACATTGCTCGATCTGGTTATTGCTATGAGGAGACTGGGGAGTAACAGAGAGGCAGGAGGGCCCTGCTCTCAGTATAAGCTGGGTACACATTGCACGATCTGGTTAGTGCTATGAGGAGACTGGGGAGTAACAGAGAGGCAGGAGGGCCCTGCTCGCAGTATAAGCTGGGTACACACTGCACAATCTGGTTAGTGCTATGTGGAGACTGGGGAGTAACAGAGAGGCAGGAGGGCCCTGCTCACAGTATAAGCTGGGTACACACTGCACGATCTGGTTAGTGCTATGAGGAGACTGGGGAGTAACAGAGAGGCAGGAGGGCCCTGCTCACAGTATAAGCTGGGTACACACTGCACGATCTGGTTAGTGCTATGAGGAGACTGGGGAGTAAGAGAGAGGGAGGAGGGCCCTGCTCGCAGGATAAGCTGGGTACACAATGCACGATCTGGTTATTGCTATGAGGAGACTGCGGAGTAACAGAGAGGCAGGAGGGCCCTGCTCGCAGTATAAGCTGGGTACACATTGCACGATCTGGTTAGGGCTATGAGGAGACTGGGGAGTAACAGAGAGGCAGGAGGGCCCTGCACGCAGTATAAGCTGGGTACACACTGCACGATCTGGTTAGTGCTATGAGGAGACTGGGGAGTAACAGAGAGGCAGGAGGGCCCTGCTCGCAGTATAAGCTGGGTACACACTGCACGATCTGGTTAGTGCTATGAGGTGACTTGTGAGTAACAGAGAGGCAGGAGGGCCCTGCTCGCAGAATAAGCTGGGTACACACTGCATGATCTGGTTAGTGCTATGAGGAGACTGGGGAGTCACAGAAAGGCAGGAGGGCCCTGCTCACAGTATAAGCTGGGTACACACTGCACGATCAGGTTAGTGCTATGGGGAGACTGGGGAGTAACAGAGAGGCAGGAGGGCCCTGCTCGCAGTATAAGCTGGGAACACACTGCACGATCTGGTTAGTGCTATGGGGAGACTGGGGAGTAACAGAGAGGCAGGAGGGCCCTGCTCGCAGTATAAGCTGGGTACACACTGCACGATCTGGTTAGTGCTATGGGGAGACTGGGGAGTAACAGAGAGGCAGGAGGGCCCTGCTCACAGTATAAGCTGGGTACACACTGCACGATCTGGTTAGTGCTATGAGGAGACTGGGGAGTAACAGAGAGGCAGGAGGGCCCTTCTCGCAGGATAAGCTGGGTACACACTGCATGATCTGGTTAGTGCTATGAGGAGACTGGGGAGTAACAGAGAGGCAGGAGGGCCCTGCTCGCAGGATAAGCTGGGTACACACTGCATGATCTGGTTAGTGCTATGAGGAGACTGGGGAGTAACAGAGAGGCAGGAGGGCCCTGCTCACAGTATAAGCTGGGTACACACTGCAGGATCTGCTTAGTACTATGAGGAGACTGGGGAGTAACAGAGAGGCAGGAGGGCCCTGCTCGCAGTATAAGCTCGGTACACACTGCACGATCTGGTTAGTGCTATGGGGAGACTGGGGAGTAACAGAGAGGCAGGAGGACCGTGCTCGCAGTATAAGCTGGGTTACACACTGCACGATCTGGTTAGTGCTATGAGGAGACTGGGGAATAACAGAGAGGCAGGAGGGCCCTGCTCGCAGTATAAGATGGGTACACACTGCACTATCTGGTTAGTGCTATGAGGAGACTGGGGAGTAACAGAGAGGCAGGAGGGCCCTGCTCGCAGTATAAGCTGGGTACACATTGCACGATCTGGTTAGTGCTATGAGGAGACTGGGGAGTAACAGAGAGGCAGGAGGGCCCTGCTCGCAGTATAAGCTGGGTACACATTGCACGATCTGGTTAGTGCTATGAGGAGACTGGGGAGTAACAGAGAGGCAGGAGGGCCCTGCTCGCAGTATAACTGGGTACACACTGCACGATCTGGTTAGTGCTATGAGGTGACTGGGGAGTAACAGAGAGGCAGGAGGGCCCTGCTCTCAGTATAAGCTGGGTACACACTGCACGATCTGGTTAGTGCTATGAGGAGACGGGGGAGTAACAGAGATGCAGGAGGGCCCTGCTCGCAGTATAACTGGGTACACACTGCACGATCTGGTTAGTGCTATGAGGTGACTGGGGAGTAACAGAGAGGCAGGAGGGCCCTGCTCACAGTATAAGCTGGGTACACACTGCACGATCTGGTTAGTGCTATGAGGTGACTGAGGAGTAACAGAGAGGCAGGAGGGCCCTGCTTGCAGTATAAGCTGGGTACACACTGCACAATCTGGTTAGTGCTATGAGGTGACTGAGGAGTAACAGAGAGGCAGGAGGGCCCTGCTCACAGTATAAGCTGGGTATACACTGCACGATCTGGTTAGTGCTATGAGGTGACTGGGGAGTAACAGAGAGGCAGGAGGACCCTGCTCGCAGTATAAGCTGGGTACACACTGCACGATCTGGTTAGTGCTATGAGGTGACTGAGGAGTAACAGAGAGGCAGGAGGGCCCTGCTCGCAGTATAAGCTGGGTACACACTGCACGATCTGGTTAGTGCTATGAGGAGACTGGGGAGTAACAGAGAGGAACGAGGGCCCTGCTCACAGGATAAAGCTGGCTTACACACTGCACGATCTGGTTAGTGCTATGAGGAGACTGGGGAGTAACAGAGAGGCAGGAGGGCCCTGATCGAAGTATAAGCTGGGTACACACTGCACAATCTGTTTAGTGCTATGAGGAGACTGGGGAGTAACAGAGAGGCAGGAGGGCCCTGCTCGCAGTATAAGCTGGGTACACACTGCATGATCTGGTTAGTGCTATGAGGAGACTGGGGAGTAACAGAGAGGCAGGAGGGCCCTGCTCGCAGTATAAGCTGGGTACACACTGCACAATCTGGTTAGTGGTATGAGGAGACTGGGGAGTAACAGAGAGGCAGGAGGGCCCTGCTCGCAGTATAAGCTGGGTACACATTGCACGATCTGGTTAGTGCTATGAGGAGACTGGGGAGTAACAGAGAGGCAGAAGGGCTCTGCTCACAGGAATAATCTGGGTACACACTGCACGATCTGGTTAGTGCTATGAGGAGAGTGGGGAGTAACAGAGAGGCAGGAGGGCCCTGCTCGCAGTATAAGCTGGGTACACATTGCACGATCTGGTTAGTGCTATGAGGAGACTGGGGAGTAACAGAGAGGCAGGAGGGCCCTGCTCGCAGTATAAGCTTGGTACACACTGCACGATCTGGTTAGTGCTATGAGGAGACTTGGGAGTAACAGAGAGGCAGGGGAGCCCTGCTCGCAGTATAAGATGGGTACACACTGCACGATCTGGTTAGTGCTATAAGGAGACTGGGGAGTAACAGAGAGGCCGGAGGGTCCTGCTCACAGGAATAAGCTGGGTACACACTGCACGATCTGGTTAGTGCTATGAGGAGACTGGGGAGTAACAGAGAGGCAGGAGGGCCCTGCTCACAATATAAGCTGGGTACACACTGCACGATCTGGTTAGTGCTATAAGGAGACTAGGGAGTAACAGAGAGGCAGGAGGGCCCTGCTCACAGGAATAAGCTGGGTACACACTGCACGATCTGGTTAGTGCTATGAGGAGACTGGGGAGTAACAGAGAGGCAGGAGGGCCCTGCTCTCAGTATAAGCTGGGTACACACTGCACGATCTGGTTAGTGCTATGAGGTGACTGAGGAGTAACAGAGAGGCAGGAGGGCCCTGCTCGCATTATAAGCTGGGTACACACTGCACGATCTGGTTAGTGCTATGGGGAGACTGGGGAGTAACAGAGAGGCAGGAGGGCCCTGCTCGCAGTATAAGCTGGGTACACACTGCACGATCTGGTTAGTGCTATGAGGAGACTGGGGAGTAACAGAGAGGCAGGAGGGCCCTGCTCGCAGTGTAACTGGGTACACACTGCACGATCTGGTTAGTGCTATGAGGTGACTGGGGAGTAACAGAGAGGCAGGAGGGCCCTGCTCGCAGTATAAGCTGGGTACACACTGCACGATCTGGTTAGTGCTATGAGGTGACTGAGGAGTAACAGAGAGGCAGGAGGGCCCTGCTCACAGTATAAGCTGGGTATACACTGCACGATCTGGTTAGTGCTATGAGGTGACTGGGGAGTAACAGAGAGGCAGGAGGGCCCTGCTCGGAGTATAAGCTGGGTACACACTGCACGATCTGGTTAGTGCTATGAGGTGACTGAGGAGTAACAGAGAGGCAGGAGGGCCCTGCTCGCAGTATAAGCTGGGTACACACTGCACGATCTGGTTAGTGCTATGAGGAGACTGGGGAGTAACAGAGAGGAAGGAGGGCCCTGCTCACAGGATAAAGCTGGGTTACACACTGCACGATCTGGTTAATGCTATGAGGAGACTGGGGAGTAACAGAGAGGCAGGAGGGCCCTGCTCGCAGTATAAGCTGGGTACACGCTGCACGATCTGGTTAGTGCTATGAGGTGACTGCGGAGTAACAGAGAGGCCGGAGGGCCCTGCTCGCAGTATAAGCTGGGTACACACTGCACAATCTGGTTAGTGGTATGAGGAGACTGGGGAGTAACAGAGAGGCAGGAGGGCCCTGCTCGCAGTATAAGCTGGGTACACACTGCACGATCTGGTTAGTGGTATGAGGAGACAGGGGAGTAACAGAGAGGCAGGAGGGCCCTGCTCTCAGTATAAGCTGGGGTACACATTGCACGATCTGGTTAGTGCTATGAGAAGACTGGGGAGTAACAGAGAGGCAGGAGGGCCCTGCTCGCAGTATAAGCTGGGTACACACTGCACGATCTGGTTAATGGTATGAGGAGACTGGGGAGTAACAGAGAGGCAGGAGGGCCCTGCTCGCAGTATAAGCTGGGTACACATTGCACGATCTGGTTAGGGCTATGAGGAGACTGGGGAGTAACAGAGAGGCAGGAGGGCCCTGCACGCAGTATAAGCTGGGTACACACTGTACGATCTGGTTAGTGCTATGAGGAGACTGGGGAGTAACAGAGAGGCAGGAGGGCCCTGCTCGCAGTATAAGCTGGGTACACACTGCACGATCTGGTTAGTGCTATGAGGTGACTTGTGAGTAACAGAGAGGCAGGAGGGCCCTGCTCGCAGAATAAGCTGGGTACACACTGCATGATCTGGTTAGTGCTATGAGGAGACTGGGGAGTCACAGAAAGGCAGGAGGGCCCTGCTCACAGTATAAGCTGGGTACACACTGCACGATCAGGTTAGTGCTATGGGGAGACTGGGGAATAACAGAGAGGCAGGAGGGCCCTGCTCGCAGTATAAGCTGGGAACACACTGCACGATCTGGTTAGTGCTATGGGGAGACTGGGGAGTAACAGAGAGGCAGGAGGGCCCTGCTCGCAGTATAAGCTGGGTACACACTGTACGATCTGGTTAGTGCTATGGGGAGACTGGGGAGTAACAGAGAGGCAGGAGGGCCCTGCTCACAGTATAAGCTGGGTACACACTGCACGATCTGGTTAGTGCTATGAGGAGACTGGGGAGTAACAGAGAGGCAAGAGGGCCCTTCTCGCAGGATAAGCTGGGTACACACTGCATGATCTGGTTAGTGCTATGAGGAGACTGGGGAGTAACAGAGAGGCAGGAGGGCCCTGCTCACAGTATAAGCTGGGTACACACTGCACGATCTGCTTAGTACTATGAGGAGACTGGGGAGTAACAGAGAGGCAGGAGGGCCCTGCTCGCAGTATAAGCTCGGTACACACTGCACGATCTGGTTAGTGCTATGGGGAGACTGGGGAGTAACAGAGAGGCAGGAGGACCGTGCTCGCAGTATAAGCTGGGTTACACACTGCACGATCTGGTTAGTGCTATGAGGAGACTGGGGAATAACAGAGAGGCAGGAGGGCCCTGCTCGCAGTATAAGATGGGTACACACTGCACTATCTGGTTAGTGCTATGAGGAGACTGGGGAGTAACAGAGAGGCAGGAGGGCCCTGCTCGCAGTATAAGCTGGGTACACATTGCACGATCTGGTTAGTGCTATGAGGAGACTGGGGAGTAACAGAGAGGCAGGAGGGCCCTGCTCGCAGTATAAGCTGGGTACACATTGCACGATCTGGTTAGTGCTATGAGGAGACTGGGGAGTAACAGAGAGGCAGGAGGGCCCTGCTCGCAGTATAACTGGGTACACACTGCACGATCTGGTTAGTGCTATGAGGTGACTGGGGAGTAACAGAGAGGCAGGAGGGCCCTGCTCTCAGTATAAGCTGGGTACACACTGCACGATCTGGTTAGTGCTATGAGGAGACGGGGGAGTGACAGAGAGGCAGGAGGGCCCTGCTCGCAGTATAACTGGGTACACACTGCACGATCTGGTTAGTGCTATGAGGTGACTGAGGAGTAACAGAGAGGCAGGAGGGCCCTGCTCACAGTATAAGCTGGGTACACACTGCACGATCTGGTTAGTGCTATGAGGTGACTGAGGAGTAACAGAGAGGCAGGAGGGCCCTGCTCGCAGTATAAGCTGGGTACACACTGCACAATCTGGTTAGTGCTATGAGGTGACTGAGGAGTAACAGAGAGGCAGGAGGGCCCTGCTCACAGTATAAGCTGGGTATACACTGCACGATCTGGTTAGTGCTATGAGGTGACTGGGGAGTAACAGAGAGGCAGGAGGACCCTGCTCGCAGTATAAGCTGGGTACACACTGCACGATCTGGTTAGTGCTATGAGGTGACTGAGGAGTAACAGAGAGGCAGGAGGGCCCTGCTCGCAGTATAAGCTGGGTACACACTGCACGATCTGGTTAGTGCTATCAGGAGACTGGGGAGTAACAGAGAGGAACGAAGGCCCTGCTCACAGGATAAAGCTGGCTTACACACTGCACGATCTGGTTAGTGCTATGAGGAGACTGGGGAGTAACAGAGAGGCAGGAGGGCCCTGATCGAAGTATAAGCTGGGTACACACTGCACAATCTGTTTAGTGCTATGAGGAGACTGGGGAGTAACAGAGAGGCAGGAGGGCCCTGCTCGCAGTATAAGCTGGGTACACACTGCATGATCTGGTTAGTGCTATGAGGAGACTGGGGAGTAACAGAGAGGCAGGAGGGCCCTGCTCGCAGTATAAGCTGGGTACACACTGCACAATCTGGTTAGTGGTATGAGGAGACTGGGGAGTAACAGAGAGGCAGGAGGGCCCTGCTCGCAGTATAAGCTGGGTACACATTGCACGATCTGGTTAGTGCTATGAGGAGACTGGGGAGTAACAGAGAGGCAGAAGGGCTCTGCTCACAGGAATAATCTGGGTACACACTGCACGATCTGGTTAGTGCTATGAGGAGAGTGGGGAGTAACAGAGAGGCAGGAGGGCCCTGCTCGCAGTATAAGCTGGGTACACATTGCACGATCTGGTTAGTGCTATGAGGAGACTGGGGAGTAACAGAGAGGCAGGAGGGCCCTGCTCGCAGTATAAGCTTGGTACACACTGCACGATCTGGTTAGTGCTATGAGGAGACTTGGGAGTAACAGAGAGGCAGGAGAGCCCTGCTCGCAGTATAAGATGGGTACACACTGCACGATCTGGTTAGTGCTATAAGGAGACTGGGGAGTAACAGAGATGCCGGAGGGTCCTGCTCACAGGAATAAGCTGGGTACACACTGCACGATCTGGTTAGTGCTATGAGGAGACTGGGGAGTAACAGAGAGGCAGGAGGGCCCTGCTCACAATATAAGCTGGGTACACACTGCACGATCTGGTTAGTGCTATAAGGAGACTAGGGAGTAACAGAGAGGCAGGAGGGCCCTGCTCACAGGAATAAGCTGGGTACACACTGCACGATCTGGTTAGTGCTATGAGGAGACTGGGGAGTAACAGAGAGGCAGGAGGGCCCTGCTCTCAGTATAAGCTGGGTACACACTGCACGATCTGGTTAGTGCTATGAGGTGACTGAGGAGTAACAGAGAGGCAGGAGGGCCCTGCTCGCATTATAAGCTGGGTACACACTGCACGATCTGGTTAGTGCTATGGGGAGACTGGGGAGTAACAGAGAGGCAGGAGGGCCCTGCTCGCAGTATAAGCTGGGTACACACTGCACGATCTGGTTAGTGCTATGAGGAGACTGGGGAGTAACAGAGAGGCAGGAGGGCCCTGCTCGCAGTATAACTGGGTACACACTGCACGATCTGGTTAGTGCTATGAGGTGACTGGGGAGTAACAGAGAGGCAGGAGGGCCCTGCTCGCAGTATAAGCTGGGTACACACTGCACGATCTGGTTAGTGCTATGAGGTGACTGAGGAGTAACAGAGAGGCAGGAGGGCCCTGCTCACAGTATAAGCTGGGTATACACTGCACGATCTGGTTAGTGCTATGAGGTGACTGGGGAGTAACAGAGAGGCAGGAGGGCCCTGCTCGGAGTATAAGCTGGGTACACACTGCACGATCTGGTTAGTGCTATGAGGTGACTGAGGAGTAACAGAGAGGCAGGAGGGCCCTGCTCGCAGTATAAGCTGGGTACACACTGCACGATCTGGTTAGTGCTATGAGGAGACTGGGGAGTAACAGAGAGGAAGGAGGGCCCTGCTCACAGGATAAAGCTGGGTTACACACTGCACGATCTGGTTAGTGCTATGAGGAGACTGGGGAGTAACAGAGAGGCAGGAGGGCCCTGCTCGCAGTATAAGCTGGGTACACGCTGCACGATCTGGTTAGTGCTATGAGGTGACTGCGGAGTAACAGAGAGGCCGGAGGGCCCTGCTCGCAGTATAAGCTGGGTACACACTGCACAATCTGGTTAGTGGTATGAGGAGACTGGGGAGTAACAGAGAGGCAGGAGGGCCCTGCTCGCAGTATAAGCTGGGTACACACTGCACGATCTGGTTAGTGGTATGAGGAGACAGGGGAGTAACAGAGAGGCAGGAGGGCCCTGCTCGCAGTATAAGCTGGGGTACACATTGCACGATCTGGTTAGTGCTATGAGGAGACTGGGGAGTAACAGAGAGGCAGGAGGGCCCTGCTCGCAGTATAAGCTGGGTACACACTGCACGATCTGGTTAATGGTATGAGGAGACTGGGGAGTAACAGAGAGGCAGGAGGGCCCTGCTCGCAGTATAAGCTGGGTACACACTGCACGATCTGGTTAGTGCTATGAGGAGACTGGGGAGTCACAGAAAGGCAGGAGGGCCCTGCTCACAGTATAAGCTGGGTACACACTGCACGATCAGGTTAGTGCTATGGGGAGACTGGGGAGTAACAGAGAGGCAGGAGGGCCCTGCTCGCAGTATAAGCTGGGAACACACTGCACGATCTGGTTAGTGCTATGGGGAGACTGGGGAGTAACAGAGAGGTAGGAGGGCCCTGCTCGCAGTATAAGCTGGGTTCACACTGCATGATCTGGTTAGTGCTATGGGGAGACTGGGGAGTAACAGAGAGGCAGGAGGGCCCTGCTCGCAGTATAAGCTGGGTACACACTGCACGATCTGGTTAGTGCTATGAGGAGACTGGGGAGTAACAGAGAGGCAAGAGGTCCCTTCTCGCAGGATAAGCTGGGTACACACTGCATGATCTGGTTAGTGCTATGAGGAGACTGGGGAGTAACAGAGAGGCAGGAGGGCCCTGCTCGCAGGATAAGCTGGGTACACACTGCATGATCTGGTTAGTGCTATGAGGAGACTGGGGAGTAACAGAGAAGCTGGAGGTCCCTGCTCACAGGAATAAGCTGGGTACACACTGCACGATCTGGTTAGTGCTATGAGGAGACAGGGGAATAACAGAGAGGGAGGAGGGCCCTGCTCGCAGTATAAGTTGGGTACACACTGCACGATCTGGTTAGTGCTATGAGGAGACTGGGGAGTAACAGAGAGGCAGGAGGGCCCTGCTCGCAGTATAAGCTGGGTACACACTGCACGATCTGGTTAGTGCTATGAGGAGACTGGGGAATAAGAGAGAGGCAGGAGGGCCCTGCTCGCAGTATAAGCTGGGTACACACTGCATGATCTGGTTAGTGCTATGAGGAGACTGGGAAGTAACAGAGAGGCAGGAGGGCCCTGCTCACAGGAATAAGCTGGGTACACACTGCACGATCTTTTTAGTGCTATGGGGAGACTGGGGAGTAACAGAGAGGCAGGAGGGCCCTGCTCGCAGTATAAGCTGGGTACACACTGCACGATCTGGTTAGTGGTATGAGGAGACTGGGGAGTAACAGAGAGGCAGGAGGGCCCTGCTCGCAGGATAAGCTGGGAACACAATGCACGATCTGATTAGTGCTATGAGGAGACTGGGGAGTAACAGAGAGGCAGGAGGGCCCTGCTCACAGTATAAGCTGGGTACACACTGCACGATCTGGTTATTGCTATGAGGAGACTGGGGAGTAACAGAGAGGCAGGAGGGCCCTGCTCGCAGTATAAGCTGGGTACACATTGCTCGATCTGGTTAGGGCTATGAGGAGACTGGGGAGTAACAGAGAGGCAGGAGGGCCCTGCACGCAGTATAAGCTGGGTACACACTGCACGATCTGGTTAGTGCTATGAGGAGACTGGGGAGTAACAGAGAGGCAGGAGGGCCCTGCTCGCAGTATAAGCTGGGTACACACTGCACGATCTGGTTAGTGCTATGAGGTGACTTGTGAGTAACAGAGAGGCAGGAGGGCCCTGCTCGCAGTATAAGCTGGGTACACACTGCACGATCTGGTTAGTGCTATGAGGAGACTGGGGAGTCACAGAAAGGCAGGAGGGCCCTGCTCACAGTATAAGCTGGGTACACACTGCACGATCAGGTTAGTGCTATGGGGAGAGTGGGGAGTAACAGAGAGGCAGGAGGGCCCTGCTCGCAGTTTAAGCTGGGAACACACTGCACGATCTGGTTAGTGCTATGGGGAGACTGGGGAGTAACAGAGAGGCAGGAGGGCCCTGCTCGCAGTATAAGCTGGGTACACACTGCATGATCTGGTTAGTGCTATGGGGAGACTGGGGAGTAACAGAGAGGCAGGAGGGCCCTGCTCACAGGATAAGCTGGGTACACACTGCATGATCTGGTTAGTGCTATGAGGAGACTGGGGAGTAACAGAGAGGCAGGAGGGCCCTGCTCGCAGGATAAGCTGGGTACACACTGCATGATCTGGTTAGTGCTATGAGGAGACTGGGGAGTAACAGAGAGGCAGGAGGGCCCTGCTCACAGGAATAAGCTGGGTACACACTGCACGATCTGGTTAGTGCTATGAGCAGACTGGGTAATAACAGAGAGGGAGGAGGGCCCTGCTCGCAGTATAAGCTGGGTACACACTGCACGATCTGGTTAGTGCTATGAGGAGACTGGGGAATAACAGAGAGGCAGGAGGGCCCTGCTCGCAGTATAAGCTGGGTACACACTGCATGATCTGGTTAGTGCTATGAGGAGACTGGGAAGTAACAGAGAGGCAGGAGGGCCTTGCTCACAGGAATAAGCTGGGTACACACTGCACAATCTTTTTACTGCTATGGGGAGACTGGGGAGTAACAGAGAGGCAGGAGGGCCCTGCTCGCAGTATAAGCTGGGTACACACTGCACGATTTGGTTAGTGCTATGAGGAGACTGGGGAGTAACAGAGAGGCAGGAGGGCCCTGCTCGCAGGATAAGCTGGGTACACACTGCACGATCTGGTTAGTGCTATGAGGAGACTGGGGAGTAACAGAGAGGCAGGAGGGCCCTGCTCACAGTATAAGCTGAGTACACACTGCACGATCTGGTTAGTGCTATGAGGAGACTGGGGAGTAACAGAGAGGCAGGAGGGCCCTGCTCACAGTATAAGCTGGGTACACACTGCACGATCTGGTTAGTGGTATGAGGAGACTGGGGAGTAACAGAGAGGCAGGAGGGCCCTGCTCACAGGATAAAGCTGGGTTACACACTGCACGATCTGGTTAGTGCTATGAGGAGACTGGGGAGTAACAGAGAGGCAGGAGGGCCCTGCTCGCAGTATAAGCTGGGTACACACTGCACGATCTGGTTAGTGCTAGGAGGAGACTGGGGAGTAACAGAGAGGCAGGAGGGCCCTGCTCGCAGTATAAGCTGGTTACACAGTGCACGATCTGGTTAGTGCTATGAGGTGACTGAGGAGTAACAGAGAGGCAGGAGGGCCCTGCTCACAGTATAAGCTGGGTACACACTGCACGATCTGGTTAGTGCTATGAGGAGACTGGGGAGTAACAGAGAGGCAGGAGGGCCCTGCTCGCAGTATAAGCTGGGTACACATTGCACGATCTGGTTAGGGCTATGAGGAGACTGGGGAGTAACAGAGAGGCAGGAGGGCCCTGCACGCAGTATAAGCTGGGTACACACTGCACGATCTGGTTAGTGCTATGAGGAGACTGGGGAGTAACAGAGAGGCAGGAGGGCCCTGCTCGCAGTATAAGCTGGGTACACACTGCACGATCTGGTTAGTGCTATGAGGTGACTTGTGAGTAACAGAGAGGCAGGAGGGCCCTGCTCGCAGTATAAGCTGGGTACACACTGCACGATCTGGTTAGTGCTATGAGGAGACTGGGGAGTCACAGAAAGGCAGGAGGGCCCTGCTCACAGTATAAGCTGGGTACACACTGCACGATCAGGTTAGTGCTATGGGGAGACTGGGGAGTAACAGAGAGGCAGGAGGGCCCTGCTCGCAGTATAAGCTGGGAACACACTGCACGATCTGGTTAGTGCTATGGGGAGACTGGGGAGTAACAGAGAGGCAGGAGGGCCCTGCTCGCAGTATAAGCTGGGTACACACTGCATGATCTGGTAAGTGCTATGGGGAGACTGGGGAGTAACAGAGAGGCAGGAGGGCCGTGCTCACAGGATAAGCTGGGTACACACTGCATGATCTGGTTAGTGCTATGAGGAGACTGGGGAGTAACAGAGAGGCAGGAGGGCCCTGCTCGCAGGATAAGCTGGGTACACACTGCATGATCTGGTTAGTGCTATGAGGAGACTGGGGAGTAACAGAGAGGCAGGAGGGCCCTGCTCACAGGAATAAGCTGGGTACACACTGCACGATCTGGTTAGTGCTATGAGGAGACTGGGTAATAACAGAGAGGGAGGAGGGCCCTGCTCGCAGTATAAGCTGGGTACACACTGCACGATCTGGTTAGTGCTATGAGGAGACTGGGGAATAACAGAGAGGCAGGAGGGCCCTGCTCGCAGTATAAGCTGGGTACACACTGCATGATCTGGTTAGTGCTATGAGGAGACTGGGAAGTAACAGAGAGGCAGGAGGGCCCTGCTCACAGGAATAAGCTGGGTACACACTGCACAATCTTTTTACTGCTATGGGGAGACTGGGGAGTAACAGAGAGGCAGGAGGGCCCTGCTCGCAGTATAAGCTGGGTACACATTGCACGATCTGGTTAGGGCTATGAGGAGACTGGGGAGTAAAAGAGAGGCAGGAGGGCCCTGCACGCAGTATAAGCTGGGTACACACTGCACGATCTGGTTAGTGCTATGAGGAGACTGGGGAGTAACAGAGAAGCAGGAGGGCCCTGCTCGCAGTATAAGCTGGGTACACACTGCACGATCTGGTTAGTGCTATGAGGTGACTGCGGAGTAACAGAGAGGCCGGAGGGCCCTGCTCGCAGTATAAGCTGGGTACACACTGCACAATCTGGTTAGTGGTATGAGGAGACTGGGGAGTAACAGAGAGGCAGGAGGGCCCTGCTCGCAGTATAAGCTGGGTACACACTGCACGATCTGGTTAGTGGTATGAGGAGACAGGGGAGTAACAGAGAGGCAGGAGGGCCCTGCTCGCAGTATAAGCTGGGGTACACATTGCACGATCTGATTAGTGCTATGAGGAGACTGGGGAGTAACAGAGAGGCAGGAGGGCCCTGCTCGCAATATAAGCTGGGTACACACTGCACGATCTGGTTAATGGTATGAGGAGACTGGGGAGTAACAGAGAGGCAGGAGGGCCCTGCTCGCAGTATAAGCTGGGTACACATTGCACAATCTGGTTAGGGCTATGAGGAGACTGTGGAGTAACAGAGAGGCAGGAGGGCCCTGCACGCAGTATAAGCTGGGTACACACTGCACGATCTGGTTAGTGCTATGAGGAGACTGGGGAGTAACAGAGAGGCAGGAGGGCCCTGCTCGCAGTATAAGCTGGGTACACACTGCACGATCTGGTTAGTGCTATGAGGTGACTTGTGAGTAACAGAGAGGCAGGAGGGCCCTGCTCGCAGAATAAGCTGGGTACACACTGCATGATCTGGTTAGTGCTATGAGGAGACTGGGGAGTCACAGAAAGGCAGGAGGGCCCTGCTCACAGTATAAGCTGGGTACACACTGCACGATCAGGTTAGTGCTATGGGGAGACTGGGGAGTAACAGAGAGGCAGGAGGGCCCTGCTCGCAGTATAAGCTGGGAACACACTGCACGATCTGGTTAGTGCTATGGGGAGACTGGGGAGTAACAGAGAGGCAGGAGGGCCCTGCTCGCAGTATAAGCTGGGTACACACTGCACGATCTGGTTAGTGCTATGGGGAGACTGGGGAGTAACAGAGAGGCAGGAGGGCCCTGCTCACAGTATAAGCTGGGTACACACTGCACGATCTGTTTAGTGCTATGAGGAGACTGGGGAGTAACAGAGAGGCAAGAGGGCCCTTCTCGCAGGATAAGCTGGGTACACACTGCATGATCTGGTTAGTGCTATAAGGAGACTGGGGAGTAACAGAGAGGCAGGAGGGCCCTGCTCGCAGGATAAGCTGGGTACACACTGCATGATCTGGTTAGTGCTATGAGGAGACTGGGGAGTAACAGAGAGGCAGGAGGGCCCTGCTCACAGTATAAGCTGGGTACACACTGCACGATCTGCTTAGTACTATGAGGAGACTGGGGAGTAACAGAGAGGCAGGAGGGCCCTGCTCGCAGTATAAGCTCGGTACACACTGAACGATCTGGTTAGTGCTATGGGGAGACTGGGGAGTAACAGAGAGGCAGGAGGACCGTGCTCGCAGTATAAGCTGGGTTACACACTGCACGATCTGGTTAGTGCTATGAGGAGACTGGGGAATAACAGAGAGGCAGGAGGGCTCTGCTCGCAGTATAAGATGGGTACACACTGCACTATCTGGTTAGTGCTATGAGGAGACTGGGGAGTAACAGAGAGGCAGGAGGGCCCTGCTCGCAGTATAAGCTGGGTACACATTGCACGATCTGGTTAGTGCTATGAGGAGACTGGGGAGTAACAGAGTGGCAGGAGGGCCCTGCTCGCAGTATAAGCTGGGTACACATTGCACGATCTGGTTAGTGCTATGAGGAGACTGGGGAGTAACAGAGAGGCAGGAGGTCCCTGCTCGCAGTATAACTGGGTACACACTGCACGATCTGGTTAGTGCTATGAGGTGACTGGGGAGTAACAGAGAGGCAGGAGGGCCCTGCTCTCAGTATAAGCTGGGTACACACTGCACGATCTGGTTAGTGCTATGAGGAGACGGGGGAGTAACAGAGAGGCAGGAGGGCCCTGCTCGCAGTATAACTGGGTACACACTGCACGATCTGGTTAGTGCTATGAGGTGACTGGGGAGTAACAGAGAGGCAGGAGGGCCCTGCTCACAGTATAAGCTGGGTACACACTGCACGATCTGGTTAGTGCTATGAGGTGACTGAGGAGTAACAGAGAGGCAGGAGGGCCCTGCTCGCAGTATAAGCTGGGTACACACTGCACAATCTGGTTAGTGCTATGAGGTGACTGAGGAGTAACAGAGAGGCAGGAGGACCCTGCTCGCAGTATAAGCTGGGTACACACTGCACAATCTGGTTAGTGCTATGAGGTGACTGAGGAGTAACAGAGAGGCAGGAGGGCCCTGCTCGCAGTATAAGCTGGGTACACACTGCACGATCTGGTTAGTGCTATGAGGAGACTGGGGAGTAACAGAGAGGAACGAGGGCCCTGCTCACAGGATAAAGCTGGCTTACACACTGCACGATCTGGTTAGTGCTATGAGGAGACTGGGGAGTAACAGAGAGGCAGGAGGGCCCTGATAGAAGTATAAGCTGGGTACACACTGCACAATCTGTTTAGTGCTATGAGGAGACTGGGGAGTAACAGAGAGGCAGGAGGGCCCTGCTCGCAGTATAAGCTGGGTACACACTGCATGATCTGGTTAGTGCTATGAGGAGACTGGGGAGTAACAGAGAGGCAGGAGGGCCCTGCTCGCAGTATAAGCTGGGTACACACTGCACAATCTGGTTAGTGGTATGAGGAGACTGGGGAGTAACAGAGAGGCAGGAGGGCCCTGCTCGCAGTATAAGCTGGGTACACATTGCACGATCTGGTTAGTGCTATGAGGAGACTGGGGAGTAACAGAGAGGCAGAAGGGCTCTGCTCACAGGAATAATCTGGGTACACACTGCACGATCTGGTTAGTGCTATGAGGAGAGTGGGGAGTAACAGAGAGGCAGGAGGGCCCTGCTCGCAGTATAAGCTGGGTACACATTGCACGATCTGGTTAGTGCTATGAGGAGACTGGGGAGTAACAGAGAGGCAGGAGGGCCCTGCTCGCAGTATAAGCTTGGTACACACTGCACGATCTGGTTAGTGCTATGAGGAGACTTGGGAGTAACAGAGAGGCAGGAGAGCCCTGCTCGCAGTATAAGATGGGTACACACTGCACGATCTGGTTAGTGCTATAAGGAGACTGGGGAGTAACAGAGAGGCCGGAGGGTCCTGCTCACAGGAATAAGCTGGGTACACACTGCACGATCTGGTTAGTGCTATGAGGAGACTGGGGAGTAACAGAGAGGCAGGAGGGCCCTGCTCACAATATAAGCTGGGTACACACTGCACGATCTGGTTAGTGCTATAAGGAGACTAGGGAGTAACAGAGAGGCAGGAGGGCCCTGCTCACAGGAATAAGCTGGGTACACACTGCACGATCTGGTTAGTGCTATGAGGAGACTGGGGAGTAACAGAGAGGCAGGAGGGCCCTGCTCTCAGTATAAGCTGGGTACACACTGCACGATCTGGTTAGTGCTATGAGGTGACTGAGGAGTAACAGAGAGGCAGGAGGGCCCTGCTCGCATTATAAGCTGGGTACACACTGCACGATCTGGTTAGTGCTATGGGGAGACTGGGGAGTAACAGAGAGGCAGGAGGGCCCTGCTCGCAGTATAAGCTGGGTACACACTGCACGATCTGGTTAGTGCTATGAGGAGACTGGGGAGTAACAGAGAGGCAGGAGGGCCCTGCTCGCAGTATAACTGGGTACACACTGCACGATCTGGTTAGTGCTATGAGGTGACTGGGGAGTAACAGAGAGGCAGGAGGGCCCTGCTTGCAGTATAAGCTGGGTACACACTGCACGATCTGGTTAGTGCTATGAGGTGACTGAGGAGTAACAGAGAGGCAGGAGGGCCCTGCTCACAGTATAAGCTGGGTATACACTGCACGATCTGGTTAGTGCTATGAGGTGACTGGGGAGTAACAGAGAGGCAGGAGGGCCCTGCTCGGAGTATAAGCTGGGTACACACTGCACGATCTGGTTAGTGCTATGAGGTGACTGAGGAGTAACAGAGAGGCAGGAGGGCCCTGCTCGCAGTATAAGCTGGGTACACACTGCACGATCTGGTTAGTGCTATGAGGAGACTGGGGAGTAACAGAGAGGAAGGAGGGCCCTGCTCACAGGATAAAGCTGGGTTACACACTGCACGATCTGGTTAGTGCTATGAGGAGACTGGGGAGTAACAGAGAGGCAGGAGGGCCCTGCTCGCAGTATAAGCTGGGTACACGCTGCACGATCTGGTTAGTGCTATGAGGTGACTGCGGAGTAACAGAGAGGCCGGAGGGCCCTGCTCGCAGTATAAGCTGGGTACACACTGCACAATCTGGTTAGTGGTATGAGGAGACTGGGGAGTAACAGAGAGGCAGGAGGGCCCTGCTCGCAGTATAAGCTGGGTACACACTGCACGATCTGGTTAGTGGTATGAGGAGACAGGGGAGTAACAGAGAGGCAGGAGGGCCCTGCTCGCAGTATAAGCTGGGGTACACATTGCACGATCTGGTTAGTGCTATGAGGAGACTGGGGAGTAACAGAGAGGCAGGAGGGCCCTGCTCGCAGTATAAGCTGGGTACACACTGCACGATCTGGTTAATGGTATGAGGAGACTGGGGAGTAACAGAGAGGCAGGAGGGCCCTGCTCGCAGTATAAGCTGGGTACACACTGCACGATCTGGTTAGTGCTATGAGGAGACTGGGGAGTCACAGAAAGGCAGGAGGGCCCTGCTCACAGTATAAGCTGGGTACACACTGCACGATCAGGTTAGTGCTATGGGGAGACTGGGGAGTAACAGAGAGGCAGGAGGGCCCTGCTCGCAGTATAAGCTGGGAACACACTGCACGATCTGGTTAGTGCTATGGGGAGACTGGGGAGTAACAGAGAGGCAGGAGGGCCCTGCTCGCAGTATAAGCTGGGTTCACACTGCATGATCTGGTTAGTGCTATGGGGAGACTGGGGAGTAACAGAGAGGCAGGAGGGCCCTGCTCACAGTATAAGCTGGGTACACACTGCACGATCTGGTTAGTGCTATGAGGAGACTGGGGAGTAACAGAGAGGCAAGAGGTCCCTTCTCGCAGGATAAGCTGGGTACACACTGCATGATCTGGTTAGTGCTATGAGGAGACTGGGTAGTAACAGAGAGGCAGGAGGGCCCTGCTCGCAGGATAAGCTGGGTACACACTGCATGATCTGGTTAGTGCTATGAGGAGACTGGGGAGTAACAGAGAAGCAGGAGGTCCCTGCTCACAGGAATAAGCTGGGTACACACTGCACGATCTGGTTAGTGCTATGAGGAGACTGGGGAATAACAGAGAGGGAGGAGGGCCCTGCTCGCAGTATAAGTTGGGTACACACTGCACGATCTGGTTAGTGCTATGAGGAGACTGGGGAGTAACAGAGAGGCAGGAGGGCCCTGCTCGCAGTATAAGCTGGGTACACACTGCACGATCTGGTTAGTGCTATGAGGAGACTGGGGAATAAGAGAGAGGCAGGAGGGCCCTGCTCGCAGTATAAGCCGGGTACACACTGCATGATCTGGTTAGTGCTATGAGGAGACTGGGAAGTAACAGAGAGGCAGGAGGGCCCTGCTCACAGGAATAAGCTGGGTACACACTGCACGATCTTTTTAGTGCTATGGGGAGACTGGGGAGTAACAGAGAGGCAGGAGGGCCCTGCTCGCAGTATAAGCAGGGTACACACTGCACGATCTGGTTAGTGCTATGAGGAGACTGGGGAGTAACAGAGAGGCAGGAGGGCCCTGCTCGCAGGATAAGCTGGGAACACAATGCACGATCTGATTAGTGCTATGAGGAGACTGGGGAGTAACAGAGAGGCAGGAGGGCCCTGCTCACAGTATAAGCTGGGTACACACTGCACGATCTGGTTATTGCTATGAGGAGACTGGGGAGTAACAGAGAGGCAGGAGGGCCCTGCTCGCAGTATAAGCTGGGTACACATTGCTCGATCTGGTTAGGGCTATGAGGAGACTGGGGAGTAACAGAGAGGCAGGAGGGCCCTGCACGCAGTATAAGCTGGGTACACACTGCACGATCTGGTTAGTGCTATGAGGAGACTGGGGAGTAACAGAGAGGCAGGAGGGCCCTGCTCGCAGTATAAGCTGGGTACACACTGCACGATCTGGTTAGTGCTATGAGGTGACTTGTGAGTAACAGAGAGGCAGGAGGGCCCTGCTCGCAGTATAAGCTGGGTACACACTGAACGATCTGGTTAGTGCTATGAGGAGACTGGGGAGTCACAGAAAGGCAGGAGGGCCCTGCTCACAGTATAAGCTGGGTACACACTGCACGATCAGGTTAGTGCTATGGGGAGAGTGGGGAGTAACAGAGAGGCAGGAGGGCCCTGCTCGCAGTATAAGCTGGGAACACACTGCACGATCTGGTTAGTGCTATGGGGAGACTGGGGAGTAACAGAGAGGCAGGAGGGCCCTGCTCACAGTATAAGCTGGGTACACACTGCATGATCTGATTAGTGCTATGGGGAGACTGGGGAGTAACAGAGAGGCAGGAGGGCCCTGCTCACAGGATAAGCTGGGTACACACTGCATGATCTGGTTAGTGCTATGAGGAGACTGGGGAGTAACAGAGAGGCAGGAGGGCCCTGCTCGCAGGATAAGCTGGGTACACACTGCATGATCTGGTTAGTGCTATGAGGAGACTGGGGAGTAACAGAGAGGCAGGAGGGCCCTGCTCACAGGAATAAGCTGGGTACACACTGCACGATCTGGTTAGTGCTATGAGGAGACTGGGTAATAACAGAGAGGGAGGAGGGCCCTGCTCGCAGTATAAGCTGGGTACACACTGCACGATCTGGTTAGTGCTATGAGGAGACTGGGGAATAACAGAGAGGCAGGAGGGCCCTGCTCGCAGTATAAGCTGGGTACACACTGCATGATCTGGTTAGTGCTATGAGGAGACTGGGAAGTAACAGAGAGGCAGGAGGGCCTTGCTCACAGGAATAAGCTGGGTACACACTGCACAATCTTTTTACTGCTATGGGGAGACTGGGGAGTAACAGAGAGGCAGGAGGGCCCTGCTCGCAGTATAAGCTGGGTACACACTGCACGATTTGGTTAGTGCTATGAGGAGACTGGGGAGTAACAGAGAGGCAGGAGGGCCCTGCTCGCAGGATAAGCTGGGTACACACTGCACGATCTGGTTAGTGCTATGAGGAGACTGGGGAGTAACAGAGAGGCAGGAGGGCCCTGCTCACAGTATAAGCTGAGTACACACTGCACGATCTGGTTAGTGCTATGAGGAGACTGGGGAGTAACAGAGAGGGAGGAGGGCCCTGCTCACAGTATAAGCTGGGTACACACTGCACGATCTGGTTAGTGGTATGAGGAGACTGGGGAGTAACAGAGAGGCAGGAGGGCCCTGCTCACAGGATAAAGCTGGGTTACACACTGCACGATCTGGTTAGTGCTATGAGGAGACTGGGGAGTAACAGAGAGGCAGGAGGGCCCTGCTCGCAGTATAAGCTGGGTACACACTGCACGATCTGGTTAGTGCTAGGAGGAGACTGGGGAGTAACAGAGAGGCAGGAGGGCCCTGCTCGCAGTATAAGCTGGGTACACAGTGCACGATCTGGTTAGTGCTATGAGGTGACTGAGGAGTAACAGAGAGGCAGGAGGGCCCTGCTCACAGTATAAGCTGGGTACACACTGCACGATCTGGTTAGTGCTATGAGGAGACTGGGGAGTAACAGAGAGGCAGGAGGGCCCTGCTCGCAGAATAAGCTGGGTACACATTGCACGATCTGGTTAGGGCTATGAGGAGACTGGGGAGTAACAGAGAGGCAGGAGGGCCCTGCACGCAGTATAAGCTGGGTACACACTGCACGATCTGGTTAGTGCTATGAGGAGACTGGGGAGTAACAGAGAGGCAGGAGGGCCCTGCTCGCAGTATAAGCTGGGTACACACTGCACGATCTGGTTAGTGCTATGAGGTGACTTGTGAGTAACAGAGAGGCAGGAGGGCCCTGCTCGCAGTATAAGCTGGGTACACACTGCACGATCTGGTTAGTGCTATGAGGAGACTGGGGAGTCACAGAAAGGCAGGAGGGCCCTGCTCACAGTATAAGCTGGGTACACACTGCACGTTCAGGTTAGTGCTATGGGGAGACTGGGGAGTAACAGAGAGGCAGGAGGGCCCTGCTCGCAGTATAAGCTGGGAACACACTGCACGATCTGGTTAGTGCTATGGGGAGACTGGGGAGTAACAGAGAGGCAGGAGGGCCCTGCTCGCAGTATAAGCTGGGTACACACTGCATGATCTGGTAAGTGCTATGGGGAGACTGGGGAGTAACAGAGAGGCAGGAGGGCCATGCTCACAGGATAAGCTGGGTACACACTGCATGATCTGGTTAGTGCTATGAGGAGACTGGGGAGTAACAGAGAGGCAGGAGGGCCCTGCTCGCAGGATAAGCTGGGTACACACTGCATGATCTGGTTAGTGCTATGAGGAGACTGGGGAGTAACAGAGAGGCAGGAGGGCCCTGCTCACAGGAATAAGCTGGGTACACACTGCACGATCTGGTTAGTGCTATGAGGAGACTGGGTAATAACAGAGAGGGAGGAGGGCCCTGCTCGCAGTATAAGCTGGGTACACACTGCACGATCTGGTTAGTGCTATGAGGAGACTGGGGAATAACAGAGAGGCAGGAGGGCCCTGCTCGCAGTATAAGCTGGGTACACACTGCATGATCTGGTTAGTGCTATGAGGAGACTGGGAAGTAACAGAGAGGCAGGAGGGCCCTGCTCACAGGAATAAGCTGGGTACACACTGCACAATCTTTTTACTGCTATGGGGAGACTGGGGAGTAACAGAGAGGCAGGAGGGCCCTGCTCGCAGTATAAGCTGGGTACACATTGCACGATCTGGTTAGGGCTATGAGGAGACTGGGGAGTAACAGAGAGGCAGGAGGGCCCTGCACGCAGTATAAGCTGGGTACACACTGCACGATCTGGTTAGTGCTATGAGGAGACTGGGGAGTAACAGAGAGGCAGGAGGGCCCTGCTCGCAGTATAAGCTGGGTACACACTGCACGATCTGGTTAGTGCTATGAGGTGACTTGTGAGTAACAGAGAGGCAGGAGGGCCCTGCTCGCAGTATAAGCTGGGTACACACTGCACGATCTGGTTAGTGCTATGAGGAGACTGGGGAGTCACAGAAAGGCAGGAAGGCCCTGCTCACAGTATAAGCTGGGTACACACTGCACGATCAGGTTAGTGCTATGGGGAGACTGGGCAGTAACAGAGAGGCAGGAGGGCCCTGCTCACAGTATAAGCTGGGTACACATTGCACGATCTGGTTAGTGCTATGAGGAGACTGGGGAGTAACAGAGAGGCAGGAGGGCCCTGCTCGCAGTATAAGCTTGGTACACACTGCACGATCTGGTAGTGCTATGAGGTGACTGCGGAGTAAAAGAGAGGCCGGAGGGCCCTGCTCGCAGTATAAGCTGGGTACACACTGCACAATCTGGTTAGTGGTATGAGGAGACTGGGGAGTAACAGAGAGGCAGGAGGGCCCTGCTCGCAGTATAAGATGGGTACACACTGCACGATCTGGTTAGTGCTATGAGGAGACTGGGGAGTAACAGAGAGGAAGGAGGGCCCTGCTCGCAGTATAAGCTGGGTACTCACTGCACGATCTGGTTAGTGCTATGAGGAGACTGGGGAGTAACAGAGAGGAAGGAGGGCCCTGCTCGCAGTATAAGCTGGGTACACACTGCACGATCTGTTTAGTGCTATGAGGTGACTGAGGATTAACAGAGAGGCAGGAGGCCCCTGCTTGCAGTATAAGCTGGGTACACACTGCACGATCTGGTTAGTGCTATGAGGAGACTGGGGAGTAACAGAGAGGCAGGAGGACCCTGCTCGCAGTATAAGCTGGGTACTCACTGCACGATCTGGTTAGTGCTATGAGGAGACTGGGGAGTAACAGAGAGGAAGGAGGGCCCTGCTCGCAGTATAAGCTGGGTACACACTGCACGATCTGTTTAGTGCTATGAGGTGACTGAGGATTAACAGAGAGGCAGGAGGCCCCTGCTTGCAGTATAAGCTGGGTACACACTGCACGATCTGGTTAGTGCTATGAGGAGACTGGGGAGTAACAGAGAGGCAGGAGGGTCCTGCTCGCAGTATAAGCTGGGTACACACTGCACGATCTGGTTAGTGCTATGAGGAGGCTGGGGAGTAACAGAGAGGAAGGAGGGCCCTGCTCGCAGTATAAGCTGGGTACACTGCACAATCTGTTTAGTGCTATGATAAGACTGGGGAGTAACAGAGAGGCAGGAGGGCCCTGCTTGCAGTATAAGCTGGGTACACTGCACAATCTGTTTAGTGCTATGAGAAGACTGGGGAGTAACAGAGAGGCAGGAGGGCCCTGCTTGCAGTATAAGCTGGGTACACACTGCACGATCTGTTTAGTGCTATGAGGAGACTGGGGAGTAAGAGAGAGGAAGGAGGGCCCTGCTCGCAGTATGAGCTGGGTACACACTGCACGATCTGGTTAGTGCTATGAGGAGACTGGGGAGTAACAGAGAGGCAGGAGGGCCCTGCTCACAGGATAAAGCTGGGTTACACACTGCACGATCTGGTTAGTGCTGTGAGGTGACTGAGGAGTAACAGAGAGGCAGGAGGGCCCTGCTCACAGTATAAGCTGGGTACACACTGCACAATCTGGTTAGTGCTATGAGGAGACTGGGAAGTAACAGAGAGGCAGGAGGGCACTACTCGCAGTGTAAGCTGGGTACACACTGCACAATCTGGTTAGTGGTATGAGGAGACTGGGAAGTAACAGAGAGGCAGGAGGGCCATGATGTCAGTATAAGCTGGGTACACACTGCACGATCTGGTTAGTGCTATGAGGAGACTGGGGAGTAACAGAGAGGCAGGAGGACCCTGCTCGCAGTATAACTGGGTACACACTGCACGATCTGGTTAGTGCGATGAGGAGACTGGGGAGTAACAGAGAGGCAGGAGGCCCCTGCTCGCAGTATAAGCTGGGTACACACTGCACGATCTGGTTAGTGCTATGAGGAGACTGGGAATTAACAGAGAGGCAGGAGGGCCCTGCTCGCAGGAATAAGCTGGGTACACACTGCACGATCTGGTTAGTGCTGAGGAGACTGGGGAGTGACAGAGAGGCAGGAGGGCCCTGCTCACAGTATAAGCTGGGTACACACTGCACGATCTGGGTAGTACTATGAGGTGACTGGGGAGTAACAGAGAGGCAGGAGGGCCCTGCTCGCAGTATAACTGGGTACACACTGCATGATCTGGTTAGTGCTATGAGGAGACTGGGGAGTAACAGAGAAGCAGGAGGACCCTGCTCGCAGTATAAGCTGGGTACACACTGCACGATCTGGTTAGTGCTATGAGGAGACTGGGAATTAACAGAGAGGCAGGAGGGCCCTGCTCGCAGGAATAAGCTGGGTACACACTGCACGATCTGGTTAGTGCTGAGGAGACTGGGGAGTGACAGAGAGGCAGGAGGGCCCTGCTCACAGTATAAGCTGGGTACACACTGCACGATCTGGTTAGTGCTATGGGGAGACTGGGGAGTAACAGAGAGGCAGGAGGGCCCTGCTCGCAGTATAAGCTGGGTACACACTGCACGATCTGGTTAGTGCTATGAGGAGACTGGGGAGTAACAGAGAGGCAGGAGGGCCCTGCTCGCAGTATAACTGGGTACACACTGCACGATCTGGTTAGTGCTATGAGGTGACAGGGGAGTAACAGAGAGGCAGGAGGGCCCTGCTCGCAGTATAAGCTGGGTACACACTGCACGATCTGGTTAGTGCTATGAGGTGACTGAGGAGTAACAGAGAGGCAGGAGGGCCCTGCTCACAGTATAAGCTGGGTATACACTGCACGATCTGGTTAGTGCTATGAGGTGACTGGGGAGTAACAGAGAGGCAGGAGGGCCCTGCTCGCAGTATAAGCTGGGTACACACTGCACGATCTGGTTAGTGCTATGAGGTGACTGAGGAGTAACAGAGAGGCAGGAGGGCCCTGCTCGCAGTATAAGCTGGGTACACACTGCACGATCTGGTTAGTGCTATGCGGAGACTGGGGAGTAACAGAGAGGAAGGAGGGCCCTGCTCGCAGTATAAGCTGGGTACACACTGCACGATCTGGTTAGTGGTATGAGGAGACTGGGGAGTAACAGAGAGGCAGGAGGGCCCTGCTCGCAGTATAAGCTGGGTACACACTGCACAATCTGGTTAGTGGTATGAGGAGACTGGGGAGTAACAGAGAGGCAGGAGGGCCCTGCTCGCAGTATAACCTGGGTACACACTGCACGATCTGGTTAGTGCTATGAGGAGACTGGGGAGTAACAGAGAGGCAGGAGGGCCCTGCTCGCAGTATAAGCTGGGTACACACTGCACGATCTGGTTAGTGGTATGAGGAGACTGGGGAGTAACAGAGAGGCAGGAGGGCCCTGCTCGCAGTATAAGATGGATACACACTGCACGATCTGGTTAGTGCTATAAGGAGACTGGGGAGTAACAGAGAGGCAGGAGGGCCCTGCTCACAGGAGTAAGCTGGGTACACACTGCACGATCTGGTTAGTGCTATGAAGAGACTGGGGAGTAACAGAGAGGCAGGAGGGCCCTGCTCACAGTATAAGCTGGGTACACACTGCACGATCAGGTTAGTGCTATGGGGAGACTGGGCAGTAACAGAGAGGCAGGAGGGCCCTGCTCACAGTATAAGCTGGGTACACATTGCACGATCTGGTTAGTGCTATGAGGAGACTGGGGAGTAACAGAGAGGCAGGAGGGCCCTGCTCGCAGTATAAGCTTGGTACACACTGCACGATCTGGTAGTGCTATGAGGTGACTGCGGAGTAAAAGAGAGGCCGGAGGGCCCTGCTCGCAGTATAAGCTGGGTACACACTGCACAATCTGGTTAGTGGTATGAGGAGACTGGGGAGTAACAGAGAGGCAGGAGGGCCCTGCTCGCAGTATAAGATGGGTACACACTGCACGATCTGGTTAGTGCTATGAGGAGACTGGGGAGTAACAGAGAGGAAGGAGGGCCCTGCTCGCAGTATAAGCTGGGTACTCACTGCACGATCTGGTTAGTGCTATGAGGAGACTGGGGAGTAACAGAGAGGAAGGAGGGCCCTGCTCGCAGTATAAGCTGGGTACACACTGCACGATCTGTTTAGTGCTATGAGGTGACTGAGGATTAACAGAGAGGCAGGAGGCCCCTGCTTGCAGTATAAGCTGGGTACACACTGCACGATCTGGTTAGTGCTATGAGGAGACTGGGGAGTAACAGAGAGGCAGGAGGACCCTGCTCGCAGTATAAGCTGGGTACTCACTGCACGATCTGGTTAGTGCTATGAGGAGACTGGGGAGTAACAGAGAGGAAGGAGGGCCCTGCTCGCAGTATCAGCTGGGTACACACTGCACGATCGGTTTAGTGCTATGAGGTGACTGAGGATTAACAGAGAGGCAGGAGGCCCCTGCAAACAGTATAAGCTGGGTACACACTGCACAATCTGGTTAGTGCTAGGAGGAGACTGGGGAGTAACAGAGAGGCAGGAGGGCCCTGCTTGCAGTATAAGCTGGGTACACTGCACGATCTGTTTAGTGCTATGAGGAGACTGGGGAGTAACAGAGAGGCAGGAGGGTCCTGCTCGCAGTATAAGCTGGGTACACACTGCACGATCTGGTTAGTGCTATGAGGAGGCTGGGGAGTAACAGAGAGGAAGGAGGGCCCTGCTCGCAGTATAAGCTGGGTACACTGCACAATCTGTTTAGTGCTATGATAAGACTGGGGAGTAACAGAGAGGCAGGAGGGCCCTGCTTGCAGTATAAGCTGGGTACACTGCACAATCTGTTTAGTGCTATGAGAAGACTGGGGAGTAACAGAGAGGCAGGAGGGCCCTGCTTGCAGTATAAGCTGGGTACACACTGCACGATCTGTTTAGTGCTATGAGGAGACTGGGGAGTAAGAGAGAGGAAGGAGGGCCCTGCTCGCAGTATGAGCTGGGTACACACTGCACGATCTGGTTAGTGCTATGAGGAGACTGGGGAGTAACAGAGAGGCAGGAGGGCCCTGCTCACAGGATAAAGCTGGGTTACACACTGCACGATCTGGTTAGTGCTGTGAGGTGACTGAGGAGTAACAGAGAGGCAGGAGGGCCCTGCTCACAGTATAAGCTGGGTACACACTGCACAATCTGGTTAGTGCTATGAGGAGACTGGGAAGTAACAGAGAGGCAGGAGGGCCATGATGTCAGTATAAGCTGGGTACACACTGCACGATCTGGTTAGTGCTATGAGGAGACTGGGGAGTAACAGAGAGGCAGGAGGACCCTGCTCGCAGTATAACTGGGTACACACTGCACGATCTGGTTAGTGCGATGAGGAGACTGGGGAGTAACAGAGAGGCAGGAGGCCCCTGCTCGCAGTATAAGCTGGGTACACACTGCACGATCTGGTTAGTGCTATGAGGAGACTGGGAATTAACAGAGAGGCAGGAGGGCCCTGCTCGCAGGAATAAGCTGGGTACACACTGCACGATCTGGTTAGTGCTGAGGAGACTGGGGAGTGACAGAGAGGCAGGAGGGCCCTGCTCACAGTATAAGCTGGGTACACACTGCACGATCTGGGTAGTACTATGAGGTGACTGGGGAGTAACAGAGAGGCAGGAGGGCCCTGCTCGCAGTATAACTGGGTACACACTGCATGATCTGGTTAGTGCTATGAGGAGACTGGGGAGTAACAGAGAAGCAGGAGGACCCTGCTCGCAGTATAAGCTGGGTACACACTGCACGATCTGGTTAGTGCTATGAGGAGACTGGGAATTAACAGAGAGGCAGGAGGGCCCTGCTCGCAGGAATAAGCTGGGTACACACTGCACGATCTGGTTAGTGCTGAGGAGACTGGGGAGTGACAGAGAGGCAGGAGGGCCCTGCTCACAGTATAAGCTGGGTACACACTGCACGATCTGGTTAGTGCTATGGGGAGACTGGGGAGTAACAGAGAGGCAGGAGGGCCCTGCTCGCAGTATAAGCTGGGTACACACTGCACGATCTGGTTAGTGCTATGAGGAGACTGGGGAGTAACAGAGAGGCAGGAGGGCCCTGCTCGCAGTATAACTGGGTACACACTGCACGATCTGGTTAGTGCTATGAGGTGACAGGGGAGTAACAGAGAGGCAGGAGGGCCCTGCTCGCAGTATAAGCTGGGTACACACTGCACGATCTGGTTAGTGCTATGAGGTGACTGAGGAGTAACAGAGAGGCAGGAGGGCCCTGCTCACAGTATAAGCTGGGTATACACTGCACGATCTGGTTAGTGCTATGAGGTGACTGGGGAGTAACAGAGAGGCAGGAGGGCCCTGCTCGCAGTATAAGCTGGGTACACACTGCACGATCTGGTTAGTGCTATGAGGTGACTGAGGAGTAACAGAGAGGCAGGAGGGCCCTGCTCGCAGTATAAGCTGGGTACACACTGCACGATCTGGTTAGTGCTATGCGGAGACTGGGGAGTAACAGAGAGGAAGGAGGGCCCTGCTCACAGGATAAAGCTGGGTACACACTGCACAATCTGGTTAGTGGTATGAGGAGACTGGGTAGTAACAGAGAGGCAGGAGGGCCCTGCTCGCAGTATAAGCTGGGTACACACTGCACGATCTGGTTAGTGGTATGAGGAGACTGGGGAGTAACAGAGAGGCAGGAGGGCCCTGCTCGCAGTATAAGCTGGGTACACACTGCACAATCTGGTTAGTGGTATGAGGAGACTGGGGAGTAACAGAGAGGCAGGAGGGCCCTGCTCGCAGTATAACCTGGGTACACACTGCACGATCTGGTTAGTGCTATGAGGAGACTGGGGAGTAACAGAGAGGCAGGAGGGCCCTGCTCGCAGTATAAGCTGGGTACACACTGCACGATCTGGTTAGTGGTATGAGGAGACTGGGGAGTAACAGAGAGGCAGGAGGGCCCTGCTCGCAGTATAAGATGGATACACACTGCACGATCTGGTTAGTGCTATAAGGAGACTGGGGAGTAACAGAGAGGCAGGAGGGCCCTGCTCACAGGAGTAAGCTGGGTACACACTGCACGATCTGGTTAGTGCTATGAAGAGACTGGGGAGTAACAGAGAGGCAGGAGGGCCCTGCTCGCAGTATAAGCTGGGTACACACTGCACGATCTGGTTAGTGCTATGAGGTGACTGGGGATTAACAGAGAGGCAGGAGGGCCCTGCTCGCAGTATAAGCTGGGTACACACTGCACGATCTGGTTAGTGGTATGAGGAGACTGGGGAGTAACAGAGAGGCAGGAGGGCCCTGCTCACAGGATAAACCTGGGTACACACTGCACAATCTGGTTAGTGCTATGAGGAGACTGGGGAGTAACAGAGAGGCAGGAGGCCCTGCTCACAGTATAAGCTGGTTACACACTGCACGATCTGGTTAGTGCTATGAGGAGACTGGGGAGTAACAGAGAGGCAGGAGGGCCCTGCTCGCAGGATAAGCTGGGTACACATTGCTCGATCTGGTTATTGCTATGAGGAGACTGGGGAGTAACAGAGAGGCAGGAGGGCCCTGCTCTCAGTATAAGCTGGGTACACATTGCACGATCTGGTTAGTGCTATGAGGAGACTGGGGAGTAACAGAGAGGCAGGAGGGCCCTGCTAGCAGTATAAGCTGGGTACACACTGCACAATCTGGTTAGTGCTATGTGGAGACTGGGGAGTAACAGAGAGGCAGGAGGGCCCTGCTCACAGTATAAGCTGGGTACACACTGCACGATCTGGTTAGTGCTATGAGGAGACTGGGGAGTAACAGAGAGGCAGGAGGGCCCTGCTCACAGTATAAGCTGGGTACACACTGCACGATCTGGTTAGTGCTATGAGGAGACTGGGGAGTAAGAGAGAGGGAGGAGGACCCTGCTCGCAGGATAAGCTGGGTACACAATGCACGATCTGGTTATTGCTATGAGGAGACTGCGGAGTAACAGAGAGGCAGGAGGGCCCTGCTCGCAGTATAAGCTGGGTTCACATTGCACGATCTGGTTAGGGCTATGAGGAGACTGGGGAGTAACAGAGAGGCAGGAGGGCCCTGCACGCAGTATAAGCTGGGTACACACTGCACGATCTGGTTAGTGCTATGAGGAGACTGGGGAGTAACAGAGAGGCAGGAGGGCCCTGCTCGCAGTATAAGCTGGGTACACACTGCACGATCTGGTTAGTGCTATGAGGTGACTTGTGAGTAACAGAGAGGCAGGAGGGCCCTGCTCGCAGAATAAGCTGGGTACACACTGCATGATCTGGTTAGTGCTATGAGGAGACTGGGGAGTCACAGAAAGGCAGGAGGGCCCTGCTCACAGTATAAGCTGGGTACACACTGCACGATCAGGTTAGTGCTATGGGGAGACTGGGGAGTAACAGAGAGGCAGGAGGGCCCTGCTCGCAGTATAAGCTGGGAACACACTGCACGATCTGGTTAGTGCTATGGGGAGACTGGGGAGTAACAGAGAGGCAGGAGGGCCCTGCTCGCAGTATAAGCTGGGTACACACTGCACGATCTGGTTAGTGCTATGGGGAGACTGGGGAGTAACAGAGAGGCAGGAGGGCCCTGCTCACAGTATAAGCTGGGTACACACTGCACGATCTGGTTAGTGCTATGAGGAGACTGGGGAGTAACAGAGAGGCAAGAGGGCCCTTCTCGCAGGATAAGCTGGGTACACACTGCATGATCTGGTTAGTGCTATGAGGAGACTGGGGAGTAACAGAGAGGCAGGAGGGCCCTGCTCGCAGGATAAGCTGGGTACACACTGCATGATCTGGTTAGTGCTATGAGGAGACTGGGGAGTAACAGAGAGGCAGGAGGGCCCTGCTCACAGTATAAGCTGGGTACACACTGCACGATCTGCTTAGTACTATGAGGAGACTGGGGAGTAACAGAGAGGCAGGAGGGCCCTGCTCGCAGTATAAGCTCGGTACACACTGCACGATCTGGTTAGTGCTATGGGGAGACTGGGGAGTAACAGAGAGGCAGGAGGACCGTGCTCGCAGTATAAGCTGGCTTACACACTGCACGATCTGGTTAGTGCTATGAGGAGACTGGGGAATAACAGAGAGGCAGGAGGGCCCTGCTCGCAGTATAAGATGGGTACACACTGCACTATCTGGTTAGTGCTATGAGGAGACTGGGGAGTAACAGAGAGGCAGGAGGGCCCTGCTCGCAGTATAAGCTGGGTACACATTGCACGATCTGGTTAGTGCTATGAGGAGACTGGGGAGTAACAGAGAGGCAGGAGGGCCCTGCTCGCAGTATAAGCTGGGTACACATTGCACGATCTGGTTAGTGCTATGAGGAGACTGGGGAGTAACAGAGAGGCAGGAGGGCCCTGCTCGCAGTATAACTGGGTACACACTGCACGATCTGGTTAGTGCTATGAGGTGACTGGGGAGTAACAGAGAGGCAGGAGGGCCCTGCTCTCAGTATAAGCTGGGTACACACTGCACGATCTGGTTAGTGCTATGAGGAGACGGGGGAGTAACAGAGAGGCAGGAGGGCCCTGCTCGCAGTATAACTGGGTACACACTGCACGATCTGGTTAGTGCTATGAGGTGACTGGGGAGTAACAGAGAGGCAGGAGGGCCCTGCTCACAGTATAAGCTGGGTACACACTGCACGATCTGGTTAGTGCTATGAGGTGACTGAGGAGTAACAGAGAGGCAGGAGGGCCCTGCTCGCAGTATAAGCTGGGTACACACTGCACAATCTGGTTAGTGCTATGAGGTGACTGAGGAGTAACAGAGAGGCAGGAGGGCCCTGCTCACAGTATAAGCTGGGTATACACTGCACGATCTGGTTAGTGCTATGAGGTGACTGGGGAGTAACAGAGAGGCAGGAGGGCCCTGCTCGCAGTATAAGCTGGGTACACACTGCACGATCTGGTTAGTGCTATGAGGTGACTGAGGAGTAACAGAGAGGCAGGAGGGCCCTGCTCGCAGTATAAGCTGGGTACACACTGCACGATCTGGTTAGTGCTATGAGGAGACTGGGGAGTAACAGAGAGGAACGAGGGCCCTGCTCACAGGATAAAGCTGGCTTACACACTGCACGATCTGGTTAGTGCTATGAGGAGACTGGGGAGTAACAGAGAGGCAGGAGGGCCCTGATCGAAGTATAAGCTGGGTACACACTGCACAATCTGTTTAGTGCTATGAGGAGACTGGGGAGTAACAGAGAGGCAGGAGGGCCCTGCTCGCAGTATAAGCTGGGTACACACTGCATGATCTGGTTAGTGCTATGAGGAGACTGGGGAGTAACAGAGAGGCAGGAGGGCCCTGCTCGCAGTATAAGCTGGGTACACACTGCACAATCTGGTTAGTGGTATGAGGAGACTGGGGAGTAACAGAGAGGCAGGAGGGCCCTGCTCGCAGTATAAGCTGGGTACACATTGCACGATCTGGTTAGTGCTATGAGGAGACTGGGGAGTAACAGAGAGGCAGGAGGGCCCTGCTCACAGTATAAGCTGGGTACACACTGCACGATCTGGTTAGTGCTATGAGGTGACTGAGGAGTAACAGAGAGGCAGGAGGGCCCTGCTCGCAGTATAAGCTGGGTACACACTGCACAATCTGGTTAGTGCTATGAGGTGACTGAGGAGTAACAGAGAGGCAGGAGGGCCCTGCTCACAGTATAAGCTGGGTATACACTGCACGATCTGGTTAGTGCTATGAGGTGACTGGGGAGTAACAGAGAGGCAGGAGGGCCCTGCTCGCAGTATAAGCTGGGTACACACTGCACGATCTGGTTAGTGCTATGAGGTGACTGAGGAGTAACAGAGAGGCAGGAGGGCCCTGCTCGCAGTATAAGCTGGGTACACACTGCACGATCTGGTTAGTGCTATGAGGAGACTGGGGAGTAACAGAGAGGAACGAGGGCCCTGCTCACAGGATAAAGCTGGCTTACACACTGCACGATCTGGTTAGTGCTATGAGGAGACTGGGGAGTAACAGAGAGGCAGGAGGGCCCTGATCGAAGTATAAGCTGGGTACACACTGCACAATCTGTTTAGTGCTATGAGGAGACTGGGGAGTAACAGAGAGGCAGGAGGGCCCTGCTCGCAGTATAAGCTGGGTACACACTGCATGATCTGGTTAGTGCTATGAGGAGACTGGGGAGTAACAGAGAGGCAGGAGGGCCCTGCTCGCAGTATAAGCTGGGTACACACTGCACAATCTGGTTAGTGGTATGAGGAGACTGGGGAGTAACAGAGAGGCAGGAGGGCCCTGCTCGCAGTATAAGCTGGGTACACATTGCACGATCTGGTTAGTGCTATGAGGAGACTGGGGAGTAACAGAGAGGCAGAAGGGCTCTGCTCACAGGAATAATCTGGGTACACACTGCACGATCTGGTTAGTGCTATGAGGAGAGTGGGGAGTAACAGAGAGGCAGGAGGGCCCTGCTCGCAGTATAAGCTGGGTACACATTGCACGATCTGGTTAGTGCTATGAGGAGACTGGGGAGTAACAGAGAGGCAGGAGGGCCCTGCTCGCAGTATAAGCTTGGTACACACTGCACGATCTGGTTAGTGCTATGAGGAGACTTGGGAGTAACAGAGAGGCAGGAGAGCCCTGCTCGCAGTATAAGATGGGTACACACTGCACGATCTGGTTAGTGCTATAAGGAGACTGGGGAGTAACAGAGAGGCCGGAGGGTCCTGCTCACAGGAATAAGCTGGGTACACACTGCACGATCTGGTTAGTGCTATGAGGAGACTGGGGAGTAACAGAGAGGCAGGAGGGCCCTGCTCACAATATAAGCTGGGTACACACTGCACGATCTGGTTAGTGCTATAAGGAGACTAGGGAGTAACAGAGAGGCAGGAGGGCCCTGCTCACAGGAATAAGCTGGGTACACACTGCACGATCTGGTTAGTGCTATGAGGAGACTGGGGAGTAACAGAGAGGCAGGAGGGCCCTGCTCTCAGTATAAGCTGGGTACACACTGCACGATCTGGTTAGTGCTATGAGGTGACTGAGGAGTAACAGAGAGGCAGGAGGGCCCTGCTCGCATTATAAGCTGGGTACACACTGCACGATCTGGTTAGTGCTATGGGGAGACTGGGGAGTAACAGAGAGGCAGGAGGGCCCTGCTCGCAGTATAAGCTGGGTACACACTGCACGATCTGGTTAGTGCTATGAGGAGACTGGGGAGTAACAGAGAGGCAGGAGGGCCCTGCTCGCAGTATAACTGGGTACACACTGCACGATCTGGTTAGTGCTATGGGGAGACTGGGGAGTAACAGAGAGGCAGGAGGGCCCTGCTCACAGTATAAGCTGGGTACACACTGCATGATCTGGTTAGTGCTATGGGGAGACTGGGGAGTAACAGAGAGGCAGGAGGGCCCTGCTCACAGGATAAGCTGGGTACACACTGCATGATCTGGTTAGTGCTATGAGGAGACTGGGGAGTAACAGAGAGGCAGGAGGGCCCTGCTCGCAGGATAAGCTGGGTACACACTGCATGATCTGGTTAGTGCTATGAGGAGACTGGGGAGTAACAGAGAGGCAGGAGGGCCCTGCTCACAGGAATAAGCTGGGTACACACTGCACGATCTGGTTAGTGCTATGAGGAGACTGGGTAATAACAGAGAGGGAGGAGGGCCCTGCTCGCAGTATAAGCTGGGTACACACTGCACGATCTGGTTAGTGCTATGAGGAGACTGGGGAATAACAGAGAGGCAGGAGGGCCCTGCTCGCAGTATAAGCTGGGTACACACTGCATGATCTGGTTAGTGCTATGAGGAGACTGGGAAGTAACAGAGAGGCAGGAGGGCCTTGCTCACAGGAATAAGCTGGGTACACACTGCACAATCTTTTTACTGCTATGGGGAGACTGGGGAGTAACAGAGAGGCAGGAGGGCCCTGCTCGCAGTATAAGCTGGGTACACACTGCACGATTTGGTTAGTGCTATGAGGAGACTGGGGAGTAACAGAGAGGCAGGAGGGCCCTGCTCGCAGGATAAGCTGGGTACACACTGCACGATCTGGTTAGTGCTATGAGGAGACTGGGGAGTAACAGAGAGGCAGGAGGGCCCTGCTCGCAGTATAAGCTGGGTACACACTGCACGATCTGGTTAGTGCTAGGAGGAGACTGGGGAGTAACAGAGAGGCAGGAGGGCCCTGCTCACAGTATAAGCTGGGTACACACTGCACGATCTGGTTAGTGCTATGAGGTGACTGAGGAGTAACAGAGAGGCAGGAGGGCCCTGCTCACAGTATAAGCTGGGTACACACTGCACGATCTGGTTAGTGCTATGAGGAGACTGGGGAGTAACAGAGAGGCAGGAGGGCCCTGCTCGCAGAATAAGCTGGGTACACATTGCACGATCTGGTTAGGGCTATGAGGAGACTGGGGAGTAACAGAGAGGCAGGAGGGCCCTGCACGCAGTATAAGCTGGGTACACACTGCACGATCTGGTTAGTGCTATGAGGAGACTGGGGAGTAACAGAGAGGCAGGAGGGCCCTGCTCGCAGTATAAGCTGGGTACACACTGCACGATCTGGTTAGTGCTATGAGGTGACTTGTGAGTAACAGAGAGGCAGGAGGGCCCTGCTCGCAGTATAAGCTGGGTACACACTGCACGATCTGGTTAGTGCTATGAGGAGACTGGGGAGTCACAGAAAGGCAGGAGGGCCCTGCTCACAGTATAAGCTGGGTACACACTGCACGTTCAGGTTAGTGCTATGGGGAGACTGGGGAGTAACAGAGAGGCAGGAGGGCCCTGCTCGCAGTATAAGCTGGGAACACACTGCACGATCTGGTTAGTGCTATGGGGAGACTGGGGAGTAACAGAGAGGCAGGAGGGCCCTGCTCGCAGTATAAGCTGGGTACACACTGCATGATCTGGTAAGTGCTATGGGGAGACTGGGGAGTAACAGAGAGGCAGGAGGGCCGTGCTCACAGGATAAGCTGGGTACACACTGCATGATCTGGTTAGTGCTATGAGGAGACTGGGGAGTAACAGAGAGGCAGGAGGGCCCTGCTCGCAGGATAAGCTGGGTACACACTGCATGATCTGGTTAGTGCTATGAGGAGACTGGGGAGTAACAGAGAGGCAGGAGGGCCCTGCTCACAGGAATAAGCTGGGTACACACTGCACGATCTGGTTAGTGCTATGAGGAGACTGGGTAATAACAGAGAGGGAGGAGGGCCCTGCTCGCAGTATAAGCTGGGTACACACTGCACGATCTGGTTAGTGCTATGAGGAGACTGGGGAATAACAGAGAGGCAGGAGGGCCCTGCTCGCAGTATAAGCTGGGTACACACTGCATGATCTGGTTAGTGCTATGAGGAGACTGGGAAGTAACAGAGAGGCAGGAGGGCCCTGCTCACAGGAATAAGCTGGGTACACACTGCACAATCTTTTTACTGCTATGGGGAGACTGGGGAGTAACAGAGAGGCAGGAGGGCCCTGCTCGCAGTATAAGCTGGGTACACATTGCACGATCTGGTTAGGGCTATGAGGAGACTGGGGAGTAACAGAGAGGCAGGAGGGCCCTGCACGCAGTATAAGCTGGGTACACACTGCACGATCTGGTTAGTGCTATGAGGAGACTGGGGAGTAACAGAGAGGCAGGAGGGCCCTGCTCGCAGTATAAGCTGGGTACACACTGCACGATCTGGTTAGTGCTATGAGGTGACTTGTGAGTAACAGAGAGGCAGGAGGGCCCTGCTCGCAGTATAAGCTGGGTACACACTGCACGATCTGGTTAGTGCTATGAGGAGACTGGGGAGTCACAGAAAGGCAGGAAGGCCCTGCTCACAGTATAAGCTGGGTACACACTGCACGATCAGGTTAGTGCTATGGGGAGACTGGGCAGTAACAGAGAGGCAGGAGGGCCCTGCTCACAGTATAAGCTGGGTACACATTGCACGATCTGGTTAGTGCTATGAGGAGACTGGGGAGTAACAGAGAGGCAGGAGGGCCCTGCTCGCAGTATAAGCTTGGTACACACTGCACGATCTGGTAGTGCTATGAGGTGACTGCGGAGTAAAAGAGAGGCCGGAGGGCCCTGCTCGCAGTATAAGCTGGGTACACACTGCACAATCTGGTTAGTGGTATGAGGAGACTGGGGAGTAACAGAGAGGCAGGAGGGCCCTGCTCGCAGTATAAGATGGGTACACACTGCACGATCTGGTTAGTGCTATGAGGAGACTGGGGAGTAACAGAGAGGAAGGAGGGCCCTGCTCGCAGTATAAGCTGGGTACTCACTGCACGATCTGGTTAGTGCTATGAGGAGACTGGGGAGTAACAGAGAGGAAGGAGGGCCCTGCTCGCAGTATAAGCTGGGTACACACTGCACGATCTGTTTAGTGCTATGAGGTGACTGAGGATTAACAGAGAGGCAGGAGGCCCCTGCTTGCAGTATAAGCTGGGTACACACTGCACGATCTGGTTAGTGCTATGAGGAGACTGGGGAGTAACAGAGAGGCAGGAGGACCCTGCTCGCAGTATAAGCTGGGTACTCACTGCACGATCTGGTTAGTGCTATGAGGAGACTGGGGAGTAACAGAGAGGAAGGAGGGCCCTGCTCGCAGTATCAGCTGGGTACACACTGCACGATCGGTTTAGTGCTATGAGGTGACTGAGGATTAACAGAGAGGCAGGAGGCCCCTGCTTGTAGTATAAGCTAGGTACACACTGCACGATCTGGTTAGTGCTATGAGGAGACTGGGGAGTAACAGAGAGGAAGGAGGGCCCTGCTCGCAGTATAAGCTGGGTACTCACTGCACGATCTGGTTAGTGCTATGAGGAGACTGGGGAGTAACAGAGAGGAAGGAGGGCCCTGCTCGCAGTATAAGCTGGGTACACACTGCACGATCTGTTTAGTGCTATGAGGTGACTGAGGATTAACAGAGAGGCAGGAGGCCCCTGCTCACAGTATAAGCTGGGTACACACTGCACAATCTGGTTAGTGCTAGGAGGAGACTGGGGAGTAACAGAGAGGCAGGAGGGCCCTGCTTGCAGTATAAGCTGGGTACACTGCACGATCTGTTTAGTGCTATGAGGAGACTGGGGAGTAACAGAGAGGCAGGAGGGTCCTGCTCGCAGTATAAGCTGGGTACACTGCACGATCTGTTTAGTGCTATGAGGAGACTGGGGAGTAACAGAGAGGCAGGAGGGTCCTGCTCGCAGTATAAGCTGGGTACACACTGCACGATCTGGTTAGTGCTATGAGGAGGCTGGGGAGTAACAGAGAGGAAGGAGGGCCCTGCTCGCAGTATAAGCTGGGTACACTGCACAATCTGTTTAGTGCTATGAGAAGACTGGGGAGTAACAGAGAGGCAGGAGGGCCCTGCTTGCAGTATAAGCTGGGTACACTGCACAATCTGTTTAGTGCTATGAGAAGACTGGGGAG
This sequence comes from Taudactylus pleione, assembly GCA_031769625.1. Lineage (NCBI taxonomy): Eukaryota > Metazoa > Chordata > Amphibia > Anura > Myobatrachidae > Taudactylus > Taudactylus pleione. Next base: position 954,873 of record JAUIMM010001558.1, on the reverse strand, counting down.
TAACAGAGAGGCAGGAGGGCCCTGCTTGCAGTATAAGCTGGGTACACACTGCACGATCTGTTTAGTGCTATGAGGAGACTGGGGAGTAAGAGAGAGGAAGGAGGGCCCTGCTCGCAGTATGAGCTGGGTACACACTGCACGATCTGGTTAGTGCTATGAGGAGACTGGGGAGTAACAGAGAGGCAGGAGGGCCCTGCTCACAGGATAAAGCTGGGTTACACACTGCACGATCTGGTTAGTGCTGTGAGGTGACTGAGGAGTAACAGAGAGGCAGGAGGGCCCTGCTCACAGTATAAGCTGGGTACACACTGCACAATCTGGTTAGTGCTATGAGGAGACTGGGAAGTAACAGAGAGGCAGGAGGGCACTACTCGCAGTGTAAGCTGGGTACACACTGCACAATCTGGTTAGTGGTATGAGGAGACTGGGAAGTAACAGAGAGGCAGGAGGGCCATGATGTCAGTATAAGCTGGGTACACACTGCACGATCTGGTTAGTGCTATGAGGAGACTGGGGAGTAACAGAGAGGCAGGAGGACCCTGCTCGCAGTATAACTGGGTACACACTGCACGATCTGGTTAGTGCGATGAGGAGACTGGGGAGTAACAGAGAGGCAGGAGGCCCCTGCTCGCAGTATAAGCTGGGTACACACTGCACGATCTGGTTAGTGCTATGAGGAGACTGGGAATTAACAGAGAGGCAGGAGGGCCCTGCTCGCAGGAATAAGCTGGGTACACACTGCACGATCTGGTTAGTGCTATGAGGAGACTGGGGAATAACAGAGAGGCAGGAGGGCCCTGCTCGCAGTATAAGATGGGTACACACTGCACTATCTGGTTAGTGCTATGAGGAGACTGGGGAGTAACAGAGAGGCAGGAGGGCCCTGCTCGCAGTATAAGCTGGGTACACATTGCACGATCTGGTTAGTGCTATGAGGAGACTGGGGAGTAACAGAGAGGCAGGAGGGCCCTGCTCGCAGTATAAGCTGGGTACACATTGCACGATCTGGTTAGTGCTATGAGGAGACTGGGGAGTAACAGAGAGGCAGGAGGGCCCTGCTCGCAGTATAACTGGGTACACACTGCACGATCTGGTTAGTGCTATGAGGTGACTGGGGAGTAACAGAGAGGCAGGAGGGCCCTGCTCTCAGTATAAGCTGGGTACACACTGCACGATCTGGTTAGTGCTATGAGGAGACGGGGGAGTAACAGAGAGGCAGGAGGGCCCTGCTCGCAGTATAACTGGGTACACACTGCACGATCTGGTTAGTGCTATGAGGTGACTGGGGAGTAACAGAGAGGCAGGAGGGCCCTGCTCACAGTATAAGCTGGGTACACACTGCACGATCTGGTTAGTGCTATGAGGTGACTGAGGAGTAACAGAGAGGCAGGAGGGCCCTGCTCGCAGTATAAGCTGGGTACACACTGCACAATCTGGTTAGTGCTATGAGGTGACTGAGGAGTAACAGAGAGGCAGGAGGGCCCTGCTCACAGTATAAGCTGGGTATACACTGCACGATCTGGTTAGTGCTATGAGGTGACTGGGGAGTAACAGAGAGGCAGGAGGGCCCTGCTCGCAGTATAAGCTGGGTACACACTGCACGATCTGGTTAGTGCTATGAGGTGACTGAGGAGTAACAGAGAGGCAGGAGGGCCCTGCTCGCAGTATAAGCTGGGTACACACTGCACGATCTGGTTAGTGCTATGAGGAGACTGGGGAGTAACAGAGAGGAACGAGGGCCCTGCTCACAGGATAAAGCTGGCTTACACACTGCACGATCTGGTTAGTGCTATGAGGAGACTGGGGAGTAACAGAGAGGCAGGAGGGCCCTGATCGAAGTATAAGCTGGGTACACACTGCACAATCTGTTTAGTGCTATGAGGAGACTGGGGAGTAACAGAGAGGCAGGAGGGCCCTGCTCGCAGTATAAGCTGGGTACACACTGCATGATCTGGTTAGTGCTATGAGGAGACTGGGGAGTAACAGAGAGGCAGGAGGGCCCTGCTCGCAGTATAAGCTGGGTACACACTGCACAATCTGGTTAGTGGTATGAGGAGACTGGGGAGTAACAGAGAGGCAGGAGGGCCCTGCTCGCAGTATAAGCTGGGTACACATTGCACGATCTGGTTAGTGCTATGAGGAGACTGGGGAGTAACAGAGAGGCAGGAGGGCCCTGCTCACAGTATAAGCTGGGTACACACTGCACGATCTGGTTAGTGCTATGAGGTGACTGAGGAGTAACAGAGAGGCAGGAGGGCCCTGCTCGCAGTATAAGCTGGGTACACACTGCACAATCTGGTTAGTGCTATGAGGTGACTGAGGAGTAACAGAGAGGCAGGAGGGCCCTGCTCACAGTATAAGCTGGGTATACACTGCACGATCTGGTTAGTGCTATGAGGTGACTGGGGAGTAACAGAGAGGCAGGAGGGCCCTGCTCGCAGTATAAGCTGGGTACACACTGCACGATCTGGTTAGTGCTATGAGGTGACTGAGGAGTAACAGAGAGGCAGGAGGGCCCTGCTCGCAGTATAAGCTGGGTACACACTGCACGATCTGGTTAGTGCTATGAGGAGACTGGGGAGTAACAGAGAGGAACGAGGGCCCTGCTCACAGGATAAAGCTGGCTTACACACTGCACGATCTGGTTAGTGCTATGAGGAGACTGGGGAGTAACAGAGAGGCAGGAGGGCCCTGATCGAAGTATAAGCTGGGTACACACTGCACAATCTGTTTAGTGCTATGAGGAGACTGGGGAGTAACAGAGAGGCAGGAGGGCCCTGCTCGCAGTATAAGCTGGGTACACACTGCATGATCTGGTTAGTGCTATGAGGAGACTGGGGAGTAACAGAGAGGCAGGAGGGCCCTGCTCGCAGTATAAGCTGGGTACACACTGCACAATCTGGTTAGTGGTATGAGGAGACTGGGGAGTAACAGAGAGGCAGGAGGGCCCTGCTCGCAGTATAAGCTGGGTACACATTGCACGATCTGGTTAGTGCTATGAGGAGACTGGGGAGTAACAGAGAGGCAGAAGGGCTCTGCTCACAGGAATAATCTGGGTACACACTGCACGATCTGGTTAGTGCTATGAGGAGAGTGGGGAGTAACAGAGAGGCAGGAGGGCCCTGCTCGCAGTATAAGCTGGGTACACATTGCACGATCTGGTTAGTGCTATGAGGAGACTGGGGAGTAACAGAGAGGCAGGAGGGCCCTGCTCGCAGTATAAGCTTGGTACACACTGCACGATCTGGTTAGTGCTATGAGGAGACTTGGGAGTAACAGAGAGGCAGGAGAGCCCTGCTCGCAGTATAAGATGGGTACACACTGCACGATCTGGTTAGTGCTATAAGGAGACTGGGGAGTAACAGAGAGGCCGGAGGGTCCTGCTCACAGGAATAAGCTGGGTACACACTGCACGATCTGGTTAGTGCTATGAGGAGACTGGGGAGTAACAGAGAGGCAGGAGGGCCCTGCTCACAATATAAGCTGGGTACACACTGCACGATCTGGTTAGTGCTATAAGGAGACTAGGGAGTAACAGAGAGGCAGGAGGGCCCTGCTCACAGGAATAAGCTGGGTACACACTGCACGATCTGGTTAGTGCTATGAGGAGACTGGGGAGTAACAGAGAGGCAGGAGGGCCCTGCTCTCAGTATCAGCTGGGTACACACTGCACGATCTGGTTAGTGCTATGAGGTGACTGAGGAGTAACAGAGAGGCAGGAGGGCCCTGCTCGCATTATAAGCTGGGTACACACTGCACGATCTGGTTAGTGCTATGGGGAGACTGGGGAGTAACAGAGAGGCAGGAGGGCCCTGCTCGCAGTATAAGCTGGGTACACACTGCACGATCTGGTTAGTGCTATGAGGAGACTGGGGAGTAACAGAGAGGCAGGAGGGCCCTGCTCGCAGTATAACTGGGTACACACTGCACGATCTGGTTAGTGCTATGGGGAGACTGGGGAGTAACAGAGAGGCAGGAGGGCCCTGCTCACAGTATAAGCTGGGTACACACTGCATGATCTGGTTAGTGCTATGGGGAGACTGGGGAGTAACAGAGAGGCAGGAGGGCCCTGCTCACAGGATAAGCTGGGTACACACTGCATGATCTGGTTAGTGCTATGAGGAGACTGGGGAGTAACAGAGAGGCAGGAGGGCCCTGCTCGCAGGATAAGCTGGGTACACACTGCATGATCTGGTTAGTGCTATGAGGAGACTGGGGAGTAACAGAGAGGCAGGAGGGCCCTGCTCACAGGAATAAGCTGGGTACACACTGCACGATCTGGTTAGTGCTATGAGGAGACTGGGTAATAACAGAGAGGGAGGAGGGCCCTGCTCGCAGTATAAGCTGGGTACACACTGCACGATCTGGTTAGTGCTATGAGGAGACTGGGGAATAACAGAGAGGCAGGAGGGCCCTGCTCGCAGTATAAGCTGGGTACACACTGCATGATCTGGTTAGTGCTATGAGGAGACTGGGAAGTAACAGAGAGGCAGGAGGGCCTTGCTCACAGGAATAAGCTGGGTACACACTGCACAATCTTTTTACTGCTATGGGGAGACTGGGGAGTAACAGAGAGGCAGGAGGGCCCTGCTCGCAGTATAAGCTGGGTACACACTGCACGATTTGGTTAGTGCTATGAGGAGACTGGGGAGTAACAGAGAGGCAGGAGGGCCCTGCTCGCAGGATAAGCTGGGTACACACTGCACGATCTGGTTAGTGCTATGAGGAGACTGGGGAGTAACAGAGAGGCAGGAGGGCCCTGCTCGCAGTATAAGCTGGGTACACACTGCACGATCTGGTTAGTGCTAGGAGGAGACTGGGGAGTAACAGAGAGGCAGGAGGGCCCTGCTCACAGTATAAGCTGGGTACACACTGCACGATCTGGTTAGTGCTATGAGGTGACTGAGGAGTAACAGAGAGGCAGGAGGGCCCTGCTCACAGTATAAGCTGGGTACACACTGCACGATCTGGTTAGTGCTATGAGGAGACTGGGGAGTAACAGAGAGGCAGGAGGGCCCTGCTCGCAGAATAAGCTGGGTACACATTGCACGATCTGGTTAGGGCTATGAGGAGACTGGGGAGTAACAGAGAGGCAGGAGGGCCCTGCACGCAGTATAAGCTGGGTACACACTGCACGATCTGGTTAGTGCTATGAGGAGACTGGGGAGTAACAGAGAGGCAGGAGGGCCCTGCTCGCAGTATAAGCTGGGTACACACTGCACGATCTGGTTAGTGCTATGAGGTGACTTGTGAGTAACAGAGAGGCAGGAGGGCCCTGCTCGCAGTATAAGCTGGGTACACACTGCACGATCTGGTTAGTGCTATGAGGAGACTGGGGAGTCACAGAAAGGCAGGAGGGCCCTGCTCACAGTATAAGCTGGGTACACACTGCACGTTCAGGTTAGTGCTATGGGGAGACTGGGGAGTAACAGAGAGGCAGGAGGGCCCTGCTCGCAGTATAAGCTGGGAACACACTGCACGATCTGGTTAGTGCTATGGGGAGACTGGGGAGTAACAGAGAGGCAGGAGGGCCCTGCTCGCAGTATAAGCTGGGTACACACTGCATGATCTGGTAAGTGCTATGGGGAGACTGGGGAGTAACAGAGAGGCAGGAGGGCCGTGCTCACAGGATAAGCTGGGTACACACTGCATGATCTGGTTAGTGCTATGAGGAGACTGGGGAGTAACAGAGAGGCAGGAGGGCCCTGCTCGCAGGATAAGCTGGGTACACACTGCATGATCTGGTTAGTGCTATGAGGAGACTGGGGAGTAACAGAGAGGCAGGAGGGCCCTGCTCACAGGAATAAGCTGGGTACACACTGCACGATCTGGTTAGTGCTATGAGGAGACTGGGTAATAACAGAGAGGGAGGAGGGCCCTGCTCGCAGTATAAGCTGGGTACACACTGCACGATCTGGTTAGTGCTATGAGGAGACTGGGGAATAACAGAGAGGCAGGAGGGCCCTGCTCGCAGTATAAGCTGGGTACACACTGCATGATCTGGTTAGTGCTATGAGGAGACTGGGAAGTAACAGAGAGGCAGGAGGGCCCTGCTCACAGGAATAAGCTGGGTACACACTGCACAATCTTTTTACTGCTATGGGGAGACTGGGGAGTAACAGAGAGGCAGGAGGGCCCTGCTCGCAGTATAAGCTGGGTACACATTGCACGATCTGGTTAGGGCTATGAGGAGACTGGGGAGTAACAGAGAGGCAGGAGGGCCCTGCACGCAGTATAAGCTGGGTACACACTGCACGATCTGGTTAGTGCTATGAGGAGACTGGGGAGTAACAGAGAGGCAGGAGGGCCCTGCTCGCAGTATAAGCTGGGTACACACTGCACGATCTGGTTAGTGCTATGAGGTGACTTGTGAGTAACAGAGAGGCAGGAGGGCCCTGCTCGCAGTATAAGCTGGGTACACACTGCACGATCTGGTTAGTGCTATGAGGAGACTGGGGAGTCACAGAAAGGCAGGAAGGCCCTGCTCACAGTATAAGCTGGGTACACACTGCACGATCAGGTTAGTGCTATGGGGAGACTGGGCAGTAACAGAGAGGCAGGAGGGCCCTGCTCACAGTATAAGCTGGGTACACATTGCACGATCTGGTTAGTGCTATGAGGAGACTGGGGAGTAACAGAGAGGCAGGAGGGCCCTGCTCGCAGTATAAGCTTGGTACACACTGCACGATCTGGTAGTGCTATGAGGTGACTGCGGAGTAAAAGAGAGGCCGGAGGGCCCTGCTCGCAGTATAAGCTGGGTACACACTGCACAATCTGGTTAGTGGTATGAGGAGACTGGGGAGTAACAGAGAGGCAGGAGGGCCCTGCTCGCAGTATAAGATGGGTACACACTGCACGATCTGGTTAGTGCTATGAGGAGACTGGGGAGTAACAGAGAGGAAGGAGGGCCCTGCTCGCAGTATAAGCTGGGTACTCACTGCACGATCTGGTTAGTGCTATGAGGAGACTGGGGAGTAACAGAGAGGAAGGAGGGCCCTGCTCGCAGTATAAGCTGGGTACACACTGCACGATCTGTTTAGTGCTATGAGGTGACTGAGGATTAACAGAGAGGCAGGAGGCCCCTGCTTGCAGTATAAGCTGGGTACACACTGCACGATCTGGTTAGTGCTATGAGGAGACTGGGGAGTAACAGAGAGGCAGGAGGACCCTGCTCGCAGTATAAGCTGGGTACTCACTGCACGATCTGGTTAGTGCTATGAGGAGACTGGGGAGTAACAGAGAGGAAGGAGGGCCCTGCTCGCAGTATCAGCTGGGTACACACTGCACGATCGGTTTAGTGCTATGAGGTGACTGAGGATTAACAGAGAGGCAGGAGGCCCCTGCTTGTAGTATAAGCTAGGTACACACTGCACGATCTGGTTAGTGCTATGAGGAGACTGGGGAGTAACAGAGAGGAAGGAGGGCCCTGCTCGCAGTATAAGCTGGGTACTCACTGCACGATCTGGTTAGTGCTATGAGGAGACTGGGGAGTAACAGAGAGGAAGGAGGGCCCTGCTCGCAGTATAAGCTGGGTACACACTGCACGATCTGTTTAGTGCTATGAGGTGACTGAGGATTAACAGAGAGGCAGGAGGCCCCTGCTCACAGTATAAGCTGGGTACACACTGCACAATCTGGTTAGTGCTAGGAGGAGACTGGGGAGTAACAGAGAGGCAGGAGGGCCCTGCTTGCAGTATAAGCTGGGTACACTGCACGATCTGTTTAGTGCTATGAGGAGACTGGGGAGTAACAGAGAGGCAGGAGGGTCCTGCTCGCAGTATAAGCTGGGTACACTGCACGATCTGTTTAGTGCTATGAGGAGACTGGGGAGTAACAGAGAGGCAGGAGGGTCCTGCTCGCAGTATAAGCTGGGTACACACTGCACGATCTGGTTAGTGCTATGAGGAGGCTGGGGAGTAACAGAGAGGAAGGAGGGCCCTGCTCGCAGTATAAGCTGGGTACACTGCACAATCTGTTTAGTGCTATGAGAAGACTGGGGAGTAACAGAGAGGCAGGAGGGCCCTGCTTGCAGTATAAGCTGGGTACACTGCACAATCTGTTTAGTGCTATGAGAAGACTGGGGAGTAACAGAGAGGCAGGAGGGCCCTGCTTGCAGTATAAGCTGGGTACACACTGCACGATCTGTTTAGTGCTATGAGGAGACTGGGGAGTAAGAGAGAGGAAGGAGGGCCCTGCTCGCAGTATGAGCTGGGTACACACTGCACGATCTGGTTAGTGCTATGAGGAGACTGGGGAGTAACAGAGAGGCAGGAGGGCCCTGCTCACAGGATAAAGCTGGGTTACACACTGCACGATCTGGTTAGTGCTGTGAGGTGACTGAGGAGTAACAGAGAGGCAGGAGGGCCCTGCTCACAGTATAAGCTGGGTACACACTGCACAATCTGGTTAGTGCTATGAGGAGACTGGGAAGTAACAGAGAGGCAGGAGGGCACTACTCGCAGTGTAAGCTGGGTACACACTGCACAATCTGGTTAGTGGTATGAGGAGACTGGGAAGTAACAGAGAGGCAGGAGGGCCATGATGTCAGTATAAGCTGGGTACACACTGCACGATCTGGTTAGTGCTATGAGGAGACTGGGGAGTAACAGAGAGGCAGGAGGACCCTGCTCGCAGTATAACTGGGTACACACTGCACGATCTGGTTAGTGCGATGAGGAGACTGGGGAGTAACAGAGAGGCAGGAGGCCCCTGCTCGCAGTATAAGCTGGGTACACACTGCACGATCTGGTTAGTGCTATGAGGAGACTGGGAATTAACAGAGAGGCAGGAGGGCCCTGCTCGCAGGAATAAGCTGGGTACACACTGCACGATCTGGTTAGTGCTGAGGAGACTGGGGAGTGACAGAGAGGCAGGAGGGCCCTGCTCACAGTATAAGCTGGGTACACACTGCACGATCTGGGTAGTACTATGAGGTGACTGGGGAGTAACAGAGAGGCAGGAGGGCCCTGCTCGCAGTATAACTGGGTACACACTGCATGATCTGGTTAGTGCTATGAGGAGACTGGGGAGTAACAGAGAAGCAGGAGGACCCTGCTCGCAGTATAAGCTGGGTACACACTGCACGATCTGGTTAGTGCTATGAGGAGACTGGGAATTAACAGAGAGGCAGGAGGGCCCTGCTCGCAGGAATAAGCTGGGTACACACTGCACGATCTGGTTAGTGCTGAGGAGACTGGGGAGTGACAGAGAGGCAGGAGGGCCCTGCTCACAGTATAAGCTGGGTACACACTGCACGATCTGGTTAGTGCTATGGGGAGACTGGGGAGTAACAGAGAGGCAGGAGGGCCCTGCTCGCAGTATAAGCTGGGTACACACTGCACGATCTGGTTAGTGCTATGAGGAGACTGGGGAGTAACAGAGAGGCAGGAGGGCCCTGCTCGCAGTATAACTGGGTACACACTGCACGATCTGGTTAGTGCTATGAGGTGACAGGGGAGTAACAGAGAGGCAGGAGGGCCCTGCTCGCAGTATAAGCTGGGTACACACTGCACGATCTGGTTAGTGCTATGAGGTGACTGAGGAGTAACAGAGAGGCAGGAAGGCCCTGCTCACAGTATAAGCTGGGTATACACTGCACGATCTGGTTAGTGCTATGAGGTGACTGGGGAGTAACAGAGAGGCAGGAGGGCCCTGCTCGCAGTATAAGCTGGGTACACACTGCACGATCTGGTTAGTGCTATGAGGTGACTGAGGAGTAACAGAGAGGCAGGAGGGCCCTGCTCGCAGTATAAGCTGGGTACACACTGCACGATCTGGTTAGTGCTATGCGGAGACTGGGGAGTAACAGAGAGGAAGGAGGGCCCTGCTCACAGGATAAAGCTGGGTACACACTGCACAATCTGGTTAGTGGTATGAGGAGACTGGGTAGTAACAGAGAGGCAGGAGGGCCCTGCTCGCAGTATAAGCTGGGTACACACTGCACGATCTGGTTAGTGGTATGAGGAGACTGGGGAGTAACAGAGAGGCAGGAGGGCCCTGCTCGCAGTATAAGCTGGGTACACACTGCACAATCTGGTTAGTGGTATGAGGAGACTGGGGAGTAACAGAGAGGCAGGAGGGCCCTGCTCGCAGTATAAGCTGGGTACACACTGCACGATCTGGTTAGTGCTATGAGGAGACTGGGGAGTAACAGAGAGGCAGGAGGGCCCTGCTCGCAGTATAAGCTGGGTACACACTGCACGATCTGGTTAGTGGTATGAGGAGACTGGGGAGTAACAGAGAGGCAGGAGGGCCCTGCTCGCAGTATAAGATGGATACACACTGCACGATCTGGTTAGTGCTATAAGGAGACTGGGGAGTAACAGAGAGGCAGGAGGGCCCTGCTCACAGGAGTAAGCTGGGTACACACTGCACGATCTGGTTAGTGCTATGAAGAGACTGGGGAGTAACAGAGAGGCAGGAGGGCCCTGCTCGCAGTATAAGCTGGGTACACACTGCACGATCTGGTTAGTGCTATGAGGTGGCTGGGGATTAACAGAGAGGCAGGAGGGCCCTGCTCGCAGTATAAGCTGGGTACACACTGCACGATCTGGTTAGTGGTATGAGGAGACTGGGGAGTAACAGAGAGGCAGGAGGGCCCTGCTCACAGGATAAACCTGGGTACACACTGCACAATCTGGTTAGTGCTATGAGGAGAATGGGGAGTAACAGAGAGGCAGGAGGCCCTGCTCACAGTATAAGCTGGTTACACACTGCACGATCTGGTTAGTGCTATGAGGAGACTGGGGAGTAACAGAGAGGCAGGAGGGCCCTGCTCGCAGGATAAGCTGGGTACACATTGCTCGATCTGGTTATTGCTATGAGGAGACTGGGGAGTAACACAGAGGCAGGAGGGCCCTGCTCTCAGTATAAGCTGGGTACACATTGCACGATCTGGTTAGTGCTATGAGGAGACTGGGGAGTAACAGAGAGGCAGGAGGGCCCTGCTCGCAGTATAAGCTGGGTACACACTGCACAATCTGGTTAGTGCTATGTGGAGACTGGGGAGTAACAGAGAGGCAGGAGGGCCCTGCTCACAGTATAAGCTGGGTACACACTGCACGATCTGGTTAGTGCTATGAGGAGACTGGGGAGTAACAGAGAGGCAGGAGGGCCCTGCTCACAGTATAAGCTGGGTACACACTGCACGATCTGGTTAGTGCTATGAGGAGACTGGGGAGTAAGAGAGAGGGAGGAGGACCCTGCTCGCAGGATAAGCTGGGTACACAATGCACGATCTGGTTATTGCTATGAGGAGACTGCGGAGTAACAGAGAGGCAGGAGGGCCCTGCTCGCAGTATAAGCTGGGTACACATTGCACGATCTGGTTAGGGCTATGAGGAGACTGGGGAGTAACAGAGAGGCAGGAGGGCCCTGCACGCAGTATAAGCTGGGTACACACTGCACGATCTGGTTAGTGCTATGAGGAGACTGGGGAGTAACAGAGAGGCAGGAGGGCCCTGCTCGCAGTATAAGCTGGGTACACACTGCACGATCTGGTTAGTGCTATGAGGTGACTTGTGAGTAACAGAGAGGCAGGAGGGCCCTGCTCGCAGAATAAGCTGGGTACACACTGCATGATCTGGTTAGTGCTATGAGGAGACTGGGGAGTCACAGAAAGGCAGGAGGGCCCTGCTCACAGTATAAGCTGGGTACACACTGCACGATCAGGTTAGTGCTATGGGGAGACTGGGGAGTAACAGAGAGGCAGGAGGGCCCTGCTCGCAGTATAAGCTGGGAACACACTGCACGATCTGGTTAGTGCTATGGGGAGACTGGGGAGTAACAGAGAGGCAGGAGGGCCCTGCTCGCAGTATAAGCTGGGTACACACTGCACGATCTGGTTAGTGCTATGGGGAGACTGGGGAGTAACAGAGAGGCAGGAGGGCCCTGCTCACAGTATAAGCTGGGTACACACTGCACGATCTGGTTAGTGCTATGAGGAGACTGGGGAGTAACAGAGAGGCAAGAGGGCCCTTCTCGCAGGATAAGCTGGGTACACACTGCATGATCTGGTTAGTGCTATGAGGAGACTGGGGAGTAACAGAGAGGCAGGAGGGCCCTGCTCGCAGGATAAGCTGGGTACACACTGCATGATCTGGTTAGTGCTATGAGGAGACTGGGGAGTAACAGAGAGGCAGGAGGGCCCTGCTCACAGTATAAGCTGGGTACACACTGCACGATCTGCTTAGTACTATGAGGAGACTGGGGAGTAACAGAGAGGCAGGAGGGCCCTGCTCGCAGTATAAGCTCGGTACACACTGCACGATCTGGTTAGTGCTATGGGGAGACTGGGGAGTAACAGAGAGGCAGGAGGACCGTGCTCGCAGTATAAGCTGGCTTACACACTGCACGATCTGGTTAGTGCTATGAGGAGACTGGGGAATAACAGAGAGGCAGGAGGGCCCTGCTCGCAGTATAAGATGGGTACACACTGCACTATCTGGTTAGTGCTATGAGGAGACTGGGGAGTAACAGAGAGGCAGGAGGGCCCTGCTCGCAGTATAAGCTGGGTACACATTGCACGATCTGGTTAGTGCTATGAGGAGACTGGGGAGTAACAGAGAGGCAGGAGGGCCCTGCTCGCAGTATAAGCTGGGTACACATTGCACGATCTGGTTAGTGCTATGAGGAGACTGGGGAGTAACAGAGAGGCAGGAGGGCCCTGCTCGCAGTATAACTGGGTACACACTGCACGATCTGGTTAGTGCTATGAGGTGACTGGGGAGTAACAGAGAGGCAGGAGGGCCCTGCTCTCAGTATAAGCTGGGTACACACTGCACGATCTGGTTAGTGCTATGAGGAGACGGGGGAGTAACAGAGAGGCAGGAGGGCCCTGCTCGCAGTATAACTGGGTACACACTGCACGATCTGGTTAGTGCTATGAGGTGACTGGGGAGTAACAGAGAGGCAGGAGGGCCCTGCTCACAGTATAAGCTGGGTACACACTGCACGATCTGGTTAGTGCTATGAGGTGACTGAGGAGTAACAGAGAGGCAGGAGGGCCCTGCTCGCAGTATAAGCTGGGTACACACTGCACAATCTGGTTAGTGCTATGAGGTGACTGAGGAGTAACAGAGAGGCAGGAGGGCCCTGCTCACAGTATAAGCTGGGTATACACTGCACGATCTGGTTAGTGCTATGAGGTGACTGGGGAGTAACAGAGAGGCAGGAGGGCCCTGCTCGCAGTATAAGCTGGGTACACACTGCACGATCTGGTTAGTGCTATGAGGTGACTGAGGAGTAACAGAGAGGCAGGAGGGCCCTGCTCGCAGTATAAGCTGGGTACACACTGCACGATCTGGTTAGTGCTATGAGGAGACTGGGGAGTAACAGAGAGGAACGAGGGCCCTGCTCACAGGATAAAGCTGGCTTACACACTGCACGATCTGGTTAGTGCTATGAGGAGACTGGGGAGTAACAGAGAGGCAGGAGGGCCCTGATCGAAGTATAAGCTGGGTACACACTGCACAATCTGTTTAGTGCTATGAGGAGACTGGGGAGTAACAGAGAGGCAGGAGGGCCCTGCTCGCAGTATAAGCTGGGTACACACTGCATGATCTGGTTAGTGCTATGAGGAGACTGGGGAGTAACAGAGAGGCAGGAGGGCCCTGCTCGCAGTATAAGCTGGGTACACACTGCACAATCTGGTTAGTGGTATGAGGAGACTGGGGAGTAACAGAGAGGCAGGAGGGCCCTGCTCGCAGTATAAGCTGGGTACACATTGCACGATCTGGTTAGTGCTATGAGGAGACTGGGGAGTAACAGAGAGGCAGAAGGGCTCTGCTCACAGGAATAATCTGGGTACACACTGCACGATCTGGTTAGTGCTATGAGGAGAGTGGGGAGTAACAGAGAGGCAGGAGGGCCCTGCTCGCAGTATAAGCTGGGTACACATTGCACGATCTGGTTAGTGCTATGAGGAGACTGGGGAGTAACAGAGAGGCAGGAGGGCCCTGCTCGCAGTATAAGCTTGGTACACACTGCACGATCTGGTTAGTGCTATGAGGAGACTTGGGAGTAACAGAGAGGCAGGAGAGCCCTGCTCGCAGTATAAGATGGGTACACACTGCACGATCTGGTTAGTGCTATAAGGAGACTGGGGAGTAACAGAGAGGCCGGAGGGTCCTGCTCACAGGAATAAGCTGGGTACACACTGCACGATCTGGTTAGTGCTATGAGGAGACTGGGGAGTAACAGAGAGGCAGGAGGGCCCTGCTCACAATATAAGCTGGGTACACACTGCACGATCTGGTTAGTGCTATAAGGAGACTAGGGAGTAACAGAGAGGCAGGAGGGCCCTGCTCACAGGAATAAGCTGGGTACACACTGCACGATCTGGTTAGTGCTATGAGGAGACTGGGGAGTAACAGAGAGGCAGGAGGGCCCTGCTCTCAGTATAAGCTGGGTACACACTGCACGATCTGGTTAGTGCTATGAGGTGACTGAGGAGTAACAGAGAGGCAGGAGGGCCCTGCTCGCATTATAAGCTGGGTACACACTGCACGATCTGGTTAGTGCTATGGGGAGACTGGGGAGTAACAGAGAGGCAGGAGGGCCCTGCTCGCAGTATAAGCTGGGTACACACTGCACGATCTGGTTAGTGCTATGAGGAGACTGGGGAGTAACAGAGAGGCAGGAGGGCCCTGCTCGCAGTATAACTGGGTACACACTGCACGATCTGGTTAGTGCTATGAGGTGACTGGGGAGTAACAGAGAGGCAGGAGGGCCCTGCTCGCAGTATAAGCTGGGTACACACTGCACGATCTGGTTAGTGCTATGAGGTGACTGAGGAGTAACAGAGAGGCAGGAGGGCCCTGCTCACAGTATAAGCTGGGTATACACTGCACGATCTGGTTAGTGCTATGAGGTGACTGGGGAGTAACAGAGAGGCAGGAGGGCCCTGCTCGCAGTATAAGCTGGGTACACACTGCACAATCTGGTTAGTGCTATGAGGTGACTGAGGAGTAACAGAGAGGCAGGAGGGCCCTGCTCGCAGTATAAGCTGGGTACACACTGCACGATCTGGTTAGTGCTATGAGGAGACTGGGGAGTAACAGAGAGGAAGGAGGGCCCTGCTCACAGGATAAAGCTGGGTTACACACTGCACGATCTGGTTAGTGCTATGAGGAGACTGGGGAGTAACAGAGAGGCAGGAGGGCCCTGCTCGCAGTATAAGCTGGGTACACGCTGCACGATCTGGTTAGTGCTATGAGGTGACTGCGGAGTAACAGAGAGGCCGGAGGGCCCTGCTCGCAGTATAAGCTGGGTACACACTGCACAATCTGGTTAGTGGTATGAGGAGACTGGGGAGTAACAGAGAGGCAGGAGGGCTCTGCTCGCAGTATAAGCTGGGTACACACTGCACGATCTGGTTAGTGGTATGAGGAGACAGGGGAGTAACAGAGAGGCAGGAGGGCCCTGCTCGCAGTATAAGCTGGGGTACACATTGCACGATCTGGTTAGTGCTATGAGGAGACTGGGGAGCAACAGAGAGGCAGGAGGGCCCTGCTCGCAGTATAAGCTGGGTACACACTGCACGATCTGGTTAATGGTATGAGGAGACTGGGGAGTAACAGAGAGGCAGGAGGGCCCTGCTCGCAGTATAAGCTGGGTACACACTGCACGATCTGGTTAGTGCTATGAGGAGACTGGGGAGTCACAGAAAGGCAGGAGGGCCCTGCTCACAGTATAAGCTGGGTACACACTGCACGATCAGGTTAGTGCTATGGGGAGACTGGGGAGTAACAGAGAGGCAGGAGGGCCCTGCTCGCAGTATAAGCTGGGAACACACTGCACGATCTGGTTAGTGCTATGGGGAGACTGGGGAGTAACAGAGAGGCAGGAGGGCCCTGCTCGCAGTATAAGCTGGGTTCACACTGCATGATCTGGTTAGTGCTATGGGGAGACTGGGGAGTAACAGAGAGGCAGGAGGGCCCTGCTCACAGTATAAGCTGGGTACACACTGCACGATCTGGTTAGTGCTATGAGGAGACTGGGGAGTAACAGAGAGGCAAGAGGTCCCTTCTCGCAGGATAAGCTGGGTACACACTGCATGATCTGGTTAGTGCTATGAGGAGACTGGGGAGTAACAGAGAGGCAGGAGGGCCCTGCTCGCAGGATAAGCTGGGTACACACTGCATGATCTGGTTAGTGCTATGAGGAGACTGGGGAGTAACAGAGAAGCAGGAGGTCCCTGCTCACAGGAATAAGCTGGGTACACACTGCACGATCTGGTTAGTGCTATGAGGAGACTGGGGAATAACAGAGAGGGAGGAGGGCCCTGCTCGCAGTATAAGTTGGGTACACACTGCACGATCTGGTTAGTGCTATGAGGTGACTGAGGAGTAACAGAGAGGCAGGAGGGCCCTGCTCGCATTATAAGCTGGGTACACACTGCACGATCTGGTTAGTGCTATGGGGAGACTGGGGAGTAACAGAGAGGCAGGAGGGCCCTGCTCGCAGTATAAGCTGGGTACACACTGCACGATCTGGTTAGTGCTATGAGGAGACTGGGGAGTAACAGAGAGGCAGGAGGGCCCTGCTCGCAGTATAACTGGGTACACACTGCACGATCTGGTTAGTGCTATGAGGTGACTGGGGAGTAACAGAGAGGCAGGAGGGCCCTGCTCGCAGTATAAGCTGGGTACACACTGCACGATCTGGTTAGTGCTATGAGGTGACTGAGGAGTAACAGAGAGGCAGGAGGGCCCTGCTCACAGTATAAGCTGGGTATACACTGCACGATCTGGTTAGTGCTATGAGGTGACTGGGGAGTAACAGAGAGGCAGGAGGGCCCTGCTCGCAGTATAAGCTGGGTACACACTGCACAATCTGGTTAGTGCTATGAGGTGACTGAGGAGTAACAGAGAGGCAGGAGGGCCCTGCTCGCAGTATAAGCTGGGTACACACTGCACGATCTGGTTAGTGCTATGAGGAGACTGGGGAGTAACAGAGAGGAAGGAGGGCCCTGCTCACAGGATAAAGCTGGGTTACACACTGCACGATCTGGTTAGTGCTATGAGGAGACTGGGGAGTAACAGAGAGGCAGGAGGGCCCTGCTCGCAGTATAAGCTGGGTACACGCTGCACGATCTGGTTAGTGCTATGAGGTGACTGCGGAGTAACAGAGAGGCCGGAGGGCCCTGCTCGCAGTATAAGCTGGGTACACACTGCACAATCTGGTTAGTGGTATGAGGAGACTGGGGAGTAACAGAGAGGCAGGAGGGCCCTGCTCGCAGTATAAGCTGGGTACACACTGCACGATCTGGTTAGTGGTATGAGGAGACAGGGGAGTAACAGAGAGGCAGGAGGGCCCTGCTCGCAGTATATGCTGGGGTACACATTGCACGATCTGGTTAGTGCTATGAGGAGACTGGGGAGTAACAGAGAGGCAGGAGGGCCCTGCTCGCAGTATAAGCTGGGTACACACTGCACGATCTGGTTAATGGTATGAGGAGACTGGGGAGTAACAGAGAGGCAGGAGGGCCCTGCTCGCAGTATAAGCTGGGTACACACTGCACGATCTGGTTAGTGCTATGAGGAGACTGGGGAGTCACAGAAAGGCAGGAGGGACCTGCTCACAGTATAAGCTGGGTACACACTGCACGATCAGGTTAGTGCTATGGGGAGACTGGGGAGTAACAGAGAGGCAGGAGGGCCCTGCTCGCAGTATAAGCTGGGAACACACTGCACGATCTGGTTAGTGCTATGGGGAGACTGGGGAGTAACAGAGAGGCAGGAGGGCCCTGCTCGCAGTATAAGCTGGGTTCACACTGCATGATCTGGTTAGTGCTATGGGGAGACTGGGGAGTAACAGAGAGGCAGGAGGGCCCTGCTCACAGTATAAGCTGGGTACACACTGCACGATCTGGTTAGTGCTATGAGGAGACTGGGGAGTAACAGAGAGGCAAGAGGTCCCTTCTCGCAGGATAAGCTGGGTACACACTGCATGATCTGGTTAGTGCTATGAGGAGACTGGGGAGTAACAGAGAGGCAGGAGGGCCCTGCTCGCAGGATAAGCTTGGTACACACTGCATGATCTGGTTAGTGCTATGAGGAGACTGGGGAGTAACAGAGAAGCAGGAGGTCCCTGCTCACAGGAATAAGCTGGGTACACACTGCACGATCTGGTTAGTGCTATGAGGAGACTGGGGAATAACAGAGAGGGAGGAGGGCCCTGCTCGCAGTATAAGTTGGGTACACACTGCACGATCTGGTTAGTGCTATGAGGAGACTGGGGAGTAACAGAGAGGCAGGAGGGCCCTGCTCGCAGTATAAGCTGGGTACACACTGCACGATCTGGTTAGTGCTATGAGGAGACTGGGGAATAACAGAGAGGCAGGAGGGCCCTGCTCGCAGTATAAGCTGGGTACACACTGCATGATCTGGTTAGTGCTATGAGGAGACTGGGAAGTAACAGAGAGGCAGGAGGGCCCTGCTCACAGGAATAAGCTGGGTACACACTGCACGATCTTTTTAGTGCTATGGGGAGACTGGGGAGTAACAGAGAGGCAGGAGGGCCCTGCTCGCAGTATAAGCTGGGTACACACTGCACGATCTGGTTAGTGCTATGAGGAGACTGGGGAGTAACAGAGAGGCAGGAGGGCCCTGCTCGCAGGATAAGCTGGGAACACACTGCACGATCTGATTAGTGCTATGAGGAGACTGGGGAGTAACAGAGAGGCAGGAGGGCCCTGCTCACAGTATAAGCTGGGTACACACTGCACGATCTGGTTATTGCTATGAGGAGACTGGGGAGTAACAGAGAGGCAGGAGGGCCCTGCTCGCAGTATAAGCTGGGTACACATTGCTCGATCTGGTTAGGGCTATGACGAGACTGGGGAGTAACAGAGAGGCAGGAGGGCCCTGCACGCAGTATAAGCTGGGTACACACTGCACGATCTGGTTAGTGCTATGAGGAGACTGGGGAGTAACAGAGAGGCAGGAGGGCCCTGCTCGCAGTATAAGCTGGGTACACACTGCACGATCTGGTTAGTGCTATGAGGTGACTTGTGAGTAACAGAGAGGCAGGAGGGCCCTGCTCGCAGTATAAGCTGGGTACACACTGCACGATCTGGTTAGTGCTATGAGGAGACTGGGGAGTCACAGAAAGGCAGGAGGGCCCTGCTCACAGTATAAGCTGGGTACACACTGCACGATCAGGTTAGTGCTATGGGGAGAGTGGGGAGTAACAGAGAGGCAGGAGGGCCCTGCTCGCAGTATAAGCTGGGAACACACTGCACGATCTGGTTAGTGCTATGGGGAGACTGGGGAGTAACAGAGAGGCAGGATGGCCCTGCTCGCAGTATAAGCTGGGTACACACTGCATGATCTGGTTAGTGCTATGGGGAGACTGGGGAGTAACAGAGAGGCAGGAGGGCCCTGCTCACAGGATAAGCTGGGTACACACTGCATGATCTGGTTAGTGCTATGAGGAGACTGGGGAGTAACAGAGAGGCAGGAGGGCCCTGCTCGCAGGATAAGCTGGGTACACACTGCATGATCTGGTTAGTGCTATGAGGAGACTGGGGAGTAACAGAGAGGCAGGAGGGCCCTGCTCACAGGAATAAGCTGGGTACACACTGCACGATCTGGTTAGTGCTATGAGGAGACTGGGTAATAACAGAGAGGGAGGAGGGCCCTGCTCGCAGTATAAGCTGGGTACACACTGCACGATCTGGTTAGTGCTATGAGGAGACTGGGGAATAACAGAGAGGCAGGAGGGCCCTGCTCGCAGTATAAGCTGGGTACACACTGCATGATCTGGTTAGTGCTATGAGGAGACTGGGAAGTAACAGAGAGGCAGGAGGGCCTTGCTCACAGGAATAAGCTGGGTACACACTGCACAATCTTTTTACTGTTATGGGGAGACTGGGGAGTAACAGAGAGGCAGGAGGGCCCTGCTCGCAGTATAAGCTGGGTACACACTGCACGATCTGGTTAGTGCTATGAGGAGACTGGGGAGTAACAGAGAGGCAGGAGGGCCCTGCTCGCAGGATAAGCTGGGTACACACTGCACGATCTGGTTAGTGCTATGAGGAGACTGGGGAGTAACAGAGAGGCAGGAGGGCCCTGCTCACAGTATAAGCTGAGTACACACTGCACGATCTGGTTAGTGCTATGAGGAGACTGGGGAGTAACAGAGAGGGAGGAGGGCCCTGCTCACAGTATAAGCTGGGTACACACTGCACGATCTGGTTAGTGGTATGAGGAGACTGGGGAGTAACAGAGAGGCAGGAGGGCCCTGCTCACAGGATAAAGCTGGGTTACACACTGCACGATCTGGTTAGTGCTATGAGGAGACTGGGGAGTAACAGAGAGGCAGGAGGGCCCTGCTCGCAGTATAAGCTGGGTACACACTGCACGATCTGGTTAGTGCTAGGAGGAGACTGGGGAGTAACAGAGAGGCAGGAGGGCCCTGCTCGCAGTATAAGCTGGGTACACAGTGCACGATCTGGTTAGTGCTATGAGGTGACTGAGGAGTAACAGAGAGGCAGGAGGGCCCTGCTCACAGTATAAGCTGGGTACACACTGCACGATCTGGTTAGTGCTATGAGGAGACTGGGGAGTAACAGAGAGGCAGGAGGGCCCTGCTCGCAGTATAAGCTGGGTACACATTGCACGATCTGGTTAGGGCTATGAGGAGACTGGGGAGTAACAGAGAGGCAGGAGGGCCCTGCACGCAGTATAAGCTGGGTACACACTGCACGATCTGGTTAGTGCTATGAGGAGACTGGGGAGTAACAGAGAGGCAGGAGGGCCCTGCTCGCAGTATAAGCTGGGTACACACTGCACGATCTGGTTAGTGCTATGAGGTGACTTGTGAGTAACAGAGAGGCAGGAGGGCCCTGCTCGCAGTATAAGCTGGGTACACACTGCACGATCTGGTTAGTGCTATGAGGAGACTGGGGAGTCACAGAAAGGCAGGAGGGCCCTGCTCACAGTATAAGCTGGGTACACACTGCACGATCAGGTTAGTGCTATGGGGAGACTGGGGAGTAACAGAGAGGCAGGAGGGCCCTGCTCACAGTATAAGCTGGGAACACACTGCACGATCTGGTTAGTGCTATGGGGAGACTGGGGAGTAACAGAGAGGCAGGAGGGCCCTGCTCGCAGTATAAGCTGGGTACACACTGCATGATCTGGTAAGTGCTATGGGGAGACTGGGGAGTAACAGAGAGGCAGGAGGGCCGTGCTCACAGGATAAGCTGGGTACACACTGCATGATCTGGTTAGTGCTATGAGGAGACTGGGGAGTAACAGAGAGGCAGGAGGGCCCTGCTCGCAGGATAAGCTGGGTACACACTGCATGATCTGGTTAGTGCTATAAGGAGACTGGGGAGTAACAGAGAGGCAGGAGGGCCCTGCTCACAGGATAAAGCTGGGTTACACACTGCACGATCTGGTTAGTGCTATGAGGAGACTGGGGAGTAACAGAGAGGCAGGAGGGCCCTGCTCGCAGTATAAGCTGGGTACACACTGCACGATCTGGTTAGTGCTAGGAGGAGACTGGGGAGTAACAGAGAGGCAGGAGGGCCCTGCTCGCAGTATAAGCTGGGTACACAGTGCACGATCTGGTTAGTGCTATGAGGTGACTGAGGAGTAACAGAGAGGCAGGAGGGCCCTGCTCACAGTATAAGCTGGGTACACACTGCACGATCTGGTTAGTGCTATGAGGAGACTGGGGAGTAACAGAGAGGCAGGAGGGCCCTGCTCGCAGTATAAGCTGGGTACACATTGCACGATCTGGTTAGGGCTATGAGGAGACTGGGGAGTAACAGAGAGGCAGGAGGGCCCTGCACGCAGTATAAGCTGGGTACACACTGCACGATCTGGTTAGTGCTATGAGGAGACTGGGGAGTAACAGAGAGGCAGGAGGGCCCTGCTCGCAGTATAAGCTGGGTACACACTGCACGATCTGGTTAGTGCTATGAGGTGACTTGTGAGTAACAGAGAGGCAGGAGGGCCCTGCTCGCAGTATAAGCTGGGTACACACTGCACGATCTGGTTAGTGCTATGAGGAGACTGGGGAGTCATAGAAAGGCAGGAGGGCCCTGCTCACAGTATAAGCTGGGTACACACTGCACGATCAGGTTAGTGCTATGGGGAGACTGGGGAGTAACAGAGAGGCAGGAGGGCCCTGCTCACAGTATAAGCTGGGAACACACTGCACGATCTGGTTAGTGCTATGGGGAGACTGGGGAGTAACAGAGAGGCAGGAGGGCCCTGCTCGCAGTATAAGCTGGGTACACACTGCATGATCTGGTAAGTGCTATGGGGAGACTTGGGAGTAACAGAGAGGCAGGAGGGCCGTGCTCACAGGATAAGCTGGGTACACACTGCATGATCTGGTTAGTGCTATGAGGAGACTGGGGAGTAACAGAGAGGCAGGAGGGCCCTGCTCGCAGGATAAGCTGGGTACACACTGCATGATCTGGTTAGTGCTATGAGGAGACTGGGGAGTAACAGAGAGGCAGGAGGGCCCTGCTCACAGGAATAAGCTGGGTACACACTGCACGATCTGGTTAGTGCTATGAGGAGACTGGGTAATAACAGAGAGGGAGGAGGGCCCTGCTCGCAGTATAAGCTGGGTACACACTGCACGATCTGGTTAGTGCTATGAGGAGACTGGGGAATAACAGAGAGGCAGGAGGGCCCTGCTCGCAGTATAAGCTGGGTACACACTGCATGATCTGGTTAGTGCTATGAGGAGACTGGGAAGTAACAGAGAGGCAGGAGGGCCCTGCTCACAGGAATAAGCTGGGTACACACTGCACAATCTTTTTACTGCTATTAGGAGACTGGGGAGTAACAGAGAGGCAGGAGGGCCCTGCTCGCAGTATAAGCTGGGTACACATTGCAAGATCTGGTTAGGGCTATGAGGAGACTGGGGAGTAACAGAGAGGCAGGAGGGCCCTACACGCAGTATAAGCTGGGTACACACTGCACGATCTGGTTAGTGCTATGAGGAGACTGGGGAGTAACAGAGAGGCAGGAGGGCCCTGCTCGCAGTATAAGCTGGGTACACACTGCACGATCTGGTTAGTGCTATGAGGTGACTTGTGAGTAACAGAGAGGCAGGAGGGCCCTGCTCGCAGTATAAGCTGGGTACACACTGCACGATCTGGTTAGTGCTGTGAGGAGACTGGGGAGTCACAGAAAGGCAGGAAGGCCCTGCTCACAGTATAAGCTGGGTACACACTGCACGATCAGGTTAGTGCTATGGGGAGACTGGGGAGTAACAGAGAGGCAGGAGGGCCCTGCTCGCAGTATAAGCTGGGAACACACTGCACGATCTGGTTAGTGCTATGGGGAGACTGGGGAGTAACAGAGAGGCAGGAGGGCCCTGCTCGCAGTATAAGCTGGGTACACACTGCATGATCTAGTAAGTGCTATGGGGAGACTGGGGAGTAACAGAGAGGCAGGAGGGCCGTGCTCACAGGATAAGCTGGGTACACACTGCATGATCTGGTTAGTGCTATGAGGAGACTGGGGAGTAACAGAGAGGCAGGAGGGCCCTGCTCGCAGGATAAGCTGGGTACACACTGCATGATCTGGTTAGTGCTATGAGGAGACTGGGGAGTAACAGAGAGGCAGGAGGGCCCTGCTCACAGGAATAAGCTGGGTACACACTGCACGATCTGGTTAGTGCTATGAGGAGACTGGGTAATAACAGAGAGGGAGGAGGGCCCTGCTCGCAGTATAAGCTGGGTACACACTGCACGATCTGGTTAGTGCTATGAGGAGACTGGGGAATAACAGAGAGGCAGGAGGGCCCTGCTTGCAGTATAAGCTGGGTACACACTGCATGATCTGGTTAGTGCTATGAGGAGACTGGGAAGTAACAGAGAGGCAGGAGGGCCCTGCTCACAGGAATAAGCTGGGTACACACTGCACAATCTTTTTACTGCTATGGGGAGACTGGGGAGTAACAGAGAGGCAGGAGGGCCCTGCTCGCAGTATAAGCTGGGTACACACTGCACGATCTGGTTAGTGCTATGAGGAGACTGGGGAGTAACAGAGAGGCAGGAGGGCCCTGCTCGCAGGATAAGCTGGGTACACACTGCACGATCTGGTTAGTGCTATGAGGAGACTGGGGTGTAACAGAGAGGCAGGAGGGCCCTGCTCACAGTATAAGCTGAGTACACACTGCACGATCTGGTTAGTGCTATGAGGAGACTGGGGAGTAACAGAGAGGGAGGAGGGCCCTGCTCACAGTATAAGCTGGGTACACACTGCACGATCTGGTTAGTGGTATGAGGAGACTGGGGAGTAACAGAGAGGCAGGAGGGCCCTGCTCACAGGATAAAGCTGGGTTACACACTGCACGATCTGGTTAGTGCTATGAGGAGACTGGGGAGTAACAGAGAGGCAGGAGGGCCCTGCTCGCAGTATAAGCTGGGTACACAATGCACGTTCTGGTTAGTGCTAGGATGAGACTGGGGAGTAACAGAGAGGCAGGAGGGCCCTGCTCACAGTATAAGCTGGGTACACACTGCACGATCTGGTTAGTGCTATGAGGAGTCTGGGGAGTAACAGAGAGGCAGGAGGGGCCTGCTCACAGTATAAGCTGGGTACACACTGCACGATCTGGTTAGTGCTATGAGGGGACTGGGGAGTAACAGAGAGACAGGAGAGCCCTGCTCACAGTATAAGCTGGGTACACACTGCACGATCTGGTTAGTGCTATGAGGAGACTGGGGTGTAACAGAGAGGCAGGAGGGCCTTGCTCACAGTATAAGCAGGGTACACACTGCACGATCTGGTTAGTGCTATGGGGAGACTGGGGAGTAACAGAGAGGCAGGAGGGCCCTGCTCGCAGTATAAGCTGGGAACACACTGCACGATCTGGTTAGTGCTATGGGGAGACTGGGGAGTAACAGAGAGGCAGGAGGGCCCTGCTCGCAGTATAAGCTGGGTACACACTGCATGATCTGGTAAGTGCTATGGGGAGACTGGGGAGTAACAGAGAGGCAGGAGGGTCGTGCTCACAGGATAAGCTGGGTACACACTGCATGATCTGGTTAGTGCTATGAGGAGACTGGGGAGTAACAGAGAGGCAGGAGGGCCCTGCTCGCAGGATAAGCTGGGTACACACTGCATGATCTGGTTAGTGCTATGAGGAGACTGGGGAGTAACAGAGAGGCAGGAGGGCCCTGCTCACAGGAATAAGCTGGGTACACACTGCACGATCTGGTTAGTGCTATGAGGAGACTGGGTAATAACAGAGAGGGAGGAGGGCCCTGCTCGCAGTATAAGCTGGGTACACACTGCACGATCTGGTTAGTGCTATGAGGAGACTGGGGAATAACAGAGAGGCAGGAGGGCCCTGCTCGCAGTATAAGCTGGGTACACACTGCATGATCTGGTTAGTGCTATGAGGAGACTGGGAAGTAACAGAGAGGCAGGAGGGCCCTGCTCACAGGAATAAGGTGGGTACACACTGCACAATCTTTTTACTGCTATGGGCAGACTGGGGAGTAACAGAGAGGCAGGAGGGCCCTGCTCGCAGTATAAGCTGGGTACACACTGCACGATCTGGTTAGTGCTATGAGGAGACTGGGGAGTAACAGAGAGGCAGGAGGGCCCTGCTCGCAGGATAAGCTGGGTACACACTGCACGATCTGGTTAGTGCTATGAGGAGACTGGGGTGTAACAGAGAGGCAGGAGGGCCCTGCTCACAGTATAAGCTGAGTACACACTGCACGATCTGGTTAGTGCTATGAGGAGACTGGGGAGTAACAGAGAGGGAGGAGGGCCCTGCTCACAGTATAAGCTGGGTACACACTGCACGATCTGGTTAGTGGTATGAGGAGACTGGGGAGTAACAGAGAGGCAGGAGGGCCCTGCTCACAGGATAAAGCTGGGTTACACACTGCACGATCTGGTTAGTGCTATGAGGAGACTGGGGAGTAACAGAGAGGCAGGAGGGCCCTGCTCGCAGTATAAGCTGGGTACACAATGCACGTTCTGGATAGTGCTAGGAGGAGACTGGGGAGTAACAGAGAGGCAGGAGGGCCCTGCTCGCAGTATAAGCTGGGTACACAGTGCACGATCTGGTTAGTGCTATGAGGTGACTGAGGAGTAACAGAGAGGCAGGAGGGCCCTGCTCACAGTATAAGCTGGGTACACACTGCACGATCTGGTTAGTGCTATGAGGAGTCTGGTGAGTAACAGAGAGGCAGGAGGGCCCTGCTCACAGTATAAGCTGGGTACACACTGCACGGTCTGGTTAGTGCTATGAGGGGACTGGGGAGTAACAGAGAGACAGGAGAGCCCTGCTCACAGTATAAGCTGGGTACACACTGCACGATCTGGTTAGTGCTATGAGGAGACTGGGGTGTAACAGAGAGGCAGGAGGGCCCTGCTCACAGTATAAGCAGGGTACACACTGCACGATCTGGTTAGTGCTATGAAGAGACTGGGGAGTAACAGAGAGGCAGGAGGGCCCTGCTCGCAGTATAAGCTGGGTACACAATGCACGTTCTGGTTAGTGCTAGGAGGAGACTGGGGAGTAACAGAGAGGCAGGAGGGCCCTGCTCGCAGTATAAGCTGGGTACACAGTGCACGATCTGGTTAGTGCTATGAGGTGACTGAGGAGTAACAGAGAGGCAGGAGGGCCCTGCTCACAGTATAAGCTGGGTACACACTGCACGATCTGGTTAGTGCTATGAGGAGTCTGGGGAGTAACAGAGAGGCAGGAGGGCCCTGCTCACAGTATAAGCTGGGTACACAATGCACGTTCTGGTTAGTGCTAGGAGGAGACTGGGGAGTAACAGAGAGGCAGGAGGGCCCTGCTCGCAGTATAAGCTGGGTACACAATGCACGTTCTGGTTAGTGCTAGGAGGAGACTGGGGAGTAACAGAGAGGCAGGAGGGCCCTGCTCGCAGTATAAGCTGGGTACACAGTGCACGATCTGGTTAGTGCTATGAGGTGACTGAGGAGTAACAGAGAGGCAGGAGGGCCCTGCTCACAGTATAAGCTGGGTACACACTGCACGGTCTGGTTAGTGCTATGAGGGGACTGGGGAGTAACAGAGAGACAGGAGAGCCCTGCTCACAGTATAAGCTGGGTACACACTGCACGATCTGGTTAGTGCTATGAGGAGACTGGGGTGTAACAGAGAGGCAGGAGGGCCCTGCTCACAGTATAAGCAGGGTACACACTGCACGATCTGGTTAGTGCTATGAAGAGACTGGGGAGTAACAGAGTGGCAGGAGGGCCATGCTCGCAGTATAAGCTGGGTACACACTGCACGATCTGGTTAGTGCTATGAGGAGACTGGGGAGTAACAGAGAGGTAGGAGGGCCCTGCTCGCAGTATAAGCTGGGTACACACTGCACGATCTGGTTAGTGCTATGAGGTGACTGAGGAGTAATAGAGAGGCAGGAGGGCCCTGCTCGCAGTATAAGCTGGGTACACACTGCACGATCTGGTTAGTGGTATGAGGAGACTGGGGAGTAACAGAGAGGCAGGAGGGCCCTGCTCACAGGATAAAGCTGGGTTACACACTGCACGATCTGGTTAGTGCTATGAGGAGACTGGGGAGTAACAGAGAGGCAGGAGGGCCCTGCTCGCAGGATAAGCTGGGTACACATTGGTCGATCTGGTTATTGCTATGAGGAGACTGGGGAGTAACAGAGAGGCAGGAGGGCCCTGCTCGCAGTATACGCTGGGTACACATTGCACGATCTGGTTAGTGCTATGAGGAGACTGGGGAGTAACAGAGAGGCAGGAGGGCCCTGCTCGCAGTATAAGCAGGGTACACACTGCACGATCTGGTTAGTGCTATGAGGAGTCTGGGGAGTAACAGAGAGGCAGGAGGGCCCTGCTCGCAGTATAACTGGGTACACACTGCGTGATCTGGTTAGTGCTATGGGGAGACTGGGGAGTAACAGAGAGGCAGGAGAGCCCTGCTCGCAGTATAAGCTGGGTACACAGTGCACGATCTGGTTAGTGCTATGAGGAGACTGGGGAGTAACAGAGAGGCAGGAGGTCCCTGCTCGCAGTATAACTGGGTACACACTGCACGATCTGGTTAGTGCTATGAGGTGACTGGGGAGTAACAGAGAGGCAGGAGGGCCCTGCTCGCAGTATAAGCTGGGTACACACTGCACGATCTGGTTAGTGCTATGAGGTGACTGAGGAGTAACAGAGAGGCAGGAGGGCCCTGCTCGCAGTGTAAGCTGGGTACACACTGTACGATCTGGTTAGTGGCATGAGGAGAATGGGGAGTAACAGAGAGGCAGGAGGGCCCTGCTCGCAGGATTAAGCTGGGTACACACTGCACGATCTGGTTAGTGCTATGAGAAGACTGGGGAGTAACAGAGAGGCAGGAGGGCCCTGCTCGCAGGATTAAGCTGGGTACACACTGCACGATCTGGTTAGTGCTATGAGGAGACTGGGGAGTAACAGAGAGGCAGGAGGGCCCTGCTCGCAGTATAAGCTGGGTAAACACAGCACGATCTGGTTAGTGGTATGAGGAGAATGGGGAGTAACAGAGAGGCAGGAGGGCCCTGCTCGCAGGATTAAGCTGGGTACACACTGCACAATCTGGTTAGTGCTATGAGGAGACTGGGGAGTAACAGAGAGGCAGGAGGGCCCTGCTCGCAGTATAAGCTGGGTACACACTGCACGATCTGGTTAGTGCTATGAGGAGACTGGGGAGTAACAGAGAGGCAGGAGGGCCCTGCTCGCAGTATAAGCTGGGTACACACTGCACGATCTGTTTAGTGGTATGAGGAGACTGGGGAGTAACAGTGAGGCAAGAGGGCCCTGCTCACTGGATAAAGCTGGGTTACACACTGCACTATCTGGTTAGTGCTATGAGGAGACTGGGGAGTAACAGAGAGGCAGGAGGGCCCTGCTCGCAGGATAAGCTGGGTACACATTGCTCGATCTGGTTATTGCTATGAGGAGACTGGGGAGTAACAGAGAGGCAGGAGGGCCCTGCTCGCAGTATAAGCTGGGTACACATTGCACGATCTGGTTAGTGCTATGAGGAGACTGGGGAGTAACAGAGAGGCAGGAGGGCCCTGCTCGCAGTATAAGCTGGGTACACACTGCACGATCTGGTTAGTGCTATGAGGAGTCTGGGGAGTAACAGAGAGGCAGGAGGGCCCTGCTCACAGTATAAGCTGGGTACACACTGCACAATCTGGTTAGTGCTATGAGGAGACTGGGGAGTAACAGAGAGGCAGTAGGGCCCTGCTCGCAGTATAAGCTGGGTACACACTGCATGATCTGGTTAGTGCTATGGGGAGACTGGGGAGTAACAGAGAGGCAGGAGGGCCCTGCTCGCAGTATAAGCTGGGTTCACACTGCACGATCTGGTTAGTGTTATGAGGTGACTGAGGAGTAACAGAGAGGCAGGAGGGCCCTGCTCGC
Organism: Taudactylus pleione; assembly: GCA_031769625.1. NCBI lineage: Eukaryota > Metazoa > Chordata > Amphibia > Anura > Myobatrachidae > Taudactylus > Taudactylus pleione. Next base: position 925,486 of record JAUIMM010001558.1, on the reverse strand, counting down.
AGTGTAAGCTGGGTACACAGTGTACGATCTGGTTAGTGGTATGAGGAGAATGGGGAGTAACAGAGAGGCAGGAGGGCCCTGCTCGCAGGATTAAGCTGGGTACACACTGCACGATCTGGTTAGTGCTATGAGGAGACTGGGGAGTAACAGAGAGGCAGGAGGGCCCTGCTCGCAGGATTAAGCTGGGTACACACTGCACGATCTGGTTAGTGCTATGAGGAGACTGGGGAGTAACAGAGAGGCAGGAGGGCCCTGCTCGCAGTATAAGCTGGGTACACACTGCACGATCTGGTTAGTGGTATGAGGAGAATGGGGAGTAACAGAGAGGCAGGAGGGCCCTGCTCGCAGGATTAAGCTGGGTACACACTGCACAATCTGGTTAGTGCTATGAGGAGACTGTGGAGTAACAGAGAGGCAGGAGGGCCCTGCTCGCAGTATAAGCTGGGTACACACTGCACGATCTGGTTAGTGCTATGAGGAGACTGCGGAGTAACAGAGAGGCAGGAGGGCCCTGCTCGCAGTATAAGCTGGGTACACACTGCACGATCTGGTTAGTGCTATGAGGAGACTGGGGAGTAACAGAGAGGCAGGAGGGCCCTGCTCGCAGGATAAGCTGGTACACACTGTACGATCTGGTTAGTGCTATGAGGAGACTGGGGAGTAACAGAGAGGCAGGAGGGCCCTGCTCAAAGTATAAGCTGGGTACACACTGCACGATCTGGTTAGTGCTATGAGGAGACTGGGGAGTAACAGAGAGGCAGGAGGGCCCTGCTCACAGTATAAGCTGGGTACACACTGCACGATCTGGTTAGTGCTATGAGGAGACTGGGGAGTAACAGAGAGGCAGGAGGGCCCTGCTCACAGTATAAGCTGGGTACACACTGCACGGTCTGGTTAGTGCTATGAGGAGACTGGGGAGTAACAGAGAGGCAGGAGAGCCCTGCTCACAGTATAAGCTGGGTACACACTGCACGATCTGGTTAGTGCTATGAGGAGACTGGGGAGTAACAGAGAGGCAGGAGGTCCCTGCTCACAGTATAAGCTGGGTACACACTGCACGATCTGGTTAGTGCTATGAAGAGACTGGGGAGTAACAGAGAGGCAGGAGGGCCATGCTCGCAGTATAAGCTGGGTACACACTGCACGATCTGGTTAGTGCTATGAGGAGACTGGGGAGTAACAGAAAGGCAGGACGGCCCTGCTCGCAGTATAAGCTGGGTACACACTGCACGATCTGGTTAGCGCTATGAGGTGACTGAGGAGTAACAGAGAGGCAGGAGGGCCCTGCTCGCAGTATAAGCTGGGTACACACTGCACGATCTGTTTAGTGGTATGAGGAGACTGGGGAGTAACAGTGAGGCAAGAGGGCCCTGCTCACTGGATAAAGCTGGGTTACACACTGCACTATCTGGTTAGTGCTATGAGGAGACTGGGGAGTAACAGAGAGGCAGGAGGGCCCTGCTCGCAGGATAAGCTGGGTACACATTGCTCGATCTGGTTATTGCTATGAGGAGATTGGGGAGTAACAAAGAGGCAGGAGGGCCCTGCTCGCAGTATAAGCTGGGTACACATTGCACGATCTGGTTAGTGCTATGAGGAGACTGGGGAGTAACAGAGAGGCAGGAGGGCCCTGCTCGCAGTATAAGCTGGGTACACACTGCACGATCTGGTTAGTGCTATGAGGAGTCTGGGGAGTAACAGAGAGGCAGGAGGGCCCTGCTCACAGTATAAGCTGGGTACACACTGCACAATCTGGTTAGTGCTATGAGGAGACTGGGGAGTAACAGAGAGGCAGGAGGGCCCTGCTCGCAGTATAAGCTGGGTACACACTGCATGATCTGGTTAGTGCTATGGGGAGACTGGGGAGTAACAGAGAGGCAGGAGGGCCCTGCTCGCAGTATAAGCTGGGTTCACACTGCACGATCTGGTTAGTGCTATGAGGTGACTGAGGAGTAACAGAGAGGCATGAGGGCCCTGCTCGCAGTGTAAGCTGGGTACACACTGTACGATCTGGTTAGTGGTATGAGGAGAATGGGGAGTAACAGAGAGGCAGGAGGGCCCTGCTCGCAGGATTAAGCTGGGTACACACTGCACGATCTGGTTAGTGCTATGAGGAGACTGGGGAGTAACAGAGAGGCAGGAGGGCCCTGCTCGCAGGATTAAGCTGGGTACACACTGCACGATCTGGTTAGTGCTATGAGGAGACTGGGGAGTAACAGAGATGCAGGAGGGCCCTGCTCGCAGTATAAGCTGGGTACACACTGCACGATCTGGTTAGTGGTATGAGGAGAATGGGGAGTAACAGAGAGGCAGGAGGGCCCTGCTCGCAGGATTAAGCTGGGTACACACTGCACAATCTGGTTAGTGCTATGAGGAGACTGGGGAGTAACAGAGAGGCAGGAGGGCCCTGCTCGCAGTATAAGCTGGGTACACACTGCACGATCTGGTTAGTGCTATGAGGAGACTGCGGAGTAACAGAGAGGCAGGAGGGCCCTGCTCGCAGTATAAGCTGGGTACACACTGCATGATCTGGTTAGTGCTATGAGGAGACTGGGGAGTAACAGAGAGGCAGGAGGGCCCTGCTCGCAGGATAAGCTGGTACACACTGCACGATCTGGTTAGGGCTATGAGGAGACTGGGGAGTAACAGAGAGGCAGGAGGGCCCTGCTCACAGTATAAGCTGGGTACACAGTGCACGATCTGGTTAGTGCTATGAGAAGACTGGGGAGTAACAGAGAGGCAGGAGGGCCCTGCTCACAGTATAAGCTGGGTACACACTGCCCGATCTGGTTAGTGATATGAGGAGACTGGGGAGTAACAGAGAGGCAGGAGGGCCCTGCTCACAGTATAAGCTGGGTACACAATGCACCGTCTGGTTAGTGCTATGAGGAGACTGGGGAGTAACAGAGAGGCAGGAGAGCCCTGCTCACAGTATAAGCTGGGTACACACTGCACGATCTGGTTAGTGCTATGAGGAGACTGGGGAGTAACAGAGAGGCAGGAGGGCCCTGCTCACAGTATAACCTGGGTACACACTGCACGATCTGGTTAGTGCTATGAAGAGACTGGGGAGTAACAGAGAGGCAGGAGGGCCATGCTCGCAGTATAAGCTGGGTACACACTGCACGATCTGGTTAGTGCTATGAGGAGACTTGTGAGTAACAGAGAGGCAGGAGGGCCCTGCTCGTAGTTTAAGCTGGGTACACATTGCACGATCTGGTTAGTACTATGAGGAGACTGGGGAGTAACAGAGAGGCAGGAGGGCCCTGCACGCAGTATAAGCTGGGTACACACTGCACGATCTGGTTAGTGCTATGAGGAGACTGGGGAGTAACAGAGAGGCAGGAGGGCCCTGCTCGCAGTATTAGCTGGGTACACACTGCACGATCTGGTTAGTGCTATGAGGTGACTTGTGAGTAACAGAGAGGCAGGAGGGCCCTGCTCGCAGTATAAGCTGGGTACACACTGCACGATCTGGTTAGTGCTTTGAGGAGACTGGGGAGTCACAGAAAGGCAGGAGGGCCCTGCTCACAGTATAAGCTAGTACACACTGCACGATCAGGTCAGCGCTATGGGGAGACTGGGGAGTAACAGAGAGGCAGGAGGGCCCTGCTCGCAATATAAGCTGGGAACACACTGCACGATCTGGTTAGTGCTATGAGGTGACTGAGGATTAACAGAGAGGCAGGAGGGCCCTGGTCGCAGTATAAGCTGGGTACACACTGCATGATCTGGTTAGTGCTATGTGGAGACTGGGAAGTAACAGAGAGGCAGGAGAGCCCTGCTCACAGTATAAGCTGGGTACACACTGCACGATCTGGTTAGTGCTATGAGGAGACTGGGGAGTAACAGAGAGGCAGGAGGGCCCTGCTCACAGTATAAGCTGGGTACACACTGCACGATCTGGTTAGTGCTATGAAGAGACTGGGGAGTAACAGAGAGGCAGGAGGGCCATGCTCGCAGTATAAGCTGGGTACACACTGCACGATCTGGTTAGTGCTATGAGGAGACTTGTGAGTAACAGAGAGGCAGGAGGGCCCTGCTCGTAGTTTAAGCTGGGTACACATTGCACGATCTGGTTAGTGCTATGAGGAGACTGGGGAGTAACAGAGAGGCAGGAGGGCCCTGCACGCAGTATAAGCTGGGTACACACTGCACGATCTGGTTAGTGCTATGAGGAGACTGGGGAGTAACAGAGAGGCAGGAGGGCCCTGCTCGCAGTATAAGCTGGGTACACACTGCACGATCTGGTTAGTGCTATGAGGTGACTTGTGAGTAACAGAGAGGCAGGAGGGCCCTGCTCGCAGTATAAGCTGGGTACACACTGCACGATCTGGTTAGTGGTTTGAGGAGACTGGGGAGTCACAGAAAGGCAGGAGGGCCCTGCTCACAGTATAAGCTAGTACACACTGCACGATCAGGTCAGCGCTATAGGGAGACTGGGGAGTAACAGAGAGGCAGGAGGGCCCTGCTTGCAATATAAGCTGGGAACACACTGCACGATCTGGTTAGTGCTATGGGGAGACTGGGGAGTAACAGAGAGGCAGGAGGGCCCTGCTCGCAGTATAAGCTGGGTACACACTGCATGATCTGGTTAGTGCTATGAGGAGACTGCGGAGTAACAGAGAGGGAGGAGGGCCCTGCTCGCAGTATAAGCTGGGTACACACTGCACGATCTGGTTAGTGCTATGAGGAGACTGGGGAGTAACAGAGAGGCAGGAGGGCCCTGCTCGCAGTATAAGCTGGGTACACACTGCACGATCTGGTTATTGCTATGAGGAGACTGGGGAGTAACAGAGAGGCAGGAGGGCCCTGCTCGCAGTATAAGCTGGGTACACACTGCATGATCTGGTTAGTGCTATGAGGAGACTGGGAAGTAACAGAGAGGCAGGAGGGCCCTGCTCACAGGAATAAGCTGGGTACACACTGCACGATCTGGTTAGTGCTATGGGGAGACTGGGGAGTAACAGAGAGGCAGGAGGGCCCTGCTCGCAGTATAAGCTGGGTACACACTGTACGATCTGGTTAGTGCTATGAGGAGACTGGGGAGTAACAGAGAGGCAGGAGGGCCCTGCTCGCAGGATAAGCTGGGTACACACTGCACTATCTGGTTAGTGCTATGAGGAGACTGGGGAGTAACAGAGAGGCAGGAGGGCCCTGCTCACAGTATAAGCTGGGTACACACTGCACGATCTGGTTAGAGCTATGAGGAGACTGGGGAGTAACAGAGAGGCAGGAGGGCCCTGCTCACAGTATAAGCTGGGTACACACTGCACGATCTGGTTAGTGCTATGAGGAGACTGGGGAGTAACAGAGAGGCAGGAGGGCCCTGCTCACAGTATAAGCTGGGTACACACTGCACGGTCTGGTTAGTGCTATGAGGAGACTGGGGAGTAACAGAGAGGCAGGAGGGCCCTGCTCACAGTATAAGCTGGGTACACACTGCACGATCTGGTTAGTGCTATGAAGAGACTGGGGAGTAACAGAGAGGCAGGAGGGCCATGCTCGCAGTATAAGCTGGGTACACACTGCACGATCTGGTTAGTGCTATGAGGAGACTGGGGAGTAACAGAAAGGCAGGAGGGCCCTGCTCGCAGTATAAGCTGGGTACACACTGCACGATCTGGTTAGTGCTATGAGGTGACTGAGGAGTAACAGAGAGGCAGGAGGGCCCTGCTCGCAGTATAAGCTGGGTACACACTGCACGATCTGGTTAGTGGTATGAGGAGACTGGGGAGTAACAGTGAGGCAAGAGGGCCCTGCTCACAGGATAAAGCTGGGTTACACACTGCACGATCTGGTTAATGCTATGAGGAGACTGGGGAGTAACAGAGAGGCAGGAGGGCCCTGCTCGCAGGATAAGCTGGGTACACATTGCTCGATCTGGTTATTGCTATGAGGAGACTGGGGAGTAACAGAGAGGCAGGAGGGCCCTGCTCGCAGTATAAGCTGGGTACACATTGCACGATCTGGTTAGTGCTATGAGGAGACTGGGGAGTAACAGAGAGGCAGGAGGGCCCTGCTCGCAGTATAAGCTGGGTACACACTGCACGATCTGGTTAGTGCTATGAGGAGTCTGGGGAGTAACAGAGAGGCAGGAGGGCCCTGCTCACAGTATAAGCTGGGTACACACTGCACAATCTGGTTAGTGCTATGAGGAGACTGGGGAGTAACAGAGAGGCAGGAGGGCCCTGCTCGCAGTATAAGCTGGGTACACACTGCATGATCTGGTTAGTGCTATGGGGAGACTGGGGAGTAACAGAGAGGCAGGAGGGCCCTGCTCGCAGTATAAGCTGGGTTCACACTGCACGATCTGGTTAGTGCTATGAGGAGACTGGGGAGTAACAGGTAGGCAGGAGGGCCCTGCTCGCAGTATAAGCTGGGTACACACTGCACGATCTGGTTAGTGCTATGAGGTGACTGGGGGGTAACAGAGAGGCAGGAGGGCCCTGCTCGCAGTATAAGCTGGGTACACACTGCACGATCTGGTTAGTGCTATGAGGAGACTGGGGAGTAACAGAGAGGCAGGAGGGCCCTGCTCGCAGTATAAGCTGGGTACACACTGCATGATCTGGTTAGTGCTATGGGGAGACTGGGGAGTAACAGAGAGGCAGGAGGGCCCTGCTCGCAGTATAAGCTGTGTTCACACTGCACGATCTGGTTAGTGCTATGAGGTGACTGAGGAGTAACAGAGAGGCAGGAGGGCCCTGCTCGCAGTGTAAGCTGGGTACACACTGTACGATCTGGTTAGTGCTATGAGGAGACTGGGGAGTAACAGAGAGGCAGGAGGGCCCTGCTTGCAGTATAAGCTGGGTACACACTGCACGATCTGGTTAGTGCTATGAGGAGACTGGGGAGTAACAGAGAGGCAGGAGGGCCCTGCTCGCAGGATAAGCTGGTACACACTGCACGATCTGGTTAGTTCTATGAGGAGACTGGGGAGTAACAGAGAGGCAGGAGGGCCCTGCTCACAGTATAAGCTGGGTACACACTGCACGATCTGGTTAGTGCTATGAGGAGACTGGGGAGTAACAGAGAGGCAGGAGGGCCCTGCTCGCAGGATAAGCTGGTACACACTGCACGATCTGGTTAGTTCTATGAGGAGACTGGGGAGTAACAGAGAGGCAGGAGGGCCCTGCTCACAGTATAAGCTGGGTACACACTGCACGATCTGGTTAGTGCTATGAGGAGACTGGGGAGTAACAGAGAGGCAGGAGGGCCCTGCTCACAGTATAAGCTGGGTACACACTGCTCGATCTGGTTAGTGATATGAGGAGACTGGGGAGTAACAGAGAGGCAGGAGGGCCCTGCTCACAGTATAAGCTGGGTACACACTGCACCGTCTGGTTAGTGCTATGAGGAGACTGGGGAGTAACAGAGAGGCAGGAGAGCCCTGCTCACAGTATAAGCTGGGTACACACTGCACGATCTGGTTAGTGCTATGAGGAGACTGGGGAGTAACAGAGAGGCAGGAGGGCCCTGCTCACAGTATAACCTGGGTACACACTGCACGATCTGGTTAGTGCTATGAAGAGACTGGGGAGTAACAGAGAGGCAGGAGGGCCATGCTCGCAGTATAAGCTGGGTACACACTGCACGATCTGGTTAGTGCTATGAGGAGACTTGTCAGTAACAGAGAGGCAGGAGGGCCCTGCTCGTAGTTTAAGCTGGGTACACATTGCACGATCTGGTTAGTGCTATGAGGAGACTGGGGAGTAACAGAGAGGCAGGAGGACCCTGCACGCAGTATAAGCTGGGTACACACTGCACGATCTGGTTAGTGCTATGAGGAGACTGGGGAGTAACAGAGAGGCAGGAGGGCCCTGCTCGCAGTATAAGCTGGGTACACACTGCACGATCTGGTTAGTGCTATGAGGTGACTTGTGAGTAACAGAGAGGCAGGAGGGCCCTGCTCGCAGTATAAGCTGGGTACACACTGCACGATCTGGTTAGTGCTTTGAGGAGACTGGTGAGTCACAGAAAGGCAGGAGGGCCCTGCTCACAGTATAAGCTAGTACACACTGCACGATCAGGTCAGCGCTATGGGGAGACTGGGGAGTAACAGAGAGGCAGGAGGGCCCTGCTCGCAATATAAGCTGGGAACACACTGCACGATCTGGTTAGTGCTATGAGGTGACTGAGGATTAACAGAGAGGCAGGAGGGCCCTGCTCGCAGTATAAGATGGGTACTCACTGCATGATCTGGTTAGTGCTATGAGGAGACTGGGAAGTAACAGAGAGGCAGGAGGGCCCTGCTCACAGGAATAAGCTGGGTACACACTGCACGATCTGGTTAGTGCTATGAGGAGACTGGGGAGTAACAGAGAGGCAGGAGGGCCCTGCTCGCAGGATAAGCTGGGTACACACTGCACGATCTGGTTAGTGCTATGAGGAGACTGGGGAGTAACAGAGAGGCAGGAGGGCCCTGCTCACAGTATAAGCTGGGTACACACTGCACGATCTGGTTAGAGCTATGAGGAGACTGGGGAGTAACAGAGAGGCAGGAGGGCCCTGCTCACAGTATAAGCTGGGTACACACTGCACGATCTGGTTAGTGCTATGAGGAGACTGGGGAGTAACATAGAGGCAGGAGGGCCCTGCTCACAGTATAAGCTGGGTACACACTGCACGGTCTGGTTAGTGCTATGAGGAGACTGGGGAGTAACAGAGAGGCAGGAGAGCCCTGCTCGCAGTATAAGCTGGGTACACACTGCACGATCTGGTTAGTGCTATGAGGAGACTGGGGAGTAACAGAGAGGCAGGAGGGCCCTGCTCACAGTATAAGCTGGGTACACACTGCACGATCTGGTTAGTGCTATGAGGAGACTGGGGAGTAACAGAGAGGCAGGAGGGCCCTGCTCACAGTATAAGCTGGGTACACACTGCACGATCTGGTTAGTGCTATGAAGAGACTGGGGAGTAACAGAGAGGCAGGAGGGCCATGCTCGCAGTAAAGCTGGGTACACACTGCACGATCTGGTTAGTGCTATGAGGAGACTGGGGAGTAACAGAAAGGCAGGAGGGCCCTGCTCGCAGTATAAGCTGGGTACACACTGCACGATCTGGTTAGTGCTATGAGGTGACTGAGGAGTAACAGAGAGGCAGGAGGGCCCTGCTCGCAGTATAAGCTGGGTACACACTGCACGATCTGGTTAGTGCTATGAGGAGACTGGGTAGTAACAGAGAGGCAGGAGGGCCCTGCTCGCAGGATAAGCTGGGTACACACTGCACGATCTGGTTAGTGCTATGAGGAGACTGGGGAGTAACAGAGAGGCAGGAGGGCCCTGCTCACAGTATAAGCTGGGTACACACTGCACGATCTGGTTAGAGCTATGAGGAGACTGGGGAGTAACAGAGAGGCAGGAGGGCCCTGCTCACAGTATAAGCTGGGTACACACTGCACGATCTGGTTAGTGCTATGAGGAGACTGGGGAGTAACAGAGAGGCAGGAGGGCCCTGCTCACAGTATAAGCTGGGTACACACTGCACGATCTGGTTATTGCTATGAGGAGACTGGGGAGTAACAGAGAGGCAGGAGGGCCCTGCTCGCAGTATAAGCTGGGTACACACTGCATGATCTGGTTAGTGCTATGAGGAGACTGGGAAGTAACAGAGAGGCAGGAGGGCCCTGCTCACAGGAATAAGCTGGGTACACACTGCACGATCTGGTTAGTGCTACGGGGAGACTGGGGAGTAACAGAGAGGCAGGAGGGCCCTGCTCGCAGTATAAGCTGGGTACACACTGCACAATCTGGTTAGTGCTATGAGGAGACTGGGGAGTAACAGAGAGGCAGGAGGGCCCTGCTCGCAGGATAAGCTGGGTACACACTGCACGATCTGGTTAGTGCTATGAGTAGACTGGGGAGTAACAGAGAGGCAGGAGGGCCCTGCTCACAGTATAAGCTGGGTACACACTGCACGATCTGGTTAGAGCTATGAGGAGACTGGGGAGTAACAGAGAGGCAGGAGGGCCCTGCTCACAGTATAAGCTGGGTACACACTGCACGATCTGGTTAGTGCTATGAGGAGACTGGGGAGTAACAGAGAGGCAGGAGGGCCCTGCTCACAGTATAAGCTGGGTACACACTGCACGGTCTGGTTAGTGCTATGAGGAGACTGGGGAGTAACAGAGAGGCAGGAGAGCCCTGCTCACAGTATAAGCTGGGTACACACTGCACGATCTGGTTAGTGCTATGAGGAGACTGGGGAGTAACAGAGAGGCAGGAGGGCCCTGCTCACAGTATAAGCTGGGTACACACTGCACGATCTGGTTAGTGCTATGAAGAGACTGGGGAGTAACAGAGAGGCAGGAGGGCCATGCTCGCAGTAAAGCTGGGTACACACTGCACGATCTGGTTAGTGCTATGAGGAGACTGGGGAGTAACAGAAAGGCAGGAGGGCCCTGCTCGCAGTATAAGCTGGGTACACACTGCACGATCTGGTTAGTGCTATGAGGTGACTGAGGAGTAACAGAGAGGCAGGAGGGCCCTGCTCGCAGTGTAAGCTGGGTACACACTGTACGATCTGGTTAGTGGTATGAGGAGAATGGGGAGTAACAGAGAGGCAGGAGGGCCCTGCTCGCAGGATTAAGCTGGGTACACACTGCACGATCTGGTTAGTGCTATGAGAAGACTGGGGAGTAACAGAGAGGCAGGAGGGCCCTGCTCGCAGGATTAAGCTGGGTACACACTGCACGATCTGGTTAGTGCTATGAGGAGACTGGGGAGTAACAGAGAGGCAGGAGGGCCCTGCTCGCAGTATAAGCTGGGTAAACACAGCACGATCTGGTTAGTGGTATGAGGAGAATGGGGAGTAACAGAGAGGCAGGAGGGCCCTGCTCGCAGGATTAAGCTGGGTACACACTGCACAATCTGGTTAGTGCTATGAGGAGACTGGGGAGTAACAGAGAGGCAGGAGGGCCCTGCTCGCAGTATAAGCTGGGTACACACTGCACGATCTGGTTAGTGCTATGAGGAGACTGGGGAGTAACAGAGAGGCAGGAGGGCCCTGCTCGCAGTATAAGCTGGGTACACACTGCACGATCTGTTTAGTGGTATGAGGAGACTGGGGAGTAACAGTGAGGCAAGAGGGCCCTGCTCACTGGATAAAGCTGGGTTACACACTGCACTATCTGGTTAGTGCTATGAGGAGACTGGGGAGTAACAGAGAGGCAGGAGGGCCCTGCTCGCAGGATAAGCTGGGTACACACTGCACGATCTGGTTAGTGCTATGAGGAGACTGGGGAGTAACAGAGAGGCAGGAGGGCCCTGCTCGCAGTATAAGCTGGGTACACATTGCACGATCTGGTTAGTGCTATGAGGAGACTGGGGAGTAACAGAGAGGCAGGAGGGCCCTGCTCGCAGTATAAGCTGGGTACACACTGCACGATCTGGTTAGTGCTATGAGGAGTCTGGGGAGTAACAGAGAGGCAGGAGGGCCCTGCTCACAGTATAAGCTGGGTACACACTGCACAATCTGGTTAGTGCTATGAGGAGACTGGGGAGTAACAGAGAGGCAGTAGGGCCCTGCTCGCAGTATAAGCTGGGTACACACTGCATGATCTGGTTAGTGCTATGGGGAGACTGGGGAGTAACAGAGAGGCAGGAGGGCCCTGCTCGCAGTATAAGCTGGGTTCACACTGCACGATCTGGTTAGTGTTATGAGGTGACTGGGGGGTAACAGAGAGGCAGGAGGGCCCTGCTCGCAGTATAAGCTGGGTACACACTGCACGATCTGGTTAGTGCTATGAGGAGACTGGGGAGTAACAGAGAGGCAGGAGGGCCCTGCTCGCAGTATAAGCTGGGTACACACTGCATGATCTGGTTAGTGCTATGGGGAGACTGGGGAGTAACAGAGAGGCAGGAGGGCCCTGCTCGCAGTATAAGCTGTGTTCACACTGCACGATCTGGTTAGTGCTATGAGGTGACTGAGGAGTAACAGAGAGGCAGGAGGGCCCTGCTCGCAGTGTAAGCTGGGTACACACTGTACGATCTGGTTAGTGCTATGAGGAGACTGGGGAGTAACAGAGAGGCAGGAGGGCCCTGCTTGCAGTATAAGCTGGGTACACACTGCACGATCTGGTTAGTGCTATGAGGAGACTGGGGAGTAACAGAGAGGCAGGAGGGCCCTGCTCGCAGGATAAGCTGGTACACACTGCACGATCTGGTTAGTTCTATGAGGAGACTGGGGAGTAACAGAGAGGCAGGAGGGCCCTGCTCACAGTATAAGCTGGGTACACACTGCACGATCTGGTTAGTGCTATGAGGAGACTGGGGAGTAACAGAGAGGCAGGAGGGCCCTGCTCGCAGGATAAGCTGGTACACACTGCACGATCTGGTTAGTTCTATGAGGAGACTGGGGAGTAACAGAGAGGCAGGAGGGCCCTGCTCACAGTATAAGCTGGGTACACACTGCACGATCTGGTTAGTGCTATGAGGAGACTGGGGAGTAACAGAGAGGCAGGAGGGCCCTGCTCACAGTATAAGCTGGGTACACACTGCTCGATCTGGTTAGTGATATGAGGAGACTGGGGAGTAACAGAGAGGCAGGAGGGCCCTGCTCACAGTATAAGCTGGGTACACACTGCACCGTCTGGTTAGTGCTATGAGGAGACTGGGGAGTAACAGAGAGGCAGGAGAGCCCTGCTCACAGTATAAGCTGGGTACACACTGCACGATCTGGTTAGTGCTATGAGGAGACTGGGGAGTAACAGAGAGGCAGGAGGGCCCTGCTCACAGTATAACCTGGGTACACACTGCACGATCTGGTTAGTGCTATGAAGAGACTGGGGAGTAACAGAGAGGCAGGAGGGCCATGCTCGCAGTATAAGCTGGGTACACACTGCACGATCTGGTTAGTGCTATGAGGAGACTTGTCAGTAACAGAGAGGCAGGAGGGCCCTGCTCGTAGTTTAAGCTGGGTACACATTGCACGATCTGGTTAGTGCTATGAGGAGACTGGGGAGTAACAGAGAGGCAGGAGGACCCTGCACGCAGTATAAGCTGGGTACACACTGCACGATCTGGTTAGTGCTATGAGGAGACTGGGGAGTAACAGAGAGGCAGGAGGGCCCTGCTCGCAGTATAAGCTGGGTACACACTGCACGATCTGGTTAGTGCTATGAGGTGACTTGTGAGTAACAGAGAGGCAGGAGGGCCCTGCTCGCAGTATAAGCTGGGTACACACTGCACGATCTGGTTAGTGCTTTGAGGAGACTGGTGAGTCACAGAAAGGCAGGAGGGCCCTGCTCACAGTATAAGCTAGTACACACTGCACGATCAGGTCAGCGCTATGGGGAGACTGGGGAGTAACAGAGAGGCAGGAGGGCCCTGCTCGCAATATAAGCTGGGAACACACTGCACGATCTGGTTAGTGCTATGAGGTGACTGAGGATTAACAGAGAGGCAGGAGGGCCCTGCTCGCAGTATAAGATGGGTACTCACTGCATGATCTGGTTAGTGCTATGAGGAGACTGGGAAGTAACAGAGAGGCAGGAGGGCCCTGCTCACAGGAATAAGCTGGGTACACACTGCACGATCTGGTTAGTGCTATGAGGAGACTGGGGAGTAACAGAGAGGCAGGAGGGCCCTGCTCGCAGGATAAGCTGGGTACACACTGCACGATCTGGTTAGTGCTATGAGGAGACTGGGGAGTAACAGAGAGGCAGGAGGGCCCTGCTCACAGTATAAGCTGGGTACACACTGCACGATCTGGTTAGAGCTATGAGGAGACTGGGGAGTAACAGAGAGGCAGGAGGGCCCTGCTCACAGTATAAGCTGGGTACACACTGCACGATCTGGTTAGTGCTATGAGGAGACTGGGGAGTAACAGAGAGGCAGGAGGGCCCTGCTCACAGTATAAGCTGGGTACACACTGCACGGTCTGGTTAGTGCTATGAGGAGACTGGGGAGTAACAGAGAGGCAGGAGAGCCCTGCTCGCAGTATAAGCTGGGTACACACTGCACGATCTGGTTAGTGCTATGAGGAGACTGGGGAGTAACAGAGAGGCAGGAGGGCCCTGCTCACAGTATAAGCTGGGTACACACTGCACGATCTGGTTAGTGCTATGAGGAGACTGGGGAGTAACAGAGAGGCAGGAGGGCCCTGCTCACAGTATAAGCTGGGTACACACTGCACGATCTGGTTAGTGCTATGAAGAGACTGGGGAGTAACAGAGAGGCAGGAGGGCCATGCTCGCAGTAAAGCTGGGTACACACTGCACGATCTGGTTAGTGCTATGAGGAGACTGGGGAGTAACAGAAAGGCAGGAGGGCCCTGCTCGCAGTATAAGCTGGGTACACACTGCACGATCTGGTTAGTGCTATGAGGTGACTGAGGAGTAACAGAGAGGCAGGAGGGCCCTGCTCGCAGTATAAGCTGGGTACACACTGCACGATCTGGTTAGTGCTATGAGGAGACTGGGTAGTAACAGAGAGGCAGGAGGGCCCTGCTCGCAGGATAAGCTGGGTACACACTGCACGATCTGGTTAGTGCTATGAGGAGACTGGGGAGTAAGAGAGAGGCAGGAGGGCCCTGCTCACAGTATAAGCTGGGTACACACTGCACGATCTGGTTAGAGCTATGAGGAGACTGGGGAGTAACAGAGAGGCAGGAGGGCCCTGCTCACAGTATAAGCTGGGTACACACTGCACGATCTGGTTAGTGCTATGAGGAGACTGGGGAGTAACAGAGAGGCAGGAGGGCCCTGCTCACAGTATAAGCTGGGTACACACTGCACGATCTGGTTATTGCTATGAGGAGACTGGGGAGTAACAGAGAGGCAGGAGGGCCCTGCTCGCAGTATAAGCTGGGTACACACTGCATGATCTGGTTAGTGCTATGAGGAGACTGGGAAGTAACAGAGAGGCAGGAGGGCCCTGCTCACAGGAATAAGCTGGGTACACACTGCACGATCTGGTTAGTGCTATGGGGAGACTGGGGAGTAACAGAGAGGCAGGAGGGCCCTGCTCGCAGTATAAGCTGGGTACACACTGCACGATCTGGTTAGTGCTATGAGGAGACTGGGGAGTAACAGAGAGGCAGGAGGGCCCTGCTCGCAGGATAAGCTGGGTACACACTGCACGATCTGGTTAGTGCTATGAGTAGACTGGGGAGTAACAGAGAGGCAGGAGGGCCCTGCTCACAGTATAAGCTGGGTACACACTGCACGATCTGGTTAGAGCTATGAGGAGACTGGGGAGTAACAGAGAGGCAGGAGGGCCCTGCTCACAGTATAAGCTGGGTACACACTGCACGATCTGGTTAGTGCTATGAGGAGACTGGGGAGTAACAGAGAGGCAGGAGGGCCCTGCTCACAGTATAAGCTGGGTACACACTGCACGGTCTGGTTAGTGCTATGAGGAGACTGGGGAGTAACAGAGAGGCAGGAGAGCCCTGCTCACAGTATAAGCTGGGTACACACTGCACGATCTGGTTAGTGCTATGAGGAGACTGGGGAGTAACAGAGAGGCAGGAGGGCCCTGCTCACAGTATAAGCTGGGTACACACTGCACGATCTGGTTAGTGCTATGAAGAGACTGGGGAGTAACAGAGAGGCAGGAGGGCCATGCTCGCAGTAAAGCTGGGTACACACTGCACGATCTGGTTAGTGCTATGAGGAGACTGGGGAGTAACAGAAAGGCAGGAGGGCCCTGCTCGCAGTATAAGCTGGGTACACACTGCACGATCTGGTTAGTGCTATGAGGTGACTGAGGAGTAACAGAGAGGCAGGAGGGCCCTGCTCGCAGTGTAAGCTGGGTACACACTGTACGATCTGGTTAGTGGTATGAGGAGAATGGGGAGTAACAGAGAGGCAGGAGGGCCCTGCTCGCAGGATTAAGCTGGGTACACACTGCACGATCTGGTTAGTGCTATGAGAAGACTGGGGAGTAACAGAGAGGCAGGAGGGCCCTGCTCGCAGGATTAAGCTGGGTACACACTGCACGATCTGGTTAGTGCTATGAGGAGACTGGGGAGTAACAGAGAGGCAGGAGGGCCCTGCTCGCAGTATAAGCTGGGTAAACACAGCACGATCTGGTTAGTGGTATGAGGAGAATGGGGAGTAACAGAGAGGCAGGAGGGCCCTGCTCGCAGGATTAAGCTGGGTACACACTGCACAATCTGGTTAGTGCTATGAGGAGACTGGGGAGTAACAGAGAGGCAGGAGGGCCCTGCTCGCAGTATAAGCTGGGTACACACTGCACGATCTGGTTAGTGCTATGAGGAGACTGGGGAGTAACAGAGAGGCAGGAGGGCCCTGCTCGCAGTATAAGCTGGGTACACACTGCACGATCTGTTTAGTGGTATGAGGAGACTGGGGAGTAACAGTGAGGCAAGAGGGCCCTGCTCACTGGATAAAGCTGGGTTACACACTGCACTATCTGGTTAGTGCTATGAGGAGACTGGGGAGTAACAGAGAGGCAGGAGGGCCCTGCTCGCAGGATAAGCTGGGTACACACTGCACGATCTGGTTAGTGCTATGAGGAGACTGGGGAGTAACAGAGAGGCAGGAGGGCCCTGCTCGCAGTATAAGCTGGGTACACATTGCACGATCTGGTTAGTGCTATGAGGAGACTGGGGAGTAACAGAGAGGCAGGAGGGCCCTGCTCGCAGTATAAGCTGGGTACACACTGCACGATCTGGTTAGTGCTATGAGGAGTCTGGGGAGTAACAGAGAGGCAGGAGGGCCCTGCTCACAGTATAAGCTGGGTACACACTGCACAATCTGGTTAGTGCTATGAGGAGACTGGGGAGTAACAGAGAGGCAGTAGGGCCCTGCTCGCAGTATAAGCTGGGTACACACTGCATGATCTGGTTAGTGCTATGGGGAGACTGGGGAGTAACAGAGAGGCAGGAGGGCCCTGCTCGCAGTATAAGCTGGGTTCACACTGCACGATCTGGTTAGTGTTATGAGGTGACTGAGGAGTAACAGAGAGGCAGGAGGGCCCTGCTCGCAGTGTAAGCTGGGTACACACTGTACGATCTGGTTAGTGGTATGAGGAGAATGGGGAGTAACAGAGAGGCAGGAGGGCCCTGCTCGCAGGATTAAGCTGGGTACACACTGCACGATCTGGTTAGTGCTATGAGGAGACTGGGGAGTAACAGAGAGGCAGGAGGGCCCTGCTCGCAGGATTAAGCTGGGTACACACTGCACGATCTGGTTAGTGCTATGAGGAGACTGGGGAGTAACAGAGAGGCAGGAGGGCCCTGCTCGCAGTATAAGCTGGGTACACACTGCACGATCTGGTTAGTGGTATGAGGAGAATGGGGAGTAACAGAGAGGCAGGAGGGCCCTGCTCGCAGGATTAAGCTGGGTACACACTGCACAATCTGGTTAGTGCTATGAGGAGACTGTGGAGTAACAGAAAGGCAGGAGGGCCCTGCTCGCAGTATAAGCTGGGTACACACTGCACGATCTGGTTAGTGCTATGAGGAGACTGCGGAGTAACAGAGAGGCAGGAGGGCCCTGCTCGCAGTATAAGCTGGGTACACACTGCACGATCTGGTTAGTGCTATGAGGAGACTGGGGAGTAACAGAGAGGCAGGAGGGCCCTGCTCGCAGGATAAGCTGGTACACACTGTACGATCTGGTTAGTGCTATGAGGAGACTGGGGAGTAACAGAGAGGCAGGAGGGCCCTGCTCAAAGTATAAGCTGGGTACACACTGCACGATCTGGTTAGTGCTATGAGGAGACTGGGGAGTAACAGAGAGGCAGGAGGGCCCTGCTCACAGTATAAGCTGGGTACACACTGCACGATCTGGTTAGTGCTATGAGGAGACTGGGGAGTAACAGAGAGGCAGGAGGGCCCTGCTCACAGTATAAGCTGGGTACACACTGCACGGTCTGGTTAGTGCTATGAGGAGACTGGGGAGTAACAGAGAGGCAGGAGAGCCCTGCTCACAGTATAAGCTGGGTACACACTGCACGATCTGGTTAGTGCTATGAGGAGACTGGGGAGTAACAGAGAGGCAGGAGGTCCCTGCTCACAGTATAAGCTGGGTACACACTGCACGATCTGGTTAGTGCTATGAAGAGACTGGGGAGTAACAGAGAGGCAGGAGGGCCATGCTCGCAGTATAAGCTGGGTACACACTGCACGATCTGGTTAGTGCTATGAGGAGACTGGGGAGTAACAGAAAGGCAGGACGGCCCTGCTCGCAGTATAAGCTGGGTACACACTGCACGATCTGGTTAGCGCTATGAGGTGACTGAGGAGTAACAGAGAGGCAGGAGGGCCCTGCTCGCAGTATAAGCTGGGTACACACTGCACGATCTGTTTAGTGGTATGAGGAGACTGGGGAGTAACAGTGAGGCAAGAGGGCCCTGCTCACTGGATAAAGCTGGGTTACACACTGCACTATCTGGTTAGTGCTATGAGGAGACTGGGGAGTAACAGAGAGGCAGGAGGGCCCTGCTCGCAGGATAAGCTGGGTACACATTGCTCGATCTGGTTATTGCTATGAGGAGATTGGGGAGTAACAAAGAGGCAGGAGGGCCCTGCTCGCAGTATAAGCTGGGTACACATTGCACGATCTGGTTAGTGCTATGAGGAGACTGGGGAGTAACAGAGAGGCAGGAGGGCCCTGCTCGCAGTATAAGCTGGGTACACACTGCACGATCTGGTTAGTGCTATGAGGAGTCTGGGGAGTAACAGAGAGGCAGGAGGGCCCTGCTCACAGTATAAGCTGGGTACACACTGCACAATCTGGTTAGTGCTATGAGGAGACTGGGGAGTAACAGAGAGGCAGGAGGGCCCTGCTCGCAGTATAAGCTGGGTACACACTGCATGATCTGGTTAGTGCTATGGGGAGACTGGGGAGTAACAGAGAGGCAGGAGGGCCCTGCTCGCAGTATAAGCTGGGTTCACACTGCACGATCTGGTTAGTGCTATGAGGTGACTGAGGAGTAACAGAGAGGCATGAGGTACCTGCTCGCAGTGTAAGCTGGGTACACACTGTACGATCTGGTTAGTGGTATGAGGAGAATGGGGAGTAACAGAGAGGCAGGAGGGCCCTGCTCGCAGGATTAAGCTGGGTACACACTGCACGATCTGGTTAGTGCTATGAGGAGACTGGGGAGTAACAGAGAGGCAGGAGGGCCCTGCTCGCAGGATTAAGCTGGGTACACACTGCACGATCTGGTTAGTGCTATGAGGAGACTGGGGAGTAACAGAGATGCAGGAGGGCCCTGCTCGCAGTATAAGCTGGGTACACACTGCACGATCTGGTTAGTGGTATGAGGAGAATGGGGAGTAACAGAGAGGCAGGAGGGCCCTGCTCGCAGGATTAAGCTGGGTACACACTGCACAATCTGGTTAGTGCTATGAGGAGACTGGGGAGTAACAGAGAGGCAGGAGGGCCCTGCTCGCAGTATAAGCTGGGTACACACTGCACGATCTGGTTAGTGCTATGAGGAGACTGCGGAGTAACAGAGAGGCAGGAGGGCCCTGCTCGCAGTATAAGCTGGGTACACACTGCATGATCTGGTTAGTGCTATGAGGAGACTGGGGAGTAACAGAGAGGCAGGAGGGCCCTGCTCGCAGGATAAGCTGGTACACACTGCACGATCTGGTTAGGGCTATGAGGAGACTGGGGAGTAACAGAGAGGCAGGAGGGCCCTGCTCACAGTATAAGCTGGGTACACAGTGCACGATCTGGTTAGTGCTATGAGAAGACTGGGGAGTAACAGAGAGGCAGGAGGGCCCTGCTCACAGTATAAGCTGGGTACACACTGCCCGATCTGGTTAGTGATATGAGGAGACTGGGGAGTAACAGAGAGGCAGGAGGGCCCTGCTCACAGTATAAGCTGGGTACACAATGCACCGTCTGGTTAGTGCTATGAGGAGACTGGGGAGTAACAGAGAGGCAGGAGAGCCCTGCTCACAGTATAAGCTGGGTACACACTGCACGATCTGGTTAGTGCTATGAGGAGACTGGGGAGTAACAGAGAGGCAGGAGGGCCCTGCTCACAGTATAACCTGGGTACACACTGCACGATCTGGTTAGTGCTATGAAGAGACTGGGGAGTAACAGAGAGGCAGGAGGGCCATGCTCGCAGTATAAGCTGGGTACACACTGCACGATCTGGTTAGTGCTATGAGGAGACTTGTGAGTAACAGAGAGGCAGGAGGGCCCTGCTCGTAGTTTAAGCTGGGTACACATTGCACGATCTGGTTAGTACTATGAGGAGACTGGGGAGTAACAGAGAGGCAGGAGGGCCCTGCACGCAGTATAAGCTGGGTACACACTGCACGATCTGGTTAGTGCTATGAGGAGACTGGGGAGTAACAGAGAGGCAGGAGGGCCCTGCTCGCAGTATTAGCTGGGTACACACTGCACGATCTGGTTAGTGCTATGAGGTGACTTGTGAGTAACAGAGAGGCAGGAGGGCCCTGCTCGCAGTATAAGCTGGGTACACACTGCACGATCTGGTTAGTGCTTTGAGGAGACTGGGGAGTCACAGAAAGGCAGGAGGGCCCTGCTCACAGTATAAGCTAGTACACACTGCACGATCAGGTCAGCGCTATGGGGAGACTGGGGAGTAACAGAGAGGCAGGAGGGCCCTGCTCGCAATATAAGCTGGGAACACACTGCACGATCTGGTTAGTGCTATGAGGTGACTGAGGATTAACAGAGAGGCAGGAGGGCCCTGGTCGCAGTATAAGCTGGGTACACACTGCATGATCTGGTTAGTGCTATGTGGAGACTGGGAAGTAACAGAGAGGCAGGAGAGCCCTGCTCACAGTATAAGCTGGGTACACACTGCACGATCTGGTTAGTGCTATGAGGAGACTGGGGAGTAACAGAGAGGCAGGAGGGCCCTGCTCACAGTATAAGCTGGGTACACACTGCACGATCTGGTTAGTGCTATGAAGAGACTGGGGAGTAACAGAGAGGCAGGAGGGCCATGCTCGCAGTATAAGCTGGGTACACACTGCACGATCTGGTTAGTGCTATGAGGAGACTTGTGAGTAACAGAGAGGCAGGAGGGCCCTGCTCGTAGTTTAAGCTGGGTACACATTGCACGATCTGGTTAGTGCTATGAGGAGACTGGGGAGTAACAGAGAGGCAGGAGGGCCCTGCACGCAGTATAAGCTGGGTACACACTGCACGATCTGGTTAGTGCTATGAGGAGACTGGGGAGTAACAGAGAGGCAGGAGGGCCCTGCTCGCAGTATAAGCTGGGTACACACTGCACGATCTGGTTAGTGCTATGAGGTGACTTGTGAGTAACAGAGAGGCAGGAGGGCCCTGCTCGCAGTATAAGCTGGGTACACACTGCACGATCTGGTTAGTGGTTTGAGGAGACTGGGGAGTCACAGAAAGGCAGGAGGGCCCTGCTCACAGTATAAGCTAGTACACACTGCACGATCAGGTCAGCGCTATAGGGAGACTGGGGAGTAACAGAGAGGCAGGAGGGCCCTGCTTGCAATATAAGCTGGGAACACACTGCACGATCTGGTTAGTGCTATGGGGAGACTGGGGAGTAACAGAGAGGCAGGAGGGCCCTGCTCGCAGTATAAGCTGGGTACACACTGCATGATCTGGTTAGTGCTATGAGGAGACTGCGGAGTAACAGAGAGGGAGGAGGGCCCTGCTCGCAGTATAAGCTGGGTACACACTGCACGATCTGGTTAGTGCTATGAGGAGACTGGGGAGTAACAGAGAGGCAGGAGGGCCCTGCTCGCAGTATAAGCTGGGTACACACTGCACGATCTGGTTATTGCTATGAGGAGACTGGGGAGTAACAGAGAGGCAGGAGGGCCCTGCTCGCAGTATAAGCTGGGTACACACTGCATGATCTGGTTAGTGCTATGAGGAGACTGGGAAGTAACAGAGAGGCAGGAGGGCCCTGCTCACAGGAATAAGCTGGGTACACACTGCACGATCTGGTTAGTGCTATGGGGAGACTGGGGAGTAACAGAGAGGCAGGAGGGCCCTGCTCGCAGTATAAGCTGGGTACACACTGTACGATCTGGTTAGTGCTATGAGGAGACTGGGGAGTAACAGAGAGGCAGGAGGGCCCTGCTCGCAGGATAAGCTGGGTACACACTGCACTATCTGGTTAGTGCTATGAGGAGACTGGGGAGTAACAGAGAGGCAGGAGGGCCCTGCTCACAGTATAAGCTGGGTACACACTGCACGATCTGGTTAGAGCTATGAGGAGACTGGGGAGTAACAGAGAGGCAGGAGGGCCCTGCTCACAGTATAAGCTGGGTACACACTGCACGATCTGGTTAGTGCTATGAGGAGACTGGGGAGTAACAGAGAGGCAGGAGGGCCCTGCTCACAGTATAAGCTGGGTACACACTGCACGATCTGGTTAGTGCTATGAGGAGACTGGGGAGTAACAGAGAGGCAGGAGGGCCCTGCTCACAGTATAAGCTGGGTACACACTGCACGATCTGGTTAGTGCTATGAAGAGACTGGGGAGTAACAGAGAGGCAGGAGGGCCATGCTCGCAGTATAAGCTGGGTACACACTGCACGATCTGGTTAGTGCTATGAGGAGACTGGGGAGTAACAGAAAGGCAGGAGGGCCCTGCTCGCAGTATAAGCTGGGTACACACTGCACGATCTGGTTAGTGCTATGAGGTGACTGAGGAGTAACAGAGAGGCAGGAGGGCCCTGCTCGCAGTATAAGCTGGGTACACACTGCACGATCTGGTTAGTGGTATGAGGAGACTGGGGAGTAACAGTGAGGCAAGAGGGCCCTGC
Source organism: Taudactylus pleione (assembly GCA_031769625.1). NCBI lineage: Eukaryota > Metazoa > Chordata > Amphibia > Anura > Myobatrachidae > Taudactylus > Taudactylus pleione. The sequence continues at coordinate 902,770 of JAUIMM010001558.1, read as the reverse complement.
TCACAGGATAAAGCTGGGTTACACACTGCACGATCTGGTTAATGCTATGAGGAGACTGGGGAGTAACAGAGAGGCAGGAGGGCCCTGCTCGCAGGATAAGCTGGGTACACATTGCTCGATCTGGTTATTGCTATGAGGAGACTGGGGAGTAACAGAGAGGCAGGAGGGCCCTGCTCGCAGTATAAGCTGGGTACACATTGCACGATCTGGTTAGTGCTATGAGGAGACTGGGGAGTAACAGAGAGGCAGGAGGGCCCTGCTCGCAGTATAAGCTGGGTACACACTGCACGATCTGGTTAGTGCTATGAGGAGTCTGGGGAGTAACAGAGAGGCAGGAGGGCCCTGCTCACAGTATAAGCTGGGTACACACTGCACAATCTGGTTAGTGCTATGAGGAGACTGGGGAGTAACAGAGAGGCAGGAGGGCCCTGCTCGCAGTATAAGCTGGGTACACACTGCATGATCTGGTTAGTGCTATTGGGAGACTGGGGAGTAACAGAGAGGCAGGAGGGCCCTGCTCGCAGTATAAGCTGGGTTCACACTGCACGATCTGGTTAGTGCTATGAGGAGACTGGGGAGTAACAGGTAGGCAGGAGGGCCCTGCTCGCAGTATAAGCTGGGTACACACTGCACGATCTGGTTAGTGCTATGAGGTGACTGGGGGGTAACAGAGAGGCAGGAGGGCCCTGCTCGCAGTATAAGCTGGGTACACACTGCACGATCTGGTTAGTGCTATGAGGAGACTGGGGAGTAACAGAGAGGCAGGAGGGCCCTGCTCGCAGTATAAGCTGGGTACACACTGCATGATCTGGTTAGTGCTATGGGGAGACTGGGAAGTAACAGAGAGGCAGGAGGGCCCTGCTCGCAGTATAAGCTGTGTTCACACTGCACGATCTGGTTAGTGCTATGAGGTGACTGAGGAGTAACAGAGAGGCAGGAGGGCCCTGCTCGCAGTGTAAGCTGGGTACACACTGTACGATCTGGTTAGTGCTATGAGGAGACTGGGGAGTAACAGAGAGGCAGGAGGGCCCTGCTTGCAGTATAAGCTGGGTACACACTGCACGATCTGGTTAGTGCTATGAGGAGACTGGGGAGTAACAGAGAGGCAGGAGGGCCCTGCTCGCAGGATAAGCTGGTACACACTGCACGATCTGGTTAGTTCTATGAGGAGACTGGGGAGTAACAGAGAGGCAGGAGGGCCCTGCTCACAGTATAAGCTGGGTACACACTGCACGATCTGGTTAGTGCTATGAGGAGACTGGGGAGTAACAGAGAGGCAGGAGGGCCCTGCTCGCAGGATAAGCTGGTACACACTGCACGATCTGGTTAGTTCTATGAGGAGACTGGGGAGTAACAGAGAGGCAGGAGGGCCCTGCTCACAGTATAAGCTGGGTACACACTGCACGATCTGGTTAGTGCTATGAGGAGACTGGGGAGTAACAGAGAGGCAGGAGGGCCCTGCTCACAGTATAAGCTGGGTACACACTGCTCGATCTGGTTAGTGATATGAGGAGACTGGGGAGTAACAGAGAGGCAGGAGGGCCCTGCTCACAGTATAAGCTGGGTACACACTGCACCGTCTGGTTAGTGCTATGAGGAGACTGGGGAGTAACAGAGAGGCAGGAGAGCCCTGCTCACAGTATAAGCTGGGTACACACTGCACGATCTGGTTAGTGCTATGAGGAGACTGGGGAGTAACAGAGAGGCAGGAGGGCCCTGCTCACAGTATAACCTGGGTACACACTGCACGATCTGGTTAGTGCTATGAAGAGACTGGGGAGTAACAGAGAGGCAGGAGGGCCATGCTCGCAGTATAAGCTGGGTACACACTGCACGATCTGGTTAGTGCTATGAGGAGACTTGTCAGTAACAGAGAGGCAGGAGGGCCCTGCTCGTAGTTTAAGCTGGGTACACATTGCACGATCTGGTTAGTGCTATGAGGAGACTGGGGAGTAACAGAGAGGCAGGAGGACCCTGCACGCAGTATAAGCTGGGTACACACTGCACGATCTGGTTAGTGCTATGAGGAGACTGGGGAGTAACAGAGAGGCAGGAGGGCCCTGCTCGCAGTATAAGCTGGGTACACACTGCACGATCTGGTTAGTGCTATGAGGTGACTTGTGAGTAACAGAGAGGCAGGAGGGCCCTGCTCGCAGTATAAGCTGGGTACACACTGCACGATCTGGTTAGTGCTTTGAGGAGACTGGTGAGTCACAGAAAGGCAGGAGGGCCCTGCTCACAGTATAAGCTAGTACACACTGCACGATCAGGTCAGCGCTATGGGGAGACTGGGGAGTAACAGAGAGGCAGGAGGGCCCTGCTCGCAATATAAGCTGGGAACACACTGCACGATCTGGTTAGTGCTATGAGGTGACTGAGGATTAACAGAGAGGCAGGAGGGCCCTGCTCGCAGTATAAGATGGGTACTCACTGCATGATCTGGTTAGTGCTATGAGGAGACTGGGAAGTAACAGAGAGGCAGGAGGGCCCTGCTCACAGGAATAAGCTGGGTACACACTGCACGATCTGGTTAGTGCTATGAGGAGACTGGGGAGTAACAGAGAGGCAGGAGGGCCCTGCTCGCAGGATAAGCTGGGTACACACTGCACGATCTGGTTAGTGCTATGAGGAGACTGGGGAGTAACAGAGAGGCAGGAGGGCCCTGCTCACAGTATAAGCTGGGTACACACTGCACGATCTGGTTAGAGCTATGAGGAGACTGGGGAGTAACAGAGAGGCAGGAGGGCCCTGCTCACAGTATAAGCTGGGTACACACTGCACGATCTGGTTAGTGCTATGAGGAGACTGGGGAGTAACAGAGAGGCAGGAGGGCCCTGCTCACAGTATAAGCTGGGTACACACTGCACGGTCTGGTTAGTGCTATGAGGAGACTGGGGAGTAACAGAGAGGCAGGAGAGCCCTGCTCGCAGTATAAGCTGGGTACACACTGCACGATCTGGTTAGTGCTATGAGGAGACTGGGGAGTAACAGAGAGGCAGGAGGGCCCTGCTCACAGTATAAGCTGGGTACACACTGCACGATCTGGTTAGTGCTATGAGGAGACTGGGGAGTAACAGAGAGGCAGGAGGGCCCTGCTCACAGTATAAGCTGGGTACACACTGCACGATCTGGTTAGTGCTATGAAGAGACTGGGGAGTAACAGAGAGGCAGGAGGGCCATGCTCGCAGTAAAGCTGGGTACACACTGCACGATCTGGTTAGTGCTATGAGGAGACTGGGGAGTAACAGAAAGGCAGGAGGGCCCTGCTCGCAGTATAAGCTGGGTACACACTGCACGATCTGGTTAGTGCTATGAGGTGACTGAGGAGTAACAGAGAGGCAGGAGGGCCCTGCTCGCAGTATAAGCTGGGTACACACTGCACGATCTGGTTAGTGCTATGAGGAGACTGGGTAGTAACAGAGAGGCAGGAGGGCCCTGCTCGCAGGATAAGCTGGGTACACACTGCACGATCTGGTTAGTGCTATGAGGAGACTGGGGAGTAACAGAGAGGCAGGAGGGCCCTGCTCACAGTATAAGCTGGGTACACACTGCACGATCTGGTTAGAGCTATGAGGAGACTGGGGAGTAACAGAGAGGCAGGAGGGCCCTGCTCACAGTATAAGCTGGGTACACACTGCACGATCTGGTTATTGCTATGAGGAGACTGGGGAGTAACAGAGAGGCAGGAGGGCCCTGCTCACAGTATAAGCTGGGTACACACTGCACGATCTGGTTATTGCTATGAGGAGACTGGGGAGTAACAGAGAGGCAGGAGGGCCCTGCTCGCAGTATAAGCTGGGTACACACTGCATGATCTGGTTAGTGCTATGAGGAGACTGGGAAGTAACAGAGAGGCAGGAGGGCCCTGCTCACAGGAATAAGCTGGGTACACACTGCACGATCTGGTTAGTGCTATGGGGAGACTGGGGAGTAACAGAGAGGCAGGAGGGCCCTGCTCGCAGTATAAGCTGGGTACACACTGCACGATCTGGTTAGTGCTATGAGGAGACTGGGGAGTAACAGAGAGGCAGGAGGGCCCTGCTCGCAGGATAAGCTGGGTACACACTGCACGATCTGGTTAGTGCTATGAGTAGACTGGGGAGTAACAGAGAGGCAGGAGGGCCCTGCTCACAGTATAAGCTGGGTACACACTGCACGATCTGGTTAGAGCTATGAGGAGACTGGGGAGTAACAGAGAGGCAGGAGGGCCCTGCTCACAGTATAAGCTGGGTACACACTGCACGATCTGGTTAGTGCTATGAGGAGACTGGGGAGTAACAGAGAGGCAGGAGGGCCCTGCTCACAGTATAAGCTGGGTACACACTGCACGGTCTGGTTAGTGCTATGAGGAGACTGGGGAGTAACAGAGAGGCAGGAGAGCCCTGCTCACAGTATAAGCTGGGTACACACTGCACGATCTGGTTAGTGCTATGAGGAGACTGGGGAGTAACAGAGAGGCAGGAGGGCCCTGCTCACAGTATAAGCTGGGTACACACTGCACGATCTGGTTAGTGCTATGAAGAGACTGGGGAGTAACAGAGAGGCAGGAGGGCCATGCTCGCAGTAAAGCTGGGTACACACTGCACGATCTGGTTAGTGCTATGAGGAGACTGGGGAGTAACAGAAAGGCAGGAGGGCCCTGCTCGCAGTATAAGCTGGGTACACACTGCACGATCTGGTTAGTGCTATGAGGTGACTGAGGAGTAACAGAGAGGCAGGAGGGCCCTGCTCGCAGTATAAGCTGGGTACACACTGCACGATCTGGTTAGTGGTATGAGGAGACTGGGGAGTAACAGTGAGGCAAGAGGGCCCTGCTCACAGGATAAAGCTGGGTTACACACTGCACGATCTGGTTAATGCTATGAGGAGACTGGGGAGTAACAGAGAGGCAGGAGGGCCCTGCTCGCAGGATAAGCTGGGTACACATTGCTCGATCTGGTTTTTGCTATGAGGAGACTGGGGAGTAACAGAGAGGCAGGAGGGCCCTGCTCGCAGTATAAGCTGGGTACACATTGCACGATCTGGTTAGTGCTATGAGGAGACTGGGGAGTAACAGAGAGGCAGGAGGGCCCTGCTCGCAGTATAAGCTGGGTACACACTGCACGATCTGGTTAGTGCTATGAGGAGTCTGGGGAGTAACAGAGAGGCAGGAGGGCCCTGCTCACAGTATAAGCTGGGTACACACTGCACAATCTGGTTAGTGCTATGAGGAGTCTGGGGAGTAACAGAGAGGCAGGAGGGCCCTGCTCACAGTATAAGATGGGTACACACTGCATGATCTGGTTAGTGCTATGGGGAGACTGGGGAGTAACAGAGAGGCAGGAGGGCCCTGCTCGCAGTATAAGCTGGGTTCACACTGCACGATCTGGTTAGTGCTATGAGGAGACTGGGGAGTAACAGGTAGGCAGGAGGGCCCTGCTCGCAGTATAAGCTGGGTACACACTGCACGATCTGGTTAGTGCTATGAGGTGACTGGGGGAGTAACAGAGAGGCAGGAGGGCCCTGCTCGCAGTATAAGCTGGGTACACACTGCACGATCTGGTTAGTGCTATGAGGAGACTGGGGAGTAACAGAGGCAGGAGGGCCCTGCTCGCAGTATAAGCTGGGTACACACTGCACAATCTGGTTAGTGCTATGAGGTGACTGAGGAGTAACAGAGAGGCAGGAGGGCCCTGCTCACAGTATAAGCTGGGTACACACTGCACAATCTGGTTAGTGCTATGAGGTGACTGAGGAGTAACAGAGAGGCAGGAGGGCCCTGCTCACAGTATAAGCTGGGTACACACTGCACGATCTGGTTAGTGCTATGAGGTGACTGAGGAGTAACAGAGAGGCAGGAGGGCCCTGCTCGCAGTATAACTGGGTACACACTGCACGATCTGGTTAGTGCTATGAGGTGACTGGGGGAGTAACAGAGAGGCAGGAGGGCCCTGCTCGCAGTATAAGCTGGGTACACACTGCACGATCTGGTTAGTGCTATGAGGAGACTGGGGAGTAACAGAGGCAGGAGGGCCCTGCTCGCAGTATAAGCTGGGTACACACTGCACAATCTGGTTAGTGCTATGAGGTGACTGAGGAGTAACAGAGAGGCAGGAGGGCCCTGCTCGCAGTATAAGCTGGGTACACACTGCACGATCTGGTTAGTGGTATGATGAGACTGGGGAGTAACAGAGAGGCAGGTGGGCCCTGCTCGCAGTATAAGCTGGGTACACACTGCACGATCTGGTTAGTGCTATGAGGAGACTGGGGAGTAACAGAGAGGAAGGAGAGCCCTGCTCACAGGATAAAGCTGGGTTACACACTGCACGATCTGGTTAGTGCTATGAGGAGACTGGGGAGTAACAGAGAGGCAGGAGGGCCCTGCTCGCAGTATAAGCTGGGTACACACTGCACGATCTGGTTAGTGCTATGAGGTGACTGCGGAGTAACAGAGAGGCCGGAGGGCCCTGCTCGCAGTATAAACTGGGTACACACTTCACAATCTGGTTAGTGGTATGAGGAGACTGGGGAGTAACAGAGAGGCAGGAGGGCCCTGCTCGCAGTATAAGCTGGGTACACACTGCACGATCTGGTTAGTGGTATGAGGAGACTGGAGAGTAACAGAGAGGCAGGAGGGCCCTGCTCGCAGTATAAGCTGGGTACACATTGCACGATCTGGTTAGTGCTATGAGGAGACTGGGGAGTAACAGAGAGGCAGGAGGGCCCTGCTCGCAGTATAAGCTGGGTACACACTGCACGATCTGGTTAGTGCTATGAGGAGACTGGGGAGTAACAGAGAGGCAGGAGGGCCCTGCTCGCAGTATAAGATGGGTACACACTGCACGATCTGGTTAGTGCTATAAGGAGACTGGGGAGTAACAGAGAGGCAGGAGGGCCCTGCTCACAGGAATAAGCTGGGTACACACTGCACGATCTGGTTAGTGCTATGAGGAGACTGGGGAGTAACAGAGAGTCAGGAGGGCCCTGCTCGCAGTATAAGCTGGGTACACACTGCACGATCTGGTTAGTGCTATGAGGTGACTGAGGATTAACAGAGAGGCAGGAGGGCCCTGCTCGCAGTATAAGCTGGGTACACACTGCACAATCTGGTTAGTGCTATGAGGTGACTGAGGAGTAACAGAGAGGCAGGAGGGCCCTGCTCCCAGTATAAGCTGGGTACACACTGCACGATCTGGTTAGTGCTATGAGGTGACTGAGGAGTAACAGAGAGGCAGGAGGGCCCTGCTCGCAGTATAACTGGGTACACACTGCACGATCTGGTTAGTGGTATGAGGAGACTGGGGAGTAACAGATAGGCAGGAGGGCCCTGCTCGCAGTATAAGCTGGGTACACACTGCACGATCTGGTTAGTGGTATGATGAGACTGGGGAGTAACAGAGAGGCAGGTGGGCCCTGCTCGCAGTATAAGCTGGGTACACACTGCACGATCTGGTTAGTGCTATGAGGAGACTGGGGAGTAACAGAGAGGAAGGAGAGCCCTGCTCACAGGATAAAGCTGGGTTACACACTGCACGATCTGGTTAGTGCTATGAGGAGACTGGGGAGTAACAGAGAGGCAGGAGGGCCCTGCTCGCAGTATAAGCTGGGTACACACTGCACGATCTGGTTAGTGCTATGAGGTGACTGCGGAGTAACAGAGAGGCCGGAGGGCCCTGCTCGCAGTATAAGCTGGGTACACACTGCACAATCTGGTTAGTGGTATGAGGAGACTGGGGAGTAACAGAGAGGCAGGAGGGCCCTGCTCGCAGTATAAGCTGGGTACACACTGCACGATCTGGTTAGTGGTATGAGGAGACTGGAGAGTAACAGAGAGGCAGGAGGGCCCTGCTCGCAGTATAAGCTGGGTACACATTGCACGATCTGGTTAGTGCTATGAGGAGACTGGGGAGTAACAGAGAGGCAGGAGGGCCCTGCTCGCAGTATAAGCTGGGTACACACTGCACGATCTGGTTAGTGCTATGAGGAGACTGGGGAGTAACAGAGAGGCAGGAGGGCCCTGCTCGCAGTATAAGATGGGTACACACTGCACGATCTGGTTAGTGCTATACGGAGACTGGGGAGTAACAGAGAGGCAGGAGGGCCCTGCTCACAGGAATAAGCTGGGTACACACTGCACGATCTGGTTAGTGCTATGAGGAGACTGGGGAGTAACAGAGAGTCAGGAGGGCCCTGCTCGCAGTATAAGCTGGGTACACACTGCACGATCTGGTTAGTGCTATGAGGTGACTGAGGATTAACAGAGAGGCAGGAGGGCCCTGCTCGCAGTATAAGCTGGGTACACACTGCACGATCTGGTTAGTGCTATGAGGAGACTGGGGAGTAACAGAGAGGCAGGAGGGCCCTGCTCACAGTATAAGCTGGTTACACACTGCACGATCTGGTTAGTGCTATGAGGAGACAGGGGAGTAACAGAGAGGCAGGAGGGCCCTGCTCGCAGGATAAGCTGGGTACACATTACTCGATCTGGTTATTGCTATGAGGAGACTGGGGAGTAACAGAGAGGCAGGAGGGCTCTGCTCTCAGTATAAGCTGGGTACACATTGCACGATCTGGTTAGTGCTATGAGGAGACTGGGGAGTAACAGAGAGGCAGGAGGGCCCTGCTCGCAGGATAAGCTGGGTACACATTGCTCGATCTGGTTATTGCTATGAGGAGACTGGGGAGTAACAGAGAGGCAGGAGGGCCCTGCTCTCAGTATAAGCTGGGTACACATTGCACGATCTGGTTAGTGCTATGAGGAGACTGGGGAGTAACAGAGAGGCAGGAGGGCCCTGCTCGCAGTATAAGCTGGGTACACACTGCACAATCTGGTTAGTACTATGAGGAGACTGGGGAGTAACAGAGAGGCAGGAGGGCCCTGCTCACTGTATAAGCTGGGTACACACTGCACGATCTGGTTAGTGCTATGAGGAGACTGGGGAGTAACAGAGAGGCAGGAGGGCCCTGCTCGCAGTATAAGCTGGGTACACACTGCACGATCTGGTTAGTGCTATGGGGAGACTGGGGAGTAACAGAGAGGCAGGAGGGCCCTGCTCGCAGGATAACCTGGGTACACACTGCATGATCTGGTTAGTGCTATGAGGAGACTGGGGAGAAACAGAGAGGCAGGAGGGCCCTGCTCACAGGAATAAGCTGGGTACACACTGCATGATCTGGTTAGTGCTATGAGGAGACTGGGGAGTAACAGAGAGGCAGGAGGGCCCTGCTCACAGGAATAAGCTGGGTACACACTGCACGATCTGGTTAGTGCTATGAGGAGACTGGGGAATAACAGAGAGGAAGGAGGGCCCTGCTCGCAGTATAAGCTGGGTACACATTGCACGATCTGGTTAGTGCTATGAGGAGACTGGGGAGTAACAGAGAGGCAGGAGGGCCCTGCTCGCAGTATAAGCTGGGTACACATTGCACGATCTGGTTAGTGCTATGAGGAGACTGGGGAGTAACAGAGAGGCAGGAGGGCCCTGCTCGCAGTATAACTGGGTACACACTGCACGATCTGGTTAGTGCTATGAGGTGACTGGGGAGTAACAGAGAGGCAGGAGGGCCCTGCTCTCAGTATAAGCTGGGTACACACTGCACGATCTGGTTAGTGCTATGAGGAGACGGGGGAGTAACAGAGAGGCAGGAGGGCCCTGCTCGCAGTATAACTGGGTACACACTGCACGATCTGGTTAGTGCTATGAGGTGACTGGGGAGTAACAGAGAGGCAGGAGGGCCCTGCTCACAGTATAAGCGGGTACACACTGCACGATCTGGTTAGTGCTATGAGGTGACTGAGGAGTAACAGAGAGGCAGGAGGGCCCTGCTCGCAGTATAAGCTGGGTACACACTGCACAATCTGGTTAGTGCTATGAGGTGACTGAGGAGTAACAGAGAGGCAGGAGGGCCCTGCTCACAGTATAAGCTGGGTATACACTGCACGATCTGGTTAGTGCTATGAGGTGACTGGGGAGTAACAGAGAGGCAGGAGGGCCCTGCTCGCAGTATAAGCTGGGTACACACTGCACGATCTGGTTAGTGCTATGAGGTGACTGAGGAGTAACAGAGAGGCAGGAGGGCCCTGCTCACAGTATAAGCTGGGTACACACTGCACGATCTGGTTAGTGCTATGAGGAGACTGGGGAGTAACAGAGAGGAACGAGGGCCCTGCTCACAGGATAAAGCTGGCTTACACACTGCACGATCTGGTTAGTGCTATGAGGAGACTGGGGAGTAACAGAGAGGCAGGAGGGCCCTGATCGAAGTATAAGCTGGGTACACACTGCACAATCTGTTTAGTGCTATGAGGAGACTGGGGAGTAACAGAGAGGCAGGAGGGCCCTGCTCGCAGTATAAGCTGGGTACACACTGCATGATCTGGTTAGTGCTATGAGGAGACTGGGGAGTAACAGAGAGGCAGGAGGGCCCTGCTCGCAGTATAAGCTGGGTACACACTGCACAATCTGGTTAGTGGTATGAGGAGACTGGGGAGTAACAGAGAGGCAGGAGGGCCCTGCTCGCAGTATAAGCTGGGTACACATTGCACGATCTGGTTAGTGCTATGAGGAGACTGGGGAGTAACAGAGAGGCAGAAGGGCTCTGCTCACAGGAATAATCTGGGTACACACTGCACGATCTGGTTAGTGCTATGAGGAGAGTGGGGAGTAACAGAGAGGCAGGAGGGCCCTGCTCGCAGTATAAGCTGGGTACACATTGCACGATCTGGTTAGTGCTATGAGGAGACTGGGGAGTAACAGAGAGGCAGGAGGGCCCTGCTCGCAGTATAAGCTTGGTACACACTGCACGATCTGGTTAGTGCTATGAGGAGACTTGGGAGTAACAGAGAGGCAGGAGAGCCCTGCTCGCAGTATAAGATGGGTACACACTGCACGATCTGGTTAGTGCTATAAGGAGACTGGGGAGTAACAGAGAGGCCGGAGGGTCCTGCTCACAGGAATAAGCTGGGTACACACTGCACGATCTGGTTAGTGCTATGAGGAGACTGGGGAGTAACAGAGAGGCAGGAGGGCCCTGCTCACAATATAAGCTGGGTACACACTGCACGATCTGGTTAGTGCTATAAGGAGACTAGGGAGTAACAGAGAGGCAGGAGGGCCCTGCTCACAGGAATAAGCTGGGTACACACTGCACGATCTGGTTAGTGCTATGAGGAGACTGGGGAGTAACAGAGAGGCAGGAGGGCCCTGCTCTCAGTATAAGCTGGGTACACACTGCACGATCTGGTTAGTGCTATGAGGTGACTGAGGAGTAACAGAGAGGCAGGAGGGCCCTGCTCGCATTATAAGCTGGGTACACACTGCACGATCTGGTTAGTGCTATGGGGAGACTGGGGAGTAACAGAGAGGCAGGAGGGCCCTGCTCGCAGTATAAGCTGGGTACACACTGCACGATCTGGTTAGTGCTATGAGGAGACTGGGGAGTAACAGAGAGGCAGGAGGGCCCTGCTCGCAGTATAACTGGGTACACACTGCACGATCTGGTTAGTGCTATGAGGTGACTGGGGAGTAACAGAGAGGCAGGAGGGCCCTGCTCGCAGTATAAGCTGGGTACACACTGCACGATCTGGTTAGTGCTATGAGGTGACTGAGGAGTAACAGAGAGGCAGGAGGGCCCTGCTCACAGTATAAGCTGGGTATACACTGCACGATCTGGTTAGTGCTATGAGGTGACTGGGGAGTAACAGAGAGGCAGGAGGGCCCTGCTCGCAGTATAAGCTGGGTACACACTGCACAATCTGGTTAGTGCTATGAGGTGACTGAGGAGTAACAGAGAGGCAGGAGGGCCCTGCTCGCAGTATAAGCTGGGTACACACTGCACGATCTGGTTAGTGCTATGAGGAGACTGGGGAGTAACAGAGAGGAAGGAGGGCCCTGCTCACAGGATAAAGCTGGGTTACACACTGCACGATCTGGTTAGTGCTATGAGGAGACTGGGGAGTAACAGAGAGGCAGGAGGGCCCTGCTCGCAGTATAAGCTGGGTACACGCTGCACGATCTGGTTAGTGCTATGAGGTGACTGCGGAGTAACAGAGAGGCCGGAGGGCCCTGCTCGCAGTATAAGCTGGGTACACACTGCACAATCTGGTTAGTGGTATGAGGAGACTGGGGAGTAACAGAGAGGCAGGAGGGCCCTGCTCGCAGTATAAGCTGGGTACACACTGCACGATCTGGTTAGTGGTATGAGGAGACAGGGGAGTAACAGAGAGGCAGGAGGGCCCTGCTCGCAGTATAAGCTGGGGTACACATTGCACGATCTGGTTAGTGCTATGAGGAGACTGAGGAGTAACAGAGAGGCAGGAGGGCCCTGCTCGCAGTATAAGCTGGGTACACACTGCACGATCTGGTTAATGGTATGAGGAGACTGGGGAGTAACAGAGAGGCAGGAGGGCCCTGCTCGCAGTATAAGCTGGGTACACACTGCACGATCTGGTTAGTGCTATGAGGAGACTGGGGAGTCACAGAAAGGCAGGAGGGCCCTGCTCACAGTATAAGCTGGGTACACACTGCACGATCAGGTTAGTGCTATGGGGAGACTGGGGAGTAACAGAGAGGCAGGAGGGCCCTGCTCGCAGTATAAGCTGGGAACACACTGCACGATCTGGTTAGTGCTATGGGGAGACTGGGGAGTAACAGAGAGGCAGGAGGGCCCTGCTCGCAGTATAAGCTGGGTTCACACTGCATGATCTGGTTAGTGCTATGGGGAGACTGGGGAGTAACAGAGAGGCAGGAGGGCCCTGCTCACAGTATAAGCTGGGTACACACTGCACGATCTGGTTAGTGCTATGAGGAGACTGGGGAGTAACAGAGAGGCAAGAGGTCCCTTCTCGCAGGATAAGCTGGGTACACACTGCATGATCTGGTTAGTGCTATGAGGAGACTGGGGAGTAACAGAGAGGCAGGAGGGCCCTGCTCGCAGGATAAGCTGGGTACACACTGCATGATCTGGTTAGTGCTATGAGGAGACTGGGGAGTAACAGAGAGGCAGGAGGGCCCTGCTCGCAGGATAAGCTGGGTACACACTGCATGATCTGGTTAGTGCTATGAGGAGACTGGGGAGTAACAGAGAAGCAGGAGGTCCCTGCTCACAGGAATAAGCTGGGTACACACTGCACGATCTGGTTAGTGCTATGAGGAGACTGGGGAATAACAGAGAGGGAGGAGGGCCCTGCTCGCAGTATAAGTTGGGTACACACTGCACGATCTGGTTAGTGCTATGAGGTGACTGAGGAGTAACAGAGAGGCAGGAGGGCCCTGCTCGCATTATAAGCTGGGTACACACTGCACGATCTGGTTAGTGCTATGGGGAGACTGGGGAGTAACAGAGAGGCAGGAGGGCCCTGCTCGCAGTATAAGCTGGGTACACACTGCACGATCTGGTTAGTGCTATGAGGAGACTGGGGAGTAACAGAGAGGCAGGAGGGCCCTGCTCGCAGTATAACTGGGTACACACTGCACGATCTGGTTAGTGCTATGAGGTGACTGGGGAGTAACAGAGAGGCAGGAGGGCCCTGCTCGCAGTATAAGCTGGGTACACACTGCACGATCTGGTTAGTGCTATGAGGTGACTGAGGAGTAACAGAGAGGCAGGAGGGCCCTGCTCACAGTATAAGCTGGGTATACACTGCACGATCTGGTTAGTGCTATGAGGTGACTGGGGAGTAACAGAGAGGCAGGAGGGCCCTGCTCGCAGTATAAGCTGGGTACACACTGCACAATCTGGTTAGTGCTATGAGGTGACTGAGGAGTAACAGAGAGGCAGGAGGGCCCTGCTCGCAGTATAAGCTGGGTACACACTGCACGATCTGGTTAGTGCTATGAGGAGACTGGGGAGTAACAGAGAGGAAGGAGGGCCCTGCTCACAGGATAAAGCTGGGTTACACACTGCACGATCTGGTTAGTGCTATGAGGAGACTGGGGAGTAACAGAGAGGCAGGAGGGCCCTGCTCGCAGTATAAGCTGGGTACACGCTGCACGATCTGGTTAGTGCTATGAGGTGACTGCGGAGTAACAGAGAGGCCGGAGGGCCCTGCTCGCAGTATAAGCTGGGTACACACTGCACAATCTGGTTAGTGGTATGAGGAGACTGGGGAGTAACAGAGAGGCAGGAGGGCCCTGCTCGCAGTATAAGCTGGGTACACACTGCACGATCTGGTTAGTGGTATGAGGAGACAGGGGAGTAACAGAGAGGCAGGAGGGCCCTGCTCGCAGTATAAGCTGGGGTACACATTGCACGATCTGGTTAGTGCTATGAGGAGACTGGGGAGTAACAGAGAGGCAGGAGGGCCCTGCTCGCAGTATAAGCTGGGTACACACTGCACGATCTGGTTAATGGTATGAGGAGACTGGGGAGTAACAGAGAGGCAGGAGGGCCCTGCTCGCAGTATAAGCTGGGTACACACTGCACGATCTGGTTAGTGCTATGAGGAGACTGGGGAGTCACAGAAAGGCAGGAGGGCCCTGCTCACAGTATAAGCTGGGTACACACTGCACGATCAGGTTAGTGCTATGGGGAGACTGGGGAGTAACAGAGAGGCAGGAGGGCCCTGCTCGCAGTATAAGCTGGGAACACACTGCACGATCTGGTTAGTGCTATGGGGAGACTGGGGAGTAACAGAGAGGCAGGAGGGCCCTGCTCGCAGTATAAGCTGGGTTCACACTGCATGATCTGGTTAGTGCTATGGGGAGACTGGGGAGTAACAGAGAGGCAGGAGGGCCCTGCTCACAGTATAAGCTGGGTACACACTGCACGATCTGGTTAGTGCTATGAGGAGACTGGGGAGTAATAGAGAGGCAAGAGGTCCCTTCTCGCAGGATAAGCTGGGTACACACTGCATGATCTGGTTAGTGCTATGAGGAGACTGGGGAGTAACAGAGAGGCAGGAGGGCCCTGCTCGCAGGATAAGCTGGGTACACACTGCATGATCTGGTTAGTGCTATGAGGAGACTGGGGAGTAACAGAGAAGCAGGAGGTCCCTGCTCACAGGAATAAGCTGGGTACACACTGCACGATCTGGTTAGTGCTATGAGGAGACTGGGGAATAACAGAGAGGGAGGAGGGCCCTGCTCGCAGTATAAGTTGGGTACACACTGCACGATCTGGTTAGTGCTATGAGGAGACTGGGGAGTAACAGAGAGGCAGGAGGGCCCTGCTCGCAGTATAAGCTGGGTACACACTGCACGATCTGGTTAGTGCTATGAGGAGACTGGGGAATAACAGAGAGGCAGGAGGACCCTGCTCGCAGTATAAGCTGGGTACACACTGCATGATCTGGTTAGTGCTATGAGGAGACTGGGAAGTAACAGAGAGGCAGGAGGGCCCTGCTCACAGGAATAAGCTGGGTACACACTGCACGATCTTTTTAGTGCTATGGGGAGACTGGGGAGTAACAGAGAGGCAGGAGGGCCCTGCTCGCAGTATAAGCTGGGTACACACTGCACGATCTGGTTAGTGCTATGAGGAGACTGGGGAGTAACAGAGAGGCAGGAGGGCCCTGCTCGCAGGATAAGCTGGGAACACACTGCACGATCTGATTAGTGCTATGAGGAGACTGGGGAGTAACAGAGAGGCAGGAGGGCCCTGCTCACAGTATAAGCTGGGTACACACTGCACGATCTGGTTATTGCTATGAGGAGACTGGGGAGTAACAGAGAGGCAGGAGGGCCCTGCTCGCAGTATAAGCTGGGTACACATTGCTCGATCTGGTTAGGGCTATGACGAGACTGGGGAGTAACAGAGAGGCAGGAGGGCCCTGCACGCAGTATAAGCTGGGTACACACTGCACGATCTGGTTAGTGCTATGAGGAGACTGGGGAGTAACAGAGAGGCAGGAGGGCCCTGCTCGCAGTATAAGCTGGGTACACACTGCACGATCTGGTTAGTGCTATGAGGTGACTTGTGAGTAACAGAGAGGCAGGAGGGCCCTGCTCGCAGTATAAGCTGGGTACACACTGCACGATCTGGTTAGTGCTATGAGGAGACTGGGGAGTCACAGAAAGGCAGGAGGGCCCTGCTCACAGTATAAGCTGGGTACACACTGCACGATCAGGTTAGTGCTATGGGGAGAGTGGGGAGTAACAGAGAGGCAGGAGGGCCCTGCTCGCAGTATAAGCTGGGAACACACTGCACGATCTGGTTAGTGCTATGGGGAGACTGGGGAGTAACAGAGAGGCAGGATGGCCCTGCTCGCAGTATAAGCTGGGTACACACTGCATGATCTGGTTAGTGCTATGGGGAGACTGGGGAGTAACAGAGAGGCAGGAGGGCCCTGCTCACAGGATAAGCTGGGTACACACTGCATGATCTGGTTAGTGCTATGAGGAGACTGGGGAGTAACAGAGAGGCAGGAGGGCCCTGCTCGCAGGATAAGCTGGGTACACACTGCATGATCTGGTTAGTGCTATGAGGAGACTGGGGAGTAACAGAGAGGCAGGAGGGCCCTGCTCACAGGAATAAGCTGGGTACACACTGCACGATCTGGTTAGTGCTATGAGGAGACTGGGTAATAACAGAGAGGGAGGAGGGCCCTGCTCGCAGTATAAGCTGGGTACACACTGCACGATCTGGTTAGTGCTATGAGGAGACTGGGGAATAACAGAGAGGCAGGAGGGCCCTGCTCGCAGTATAAGCTGGGTACACACTGCATGATCTGGTTAGTGCTATGAGGAGACTGGGAAGTAACAGAGAGGCAGGAGGGCCTTGCTCACAGGAATAAGCTGGGTACACACTGCACAATCTTTTTACTGTTATGGGGAGACTGGGGAGTAACAGAGAGGCAGGAGGGCCCTGCTCGCAGTATAAGCTTGGTACACACTGCACGATCTGGTTAGTGCTATGAGGAGACTGTGGAGTAACAGAGAGGCAGGAGGGCCCTGCTCGCAGGATAAGCTGGGTACACACTGCACGATCTGGTTAGTGCTATGAGGAGACTGGGGAGTAACAGAGAGGCAGGAGGGCCCTGCTCACAGTATAAGCTGAGTACACACTGCACGATCTGGTTAGTGCTATGAGGAGACTGGGGAGTAACAGAGAGGGAGGAGGGCCCTGCTCACAGTATAAGCTGGGTACACACTGCACGATCTGGTTAGTGGTATGAGGAGACTGGGGAGTAACAGAGAGGCAGGAGGGCCCTGCTCACAGGATAAAGCTGGGTTACACACTGCACGATCTGGTTAGTGCTATGAGGAGACTGGGGAGTAACAGAGAGGCAGGAGGGCCCTGCTCGCAGTATAAGCTGGGTACACACTGCACGATCTGGTTAGTGCTAGGAGGAGACTGGGGAGTAACAGAGAGGCAGGAGGGCCCTGCTCGCAGTATAAGCTGGGTACACAGTGCACGATCTGGTTAGTGCTATGAGGTGACTGAGGAGTAACAGAGAGGCAGGAGGGCCCTGCTCACAGTATAAGCTGGGTACACACTGCACGATCTGGTTAGTGCTATGAGGAGACTGGGGAGTAACAGAGAGGCAGGAGGGCCCTGCTCGCAGTATAAGCTGGGTACACATTGCACGATCTGGTTAGGGCTATGAGGAGACTGGGGAGTAACAGAGAGGCAGGAGGGCCCTGCACGCAGTATAAGCTGGGTACACACTGCACGATCTGGTTAGTGCTATGAGGAGACTGGGGAGTAACAGAGAGGCAGGAGGGCCCTGCTCGCAGTATAAGCTGGGTACACACTGCACGATCTGGTTAGTGCTATGAGGTGACTTGTGAGTAACAGAGAGGCAGGAGGGCCCTGCTCGCAGTATAAGCTGGGTACACACTGCACGATCTGGTTAGTGCTATGAGGAGACTGGGGAGTCACAGAAAGGCAGGAGGGCCCTGCTCACAGTATAAGCTGGGTACACACTGCACGATCAGGTTAGTGCTATGGGGAGACTGGGGAGTAACAGAGAGGCAGGAGGGCCCTGCTCACAGTATAAGCTGGGAACACACTGCACGATCTGGTTAGTGCTATGGGGAGACTGGGGAGTAACAGAGAGGCAGGAGGGCCCTGCTCGCAGTATAAGCTGGGTACACACTGCATGATCTGGTAAGTGCTATGGGGAGACTGGGGAGTAACAGAGAGGCAGGAGGGCCGTGCTCACAGGATAAGCTGGGTACACACTGCATGATCTGGTTAGTGCTATGAGGAGACTGGGGAGTAACAGAGAGGCAGGAGGGCCCTGCTCGCAGGATAAGCTGGGTACACACTGCATGATCTGGTTAGTGCTATGAGGAGACTGGGGAGTAACAGAGAGGCAGGAGGGCCCTGCTCACAGGATAAAGCTGGGTTACACACTGCACGATCTGGTTAGTGCTATGAGGAGACTGGGGAGTAACAGAGAGGCAGGAGGGCCCTGCTCGCAGTATAAGCTGGGTACACACTGCACGATCTGGTTAGTGCTAGGAGGAGACTGGGGAGTAACAGAGAGGCAGGAGGGCCCTGCTCGCAGTATAAGCTGGGTACACAGTGCACGATCTGGTTAGTGCTATGAGGTGACTGAGGAGTAACAGAGAGGCAGGAGGGCCCTGCTCACAGTATAAGCTGGGTACACACTGCACGATCTGGTTAGTGCTATGAGGAGACTGGGGAGTAACAGAGAGGCAGGAGGGCCCTGCTCGCAGTATAAGCTGGGTACACATTGCACGATCTGGTTAGGGCTATGAGGAGACTGGGGAGTAACAGAGAGGCAGGAGGGCCCTGCACGCAGTATAAGCTGGGTACACACTGCACGATCTGGTTAGTGCTATGAGGAGACTGGGGAGTAACAGAGAGGCAGGAGGGCCCTGCTTGCAGTATAAGCTGGGTACACACTGCACGATCTGGTTAGTGCTATGAGGTGACTTGTGAGTAACAGAGAGGCAGGAGGGCCCTGCTCGCAGTATAAGCTGGGTACACACTGCACGATCTGGTTAGTGCTATGAGGAGACTGGGGAGTCACAGAAAGGCAGGAGGGCCCTGCTCACAGTATAAGCTGGGTACACACTGCACGATCAGGTTAGTGCTATGGGGAGACTGGGGAGTAACAGAGAGGCAGGAGGGCCCTGCTCACAGTATAAGCTGGGAACACACTGCACGATCTGGTTAGTGCTATGGGGAGACTGGGGAGTAACAGAGAGGCAGGAGGGCCCTGCTCGCAGTATAAGCTGGGTACACACTGCATGATCTGGTAAGTGCTATGGGGAGACTGGGGAGTAACAGAGAGGCAGGAGGGCCGTGCTCACAGGATAAGCTGGGTACACACTGCATGATCTGGTTAGTGCTATGAGGAGACTGGGGAGTAACAGAGAGGCAGGAGGGCCCTGCTCGCAGGATAAGCTGGGTACACACTGCATGATCTGGTTAGTGCTATGAGGAGACTGGGGAGTAACAGAGAGGCAGGAGGGCCCTGCTCACAGGAATAAGCTGGGTACACACTGCACGATCTGGTTAGTGCTATGAGGAGACTGGGTAATAACAGAGAGGGAGGAGGGCCCTGCTCGCAGTATAAGCTGGGTACACACTGCACGATCTGGTTAGTGCTATGAGGAGACTGGGGAATAACAGAGAGGCAGGAGGGCCCTGCTCGCAGTATAAGCTGGGTACACACTGCATGATCTGGTTAGTGCTATGAGGAGACTGGGAAGTAACAGAGAGGCAGGAGGGCCCTGCTCACAGGAATAAGCTGGGTACACACTGCACAATCTTTTTACTGCTATGGGGAGACTGGGGAGTAACAGAGAGGCAGGAGGGCCCTGCTTGCAGTATAAGCTGGGTACACATTGCAAGATCTGGTTAGGGCTATGAGGAGACTGGGGAGTAACAGAGAGGCAGGAGGGCCCTGCACGCAGTATAAGCTGGGTACACACTGCACGATCTGGTTAGTGCTATGAGGAGACTGGGGAGTAACAGAGAGGCAGGAGGGCCCTGCTCGCAGTATAAGCTGGGTACACACTGCACGATCTGGTTAGTGCTATGAGGTGACTTGTGAGTAACAGAGAGGCAGGAGGGCCCTGCTCGCAGTATAAGCTGGGTACACACTGCACGATCTGGTTAGTGCTGTGAGGAGACTGGGGAGTCACAGAAAGGCAGGAAGGCCCTGCTCACAGTATAAGCTGGGTACACACTGCACGATCAGGTTAGTGCTATGGGGAGACTGGGGAGTAACAGAGAGGCAGGAGGGCCCTGCTCGCAGTATAAGCTGGGAACACACTGCACGATCTGGTTAGTGCTATGGGGAGACTGGGGAGTAACAGAGAGGCAGGAGGGCCCTGCTCGCAGTATAAGCTGGGTACACACTGCATGATCTGGTAAGTGCTATGGGGAGACTGGGGAGTAACAGAGAGGCAGGAGGGCCGTGCTCACAGGATAAGCTGGGTACACACTGCATGATCTGGTTAGTGCTATGAGGAGACTGGGGAGTAACAGAGAGGCAGGAGGGCCCTGCTCGCAGGATAAGCTGGGTACACACTGCATGATCTGGTTAGTGCTATGAGGAGACTGGGGAGTAACAGAGAGGCAGGAGGGCCCTGCTCACAGGAATAAGCTGGGTACACACTGCACGATCTGGTTAGTGCTATGAGGAGACTGGGTAATAACAGAGAGGGAGGAGGGCCCTGCTCGCAGTATAAGCTGGGTACACACTGCACGATCTGGTTAGTGCTATGAGGAGACTGGGGAATAACAGAGAGGCAGGAGGGCCCTGCTCGCAGGATAAGCTGGGTACACACTGCATGATCTGGTTAGTGCTATGAGGAGACTGGGAAGTAACAGAGAGGCAGGAGGGCCCTGCTCACAGGAATAAGCTGGGTACACACTGCACAATCTTTTTACTGCTATGGGGAGACTGGGGAGTAACAGAGAGGCAGGAGGGCCCTGCTCGCAGTATAAGCTGGGTACACACTGCACGATCTGGTTAGTGCTATGAGGAGACTGGGGAGTAACAGAGAGGCAGGAGGGCCCTGCTCGCAGGATAAGCTGGGTACACACTGCACGATCTGGTTAGTGCTATGAGGAGACTGGGGTGTAACAGAGAGGCAGGAGGGCCCTGCTCACAGTATAAGCTGAGTACACACTGCACGATCTGGTTAGTGCTATGAGGAGACTGGGGAGTAACAGAGAGGGAGGAGGGCCCTGCTCACAGTATAAGCTGGGTACACACTGCACGATCTGGTTAGTGGTATGAGGAGACTGGGGAGTAACAGAGAGGCAGGAGGGCCCTGCTCACAGGATAAAGCTGGGTTACACACTGCACGATCTGGTTAGTGCTATGAGGAGACTGGGGAGTAACAGAGAGGCAGGAGGGCCCTGCTCGCAGTATAAGCTGGGTACACAATGCACGTTCTGGTTAGTGCTAGGATGAGACTGGGGAGTAACAGAGAGGCAGGAGGGCCCTGCTCACAGTATAAGCTGGGTACACACTGCATGATCTGGTTAGTGCTATGAGGAGTCTGGGGAGTAACAGAGAGGCAGGAGGGGCCTGCTCACAGTATAAGCTGGGTACACACTGCACGATCTGGTTAGTGCTATGAGGGGACTGGGGAGTAACAGAGAGACAGGAGAGCCCTGCTCACAGTATAAGCTGGGTACACACTGCACGATCTGGTTAGTGCTATGAGGAGACTGGGGTGTAACAGAGAGGCAGGAGGGCCCTGCTCACAGTATAAGCAGGGTACACACTGCACGATCTGGTTAGTGCTATGGGGAGACTGGGGAGTAACAGAGAGGCAGGAGGGCCCTGCTCGCAGTATAAGCTGGGAACACACTGCACGATCTGGTTAGTGCTATGGGGAGACTGGGGAGTAACAGAGAGGCAGGAGGGCCCTGCTCGCAGTATAAGCTGGGTACACACTGCATGATCTGGTAAGTGCTATGGGGAGACTGGGGAGTAACAGAGAGGCAGGAGGGTCGTGCTCACAGGATAAGCTGGGTACACACTGCATGATCTGGTTAGTGCTATGAGGAGACTGGGGAGTAACAGAGAGGCAGGAGGGCCCTGCTCGCAGGATAAGCTGGGTACACACTGCATGATCTGGTTAGTGCTATGAGGAGACTGGGGAGTAACAGAGAGGCAGGAGGGCCCTGCTCACAGGAATAAGCTGGGTACACACTGCACGATCTGGTTAGTGCTATGAGGAGACTGGGTAATAACAGAGAGGGAGGAGGGCCCTGCTCGCAGTATAAGCTGGGTACACACTGCACGATCTGGTTAGTGCTATGAGGAGACTGGGGAATAACAGAGAGGCAGGAGGGCCCTGCTCGCAGTATAAGCTGGGTACACACTGCATGATCTGGTTAGTGCTATGAGGAGACTGGGAAGTAACAGAGAGGCAGGAGGGCCCTGCTCACAGGAATAAGGTGGGTACACACTGCACAATCTTTTTACTGCTATGGGGAGACTGGGGAGTAACAGAGAGGCAGGAGGGCCCTGCTCGCAGTATAAGCTGGGTACACACTGCACGATCTGGTTAGTGCTATGAGGAGACTGGGGAGTAACAGAGAGGCAGGAGGGCCCTGCTCGCAGGATAAGCTGGGTACACACTGCACGATCTGGTTAGTGCTATGAGGAGACTGGGGTGTAACAGAGAGGCAGGAGGGCCCTGCTCACAGTATAAGCTGAGTACACACTGCACGATCTGGTTAGTGCTATGAGGAGACTGGGGAGTAACAGAGAGGGAGGAGGGCCCTGCTCACAGTATAAGCTGGGTACACACTGCACGATCTGGTTAGTGGTATGAGGAGACTGGGGAGTAACAGAGAGGCAGGAGGGCCCTGCTCACAGGATAAAGCTGGGTTACACACTGCACGATCTGGTTAGTGCTATGAGGAGACTGGGGAGTAACAGAGAGGCAGGAGGGCCCTGCTCGCAGTATAAGCTGGGTACACAATGCACGTTCTGGTTAGTGCTAGGAGGAGACTGGGGAGTAACAGAGAGGCAGGAGGGCCCTGCTCGCAGTATAAGCTGGGTACACAGTGCACGATCTGGTTAGTGCTATGAGGTGACTGAGGAGTAACAGAGAGGCAGGAGGGCCCTGCTCACAGTATAAGCTGGGTACACACTGCACGATCTGGTTAGTGCTATGAGGAGTCTGGTGAGTAACAGAGAGGCAGGAGGGGCCTGCTCACAGTATAAGCTGGGTACACACTGCACGGTCTGGTTAGTGCTATGAGGGGACTGGGGAGTAACAGAGAGACAGGAGAGCCCTGCTCACAGTATAAGCTGGGTACACACTGCACGATCTGGTTAGTGCTATGAGGAGACTGGGGTGTAACAGAGAGGCAGGAGGTCCCTGCTCACAGTATAAGCAGGGTACACACTGCACGATCTGGTTAGTGCTATGAAGAGACTGGGGAGTAACAGAGAGGCAGGAGGGCCCTGCTCGCAGTATAAGCTGGGTACACAATGCACGTTCTGGTTAGTGCTAGGAGGAGACTGGGGAGTAACAGAGAGGCAGGAGGGCCCTGCTCGCAGTATAAGCTGGGTACACAGTGCACGATCTGGTTAGTGCTATGAGGTGACTGAGGAGTAACAGAGAGGCAGGAGGGCCCTGCTCACAGTATAAGCTGGGTACACACTGCACGATCTGGTTAGTGCTATGAGGAGTCTGGGGAGTAACAGAGAGGCAGGAGGGCCCTGCTCACAGTATAAGCTGGGTACACAATGCACGTTCTGGTTAGTGCTAGGAGGAGACTGGGGAGTAACAGAGAGGCAGGAGGGCCCTGCTCGCAGTATAAGCTGGGTACACAATGCACGTTCTGGTTAGTGCTAGGAGGAGACTGGGGAGTAACAGAGAGGCAGGAGGGCCCTGCTCGCAGTATAAGCTGGGTACACAGTGCACGATCTGGTTAGTGCTATGAGGTGACTGAGGAGTAACAGAGAGGCAGGAGGGCCCTGCTCACAGTATAAGCTGGGTACACACTGCACGGTCTGGTTAGTGCTATGAGGGGACTGGGGAGTAACAGAGAGACAGGAGAGCCCTGCTCACAGTATAAGCTGGGTACACACTGCACGATCTGGTTAGTGCTATGAGGAGACTGGGGTGTAACAGAGAGGCAGGAGGGCCCTGCTCACAGTATAAGCAGGGTACACACTGCACGATCTCGTTAGTGCTATGAAGAGACTGGGGAGTAACAGAGTGGCAGGAGGGCCATGCTCGCAGTATAAGCTGGGTACACACTGCACGATCTGGTTAGTGCTATGAGGAGACTGGGGAGTAACAGAGAGGCAGGAGATCCCTGCTCACAGGATAAAGCTGGGTTACACACTGCACGATCTGGTTAGTGCTATGAGGAGACTGGGGAGTAACAGAGAGGCAGGAGGGCCCTGCTCGCAGGATAAGCTGGGTACACATTGGTCGATCTGGTTATTGCTATGAGGAGACTGGGGAGTAACAGAGAGGCAGGAGGGCCCTGCTCGCAGTATACGCTGGGTACACATTGCACGATCTGGTTAGTGCTATGAGGAGACTGGGGAGTAACAGAGAGGCAGGAGGGCCCTGCTCGCAGTATAAGCAGGGTACACACTGCACGATCTGGTTAGTGCTATGAGGAGTCTGGGGAGTAACAGAGAGGCAGGAGGGCCCTGCTCGCAGTATAACTGGGTACACACTGCATGATCTGGTTAGTGCTATGGGGAGACTGGGGAGTAACAGAGAGGCAGGAGAGCCCTGCTCGCAGTATAAGCTGGGTACACAGTGCACGATCTGGTTAGTGCTATGAGGAGACTGGGGAGTAACAGAGAGGCAGGAGGTCCCTGCTCGCAGTATAACTGGGTACACACTGCACGATCTGGTTAGTGCTATGAGGTGACTGGGGAGTAACAGAGAGGCAGGAGGGCCCTGCTCGCAGTATAAGCTGGGTACACACTGCACGATCTGGTTAGTGCTATGAGGTGACTGAGGAGTAACAGAGAGG
Source organism: Taudactylus pleione (assembly GCA_031769625.1). Lineage (NCBI taxonomy): Eukaryota > Metazoa > Chordata > Amphibia > Anura > Myobatrachidae > Taudactylus > Taudactylus pleione. Next base: position 877,900 of record JAUIMM010001558.1, on the reverse strand, counting down.
CAGGAGGGCCCTGCTCGCAGTGTAAGCTGGGTACACACTGTACGATCTGGTTAGTGGTATGAGGAGAATGGGGAGTAACAGAGAGGCAGGAGGGCCCTGCTCGCAGGATTAAGCTGGGTACACACTGCACGATCTGGTTAGTGCTATGAGAAGACTGGGGAGTAACAGAGAGGCAGGAGGGCCCTGCTCGCAGGATTAAGCTGGGTACACACTGCACGATCTGGTTAGTGCTATGAGGAGACTGGGGAGTAACAGAGAGGCAGGAGGGCCCTGCTCGCAGTATAAGCTGGGTAAACACAGCACGATCTGGTTAGTGGTATGAGGAGAATGGGGAGTAACAGAGAGGCAGGAGGGCCCTGCTCGCAGGATTAAGCTGGGTACACACTGCACAATCTGGTTAGTGCTATGAGGAGACTGGGGAGTAACAGAGAGGCAGGAGGGCCCTGCTCGCAGTATAAGCTGGGTACACACTGCACGATCTGGTTAGTGCTATGAGGAGACTGGGGAGTAACAGAGAGGCAGGAGGGCCCTGCTCGCAGTATAAGCTGGGTACACACTGCACGATCTGTTTAGTGGTATGAGGAGACTGGGGAGTAACAGTGAGGCAAGAGGGCCCTGCTCACTGGATAAAGCTGGGTTACACACTGCACTATCTGGTTAGTGCTATGAGGAGACTGGGGAGTAACAGAGAGGCAGGAGGGCCCTGCTCGCAGGATAAGCTGGGTACACATTGCTCGATCTGGTTATTGCTATGAGGAGACTGGGGAGTAACAGAGAGGCAGGAGGGCCCTGCTCGCAGTATAAGCTGGGTACACATTGCACGATCTGGTTAGTGCTATGAGGAGACTGGGGAGTAACAGAGAGGCAGGAGGGCCCTGCTCGCAGTATAAGCTGGGTACACACTGCACGATCTGGTTAGTGCTATGAGGAGTCTGGGGAGTAACAGAGAGGCAGGAGGGCCCTGCTCACAGTATAAGCTGGGTACACACTGCACAATCTGGTTAGTGCTATGAGGAGACTGGGGAGTAACAGAGAGGCAGGAGGGCCCTGCTCGCAGTATAAGCTGGGTACACACTGCATGATCTGGTTAGTGCTATGGGGAGACTGGGGAGTAACAGAGAGGCAGGAGGGCCCTGCTCGCAGTATAAGCTGGGTTCACACTGCACGATCTGGTTAGTGTTATGAGGTGACTGAGGAGTAACAGAGAGGCAGGAGGGCCCTGCTCGCAGTGTAAGCTGGGTACACACTGTACGATCTGGTTAGTGGTATGAGGAGAATGGGGAGTAACAGAGAGGCAGGAGGGCCCTGCTCGCAGGATTAAGCTGGGTACACACTGCACGATCTGGTTAGTGCTATGAGGAGACTGGGGAGTAACAGAGAGGCAGGAGGGCCCTGCTCGCAGGATTAAGCTGGGTACACACTGCACGATCTGGTTAGTGCTATGAGGAGACTGGGGAGTAACAGAGAGGCAGGAGGGCCCTGCTCGCAGTATAAGCTGGGTACACACTGCACGATCTGGTTAGTGGTATGAGGAGAATGGGGAGTAACAGAGAGGCAGGAGGGCCCTGCTCGCAGGATTAAGCTGGGTACACACTGCACAATCTGGTTAGTGCTATGAGGAGACTGTGGAGTAACAGAGAGGCAGGAGGGCCCTGCTCGCAGTATAAGCTGGGTACACACTGCACGATCTGGTTAGTGCTATGAGGAGACTGCGGAGTAACAGAGAGGCAGGAGGGCCCTGCTCGCAGTATAAGCTGGGTACACACTGCACGATCTGGTTAGTGCTATGAGGAGACTGGGGAGTAACAGAGAGGCAGGAGGGCCCTGCTCGCAGGATAAGCTGGTACACACTGTACGATCTGGTTAGTGCTATGAGGAGACTGGGGAGTAACAGAGAGGCAGGAGGGCCCTGCTCAAAGTATAAGCTGGGTACACACTGCACGATCTGGTTAGTGCTATGAGGAGACTGGGGAGTAACAGAGAGGCAGGAGGGCCCTGCTCACAGTATAAGCTGGGTACACACTGCACGATCTGGTTAGTGCTATGAGGAGACTGGGGAGTAACAGAGAGGCAGGAGGGCCCTGCTCACAGTATAAGCTGGGTACACACTGCACGGTCTGGTTAGTGCTATGAGGAGACTGGGGAGTAACAGAGAGGCAGGAGGTCCCTGCTCACAGTATAAGCTGGGTACACACTGCACGATCTGGTTAGTGCTATGAAGAGACTGGGGAGTAACAGAGAGGCAGGAGGGCCATGCTCGCAGTATAAGCTGGGTACACACTGCACGATCTGGTTAGTGCTATGAGGAGACTGGGGAGTAACAGAAAGGCAGGACGGCCCTGCTCGCAGTATAAGCTGGGTACACACTGCACGATCTGGTTAGCGCTATGAGGTGACTGAGGAGTAACAGAGAGGCAGGAGGGCCCTGCTCGCAGTATAAGCTGGGTACACACTGCACGATCTGTTTAGTGGTATGAGGAGACTGGGGAGTAACAGTGAGGCAAGAGGGCCCTGCTCACTGGATAAAGCTGGGTTACACACTGCACTATCTGGTTAGTGCTATGAGGAGACTGGGGAGTAACAGAGAGGCAGGAGGGCCCTGCTCGCAGGATAAGCTGGGTACACATTGCTCGATCTGGTTATTGCTATGAGGAGATTGGGGAGTAACAAAGAGGCAGGAGGGCCCTGCTCGCAGTATAAGCTGGGTACACATTGCACGATCTGGTTAGTGCTATGAGGAGACTGGGGAGTAACAGAGAGGCAGGAGGGCCCTGCTCGCAGTATAAGCTGGGTACACACTGCACGATCTGGTTAGTGCTATGAGGAGTCTGGGGAGTAACAGAGAGGCAGGAGGGCCCTGCTCACAGTATAAGCTGGGTACACACTGCACAATCTGGTTAGTGCTATGAGGAGACTGGGGAGTAACAGAGAGGCAGGAGGGCCCTGCTCGCAGTATAAGCTGGGTACACACTGCATGATCTGGTTAGTGCTATGGGGAGACTGGGGAGTAACAGAGAGGCAGGAGGGCCCTGCTCGCAGTATAAGCTGGGTTCACACTGCACGATCTGGTTAGTGCTATGAGGTGACTGAGGAGTAACAGAGAGGCATGAGGGCCCTGCTCGCAGTGTAAGCTGGGTACACACTGTACGATCTGGTTAGTGGTATGAGGAGAATGGGGAGTAACAGAGAGGCAGGAGGGCCCTGCTCGCAGGATTAAGCTGGGTACACACTGCACGATCTGGTTAGTGCTATGAGGAGACTGGGGAGTAACAGAGAGGCAGGAGGGCCCTGCTCGCAGGATTAAGCTGGGTACACACTGCACGATCTGGTTAGTGCTATGAGGAGACTGGGGAGTAACAGAGATGCAGGAGGGCCCTGCTCGCAGTATAAGCTGGGTACACACTGCACGATCTGGTTAGTGGTATGAGGAGAATGGGGAGTAACAGAGAGGCAGGAGGGCCCTGCTCGCAGGATTAAGCTGGGTACACACTGCACAATCTGGTTAGTGCTATGAGGAGACTGGGGAGTAACAGAGAGGCAGGAGGGCCCTGCTCGCAGTATAAGCTGGGTACACAATGCACCGTCTGGTTAGTGCTATGAGGAGACTGGGGAGTAACAGAGAGGCAGGAGAGCCCTGCTCACAGTATAAGCTGGGTACACACTGCACGATCTGGTTAGTGCTATGAGGAGACTGGGGAGTAACAGAGAGGCAGGAGGGCCCTGCTCACAGTATAACCTGGGTACACACTGCACGATCTGGTTAGTGCTATGAAGAGACTGGGGAGTAACAGAGAGGCAGGAGGGCCATGCTCGCAGTATAAGCTGGGTACACACTGCACGATCTGGTTAGTGCTATGAGGAGACTTGTGAGTAACAGAGAGGCAGGAGGGCCCTGCTCGTAGTTTAAGCTGGGTACACATTGCACGATCTGGTTAGTACTATGAGGAGACTGGGGAGTAACAGAGAGGCAGGAGGGCCCTGCACGCAGTATAAGCTGGGTACACACTGCACGATCTGGTTAGTGCTATGAGGAGACTGGGGAGTAACAGAGAGGCAGGAGGGCCCTGCTCGCAGTATTAGCTGGGTACACACTGCACGATCTGGTTAGTGCTATGAGGTGACTTGTGAGTAACAGAGAGGCAGGAGGGCCCTGCTCGCAGTATAAGCTGGGTACACACTGCACGATCTGGTTAGTGCTTTGAGGAGACTGGGGAGTCACAGAAAGGCAGGAGGGCCCTGCTCACAGTATAAGCTAGTACACACTGCACGATCAGGTCAGCGCTATGGGGAGACTGGGGAGTAACAGAGAGGCAGGAGGGCCCTGCTCGCAATATAAGCTGGGAACACACTGCACGATCTGGTTAGTGCTATGAGGTGACTGAGGATTAACAGAGAGGCAGGAGGGCCCTGGTCGCAGTATAAGCTGGGTACACACTGCATGATCTGGTTAGTGCTATGTGGAGACTGGGAAGTAACAGAGAGGCAGGAGAGCCCTGCTCACAGTATAAGCTGGGTACACACTGCACGATCTGGTTAGTGCTATGAGGAGACTGGGGAGTAACAGAGAGGCAGGAGGGCCCTGCTCACAGTATAAGCTGGGTACACACTGCACGATCTGGTTAGTGCTATGAAGAGACTGGGGAGTAACAGAGAGGCAGGAGGGCCATGCTCGCAGTATAAGCTGGGTACACACTGCACGATCTGGTTAGTGCTATGAGGAGACTTGTGAGTAACAGAGAGGCAGGAGGGCCCTGCTCGTAGTTTAAGCTGGGTACACATTGCACGATCTGGTTAGTGCTATGAGGAGACTGGGGAGTAACAGAGAGGCAGGAGGGCCCTGCACGCAGTATAAGCTGGGTACACACTGCACGATCTGGTTAGTGCTATGAGGAGACTGGGGAGTAACAGAGAGGCAGGAGGGCCCTGCTCGCAGTATAAGCTGGGTACACACTGCACGATCTGGTTAGTGCTATGAGGTGACTTGTGAGTAACAGAGAGGCAGGAGGGCCCTGCTCGCAGTATAAGCTGGGTACACACTGCACGATCTGGTTAGTGGTTTGAGGAGACTGGGGAGTCACAGAAAGGCAGGAGGGCCCTGCTCACAGTATAAGCTAGTACACACTGCACGATCAGGTCAGCGCTATAGGGAGACTGGGGAGTAACAGAGAGGCAGGAGGGCCCTGCTTGCAATATAAGCTGGGAACACACTGCACGATCTGGTTAGTGCTATGGGGAGACTGGGGAGTAACAGAGAGGCAGGAGGGCCCTGCTCGCAGTATAAGCTGGGTACACACTGCATGATCTGGTTAGTGCTATGAGGAGACTGCGGAGTAACAGAGAGGGAGGAGGGCCCTGCTCGCAGTATAAGCTGGGTACACACTGCACGATCTGGTTAGTGCTATGAGGAGACTGGGGAGTAACAGAGAGGCAGGAGGGCCCTGCTCGCAGTATAAGCTGGGTACACACTGCACGATCTGGTTATTGCTATGAGGAGACTGGGGAGTAACAGAGAGGCAGGAGGGCCCTGCTCGCAGTATAAGCTGGGTACACACTGCATGATCTGGTTAGTGCTATGAGGAGACTGGGAAGTAACAGAGAGGCAGGAGGGCCCTGCTCACAGGAATAAGCTGGGTACACACTGCACGATCTGGTTAGTGCTATGGGGAGACTGGGGAGTAACAGAGAGGCAGGAGGGCCCTGCTCGCAGTATAAGCTGGGTACACACTGTACGATCTGGTTAGTGCTATGAGGAGACTGGGGAGTAACAGAGAGGCAGGAGGGCCCTGCTCGCAGGATAAGCTGGGTACACACTGCACTATCTGGTTAGTGCTATGAGGAGACTGGGGAGTAACAGAGAGGCAGGAGGGCCCTGCTCACAGTATAAGCTGGGTACACACTGCACGATCTGGTTAGAGCTATGAGGAGACTGGGGAGTAACAGAGAGGCAGGAGGGCCCTGCTCACAGTATAAGCTGGGTACACACTGCACGATCTGGTTAGTGCTATGAGGAGACTGGGGAGTAACAGAGAGGCAGGAGGGCCCTGCTCACAGTATAAGCTGGGTACACACTGCACGGTCTGGTTAGTGCTATGAGGAGACTGGGGAGTAACAGAGAGGCAGGAGGGCCCTGCTCACAGTATAAGCTGGGTACACACTGCACGATCTGGTTAGTGCTATGAAGAGACTGGGGAGTAACAGAGAGGCAGGAGGGCCATGCTCGCAGTATAAGCTGGGTACACACTGCACGATCTGGTTAGTGCTATGAGGAGACTGGGGAGTAACAGAAAGGCAGGAGGGCCCTGCTCGCAGTATAAGCTGGGTACACACTGCACGATCTGGTTAGTGCTATGAGGTGACTGAGGAGTAACAGAGAGGCAGGAGGGCCCTGCTCGCAGTATAAGCTGGGTACACACTGCACGATCTGGTTAGTGGTATGAGGAGACTGGGGAGTAACAGTGAGGCACGAGGGCCCTGCTCACAGGATAAAGCTGGGTTACACACTGCACGATCTGGTTAATGCTATGAGGAGACTGGGGAGTAACAGAGAGGCAGGAGGGCCCTGCTCGCAGGATAAGCTGGGTACACATTGCTCGATCTGGTTATTGCTATGAGGAGACTGGGGAGTAACAGAGAGGCAGGAGGGCCCTGCTCGCAGTATAAGCTGGGTACACATTGCACGATCTGGTTAGTGCTATGAGGAGACTGGGGAGTAACAGAGAGGCAGGAGGGCCCTGCTCACAGTATAAGCTGGGTACACACTGCACGATCTGGTTAGTGCTATGAGGAGTCTGGGGAGTAACAGAGAGGCAGGAGGGCCCTGCTCACAGTATAAGCTGGGTACACACTGCACAATCTGGTTAGTGCTATGAGGAGACTGGGGAGTAACAGAGAGGCAGGAGGGCCCTGCTCGCAGTATAAGCTGGGTACACACTGCATGATCTGGTTAGTGCTATGGGGAGACTGGGGAGTAACAGAGAGGCAGGAGGGCCCTGCTCGCAGTATAAGCTGGGTTCACACTGCACGATCTGGTTAGTGCTATGAGGAGACTGGGGAGTAACAGGTAGGCAGGAGGGCCCTGCTCCCAGTATAAGCTGGGTACACACTGCACGATCTGGTTAGTGCTATGAGGTGACTGGGGGGTAACAGAGAGGCAGGAGGGCCCTGCTCGCAGTATAAGCTGGGTACACACTGCACGATCTGGTTAGTGCTATGAGGAGACTGGGGAGTAACAGAGAGGCAGGAGGGCCCTGCTCGCAGTATAAGCTGGGTACACACTGCATGATCTGGTTAGTGCTATGGGGAGACTGGGGAGTAACAGAGAGGCAGGAGGGCCCTGCTCGCAGTATAAGCTGTGTTCACACTGCACGATCTGGTTAGTGCTATGAGGTGACTGAGGAGTAACAGAGAGGCAGGAGGGCCCTGCTCGCAGTGTAAGCTGGGTACACACTGTACGATCTGGTTAGTGCTATGAGGAGACTGGGGAGTAACAGAGAGGCAGGAGGGCCCTGCTTGCAGTATAAGCTGGGTACACACTGCACGATCTGGTTAGTGCTATGAGGAGACTGGGGAGTAACAGAGAGGCAGGAGGGCCCTGCTCGCAGGATAAGCTGGTACACACTGCACGATCTGGTTAGTTCTATGAGGAGACTGGGGAGTAACAGAGAGGCAGGAGGGCCCTGCTCACAGTATAAGCTGGGTACACACTGCACGATCTGGTTAGTGCTATGAGGAGACTGGGGAGTAACAGAGAGGCAGGAGGGCCCTGCTCGCAGGATAAGCTGGTACACACTGCACGATCTGGTTAGTTCTATGAGGAGACTGGGGAGTAACAGAGAGGCAGGAGGGCCCTGCTCACAGTATAAGCTGGGTACACACTGCACGATCTGGTTAGTGCTATGAGGAGACTGGGGAGTAACAGAGAGGCAGGAGGGCCCTGCTCACAGTATAAGCTGGGTACACACTGCTCGATCTGGTTAGTGATATGAGGAGACTGGGGAGTAACAGAGAGGCAGGAGGGCCCTGCTCACAGTATAAGCTGGGTACACACTGCACCGTCTGGTTAGTGCTATGAGGAGACTGGGGAGTAACAGAGAGGCAGGAGAGCCCTGCTCACAGTATAAGCTGGGTACACACTGCACGATCTGGTTAGTGCTATGAGGAGACTGGGGAGTAACAGAGAGGCAGGAGGGCCCTGCTCACAGTATAACCTGGGTACACACTGCACGATCTGGTTAGTGCTATGAAGAGACTGGGGAGTAACAGAGAGGCAGGAGGGCCATGCTCGCAGTATAAGCTGGGTACACACTGCACGATCTGGTTAGTGCTATGAGGAGACTTGTCAGTAACAGAGAGGCAGGAGGGCCCTGCTCGTAGTTTAAGCTGGGTACACATTGCACGATCTGGTTAGTGCTATGAGGAGACTGGGGAGTAACAGAGAGGCAGGAGGACCCTGCACGCAGTATAAGCTGGGTACACACTGCACGATCTGGTTAGTGCTATGAGGAGACTGGGGAGTAACAGAGAGGCAGGAGGGCCCTGCTCGCAGTATAAGCTGGGTACACACTGCACGATCTGGTTAGTGCTATGAGGTGACTTGTGAGTAACAGAGAGGCAGGAGGGCCCTGCTCGCAGTATAAGCTGGGTACACACTGCACGATCTGGTTAGTGCTTTGAGGAGACTGGTGAGTCACAGAAAGGCAGGAGGGCCCTGCTCACAGTATAAGCTAGTACACACTGCACGATCAGGTCAGCGCTATGGGGAGACTGGGGAGTAACAGAGAGGCAGGAGGGCCCTGCTCGCAATATAAGCTGGGAACACACTGCACGATCTGGTTAGTGCTATGAGGTGACTGAGGATTAACAGAGAGGCAGGAGGGCCCTGCTCGCAGTATAAGATGGGTACTCACTGCATGATCTGGTTAGTGCTATGAGGAGACTGGGAAGTAACAGAGAGGCAGGAGGGCCCTGCTCACAGGAATAAGCTGGGTACACACTGCACGATCTGGTTAGTGCTATGAGGAGACTGGGGAGTAACAGAGAGGCAGGAGGGCCCTGCTCGCAGGATAAGCTGGGTACACACTGCACGATCTGGTTAGTGCTATGAGGAGACTGGGGAGTAACAGAGAGGCAGGAGGGCCCTGCTCACAGTATAAGCTGGGTACACACTGCACGATCTGGTTAGAGCTATGAGGAGACTGGGGAGTAACAGAGAGGCAGGAGGGCCCTGCTCACAGTATAAGCTGGGTACACACTGCACGATCTGGTTAGTGCTATGAGGAGACTGGGGAGTAACAGAGAGGCAGGAGGGCCCTGCTCACAGTATAAGCTGGGTACACACTGCACGGTCTGGTTAGTGCTATGAGGAGACTGGGGAGTAACAGAGAGGCAGGAGAGCCCTGCTCGCAGTATAAGCTGGGTACACACTGCACGATCTGGTTAGTGCTATGAGGAGACTGGGGAGTAACAGAGAGGCAGGAGGGCCCTGCTCACAGTATAAGCTGGGTACACACTGCACGATCTGGTTAGTGCTATGAGGAGACTGGGGAGTAACAGAGAGGCAGGAGGGCCCTGCTCACAGTATAAGCTGGGTACACACTGCACGATCTGGTTAGTGCTATGAAGAGACTGGGGAGTAACAGAGAGGCAGGAGGGCCATGCTCGCAGTAAAGCTGGGTACACACTGCACGATCTGGTTAGTGCTATGAGGAGACTAGGGAGTAACAGAAAGGCAGGAGGGCCCTGCTCGCAGTATAAGCTGGGTACACACTGCACGATCTGGTTAGTGCTATGAGGTGACTGAGGAGTAACAGAGAGGCAGGAGGGCCCTGCTCGCAGTATAAGCTGGGTACACACTGCACGATCTGGTTAGTGCTATGAGGAGACTGGGGAGTAACAGAGAGGCAGGAGGGCCCTGCTCGCAGGATAAGCTGGGTACACACTGCACGATCTGGTTAGAGCTATGAGGAGACTGGGGAGTAACAGAGAGGCAGGAGGGCCCTGCTCACAGTATAAGCTGGGTACACACTGCACGATCTGGTTAGTGCTATGAGGAGACTGGGGAGTAACAGAGAGGCAGGAGGGCCCTGCTCACAGTATAAGCTGGGTACACACTGCACGATCTGGTTATTGCTATGAGGAGACTGGGGAGTAACAGAGAGGCAGGAGGGCCCTGCTCGCAGTATAAGCTGGGTACACACTGCACGATCTGGTTAGTGCTATGAGGAGACTGGGAAGTAACAGAGAGGCAGGAGGGCCCTGCTCGCAGTATAAGCTGGGTACACACTGCACGATCTGGTTAGTGCTATGGGGAGACTGGGGAGTAACAGAGAGGCAGGAGGGCCCTGCTCGCAGTATAAGCTGGGTACACACTGCACGATCTGGTTAGTGCTATGGGGAGACTGGGGAGTAACAGAGAGGCAGGAGGGCCCTGCTCGCAGGATAAGCTGGGTACACACTGCACGATCTGGTTAGTGCTATGAGGAGACTGGGGAGTAACAGAGAGGCAGGAGGGCCCTGCTCACAGGATAAGCTGGGTACACACTGCACGATCTGGTTAGAGCTATGAGGAGACTGGGGAGTAACAGAGAGGCAGGAGGGCCCTGCTCACAGTATAAGCTGGGTACACACTGCACGATCTGGTTAGTGCTATGAGGAGACTGGGGAGTAACAGAGAGGCAGGAGGGCCCTGCTCACAGTATAAGCTGGGTACACACTGCACGATCTGGTTAGTGCTATGAGGAGACTGGGGAGTAACAGAGAGGCAGGAGGGCCCTGCTCACAGTATAAGCTGGGTACACACTGCACGATCTGGTTAGTGCTATGAGGAGACTGGGGAGTAACAGAGAGGCAGGAGGGCCCTGCTCACAGTATAAGCTGGGTACACACTGCACGATCTGGTTAGTGCTATGAGGAGACTGGGGAGTAACAGAGAGGCAGGAGGGCCCTGCTCGCAGTATAAGCTGGGTACACACTGCACGATCTGGTTAGTGCTATGAGGAGACTGGGGAGTAACAGAGAGGCAGGAGGGCCATGCTCGCAGTAAAGCTGGGTACACACTGCACGATCTGGTTAGTGCTATGAGGAGACTGGGGAGTAACAGAAAGGCAGGAGGGCCCTGCTCGCAGTATAAGCTGGGTACACACTGCACGATCTGGTTAGTGCTATGAGGTGACTGAGGAGTAACAGAGAGGCAGGAGGGCCCTGCTCGCAGTATAAGCTGGGTACACACTGCACGATCTGGTTAGTGGTATGAGGAGACTGGGGAGTAACAGTGAGGCAAGAGGGCCCTGCTCACAGGATAAAGCTGGGTTACACACTGCACGATCTGGTTAATGCTATGAGGAGACTGGGGAGTAACAGAGAGGCAGGAGGGCCCTGCTCGCAGGATAAGCTGGGTACACATTGCTCGATCTGGTTTTTGCTATGAGGAGACTGGGGAGTAACAGAGAGGCAGGAGGGCCCTGCTCGCAGTATAAGCTGGGTACACATTGCACGATCTGGTTAGTGCTATGAGGAGACTGGGGAGTAACAGAGAGGCAGGAGGGCCCTGCTCGCAGTATAAGCTGGGTACACACTGCACGATCTGGTTAGTGCTATGAGGAGTCTGGGGAGTAACAGAGAGGCAGGAGGGCCCTGCTCACAGTATAAGCTGGGTACACACTGCACAATCTGGTTAGTGCTATGAGGAGTCTGGGGAGTAACAGAGAGGCAGGAGGGCCCTGCTCACAGTATAAGATGGGTACACACTGCATGATCTGGTTAGTGCTATGGGGAGACTGGGGAGTAACAGAGAGGCAGGAGGGCCCTGCTCGCAGTATAAGCTGGGTTCACACTGCACGATCTGGTTAGTGCTATGAGGAGACTGGGGAGTAACAGGTAGGCAGGAGGGCCCTGCTCGCAGTATAAGCTGGGTACACACTGCACGATCTGGTTAGTGCTATGAGGTGACTGGGGGAGTAACAGAGAGGCAGGAGGGCCCTGCTCGCAGTATAAGCTGGGTACACACTGCACGATCTGGTTAGTGCTATGAGGAGACTGGGGAGTAACAGAGGCAGGAGGGCCCTGCTCGCAGTATAAGCTGGGTACACACTGCACAATCTGGTTAGTGCTATGAGGTGACTGAGGAGTAACAGAGAGGCAGGAGGGCCCTGCTCACAGTATAAGCTGGGTACACACTGCACAATCTGGTTAGTGCTATGAGGTGACTGAGGAGTAACAGAGAGGCAGGAGGGCCCTGCTCACAGTATAAGCTGGGTACACACTGCACGATCTGGTTAGTGCTATGAGGTGACTGAGGAGTAACAGAGAGGCAGGAGGGCCCTGCTCGCAGTATAACTGGGTACACACTGCACGATCTGGTTAGTGCTATGAGGTGACTGGGGGAGTAACAGAGAGGCAGGAGGGCCCTGCTCGCAGTATAAGCTGGGTACACACTGCACGATCTGGTTAGTGCTATGAGGAGACTGGGGAGTAACAGAGGCAGGAGGGCCCTGCTCGCAGTATAAGCTGGGTACACACTGCACAATCTGGTTAGTGCTATGAGGTGACTGAGGAGTAACAGAGAGGCAGGAGGGCCCTGCTCGCAGTATAAGCTGGGTACACACTGCACGATCTGGTTAGTGGTATGATGAGACTGGGGAGTAACAGAGAGGCAGGTGGGCCCTGCTCGCAGTATAAGCTGGGTACACACTGCACGATCTGGTTAGTGCTATGAGGAGACTGGGGAGTAACAGAGAGGAAGGAGAGCCCTGCTCACATGATAAAGCTGGGTTACACACTGCACGATCTGGTTAGTGCTATGAGGAGACTGGGGAGTAACAGAGAGGCAGGAGGGCCCTGCTCGCAGTATAAGCTGGGTACACACTGCACGATCTGGTTAGTGCTATGAGGTGACTGCGGAGTAACAGAGAGGCCGGAGGGCCCTGCTCGCAGTATAAACTGGGTACACACTGCACAATCTGGTTAGTGGTATGAGGAGACTGGGGAGTAACAGAGAGGCAGGAGGGCCCTGCTCGCAGTATAAGCTGGGTACACACTGCACGATCTGGTTAGTGGTATGAGGAGACTGGAGAGTAACAGAGAGGCAGGAGGGCCCTGCTCGCAGTATAAGCTGGGTACACATTGCACGATCTGTTTAGTGCTATGAGGAGACTGGGGAGTAACAGAGAGGCAGGAGGGCCCTGCTCGCAGTATAAGCTGGGTACACACTGCACGATATGGTTAGTGCTATGAGGAGACTGGGGAGTAACAGAGAGGCAGGAGGGCCCTGCTCGCAGTATAAGATGGGTACACACTGCACGATCTGGTTAGTGCTATAAGGAGACTGGGGAGTAACAGAGAGGCAGGAGGGCCCTGCTCACAGGAATAAGCTGGGTACACACTGCACGATCTGGTTAGTGCTATGAGGAGACTGGGGAGTAACAGAGAGTCAGGAGGGCCCTGCTCGCAGTATAAGCTGGGTACACACTGCACGATCTGGTTAGTGCTATGAGGTGACTGAGGATTAACAGAGAGGCAGGAGGGCCCTGCTCGCAGTATAACTGGGTACACACTGCACGATCTGGTTAGTGGTATGAGGAGACTGGGGAGTAACAGATAGGCAGGAGGGCCCTGCTCGCAGTATAAGCTGGGTACACACTGCACGATCTGGTTAGTGGTATGATGAGACTGGGGAGTAACAGAGAGGCAGGTGGGCCCTGCTCGCAGTATAAGCTGGGTACACACTGCACGATCTGGTTAGTGCTATGAGGAGACTGGGGAGTAACAGAGAGGAAGGAGAGCCCTGCTCACAGGATAAAGCTGGGTTACACACTGCACGATCTGGTTAGTGCTATGAGGAGACTGGGGAGTAACAGAGAGGCAGGAGGGCCCTGCTCGCAGTATAAGCTGGGTACACACTGCACGATCTGGTTAGTGCTATGAGGTGACTGCGGAGTAACAGAGAGGCCGGAGGGCCCTGCTCGCAGTATAAGCTGGGTACACACTGCACAATCTGGTTAGTGGTATGAGGAGACTGGGGAGTAACAGAGAGGCAGGAGGGCCCTGCTCGCAGTATAAGCTGGGTACACACTGCACGATCTGGTTAGTGGTATGAGGAGACTGGAGAGTAACAGAGAGGCAGGAGGGCCCTGCTCGCAGTATAAGCTGGGTACACATTGCACGATCTGGTTAGTGCTATGAGGAGACTGGGGAGTAACAGAGAGGCAGGAGGGCCCTGCTCGCAGTATAAGCTGGGTACACACTGCACGATCTGGTTAGTGCTATGAGGAGACTGGGGAGTAACAGAGAGGCAGGAGGGCCCTGCTCGCAGTATAAGATGGGTACACACTGCACGATCTGGTTAGTGCTATAAGGAGACTGGGGAGTAACAGAGAGGCAGGAGGGCCCTGCTCACAGGAATAAGCTGGGTACACACTGCACGATCTGGTTAGTGCTATGAGGAGACTGGGGAGTAACAGAGAGTCAGGAGGGCCCTGCTCGCAGTATAAGCTGGGTACACACTGCACGATCTGGTTAGTGCTATGAGGTGACTGAGGATTAACAGAGAGGCAGGAGGGCCCTGCTCGCAGTATAAGCTGGGTACACACTGCACGATCTGGTTAGTGCTATGAGGAGACTGGGGAGTAACAGAGAGGCAGGAGGGCCCTGCTCACAGTATAAGCTGGTTACACACTGCACGATCTGGTTAGTGCTATGAGGAGACAGGGGAGTAACAGAGAGGCAGGAGGGCCCTGCTCGCAGGATAAGCTGGGTACACATTACTCGATCTGGTTATTGCTATGAGGAGACTGGGGAGTAACAGAGAGGCAGGAGGGCTCTGCTCTCAGTATAAGCTGGGTACACATTGCACGATCTGGTTAGTGCTATGAGGAGACTGGGGAGTAACAGAGAGGCAGGAGGGCCCTGCTCGCAGGATAAGCTGGGTACACATTGCTCGATCTGGTTATTGCTATGAGGAGACTGGGGAGTAACAGAGAGGCAGGAGGGCCCTGCTCTCAGTATAAGCTGGGTACACATTGCACGATCTGGTTAGTGCTATGAGGAGACTGGGGAGTAACAGAGAGGCAGGAGGGCCCTGCTCGCAGTATAAGCTGGGTACACACTGCACAATCTGGTTAGTACTATGAGGAGACTGGGGAGTAACAGAGAGGCAGGAGGGCCCTGCTCACTGTATAAGCTGGGTACACACTGCACGATCTGGTTAGTGCTATGAGGAGACTGGGGAGTAACAGAGAGGCAGGAGGGCCCTGCTCGCAGTATAAGCTGGGTACACACTGCACGATCTGGTTAGTGCTATGGGGAGACTGGGGAGTAACAGAGAGGCAGGAGGGCCCTGCTCGCAGGATAACCTGGGTACACACTGCATGATCTGGTTAGTGCTATGAGGAGACTGGGGAGAAACAGAGAGGCAGGAGGGCCCTGCTCACAGGAATAAGCTGGGTACACACTGCATGATCTGGTTAGTGCTATGAGGAGACTGGGGAGTAACAGAGAGGCAGGAGGGCCCTGCTCACAGGAATAAGCTGGGTACACACTGCACGATCTGGTTAGTGCTATGAGGAGACTGGGGAATAACAGAGAGGAAGGAGGGCCCTGCTCGCAGTATAAGCTGGGTACACACTGCACGATCTGGTTAGTGCTTTGAGGAGACTGGGGAGTCACAGAAAGGCAGGAGGGCCCTGCTCACAGTATAAGCTGGGTACACACTGCACGATCAGGTCAGCGCTATGGGGAGACTGGGGAGTAACAGAGAGGCAGGAGGGCCCTGCTCGCAGTATAAGCTGGGAACACACTGCACGATCTGGTTAGTGCTATGGGGAGACTGGGGAGTAACAGAGAGGCAGGAGGGCCCTGCTCGCAGTATAAGCTGGGTACACACTGCATGATCTGGTTAGTGCTATGAGGAGACTGGGGAGTAACAGAGAGGGAGGAGGGCCCTGCTCGCAGTATAAGCTGGGTACACACTGCACGATCTGGTTAGTGCTATGAGGAGACTGGGGAGTAACAGAGAGGCAGGAGGGCCCTGCTCGCAGTATAAGCTGGGTACACACTGCACGATCTGGTTAGTGCTATGAGGAGACTGGGGAGTAACAGAGAGGCAGGAGGGCCCTGCTCGCAGTATAAGCTGGGTACACACTGCACGATCTGGTTAGTGCTATGAGGAGACTGGGAAGTAACAGAGAGGCAGGAGGGCCCTGCTCACAGGAATAAGCTGGGTACACACTGCACGATCTGGTTAGTGCTATGGGGAGACTGGGGAGTAACAGAGAGGCAGGAGGGCCCTGCTCGCAGTATAAGCTGGGTACACACTGCACGATCTGGTTAGTGCTATGAGGAGACTGGGGAGTAACAGAGAGGCAGGACGGCCCTGCTCACAGTATAAGCTGGGTACACACTGCACGATCTGGTTAGTGCTATGAGGAGACTGGGGAGTAATAGAGAGGCAGGAGGGCCCTGCTCGCAGGA
Organism: Taudactylus pleione; assembly: GCA_031769625.1. Taxonomy (NCBI): domain Eukaryota; kingdom Metazoa; phylum Chordata; class Amphibia; order Anura; family Myobatrachidae; genus Taudactylus; species Taudactylus pleione. Next base: position 861,436 of record JAUIMM010001558.1, on the reverse strand, counting down.
TAAGCTGGGTACACATTACTCGATCTGGTTATTGCTATGAGGAGACTGGGGAGTAACAGAGAGGCAGGAGGGCTCTGCTCTCAGTATAAGCTGGGTACACATTGCACGATCTGGTTAGTGCTATGAGGAGACTGGGGAGTAACAGAGAGGCAGGAGGGCCCTGCTCGCAGGATAAGCTGGGTACACATTGCTCGATCTGGTTATTGCTATGAGGAGACTGGGGAGTAACAGAGAGGCAGGAGGGCCCTGCTCTCAGTATAAGCTGGGTACACATTGCACGATCTGGTTAGTGCTATGAGGAGACTGGGGAGTAACAGAGAGGCAGGAGGGCCCTGCTCGCAGTATAAGCTGGGTACACACTGCACAATCTGGTTAGTACTATGAGGAGACTGGGGAGTAACAGAGAGGCAGGAGGGCCCTGCTCACAGTATAAGCTGGGTACACACTGCACGATCTGGTTAGTGCTATGAGGAGACTGGGGAGTAACAGAGAGGCAGGAGGGCCCTGCTCGCAGTATAAGCTGGGTACACACTGCACGATCTAGTTAGTGCTATGGGGAGACTGGGGAGTAACAGAGAGGCAGGAGGGCCCTGCTCGCAGGATAAGCTGGGTACACACTGCATGATCTGGTTAGTGCTATGAGGAGACTGGGGAGTAACAGAGAGGCAGGAGGGCCCTGCTCACAGGAATAAGCTGGGTACACACTGCATGATCTGGTTAGTGCTATGAGGAGACTGGGGAGTAACAGAGAGGCAGGAGGGCTCTGCTCACAGGAATAAGCTGGGTACACACTGCACGATCTGGTTAGTGCTATGAGGAGACTGGGGAATAACAGAGAGGAAGGAGGGCCCTGCTCGCAGTATAAGCTGGGTACACACTGCACGATCTGTTTAGTGCTATGAGGAGACTGGGGAGTAACAGAGAGGCAGGAGGGCCCTGCTCGCAGTATAAGCTGGGTACACACTGCACGATCTGGTTAGTGCTATGAGGAGACTGGGGAGTAACAGAGAGGCAGGAGGGCCCTGCTCGCAGTATAAGCTGGGTACACACTGCACGATCTGGTTAGTGCTATGAGGAGACTGGGGAATAAAAGAGAGGCAGGAGGGCCCTGCTCGCAGTATAAGCTGGGTACACACTGCATGATCTGGTTAGTGTTAGAGGAGACTGGGAAGTAACAGAGAGGCAGGAGGGCCCTGCTCACAGGAATAAGCTGGGTACAAACTGCACGATCTGGTTAGTGCTATGGGGAGACTGGGGAGTAACAGAGAGGCAGGAGGGCCCTGCTCGCAGTATAAGCTGGGTACACACTGCACTATCTGCTTAGTGCTATGAGGAGACTGGGGAGTAACAGAGAGGCAGGAGGGCCCTGCTCGCAGGATAAGCTGGGTACACACTGCACGATCTGGTTAGTGCTATGAGGAGACTGGGGAGTAACAGAGAGGCAGGAGGGCCCTGCTCACAGTATAAGCTGGGTACACACTGCACGATCTGGTTAGTGCTATGAGGAGACTGGGGAGTAACAGAGAGGGAGGAGGGCCCTGCTCACAGTATAAGCTGGGTACACACTGCATGATCTGGTTAGTGCTATGAGGTGACTGAGGAGTAACAGAGAGGCAGGAGGGCCCTGCTCACAGTATAAGCTGGGTACACACTGCACGATCTGGTTAGTGCTATGAGGTGACTGAGGAGTAACAGAGAGGCAGGAGGGCCCTGCTCGCAGTATAACTGGGTACACACTGCACGATCTGGTTAGTGGTATGAGGAGACTGGGGAGTAACAGAGAGGCAGGAGGGCCCTGCTCGCAGTATAAGCTGGGTACACACTGCACGATCTGGTTAGTGGTATGATGAGACTGGGGAGTAACAGAGAGGCAGGTGGGCCCTGCTCGCAGTATAAGCTGGGTACACACTGCACGATCTGGTTAGTGCTATGAGGAGACTGGGGAGTAACAGAGAGGAAGGAGAGCCCTGCTCACAGGATAAAGCTGGGTTACACACTGCACGATCTGGTTAGTGCTATGAGGAGACTGGGGAGTAACAGAGAGGCAGGAGGGCCCTGCTCGCAGTATAAGCTGGGTACACACTGCACGATCTGGTTAGTGCTATGAGGTGACTGCGGAGTAACAGAGAGGCCGGAGGGCCCTGCTCGCAGTATAAGCTGGGTACACACTGCACAATCTGGTTAGTGGTATGAGGAGACTGGGGAGTAACAGAGAGGCAGGAGGGCCCTGCTCGCAGTATAAGCTGGGTACACACTGCACGATCTGGTTAGTGGTATGAGGAGACTGGAGAGTAACAGAGAGGCAGGAGGGCCCTGCTCGCAGTATAAGCTGGGTACACATTGCACGATCTGGTTAGTGCTATGAGGAGACTGGGGAGTAACAGAGAGGCAGGAGGGCCCTGCTCGCAGTATAAGCTGGGTACACACTGCACGATCTGGTTAGTGCTATGAGGAGACTGGGGAGTAACAGAGAGGCAGGAGGGCCCTGCTCGCAGTATAAGATGGGTACACACTGCACGATCTGGTTAGTGCTATAAGGAGACTGGGGAGTAACAGAGAGGCAGGAGGGCCCTGCTCACAGGAATAAGCTGGGTACACACTGCACGATCTGGTTAGTGCTATGAGGAGACTGGTCAGTAACAGAGAGTCAGGAGGGCCCTGCTCGCAGTATAAGCTGGGTACACACTGCACGATCTGGTTAGTGCTATGAGGTGACTGAGGATTAACAGAGAGGCAGGAGGGCCCTGCTCGCAGTATAAGCTGGGTACACACTGCACGATCTGGTTAGTGCTATGAGGAGACTGGGGAGTAACAGAGAGTCAGGAGGGCCCTGCTCACAGTATAAGCTGGTTACACACTGCACGATCTGGTTAGTGCTATGAGGAGACTGGGGAGTAACAGAGAGGCAGGAGGGCCCTGCTCGCAGGATAAGCTGGGTACACATTACTCGATCTGGTTATTGCTATGAGGAGACTGGGGAGTAACAGAGAGGCAGGAGGGCTCTGCTCTCAGTATAAGCTGGGTACACATTGCACGATCTGGTTAGTGCTATGAGGAGACTGGGGAGTAACAGAGAGGCAGGAGGGCTCTGCTCGCAGTATAAGCTGGGTAAACACTGCACAATCTGGTTAGTACTATGAGGAGACTGGGGAGTAACAGAGAGGCAGGAGGGCCCTGCTCACTGTATAAGCTGGGTACACACTGCACGATCTGGTTAGTGCTATGAGGAGACTGGGGAGTAACAGAGTGGCAGGAGGGCCCTGCTCGCAGTATAAGCTGGGTACACACTGCACGATCTGGTTAGTGCTATGGGGAGACTGGGGAGTAACAGAGAGGCAGGAGGGCCCTGCTCGCAGGATAAGCTGGGTACACACTGCATGATCTGGTTAGTGCTATGAGGAGACTGGGGAGTAACAGAGAGGCAGGAGGGCCCTGCTCAGAGGAATAAGCTGGGTACACACTGCACGATCTGGATAGTGCTATGAGGAGACTGGGGAATAACAGAGAGGAAGGAGGGCCCTGCTCACAGTATAAGCTGGGTACACACTGCACGATCAGGTCAGCGCTATGGGGAGACTGGGGAGTAACAGAGAGGCAGGAGGGCCCTGCTCGCAGTATAAGCTGGGAACACACTGCACGATCTGGTTAGTGCTATGGGGAGACTGGGGAGTAACAGAGAGGCAGGAGGGCCCTGCTCGCAGTATAAGCTGGGTACACACTGCATGATCTGGTTAGTGCTATGAGGAGACTGGGGAGTAACAGAGAGGGAGGAGGGCCCTGCTCGCAGTATAAGCTGGGTACACACTGCACGATCTGGTTAGTGCTATGAGGAGACTGGGGAGTAACAGAGAGGCAGGAGGGCCCTGCTCGCAGTATAAGCTGGGTACACACTGCACGATCTGGTTAGTGCTATGAGGAGACTGGGGAGTAACAGAGAGGCAGGAGGGCCCTGCTCGCAGTATAAGCTGGGTACACACTGCACGATCTGGTTAGTGCTATGAGGAGACTGGGAAGTAACAGAGAGGCAGGAGGGCCCTGCTCACAGGAATAAGCTGGGAACACACTGCACGATCTGGTTAGTGCTATGGGGAGACTGGGGAGTAACAGAGAGGCAGGAGGTCCCTGCTCGCAGTATAAGCTGGGTACACACTGCACGATCTGGTTAGTGCTATGAGGAGACTGGGGAGTAACAGAGAGGCAGGAGGGCCCTGCTCGCAGGATAAGCTGGGTACACACTGCATGATCTGGTTAGTGCTATGAGGAGACTGGGGAGTAACAGAGAGGCAGGAGGGCCCTGCTCACAGTATAAGCTGGGTACACACTGCACGATCTGGTTAGTGCTATGAGGAGACTGGGGAGTAACAGAGAGGCAGGAGGGCCCTGCTCACAGTATAAGCTGGGTACACACTGCACGATCTGGTTAGTGCTATGAGGAGACTGGGGAGTAACAGAGAGGCAGGAGGGCCCTGCTCGCAGGATAAGCTGGGTACACATTACTCGATCTGGTTATTGCTATGAGGAGACTGGGGAGTAACAGAGAGGCAGGAGGGCTCTGCTCTCAGTATAAGCTGGGTACACATTGCACGATCTGGTTAGTGCTATGAGGAGACTGGGGAGTAACAGAGAGGCAGGAGGGCCCTGCTCGCAGGATAAGCTGGGTACACATTGCTCGATCTGGTTATTGCTATGAGGAGACTGGGGAGTAACAGAGAGGCAGGAGGGCCCTGCTCTCAGTATAAGCTGGGTACACATTGCACGATCTGGTTAGTGCTATGAGGAGACTGGGGAGTAACAGAGAGGCAGGAGGGCCCTGCTCGCAGTATAAGCTGGGTACACACTGCACAATCTGGTTAGTACTATGAGGAGACTGGGGAGTAACAGAGAGGCAGGAGGGCCCTGCTCACAGTATAAGCTGGGTACACACTGCACGATCTGGTTAGTGCTATGAGGAGACTGGGGAGTAACAGAGAGGCAGGAGGGCCCTGCTCGCAGTATAAGCTGGGTACACACTGCACGATCTGGTTAGTGCTATGGGGAGACTGGGGAGTAACAGAGAGGCAGGAGGGCCCTGCTCGCAGGATAAGCTGGGTACACACTGCATGATCTGGTTAGTGCTATGAGGAGACTGGGGAGTAACAGAGAGGCAGGAGGGCCCTGCTCACAGGAATAAGCTGGGTACACACTGCACGATCTGGTTAGTGCTATGAGGTGACTGAGGAGTAACAGAGAGGCAGGAGGGCTCTGCTCACAGGAATAAGCTGGGTACACACTGCACGATCTGGTTAGTGCTATGAGGAGACTGGGGAATAACAGAGAGGAAGGAGGGCCCTGCTCGCAGTATAAGCTGGGTACACACTGCACGATCTCTTTAGTGCTTTGAGGAGACTGGGGAGTAACAGAGAGGCAGGAGGGCCCTGCTCGCAGTATAAGCTGGGTACACACTGCACGATCTGGTTAGTGCTATGAGGAGACTGGGGAGTAACAGAGAGGCAGTAGGGCCCTGCTCGCAGTATAAGCTGGGTACACACTGCACGATCTGGTTAGTGCTATGAGGAGACTGGGGAATAAAAGAGAGGCAGGAGGGCCCTGCTCGCAGTATAAGCTGGGTACACAATGCATGATCTGGTTAGTGCTATGAGGAGACTGGGAAGTAACAGAGAGGCAGGAGGGCCCTGCTCACAGGAATACGCTGGGTACACACTGCACGATCTGGTTAGTGCTATGGGGAGACTGGGGAGTAACAGAGAGGCAGGAGGGCCCTGCTCGCAGTATAAGCTGGGTACACACTGCACTATCTGGTTAGTGCTATGAGGAGACTGGGGAGTAACAGAGAGGCAGGAGGGCCCTGCTCGCAGGATAAGCTGGGTACACACTGCACGATCTGGTTAGTGCTATGAGGAGACTGGGGAGTAACAGAGAGGCAGGAGGGCCCTGCTCACAGTATAAGCTGGGTACACACTGCACGATCTGGTTAGTGCTATGAGGAGACTGGGGAGTAACAGAGAGGCAGGAGGGCCCTGCTCGCAGTATAAGCTGGGTACACACTGCACGATCTGGTTAGTGCTATGAGGTGACTGCGGAGTAACAGAGAGGCCGGAGGGCCCTGCTCGCAGTATAAGCTGGGTACACACTGCACAATCTGGTTAGTGGTATGAGGAGACTGGGGAGTAACAGAGAGGCAGGAGGGCCCTGCTCGCAGTATAAGCTGGGTACACACTGCACGATCTGGTTAGTGGTATGAGGAGACTGGGGAGTAACAGAGAGGCAGGAGGGCCCTGCTCGCAGTATAAGCTGGGTACACATTGCAAGATCTGGTTAGTGCTATGAGGAGACTGGGGAGTAACAGAGAGGCAGGAGGGCCCTGCTCGCAGTATAAGCTGGGTACACACTGCACGATCTGGTTAGTGCTATGAGGAGACTGGGGAGTAACAGAGAGGCAGGAGGGCCCTGCTCGCAGTATAAGATGGGTACACACTGCACGATCTGGTTAGTGCTATAAGGAGACTCGGGAGTAACAGAGAGGCAGGAGGGCCCTGCTCACAGGAATAAGCTGGGTACACACTGCACGATCTGGTTAGTGCTATGAGGAGACTGGGGAGTAACAGAGAGGCAGGAGGGCCCTGCTCGCAGTATAAGCTGGGTACACACTGCACGATCTGGTTAGTGCTATGAGGAGACTGGGGAGTAACAGAGAGGCAGGAGGGCCCTGCTCGCAGTATAAGCTGGGTACACACTGCACGATCTGGTTAGTGCTATGAGGAGACTGGGAAGTAACAGAGAGGCAGGAGGGCCCTGCTCACAGGAATAAGCTGGGAACACACTGCACGATCTGGTTAGTGCTATGGGGAGACTGGGGAGTAACAGAGAGGCAGGAGGGCCCTGCTCGCAGTATAAGCTGGGTACACACTGCACGATCTGGTTAGTGCTATGAGGAGACTGGGGAGTAACAGAGAGGCAGGAGGGCCCTGCTCGCAGGATAAGCTGGGTACACACTGCATGATCTGGTTAGTGCTATGAGGAGACTGGGGAGTAACAGAGAGGCAGGAGGGCCCTGCTCACAGTATAAGCTGGGTACACACTGCACGATCTGGTTAGTGCTATGAGGAGACTGGGGAGTAACAGAGAGGCAGGAGGGCCCTGCTCACAGTATAAGCTGGGTACACACTGCACGATCTGGTTAGTGCTATGAGGAGACTGGGGAGTAACAGAGAGGCAGGAGGGCCCTGCTCGCAGGATAAGCTGGGTACACATTACTCGATCTGGTTATTGCTATGAGGAGACTGGGGAGTAACAGAGAGGCAGGAGGGCTCTGCTCTCAGTATAAGCTGGGTACACATTGCACGATCTGGTTAGTGCTATGAGGAGACTGGGGAGTAACAGAGAGGCAGGAGGGCCCTGCTCGCAGGATAAGCTGGGTACACATTGCTCGATCTGGTTATTGCTATGAGGAGACTGGGGAGTAACAGAGAGGCAGGAGGGCCCTGCTCTCAGTATAAGCTGGGTACACATTGCACGATCTGGTTAGTGCTATGAGGAGACTGGGGAGTAACAGAGAGGCAGGAGGGCCCTGCTCGCAGTATAAGCTGGGTACACACTGCACAATCTGGTTAGTACTATGAGGAGACTGGGGAGTAACAGAGAGGCAGGAGGTCCCTGCTCACAGTATAAGCTGGGTACACACTGCACGATCTGGTTAGTGCTATGAGGAGACTGGGGAGTAACAGAGAGGCAGGAGGGCCCTGCTCGCAGTATAAGCTGGGTACACACTGCACGATCTGGTTAGTGCTATGGGGAGACTGGGGAGTAACAGAGAGGCAGGAGGGCCCTGCTCGCAGGATAAGCTGGGTACACACTGCATGATCTGGTTAGTGCTATGAGGAGACTGGGGAGTAACAGAGAGGCAGGAGGGCCCTGCTCACAGGAATAAGCTGGGTACACACTGCACGATCTGGTTAGTGCTATGAGGTGACTGAGGAGTAACAGAGAGGCAGGAGGGCTCTGCTCACAGGAATAAGCTGGGTACACACTGCACGATCTGGTTAGTGCTATGAGGAGACTGGGGAATAACAGAGAGGAAGGAGGGCCCTGCTCGCAGTATAAGCTGGGTACACACTGCACGATCTGTTTAGTGCTTTGAGGAGACTGGGGAGTAACAGAGAGGCAGGAGGGCCCTGCTCGCAGTATAAGCTGGGTACACACTGCACGATCTGGTTAGTGCTATGAGGAGACTGGGGAGTAACAGAGAGGCAGTAGGGCCCTGCTCGCAGTATAAGCTGGGTACACACTGCACGATCTGGTTAGTGCTATGAGGAGACTGGGGAATAAAAGAGAGGCAGGAGGGCCCTGCTCGCAGTATAAGCTGGGTACACAATGCATGATCTGGTTAGTGCTATGAGGAGACTGGGAAGTAACAGAGAGGCAGGAGGGCCCTGCTCACAGGAATAAGCTGGGTACACACTGCACGATCTGGTTAGTGCTATGGGGAGACTGGGGAGTAACAGAGAGGCAGGAGGGCCCTGCTCGCAGTATAAGCTGGGTACACACTGCACTATCTGGTTAGTGCTATGAGGAGACTGGGGAGTAACAGAGAGGCAGGAGGGCCCTGCTCGCAGGATAAGCTGGGTACACACTGCACGATCTGGTTAGTGCTATGAGGAGACTGGGGAGTAACAGAGAGGCAGGAGGGCCCTGCTCACAGTATAAGCTGGGTACACACTGCACGATCTGGTTAGTGCTATGAGGAGACTGGGGAGTAACAGAGAGGCAGGAGGGCCCTGCTCGCAGTATAAGCTGGGTACACACTGCACGATCTGGTTAGTGCTATGAGGTGACTGCGGAGTAACAGAGAGGCCGGAGGGCCCTGCTCGCAGTATAAGCTGGGTACACACTGCACAATCTGGTTAGTGGTATGAGGAGACTGGGGAGTAACAGAGAGGCAGGAGGGCCCTGCTCGCAGTATAAGCTGGGTACACACTGCACGATCTGGTTAGTGGTATGAGGAGACTGGGGAGTAACAGAGAGGCAGGAGGGCCCTGCTCGCAGTATAAGCTGGGTACACATTGCACGATCTGGTTAGTGCTATGAGGAGACTGGGGAGTAACAGAGAGGCAGGAGGGCCCTGCTCGCAGTATAAGCTGGGTACACACTGCACGATCTGGTTAGTGCTATGAGGAGACTGGGGAGTAACAGAGAGGCAGGAGGGCCCTGCTCGCAGTATAAGATGGGTACACACTGCACGATCTGGTTAGTGCTATAAGGAGACTCGGGAGCAACAGAGAGGCAGGAGGGCCCTGCTCACAGGAATAAGCTGGGTACACACTGCACGATCTGGTTAGTGCTATGAGGAGACTGGGGAGTAACAGAGAGGCAGGAGGGCCCTGCTCGCAGTATAAGCTGGGTACACACTGCACGATCTGGTTAGTGCTATGAGGTGACTGAGGATTAACAGAGAGGCAGGAGGGCCCTGCTCGCAGTATAAGCTGGGTACACACTGCACGATCTGGTTAGTGCTATGAGGAGACTGGGGAGTAGCAGAGAGGCAGGAGGGCCCTGCTCACAGTATAAGCTGGTTACACACTGCACGATCTGGTTAGTGCTATGAGGAGACTGGGGAGTAACAGAGAGGCAGGAGGGCCCTGCTCGCAGGATAAGCTGGGTACACATTGCTCGATCTGGTTATTGCTATGAGGAGACTGGGGAGTAACAGAGAGGCAGGAGGGCCCTGCTCTCAGTATAAGCTGGGTACACATTGCACGATCTGGTTAGTGCTATGAGGAGACTGGGGAGTAACAGAGAGGCAGGAGGGCCCTGCTCGCAGTATAAGCTGGGTACACACTGCACAATCTGGTTAGTACTCTGAGGAGACTGGGGAGTAACAGAGAGGCAGGAGGGCCCTGCTCACAGTATAAGCTGGGTACACACTGCACGATCTGGTTAGTGCTATGAGGAGACTGGGGAGTAACAGAGAGGCAGGAGTGCCCTGCTCGCAGTATAAGCTGGGTACACACTGCACGATCTGGTTAGTGCTATGGGGAGACTGGGGAGTAACAGAGAGGCCGGAGGGCCCTGCTCGCAGTATAAGCTGGGTACACACTGCATGATCTGGTTAGTGCTATGGGGAGACTGGGGAGTAACAGAGAGGCAGGAGGGCCCTGCTCGCAGTATAAGCTGGGTTCACACTGCACGATCTGGTTAGTGCTATGAGGAGACTGGGGAGTAACAGGTAGGCAGGAGGGCCCTGCTCGCAGTATAAGCTGGGTACACACTGCACGATCTGGTTAGTGCTATGAGGTGACTGGGGGGTAACAGAGAGGCAGGAGGGCCCTGCTCGCAGTATAAGCTGGGTACACACTGCACGATCTGGTTAGTGCTATGAGGAGACTGGGGAGTAACAGAGAGGCAGGAGGGCCCTGCTCGCAGTATAAGCTGGGTACACACTGCACAATCTGGTTAGTGCTATGAGGTGACTGAGGAGTAACAGAGAGGCAGGAGGGCCCTGCTCACAGTATAAGCTGGGTACACACTGCACGATCTGGTTAGTGCTATGAGGTGACTGAGGAGTAACAGAGAGGCAGGAGGGCCCTGCTCGCAGTATAACTGGGTACACACTGCACGATCTGGTTAGTGGTATGAGGAGACTGGGGAGTAACAGAGAGGCAGGAGGGCCCTGCTCGCAGTATAAGCTGGGTACACACTGCACGATCTGGTTAGTGGTATGATGAGACTGGGGAGTAACAGAGAGGCAGGTGGGCCCTGCTCGCAGTATAAGCTGGGTACACACTGCACGATCTGGTTAGTGCTATGAGGAGACTGGGGAGTAACAGAGAGGAAGGAGGGCCCTGCTCGCAGGATAAAGCTGGGTTACACACTGCACGATCTGGTTAGTGCTATGAGGAGACTGGGGAGTAACAGAGAGGCAGGAGGGCCCTGCTCGCAGTATAAGCTGGGTACACACTGCACGATCTGGTTAGTGCTATGAGGAGACTGGAGAGTAACAGAGAGGCAGGAGGGCCCTGCTCGCTGTATAAGCTGGGTACACATTGCACGATCTGGTTAGTGCTATGAGGAGACTGGGGAGTAACAGAGAGGCAGGAGGGCCCTGCTCGCAGTATAAGCTGGGTACACACTGCACGATCTGGTTAGTGCTATGAGGAGACTGGGGAGTAACAGAGAGGCAGGAGGGCCCTGCTCGCAGTATAAGATGGGTACACACTGCACGATCTGGTTAGTGCTATAAGGAGACTGGGGAGTAACAGAGAGGCAGGAGGGCCCTGCTCACAGGAATAAGCTGGGTACACACTGCACGATCTGGTTAGTGCTATGAGGAGACTGGGGAGTAACAGAGAGTCAGGAGGGCCCTGCTCGAAGTATAAGCTGGGTACACACTGCACGATCTGGTTAGTGCTATGAGGTGACTGAGGATTAACAGAGAGGCAGGAGGGCCCTCCTAGCAGTATAAGCTGGGTACACACTGCACGATCTGGTTAGTGCTATGAGGAGACTGGGGAGTAACAGAGAGGCAGGAGGGCCCTGCTCACAGTATAAGCTGGTTACACACTGCACGATCTGGTTAGTGCTATGAGGAGACTGGGGAGTAACAGAGAGGCAGGAGGGCCCTGCTCGCAGTATAAGATGGGTACACACTGCACGATCTGGTTAGTGCTATAAGGAGACTGGGGAGTAACAGAGAGGCAGGAGGGCCCTGCTCACAGGAATAAGCTGAGTACACACTGCACGATCTGGTTAGTGCTATGAGGAGACTGGGGAGTAACAGAGAGTCAGGAGGGCCCTGCTCGAAGTATAAGCTGGGTACACACTGCACGATCTGGTTAGTGCTATGAGGTGACTGAGGATTAACAGAGAGGCAGGAGGGCCCTCCTCGCAGTATAAGCTGGGTACACACTGCACGATCTGGTTAGTGCTATGAGGAGACTGGGGAGTAACAGAGAGGCAGGAGGGCCCTGCTCACAGTATAAGCTGGTTACACACTGCACGATCTGGTTAGTGCTATGAGGAGACTGGGGAGTAACAGAGAGGCAGGAGGGCCATGCTCGCAGTATAAGCTGGGTACACACTGCACGATCTGGTTAGTGCTATGAGGAGACTGGGGAGTAACAGAGAGGCAGGAGGGCCCTGCTCGCAGGATAAGCTGGGTACACACTGCATGATCTGGTTAGTGCTATGAGGAGACTGGGGAGTAACAGAGAGGCAGGAGGGCCCTGCTCACAGTATAAGCTGGGTACACACTGCACGATCTGGTTAGTGCTATGAGGAGACTGGGGAGTAACAGAGAGGCAGGAGGGCCCTGCTCACAGTATAAGCTGGGTACACACTGCACGATCTGGTTAGTGCTATGAGGAGACTGGGGAGTAACAGAGAGGCAGGAGGGCCCTGCTCGCAGGATAAGCTGGGTACACATTACTCGATCTGGTTATTGCTATGAGGAGACTGGGGAGTAACAGAGAGGCAGGAGGGCTCTGCTCTCAGTATAAGCTGGGTACACATTGCACGATCTGGTTAGTGCTATGAGGAGACTGGGGAGTAACAGAGAGGCAGGAGGGCCCTGCTCGCAGGATAAGCTGGGTACACATTGCTCGATCTGGTTATTGCTATGAGGAGACTGGGGAGTAACAGAGAGGCAGGAGGGCCCTGCTCTCAGTATAAGCTGGGTACACATTGCACGATCTGGTTAGTGCTATGAGGAGACTGGGGAGTAACAGAGAGGCAGGAGGGCCCTGCTCGCAGTATAAGCTGGGTACACACTGCACAATCTGGTTAGTACTATGAGGAGACTGGGGAGTTACAGACAGGCAGGAGGGCCCTGCTCACAGTATAAGCTGGGTACACACTGCACAATCTGGTTAGTGCTATGAGGAGACTGGGGAGTAACAGAGAGGCAGGAGGGCCCTGCTCGCAGTATAAGCTGGGTACACACTGCACGATCTGGTTAGTGCTATGGGGAGACTGGGGAGTAACAGAGAGGCAGGAGGGCCCTGCTCGCAGGATAAGCTGGGTACACACTGCATGATCTGGTTAGTGCTATGAGGAGACTGGGGAGTAACAGAGAGGCAGGAGGGCCCTGCTCACAGGAATAAGCTGGGTACACACTGCATGATCTGGTTAGTGCTATGAGGAGACTGGGGAGTAACAGAGAGGCAGGAGGGCTCTGCTCACAGGAATAAGCTGGGTACACACTGCACGATCTGGTTAGTGCTATGAGGAGACTGGGGAATAACAGAGAGGAAGGAGGGCCCTGCTCGCAGTATAAGCTGGGTACACACTGCACGATCTGTTTAGTGCTATGAGGAGACTGGGGAGTAACAGAGAGGCAGGAGGGCCCTGCTCGCAGTATAAGCTGGGTACACACTGCACGATCTGGTTAGTGCTATGAGGAGACTGGGGAGTAACAGAGAGGCAGGAGGGCCCTGCTCGCAGTATAAGCTGGGTACACACTGCACATTCTGGTTAGTGCTATGAGGAGACTGGGGAATAAAAGAGAGGCAGGAGGGCCCTGCTCGCAGTATAAGCTGGGTACACACTGCATGATCTGGTTAGTGCTATGAGGAGACTGGGAAGTAACAGAGAGGCAGGAGGGCCCTGCTCACAGGAATAAGCTGGGTACACACTGCACGATCTGGTTAGTGCTATGGGGAGACTGGGGAGTAACAGAGAGGCAGGAGGGCCCTGCTCGCAGTATAAGCTGGGTACACACTGCACTATCTGGTTAGTGCTATGAGGAGACTGGGGAGTAACAGAGAGGCAGGAGGGCCCTGCTCGCAGGATAAGCTGGGTACACACTGCACGATCTGGTTAGTGCTATGAGGAGACTGGGGAATAAAAGAGAGGCAGGAGGGCCCTGCTCGCAGTATAAGCTGGGTACACAATGCATGATCTGGTTAGTGCTATGAGGAGACTGGGAAGTAACAGAGAGGCAGGAGGGCCCTGCTCACAGGAATAAGCTGGGTACACACTGCACGATCTGGTTAGTGCTATGGGGAGACTGGGGAGTAACAGAGAGGCAGGAGGGCCCTGCTCGCAGTATAAGCTGGGTACACACTGCACTATCTGGTTAGTGCTATGAGGAGACTGGGGAGTAACAGAGAGGCAGGAGGGCCCTGCTCGCAGGATAAGCTGGGTACACACTGCACGATCTGGTTAGTGCTATGAGGAGACTGGGGAGTAACAGAGAGGCAGGAGGGCCCTGCTCACAGTATAAGCTGGGTACACACTGCACGATCTGGTTAGTGCTATGAGGAGACTGGGGAGTAACAGAGAGGCAGGAGGGCCCTGCTCGCAGTATAAGCTGGGTACACACTGCACGATCTGGTTAGTGCTATGAGGTGACTGCGGAGTAACAGAGAGGCCGGAGGGCCCTGCTCGCAGTATAAGCTGGGTACACACTGCACAATCTGGTTAGTGGTATGAGGAGACTGGGGAGTAACAGAGAGGCAGGAGGGCCCTGCTCGCAGTATAAGCTGGGTACACACTGCACGATCTGGTTAGTGGTATGAGGAGACTGGGGAGTAACAGAGAGGCAGGAGGGCCCTGCTCGCAGTATAAGCTGGGTACACATTGCACGATCTGGTTAGTGCTATGAGGAGACTGGGGAGTAACAGAGAGGCAGGAGGGCCCTGCTCGCAGTATAAGCTGGGTACACACTGCACGATCTGGTTAGTGCTATGAGGAGACTGGGGAGTAACAGAGAGGCAGGAGGGCCCTGCTCGCAGTATAAGATGGGTACACACTGCACGATCTGGTTAGTGCTATAAGGAGACTCGGGAGTAACAGAGAGGCAGGAGGGCCCTGCTCACAGGAATAAGCTGGGTACACACTGCACGATCTGGTTAGTGCTATGAGGAGACTGGGGAGTAACAGAGAGGCAGGAGGGCCCTGCTCGCAGTATAAGCTGGGTACACACTGCACGATCTGGTTAGTGCTATGAGGTGACTGAGGATTAACAGAGAGGCAGGAGGGCCCTGCTCGCAGTATAAGCTGGGTACACACTGCACGATCTGGTTAGTGCTATGAGGAGACTGGGGAGTAGCAGAGAGGCAGGAGGGCCCTGCTCACAGTATAAGCTGGTTACACACTGCACGATCTGGTTAGTGCTATGAGGAGACTGGGGAGTAACAGAGAGGCAGGAGGGCCCTGCTCGCAGGATAAGCTGGGTACACATTGCTCGATCTGGTTATTGCTATGAGGAGACTGGGGAGTAACAGAGAGGCAGGAGGGCCCTGCTCTCAGTATAAGCTGGGTACACATTGCACGATCTGGTTAGTGCTATGAGGAGACTGGGGAGTAACAGAGAGGCAGGAGGGCCCTGCTCGCAGTATAAGCTGGGTACACACTGCACAATCTGGTTAGTACTCTGAGGAGACTGGGGAGTAACAGAGAGGCAGGAGGGCCCTGCTCACAGTATAAGCTGGGTACACACTGCACGATCTGGTTAGTGCTATGAGGAGACTGGGGAGTAACAGAGAGGCAGGAGTGCCCTGCTCGCAGTATAAGCTGGGTACACACTGCACGATCTGGTTAGTGCTATGGGGAGACTGGGGAGTAACAGAGAGGCCGGAGGGCCCTGCTCGCAGTATAAGCTGGGTACACACTGCATGATCTGGTTAGTGCTATGGGGAGACTGGGGAGTAACAGAGAGGCAGGAGGGCCCTGCTCGCAGTATAAGCTGGGTTCACACTGCACGATCTGGTTAGTGCTATGAGGAGACTGGGGAGTAACAGGTAGGCAGGAGGGCCCTGCTCGCAGTATAAGCTGGGTACACACTGCACGATCTGGTTAGTGCTATGAGGTGACTGGGGGGTAACAGAGAGGCAGGAGGGCCCTGCTCGCAGTATAAGCTGGGTACACACTGCACGATCTGGTTAGTGCTATGAGGAGACTGGGGAGTAACAGAGAGGCAGGAGGGCCCTGCTCGCAGTATAAGCTGGGTACACACTGCACAATCTGGTTAGTGCTATGAGGTGACTGAGGAGTAACAGAGAGGCAGGAGGGCCCTGCTCACAGTATAAGCTGGGTACACACTGCACGATCTGGTTAGTGCTATGAGGTGACTGAGGAGTAACAGAGAGGCAGGAGGGCCCTGCTCGCAGTATAACTGGGTACACACTGCACGATCTGGTTAGTGGTATGAGGAGACTGGGTAGTAACAGAGAGGCAGGAGGGCCCTGCTCGCAGTATAAGCTGGGTACACACTGCACGATCTGGTTAGTGGTATGATGAGACTGGGGAGTAACAGAGAGGCAGGTGGGCCCTGCTCGCAGTATAAGCTGGGTACACACTGCACGATCTGGTTAGTGCTATGAGGAGACTGGGGAGTAACAGAGAGGAAGGAGGGCCCTGCTCGCAGGATAAAGCTGGGTTACACACTGCACGATCTGGTTAGTGCTATGAGGAGACTGGGGAGTAACAGAGAGGCAGGAGGGCCCTGCTCGCAGTATAAGCTGGGTACACACTGCACGATCTGGTTAGTGCTATGAGGAGACTGGAGAGTAACAGAGAGGCAGGAGGGCCCTGCTCGCTGTATAAGCTGGGTACACATTGCACGATCTGGTTAGTGCTATGAGGAGACTGGGGAGTAACAGAGAGGCAGGAGGGCCCTGCTCGCAGTATAAGCTGGGTACACACTGCACGATCTGGTTAGTGCTATGAGGAGACTGGGGAGTAACAGAGAGGCAGGAGGGCCCTGCTCGCAGTATAAGATGGGTACACACTGCACGATCTGGTTAGTGCTATAAGGAGACTGGGGAGTAACAGAGAGGCAGGAGGGCCCTGCTCACATGAATAAGCTGGGTACACACTGCACGATCTGGTTAGTGCTATGAGGAGACTGGGGAGTAACAGAGAGTCAGGAGGGCCCTGCTCGAAGTATAAGCTGGGTACACACTGCACGATCTGGTTAGTGCTATGAGGTGACTGAGGATTAACAGAGAGGCAGGAGGGCCCTCCTAGCAGTATAAGCTGGGTACACACTGCACGATCTGGTTAGTGCTATGAGGAGACTGGGGAGTAACAGAGAGGCAGGAGGGCCCTGCTCACAGTATAAGCTGGTTACACACTGCACGATCTGGTTAGTGCTATGAGGAGACTGGGGAGTAACAGAGAGGCAGGAGGGCCCTGCTCGCAGTATAAGATGGGTACACACTGCACGATCTGGTTAGTGCTATAAGGAGACTGGGGAGTAACAGAGAGGCAGGAGGGCCCTGCTCACAGGAATAAGCTGGGTACACACTGCACGATCTGGTTAGTGCTATGAGGAGACTGGGGAGTAACAGAGAGTCAGGAGGGCCCTGCTCGAAGTATAAGCTGGGTACACACTGCACGATCTGGTTAGTGCTATGAGGTGACTGAGGATTAACAGAGAGGCAGGAGGGCCCTCCTCGCAGTATAAGCTGGGTACACAGTGCACGATCTGGTTAGTGCTATGAGGAGACTGGGGAGTAACAGAGAGGCAGGAGGGCCCTGCTCACAGTATAAGCTGGTTACACACTGCACGATCTGGTTAGTGCTATGAGGAGACTGGGGAGTAACAGAGAGGCAGGAGGGCCATGCTCGCAGTATAAGCTGGGTACACACTGCACGATCTGGTTAGTGCTATGAGGAGACTGGGGAGTAACAGAGAGGCAGGAGGGCCCTGCTCGCAGGATAAGCTGGGTACACACTGCATGATCTGGTTAGTGCTATGAGGAGACTGGGGAGTAACAGAGAGGCAGGAGGGCCCTGCTCACAGTAT
Organism: Taudactylus pleione; assembly: GCA_031769625.1. NCBI lineage: Eukaryota > Metazoa > Chordata > Amphibia > Anura > Myobatrachidae > Taudactylus > Taudactylus pleione. Next base: position 843,693 of record JAUIMM010001558.1, on the reverse strand, counting down.
AAGCTGGGTACACACTGCACGATCTGGTTAGTGCTATGAGGAGACTGGGGAGTAACAGAGAGGCAGGAGGGCCCTGCTCACAGTATAAGCTGGGTACACACTGCACAATCTGGTTAGTGCTATGAGGAGACTGGGGAGTAACAGAGAGGCAGGAGGGCCCTGCTCGCAGGATAAGCTGGGTACACATTACTCGATCTGGTTATTGCTATGAGGAGACTGGGGAGTAACAGAGAGGCAGGAGGGCTCTGCTCTCAGTATAAGCTGGGTACACATTGCACGATCTGGTTAGTGCTATGAGGAGACTGGGGAGTAACAGAGAGGCAGGAGGGCCCTGCTCGCAGGATAAGCTGGGTACACATTGCTCGATCTGGTTATTGCTATGAGGAGACTGGGGAGTAACAGAGAGGCAGGAGGGCCCTGCTCTCAGTATAAGCTGGGTACACATTGCACGATCTGGTTAGTGCTATGAGGAGACTGGGGAGTAACAGAGAGGCAGGAGGGCCCTGCTCGCAGTATAAGCTGGGTACACACTGCACAATCTGGTTAGTACTATGAGGAGACTGGGGAGTTACAGACAGGCAGGAGGGCCCTGCTCACAGTATAAGCTGGGTACACACTGCACAATCTGGTTAGTGCTATGAGGAGACTGGGGAGTAACAGAGAGGCAGGAGGGCCCTGCTCGCAGTATAAGCTGGGTACACACTGCACGATCTGGTTAGTGCTATGGGGAGACTGGGGAGTAACAGAGAGGCAGGAGGGCCCTGCTCGCAGGATAAGCTGGGTACACACTGCATGATCTGGTTAGTGCTATGAGGAGACTGGGGAGTAACAGAGAGGCAGGAGGGCCCTGCTCACAGGAATAAGCTGGGTACACACTGCATGATCTGGTTAGTGCTATGAGGAGACTGGGGAGTAACAGAGAGGCAGGAGGGCTCTGCTCACAGGAATAAGCTGGGTACACACTGCACGATCTGGTTAGTGCTATGAGGAGACTGGGGAATAACAGAGAGGAAGGAGGGCCCTGCTCGCAGTATAAGCTGGGTACACACTGCACGATCTGTTTAGTGCTATGAGGAGACTGGGGAGTAACAGAGAGGCAGGAGGGCCCTGCTCGCAGTATAAGCTGGGTACACACTGCACGATCTGGTTAGTGCTATGAGGAGACTGGGGAGTAACAGAGAGGCAGGAGGGCCCTGCTCGCAGTATAAGCTGGGTACACACTGCACATTCTGGTTAGTGCTATGAGGAGACTGGGGAATAAAAGAGAGGCAGGAGGGCCCTGCTCGCAGTATAAGCTGGGTACACACTGCATGATCTGGTTAGTGCTATGAGGAGACTGGGAAGTAACAGAGAGGCAGGAGGGCCCTGCTCACAGGAATAAGCTGGGTACACACTGCACGATCTGGTTAGTGCTATGGGGAGACTGGGGAGTAACAGAGAGGCAGGAGGGCCCTGCTCGCAGTATAAGCTGGGTACACACTGCACTATCTGGTTAGTGCTATGAGGAGACTGGGGAGTAACAGAGAGGCAGGAGGGCCCTGCTCGCAGGATAAGCTGGGTACACACTGCACGATCTGGTTAGTGCTATGAGGAGACTGGGGAGTAACAGAGAGGCAGGAGGGCCCTGCTCACAGTATAAGCTGGGTACACACTGCACGATCTGGTTAGTGCTATGAGGAGACTGGGGAGTAACAGAGAGGCAGGAGGGCCCTGCTCGCAGTATAAGCTGGGTACACACTGCACGATCTGGTTAGTGCTATGAGGTGACTGCGGAGTAACAGAGAGGCCGGAGGGCCCTGCTCGCAGTATAAGCTGGGTACACACTGCACAATCTGGTTAGTGGTATGAGGAGACTGGGGAGTAACAGAGAGGCAGGAGGGCCCTGCTCGCAGTATAAGCTGGGTACACACTGCACGATCTGGTTAGTGGTATGAGGAGACTGGGGAGTAACAGAGAGGCAGGAGGGCCCTGCTCGCAGTATAAGCTGGGTACACATTGCACGATCTGGTTAGTGCTATGAGGAGACTGGGGAGTAACAGAGAGGCAGGAGGGCCCTGCTCGCAGTATAAGCTGGGTACACACTGCACGATCTGGTTAGTGCTATGAGGAGACTGGGGAGTAACAGAGAGGCAGGAGGGCCCTGCTCGCAGTATAAGATGGGTACACACTGCACGATCTGGTTAGTGCTATAAGGAGACTCGGGAGTAACAGAGAGGCAGGAGGGCCCTGCTCACAGGAATAAGCTGGGTACACACTGCACGATCTGGTTAGTGCTATGAGGAGACTGGGGAGTAACAGAGAGGCAGGAGGGCCCTGCTCGCAGTATAAGCTGGGTACACACTGCACGATCTGGTTAGTGCTATGAGGTGACTGAGGATTAACAGAGAGGCAGGAGGGCCCTGCTCGCAGTATAAGCTGGGTACACACTGCACGATCTGGTTAGTGCTATGAGGAGACTGGGGAGTAGCAGAGAGGCAGGAGGGCCCTGCTCACAGTATAAGCTGGTTACACACTGCACGATCTGGTTAGTGCTATGAGGAGACTGGGGAGTAACAGAGAGGCAGGAGGGCCCTGCTCGCAGGATAAGCTGGGTACACATTACTCGATCTGGTTATTGCTATGAGGAGACTGGGGAGTAACAGAGAGGCAGGAGGGCTCTGCTCTCAGTATAAGCTGGGTACACATTGCACGATCTGGTTAGTGCTATGAGGAGACTGGGGAGTAACAGAGAGGCAGGAGGGCCCTGCTCGCAGGATAAGCTGGGTACACATTGCTCGATCTGGTTATTGCTATGAGGAGACTGGGGAGTAACAGAGAGGCAGGAGGGCCCTGCTCTCAGTATAAGCTGGGTACACATTGCACGATCTGGTTAGTGCTATGAGGAGACTGGGGAGTAACAGAGAGGCAGGAGGGCCCTGCTCGCAGTATAAGCTGGGTACACACTGCACAATCTGGTTAGTACTCTGAGGAGACTGGGGAGTAACAGAGAGGCAGGAGGGCCCTGCTCACAGTATAAGCTGGGTACACACTGCACGATCTGGTTAGTGCTATGAGGAGACTGGGGAGTAACAGAGAGGCAGGAGGGCCCTGCTCGCAGTATAAGCTGGGTACACACTGCACGATCTGGTTAGTGCTATGGGGAGACTGGGGAGTAACAGAGAGGCCGGAGGGCCCTGCTCGCAGTATAAGCTGGGTACACACTGCATGATCTGGTTAGTGCTATGGGGAGACGGGGAGTAACAGAGAGGCAGGAGGGCCCTGCTCGCAGTATAAGCTGGGTTCACACTGCACGATCTGGTTAGTGCTATGAGGAGACTGGGGAGTAACAGGTAGGCAGGAGGGCCCTGCTCGCAGTATAAGCTGGGTACACACTGCACGATCTGGTTAGTGCTATGAGGTGACTGGGGGGTAACAGAGAGGCAGGAGGGCCCTGCTCGCAGTATAAGCTGGGTACACACTGCACAATCTGGTTAGTGCTATGAGGAGACTGGGGAGTAACAGAGAGGCAGGAGGGCCCTGCTCGCAGTATAAGCTGGGTACACACTGCACAATCTGGTTAGTGCTATGAGGTGACTGAGGAGTAACAGAGAGGCAGGAGGGCCCTGCTCACAGTATAAGCTGGGTACACACTGCACGATCTGGTTAGTGCTATGAGGTGACTGAGGAGTAACAGAGAGGCAGGAGGGCCCTGCTCGCAGTATAACTGGGTACACACTGCACGATCTGGTTAGTGGTATGAGGAGACTGGGGAGTAACAGAGAGGCAGGAGGGCCCTGCTCGCAGTATAAGCTGGGTACACACTGCACGATCTGGTTAGTGGTATGATGAGACTGGGGAGTAACAGAGAGGCAGGTGGGCCCTGCTCGCAGTAAAAGCTGGGTACACACTGCACGATCTGGTTAGTGCTATGAGGAGACTGGGGAGTAACAGAGAGGAAGGAGAGCCCTGCTCACAGGATAAAGCTGGGTTACACACTGCACGATCTGGTTAGTGCTATGAGGAGACTGGGGAGTAACAGAGAGGCAGGAGGGCCCTGCTCGCAGTATAAGCTGGGTACACACTGCACGATCTGGTTAGTGCTATGAGGAGACTGGAGAGTAACAGAGAGGCAGGAGGGCCCTGCTCGCAGTATAAGCTGGGTACACATTGCACGATCTGGTTAGTGCTATGAGGAGACTGGGGAGTAACAGAGAGGCAGGAGGGCCCTGCTCGCAGTATAAGCTGGGTACACACTGCACGATCTGGTTAGTGCTATGAGGAGACTGGGGAGTAACAGAGAGGCAGGAGGGCCCTGCTCGCAGTATAAGATGGGTACACACTGCACGATCTGGTTAGTGCTATAAGGAGACTGGGGAGTAACAGAGAGGCAGGAGGGCCCTGCTCACAGGAATAAGCTGGGTACACACTGCACGATCTGGTTAGTGCTATGAGGAGACTGGGGAGTAACAGAGAGTCAGGAGGGCCCTGCTCGAAGTATAAGCTGGGTACACACTGCACGATCTGGTTAGTGCTATGAGGTGACTGAGGATTAACAGAGAGGCAGGAGGGCCCTCCTCGCAGTATAAGCTGGGTACACACTGCACGATCTGGTTAGTGCTATGAGGAGACTGGGGAGTAACAGAGAGGCAGGAGGGCCCTGCTCACAGTATAAGCTGGTTACACACTGCACGATCTGGTTAGTGCTATGAGGAGACTGGGGAGTAACAGAGAGGCAGGAGGGCCCTGCTCGCAGGATAAGCTGGGTACACATTACTCGATCTGGTTATTGCTATGAGGAGACTGGGGAGTAACAGAGAGGCAGGAGGGCTCTGCTCTCAGTATATGCTGGCTACACATTGCACGATCTGGTTAGTGCTATGAGGAGACTGGGGAGTAACAGAGAGGCAGGAGGGCCCTGCTCGCAGGATAAGCTGGGTACACATTGCTCGATCTGGTTATTGCTATGAGGAGACTGGGGAGTAACAGAGAGGCAGGAGGGCCCTGCTCGCAGTATAAGCTGGGTACACACTGCACAATCTGGTTAGTACTATGAGGAGACTGGGGAGTAACAGAGAGGCAGGAGGGCCCTGCTCACTGTATAAGCTGGGTACACACTGCACGATCTGGTTAGTGCTATGAGGAGACTGGGGAGTAACAGAGAGGCAGGAGGGCCCTGCTCGCAGTATAAGCTGGGTACACACTGCACGATCTGGTTAGTGCTATGGGGAGACTGGGGAGTAACAGAGAGGCAGGAGGGCCCTGCTCGCAGGATAAGCTGGGTACACACTGCATGATCTGGTTAGTGCTATGAGGAGACTGGGGAGTAACAGAGAGGCAGGAGGGCCCTGCTCACAGGAATAAGCTGGGTACACACTGCATGATCTGGTTAGTGCTATGAGGAGACTGGGGAGTAACAGAGAGGCAGGAGGGCCCTGCTCACAGGAATAAGCTGGGTACACACTGCATGATCTGGTTAGTGCTATGGGGAGACTGGGGAGTAACAGAGAGGCAGGAGGGCCCTGCTCGCAGTATAAGCTGGGTTTACACTGCACGATCTGGTTAGTGCTATGAGGAGACTGGGGAGTAACAGGTAGGCAGGAGGGCCCTGCTCGCAGTATAAGCTGGGTACACACTGCACGATCTGGTTAGTGCTATGAGGTGACTGGGGGGTAACAGAGAGGCAGGAGGGCCCTGCTCGCAGTATAAGCTGGGTACACACTGCACGATCTGGTTAGTGCTATGAGGAGACTGGGGAGTAACAGAGAGGCAGGAGGGCCCTGCTCGCAGTATAAGCTGGGTACACACTGCACAATCTGGTTAGTGCTATGAGGTGACTGAGGAGTAACAGAGAGGCAGGAGGGCCCTGCTCACAGTATAAGCTGGGTACACACTGCACGATCTGGTTAGTGCTATGAGGTGACTGAGGAGTAACAGAGAGGCAGGAGGGCCCTGCTCGCAGTATAACTGGGTACACACTGCACGATCTGGTTAGTGGTATGAGGAGACTGGGGAGTAACAGAGAGGCAGGAGGGCCCTGCTCGCAGTATAAGCTGGGTACACACTGCACGATCTGGTTAGTGGTATGATGAGACTGGGGAGTAACAGAGAGGCAGGTGGGCCCTGCTCGCAGTATAAGCTGGGTACACACTGCACGATCTGGTTAGTGCTATGAGGAGACTGGGGAGTAACAGAGAGGAAGGAGAGCCCTGCTCACAGGATAAAGCTGGGTTACACACTGCACGATCTGGTTAGTGCTATGAGGAGACTGGGGACTAACAGAGAGGCAGGAGGTCCCTGCTCGCAGTATAAGCTGGGTACACACTGCATGATCTGGTTAGTGCTATGAGGTGACTGCGGAGTAACAGAGAGGCCGGAGGGCCCTGCTCGCAGTATAAGCTGGGTACACACTGCACAATCTGGTTAGTGGTATGAGGAGACTGGGGAGTAACAGAGAGGCAGGAGGGCCCTGCTCGCAGTATAAGCTGGGTACACACTGCACGATCTGGTTAGTGGTATGAGGAGACTGGAGAGTAACAGAGAGGCAGGAGGGCCCTGCTCGCAGTATAAGCTGGGTACACATTGCACGATCTGGTTAGTGCTATGAGGAGACTGGGGAGTAACAGAGAGGCAGGAGGGCCCTGCTCGCAGTATAAGCTGGGTACACACTGCACGATCTGGTTAGTGCTATGAGGAGACTGGGGAGTAACAGAGAGGCAGGAGGGCCCTGCTCGCAGTATAAGATGGGTACACACTGCACGATCTGGTTAGTGCTATAAGGAGACTGGGGAGTAACAGAGAGGCAGGAGGGCCCTGCTCACAGGAATAAGCTGGGTACACACTGCACGATCTGGTTAGTGCTATGAGGAGACTGGGGAGTAACAGAGAGTCAGGAGGGCCCTGCTCGCAGTATAAGCTGGGTACACACTGCACGATCTGGTTAGTGCTATGAGGTGACTGAGGATTAACAGAGAGGCAGGAGGGCCCTGCTCGCAGTATAAGCTGGGTACACACTGCACGATCTGGTTAGTGCTATGAGGAGACTGGGGAGTAACAGAGAGGCAGGAGGGCCCTGCTCACAGTATAAGCTGGTTACACACTGCACGATCTGGTTAGTGCTATGAGGAGACTGGGGAGTAACAGAGAGGCAGGAGGGCCCTGCTCGCAGGATAAGCTGGGTACACATTACTCGATCTGGTTATTGCTATGAGGAGACTGGGGAGTAACAGAGAGGCAGGAGGGCTCTGCTCTCAGTATAAGCTGGGTACACATTGCACGATCTGGTTAGTGCTATGAGGAGACTGGGGAGTAACAGAGAGGCAGGAGGGCCCTGCTCACAGGAATAAGCTGGGTACACACTGCATGATCTGGTTAGTGCTATGAGGAGACTGGGGAGTAACAGAGAGGCAGGAGGGCCCTGCTCACAGGAATAAGCTGGGTACACACTGCATGATCTGGTTAGTGCTATGGGGAGACTGGGGAGTAACAGAGAGGCAGGAGGGCCCTGCTCGCAGTATAAGCTGGGTTCACACTGCACGATCTGGTTAGTGCTATGAGGAGACTGGGGAGTAACAGGTAGGCAGGAGGGCCCTGCTCGCAGTATAAGCTGGGTACACACTGCACGATCTGGTTAGTGCTATGAGGTGACTGGGGGGTAACAGAGAGGCAGGAGGGCCCTGCTCGCAGTATAAGCTGGGTACACACTGCACGATCTGGTTAGTGCTATGAGGAGACTGGGGAGTAACAGAGAGGCAGGAGGGCCCTGCTCGCAGTATAAGCTGGGTACACACTGCACAATCTGGTTAGTGCTATGAGGTGACTGAGGAGTAACAGAGAGGCAGGAGGGCCCTGCTCACAGTATAAGCTGGGTACACACTGCACGATCTGGTTAGTGCTATGAGGTGACTGAGGAGTAACAGAGAGGCAGGAGGGCCCTGCTCGCAGTATAACTGGGTACACACTGCACGATCTGGTTAGTGGTATGAGGAGACTGGGGAGTAACAGAGAGGCAGGAGGGCCCTGCTCGCAGTATAAGTTGGGTACACACTGCACGATCTGGTTAGTGGTATGATGAGACTGGGGAGTAACAGAGAGGCAGGTGGGCCCTGCTCGCAGTATAAGCTGGGTACACACTGCACGATCTGGTTAGTGCTATGAGGAGACTGGGGAGTAACAGAGAGGAAGGAGAGCCCTGCTCACAGGATAAAGCTGGGTTACACACTGCACGATCTGGTTAGTGCTATGAGGAGACTGGGGACTAACAGAGAGGCAGGAGGTCCCTGCTCGCAGTATAAGCTGGGTACACACTGCACGATCTGGTTAGTGCTATGAGGTGACTGCGGAGTAACAGAGAGGCCGGAGGGCCCTGCTCGCAGTATAAGCTGGGTACACACTGCACAATCTGGTTAGTGGTATGAGGAGACTGGGGAGTAACAGAGAGGCAGGAGGGCCCTGCTCGCAGTATAAGCTGGGTACACACTGCACGATCTGGTTAGTGGTATGAGGAGACTGGAGAGTAACAGAGAGGCAGGAGGGCCCTGCTCGCAGTATAAGCTGGGTACACATTGCACGATCTGGCTAGTGCTATGAGGAGACTGGGGAGTAACAGAGAGGCAGGAGGGCCCTGCTCGCAGTATAAGCTGGGTACACACTGCACGATCTGGTTAGTGCTATGAGGAGACTGGGGAGTAACAGAGAGGCAGGAGGGCCCTGCTCGCAGTATAAGATGGGTACACACTGCACGATCTGGTTAGTGCTATAAGGAGACTGGGGAGTAACAGAGAGGCAGGAGGGCCCTGCTCACAGGAATAAGCTGGGTACACACTGCACGATCTGGTTAGTGCTATGAGGAGACTGGGGAGTAACAGAGAGTCAGGAGGGCCCTGCTCGCAGTATAAGCTGGGTACACACTGCACGATCTGGTTAGTGCTATGAGGTGACTGAGGATTAACAGAGAGGCAGGAGGGCCCTGCTCGCAGTATAAGCTGGGTACACACTGCACGATCTGGTTAGTGCTATGAGGAGACTGGGGAGTAACAGAGAGGCAGGAGGGCCCTGCTCACAGTATAAGCTGGTTACACACTGCACGATCTGGTTAGTGCTATGAGGAGACTGGGGAGTAACAGAGAGGCAGGAGGGCCCTGCTCGCAGGATAAGCTGGGTACACATTACTCGATCTGGTTATTGCTATGAGGAGACTGGGGAGTAACAGAGAGGCAGGAGGGCTCTGCTCTCAGTATAAGCTGGGTACACATTGCACGATCTGGTTACTGCTATGAGGAGACTGGGGAGTAACAGAGAGGCAGGAGGGCCCTGCTCACAGGAATAAGCTGGGTACACACTGCATGATCTGGTTAGTGCTATGAGGAGACTGGGGAGTAACAGAGAGGCAGGAGGGCCCTGCTCACAGGAATAAGCTGGGTACACACTGCATGATCTGGTTAGTGCTATGGGGAGACTGGGGAGTAACAGAGAGGCAGGAGGGCCCTGCTCGCAGTATAAGCTGGGTTCACACTGCACGATCTGGTTAGTGCTATGAGGAGACTGGGGAGTAACAGGTAGGCAGGAGGGCCCTGCTCGCAGTATAAGCTGGGTACACACTGCACGATCTGGTTAGTGCTATGAGGTGACTGGGGGGTAACAGAGAGGCAGGAGGGCCCTGCTCGCAGTATAAGCTGGGTACACACTGCACGATCTGGTTAGTGCTATGAGGAGACTGGGGAGTAACAGAGAGGCAGGAGGGCCCTGCTCGCAGTATAAGCTGGGTACACACTGCACAATCTGGTTAGTGCTATGAGGTGACTGAGGAGTAACAGAGAGGCAGGAGGGCCCTGCTCACAGTATAAGCTGGGTACACACTGCACGATCTGGTTAGTGCTATGAGGTGACTGAGGAGTAACAGAGAGGCAGGAGGGCCCTGCTCGCAGTATAACTGGGTACACACTGCACGATCTGGTTAGTGGTATGAGGAGACTGGGGAGTAACAGAGAGGCAGGAGGGCCCTGCTCGCAGTATAAGTTGGGTACACACTGCACGATCTGGTTAGTGGTATGATGAGACTGGGGAGTAACAGAGAGGCAGGTGGGCCCTGCTCGCAGTATAAGCTGGGTACACACTGCACGATCTGGTTAGTGCTATGAGGAGACTGGGGAGTAACAGAGAGGAAGGAGAGCCCTGCTCACAGGATAAAGCTGGGTTACACACTGCACGATCTGGTTAGTGCTATGAGGAGACTGGGGACTAACAGAGAGGCAGGAGGTCCCTGCTCGCAGTATAAGCTGGGTACACACTGCACGATCTGGTTAGTGCTATGAGGTGACTGCGGAGTAACAGAGAGGCCGGAGGGCCCTGCTCGCAGTATAAGCTGGGTACACACTGCACAATCTGGTTAGTGGTATGAGGAGACTGGGGAGTAACAGAGAGGCAGGAGGGCCCTGCTCGCAGTATAAGCTGGGTACACACTGCACGATCTGGTTAGTGGTATGAGGAGACTGGAGAGTAACAGAGAGGCAGGAGGGCCCTGCTCGCAGTATAAGCTGGGTACACATTGCACGATCTGGTTAGTGCTATGAGGAGACTGGGGAGTAACAGAGAGGCAGGAGGGCCCTGCTCGCAGTATAAGCTGGGTACACACTGCACGATCTGGTTAGTGCTATGAGGAGACTGGGGAGTAACAGAGAGGCAGGAGGGCCCTGCTCGCAGTATAAGATGGGTACACACTGCACGATCTGGTTAGTGCTATAAGGAGACTGGGGAGTAACAGAGAGGCAGGAGGGCCCTGCTCACAGGAATAAGCTGGGTACACACTGCACGATCTGGTTAGTGCTATGAGGAGACTGGGGAGTAACAGAGAGTCAGGAGGGCCCTGCTCGCAGTATAAGCTGGGTACACACTGCACGATCTGGTTAGTGCTATGAGGTGACTGAGGATTAACAGAGAGGCAGGAGGGCCCTGCTCGCAGTATAAGCTGGGTACACACTGCACGATCTGGTTAGTGCTATGAGGAGACTGGGGAGTAACAGAGAGGCAGGAGGGCCCTGCTCACAGTATAAGCTGGTTACACACTGCACGATCTGGTTAGTGCTATGAGGAGACTGGGGAGTAACAGAGAGGCAGGAGGGCCCTGCTCGCAGGATAAGCTGGGTACACATTACTCGATCTGGTTATTGCTATGAGGAGACTGGGGAGTAACAGAGAGGCAGGAGGGCTCTGCTCTCAGTATAAGCTGGGTACACATTGCACGATCTGGTTAGTGCTATGAGGAGACTGGGGAGTAACAGAGAGGCAGGAGGGCCCTGCTCGCAGGATAAGCTGGGTACACATTGCTCGATCTGGTTATTGCTATGAGGAGACTGGGGAGTAACAGAGAGGCAGGAGGGCCCTGCTCTTAGTATAAGCTGGGTACACATTGCACGATCTGGTTAGTGCTATGAGGAGACTGGGGAGTAACAGAGAGGCAGGAGGGCCCTGCTCGCAGTATAAGCTGGGTACACACTGCACAATCTGGTTAGTACTATGAGGAGACTGGGGAGTAACAGAGAGGCAGGAGGGCCCTGCTCACTGAATAAGCTGGGTACACACTGCACGATCTGGTTAGTGCTATGAGGAGACTGGGGAGTAACAGAGAGGCAGGAGGGCCCTGCTCGCAGTATAAGCTGGGTACACACTGCACGATCTTGTTAGTGCTATGGGGAGACTGGGGAGTAACAGAGAGGCAGGAGGGCCCTGCTCGCAGGATAAGCTGGGTACACACTGCATGATCTGGTTAGTGCTATGAGGAGACTGGGGAGTAACAGAGAGGCAGGAGGGCCCTGCTCACAGGAATAAGCTGGGTACACACTGCATGATCTGGTTAGTGCTATGAGGAGACTGGGGAGTAACAGAGAGGCAGGAGGGCCCTGCTCACAGGAATAAGCTGGGTACACACTGCACGATCTGGTTAGTGCTATGAGGAGACTGGGGAATAACAGAGAGGAAGGAGGGCCCTGCTCGCAGTATAAGCTGGGTACACACTGCACGATCTGGTTAGTGCTTTGAGGAGACTGGGGAGTCACAGAAAGGCAGGAGGGCCCTGCTCACAGTATAAGCTGGGTACACACTGCACGATCAGGTCAGCGCTATGGGGAGACTGGGGAGTAACAGAGAGGCAGGAGGGCCCTGCTCGCAGTATAAGCTGGGAACACACTGCACGATCTGGTTAGTGCTATGGGGAGACTGGGGAGTAACAGAGAGGCAGGAGGGCCCTGCTCGCAGTATAAGCTGGGTACACACTGCATGATCTGGTTAGTGCTATGAGGAGACTGGGGAGTAACAGAGAGGGAGGAGGGCCCTGCTCGCAGTATAAGCTGGGTACACACTGCACGATCTGGTTAGTGCTATGAGGAGACTGGGGAGTAACAGAGAGGCAGGAGGGCCCTGCTCGCAGTATAAGCTGGGTACACACTGCACGATCTGGTTAGTGCTATGAGGAGACTGGGGAGTAACAGAGAGGCAGGAGGGCCCTGCTCGCAGTATAAGCTGGGTACACACTGCACGATCTGGTTAGTGCTATGAGGAGACTGGGAAGTAACAGAGAGGCAGGAGGGCCCTGCTCACAGGAATAAGCTGGGTACACACTGCACGATCTGGTTAGTGCTATGGGGAGACTGGGGAGTAACAGAGAGGCAAGAGGGCCCTGCTCGCAGTATAAGCTGGGTACACACTGCACGATCTGGTTAGTGCTATGAGGAGACTGGGGAGTAACAGAGAGGCAGGAGGGCCCTGCTCGCAGGATAAGCTGGGTACACACTGCACGATCTGGTTAGTGCTATGAGGAGACTGGGGAGTAACAGAGAGGCAGGAGGGCCCTGCTCACAGTATAAGCTGGGTACACACTGCACGATCTGGTTAGTGCTATGAGGAGACTGGGGAGTAACAGAGAGGCAGGAGGGCCCTGCTCACAGTATAAGCTGGGTACACACTGCACGATCTGGTTAGTGCTATGAGGAGACTGGGGAGTAACAGAGAGGCAGGAGGGCCCTGCTCGCAGGATAAGCTGGGTACACACTGCATAATCTGGTTAGTGGTATGAGGAGACTGGGGAGTAACAGAGAGGCAGGAGGGCCCTGCTCGCAGTATAAGCTGGGTACACACTGCACGATCTGGTTAGTGGTATGAGGAGACTGGGGAGTAACAGAGAGGCAGGAGGGCCCTGCTCGCAGTATAAGCTGGGTACACATTGCACGATCTGGTTAGTGCTATGAGGAGACTGGGGAGTAACAGAGAGGCAGGAGGGCCCTGCTCGCAGTATAAGCTGGGTACACATTGCACGATCTGGTTAGTGCTATGAGGAGACTGGGGAGTAACAGAGAGGCAGGAGGGCCCTGCTCGCAGTATAAGCTGGGTACACACTGCACAATCTGGTTAGTACTATGAGGAGACTGGGGAGTAACAGAGAGGCAGGAGGGCCCTGCTCACAGTATAAGCTGGGTACACACTGCACGATCTGGTTAGTGCTATGAGGAGACTGGGGAGTAACAGAGAGGCAGGAGGGCCCTGCTCGCAGTATAAGCTGGGTACACACTGCACGATCTGGTTAGTGCTATGGGGAGACTGGGGAGTAACAGAGAGGCAGGAGGGCCCTGCTCGCAGGATAAGCTGGGTACACACTGCATGATCTGGTTAGTGCTATGAGGAGACTGGGGAGTAACAGAGAGGCAGGAGGGCCCTGCTCACAGGAATAAGCTGGGTACACACTGCATGATCTGGTTAGTGCTATGAGGAGACTGGGGAGTAACAGAGAGGCAGGAGGGCTCTGCTCACAGGAATAAGCTGGGTACACACTGCACGATCTGGTTAGTGCTATGAGGAGACTGGGGAATAACAGAGAGGAAGGAGGGCCCTGCTCGCAGTATAAGCTGGGTACACACTGCACGATCTGTTTAGTGCTATGAGGAGACTGGGGAGTAACAGAGAGGCAGGAGGGCCCTGCTCGCAGTATAAGCTGGGTACACACTGCACGATCTGGTTAGTGCTATGAGGAGACTGGGGAGTAACAGAGAGGCAGGAGGGCCCTGCTCGCAGTATAAGCTGGGTACACACTGCACGATCTGGTTAGTGCTATGAGGTGACTGGGGGGTAACAGAGAGGCAGGAGGGCCCTGCTCGCAGTATAAGCTGGGTACACACTGCACGATCTGGTTAGTGCTATGAGGAGACTGGGGAATAAAAGAGAGGCAGGAGGGCCCTGCTCGCAGTATAAGCTGGGTACACACTGCATGATCTGGTTAGTGCTATGAGGAGACTGGGAAGTAACAGAGAGGCAGGAGGGCCCTGCTCACAGGAATAAGCTGGGTACACACTGCACGATCTGGTTAGTGCTATGGGGAGACTGGGGAGTAACAGAGAGGCAGGAGGGCCCTGCTCGCAGTATAAGCTGGGTACACACTGCACTATCTGGTTAGTGCTATGAGGAGACTGGGGAGTAACAGAGAGGCAGGAGGGCCCTGCTCGCAGGATAAGCTGTGTACACACTGCACGATCTGGTTAGTGCTATGAGGAGACTGGGGAGTAACAGAGAGGCAGGAGGGCCCTGCTCACAGTATAAGCTGGGTACACACTGCACGATCTGGTTAGTGCTATGAGGAGACTGGGGAGTAACAGAGAGGCAGGAGGGCCCTGCTCGCAGGATAAGCTGGGTACACACTGCACGATCTGGTTAGTGCTATGAGGTGACTGCGGAGAAACAGAGAGGCCGGAGGGCCCTGCTCGCAGTATAAGCTGGGTACACACTGCACAACCTGGTTAGTGGTATGAGGAGACTGGGGAGTAACAGAGAGGCAGGAGGGCCCTGCTCGCAGTATAAGCTGGGTACACACTGCACGATCTGGTTAGTGGTATGAGGAGACTGGGGAGTAACAGAGAGGCAGGAGGGCCCTGCTCGCAGTATAAGCTGGGTACACATTGCACGATCTGGTTAGTGCTATGAGGAGACTGGGGAGTAACAGAGAGGCAGGAGGGCCCTGCTCGCAGTATAAGCTGGGTACACACTGCACGATCTGGTTAGTGCTATGAGGAGACTGGGGAGTAACAGAGAGGCAGGAGGGCCCTGCTCGCAGTATAAGATGGGTACACACTGCACGATCTGGTTAGTGCTATAAGGAGACTGGGGAGTAACAGAGAGTGAGGTGGGCCCTGCTCACAGGAATAAGCTGGGTACACACTGCACGATCTGGTTAGTGCTATGAGGAGACTGGGGAGTAACAGAGAGGCAGGAGGGCCCTGCTCGCAGTATATGCTGGGTACACACTGCACGATCTGGTTAGTGCTATGAGGTGACTGAGGATTAACAGAGAGGCAGGAGGGCCCTGCTCGCAGTATAAGCTGGGTACACACTGCACGATCTGGTTAGTGCTATGAGGAGACTGGGGAGTAGCAGAGAGGCAGGAGGGCCCTGCTCACAGTATAAGCTGGTTACACACTGCACGATCTGGTTAGTGCTATGAGGAGACTGGGGAGTAACAGAGAGGCAGGAGGGCCCTGCTCGCAGGATAAGCTGGGTACACATTACTCGATCTGGTTATTGCTATGAGGAGACTGGGGAGTAACAGAGAGGCAGGAGGGCCCTGCTCGCAGGATAAGCTGGGTACACACTGCACGATCTGGTTAGTGCTATGAGGTGACTGCGGAGAAACAGAGAGGCCGGAGGGCCCTGCTCGCAGTATAAGCTGGGTACACACTGCACAATCTGGTTAGTGGTATGAGGAGACTGGGGAGTAACAGAGAGGCAGGAGGGCCCTGCTCGCAGTATAAGCTGGGTACACACTGCACGATCTGGTTAGTGGTATGAGGAGACTGGGGAGTAACAGAGAGGCAGGAGGGCCCTGCTCGCAGTATAAGCTGGGTACACATTGCACGATCTGGTTAGTGCTATGAGGAGACTGGGGAGTAACAGAGAGGCAGGAGGGCCCTGCTCGCAGTATAAGCTGGGTACACACTGCACGATCTGGTTAGTGCTATGAGGAGACTGGGGAGTAACAGAGAGGCAGGAGGGCCCTGCTCGCAGTATAAGATGGGTACACACTGCACGATCTGGTTAGTGCTATAAGGAGACTGGGGAGTAACAGAGAGTGAGGAGGGCCCTGCTCACAGGAATAAGCTGGGTACACACTGCACGATCTGGTTAGTGCTATGAGGAGACTGGGGAGTAACAGAGAGGCAGGAGGGCCCTGCTCGCAGTATATGCTGGGTACACACTGCACGATCTGGTTAGTGCTATGAGGTGACTGAGGATTAACAGAGAGGCAGGAGGGCCCTGCTCGCAGTATAAGCTGGGTACACACTGCACGATCTGGTTAGTGCTATGAGGAGACTGGGGAGTAGCAGAGAGGCAGGAGGGCCCTGCTCACAGTATAAGCTGGTTACACACTGCACGATCTGGTTAGTGCTATGAGGAGACTGGGGAGTAACAGAGAGGCAGGAGGGCCCTGCTCGCAGGATAAGCTGGGTACACATTACTCGATCTGGTTATTGCTATGAGGAGACTGGGGAGTAAGAGAGAGGCAGGAGGGCTCTGCTCTCAGTATAAGCTGGGTACACATTGTACGATCTGGTTAGTGCTATGAGGAGACTGGGGAGTAACAGAGAGGCAGGAGGGCCCTGCTCGCAGGATAAGCTGGGTACACATTGCTCGATCTGGTTATTGCTATGAGGAGACTGGGGAGTAACAGAGAGGCAGGAGGGCCCTGCTCTCAGTATAAGCTGGGTACACATTGCACGATCTGGTTAGTGCTATGAGGAGACTGGGGAGTAACAGAGAGGCAGGAGGGCCCTGCTCGCAGTATAAGCTGGGTACACACTGCACAATCTGGTTAGTACTCTGAGGAGACTGGGTGAGTAACAGAGAGGCAGGAGGGCCCTGCTCACAGTATAAGCTGGGTACACACTGCACGATCTGGTTAGTGCTATGAGGAGACTGGGGAGTAACAGAGAGGCAGGAGGGCCCTGCTCGCAGTATAAGCTGGGTACACACTGCACGATCTGGTTAGTGGTATGAGGAGACTGGGGAGTTTTAGAGAGGCAGGAGGGCCCTGCTCATAGGATAAAGCTGGGTTACACACTGCACGATCTGGTTAGTGCTATGAGGAGACTGGGGAGTAACAGAGAGGCAGGAGGGCCCTGCTCACAGGAATAAGCTGGGTACACACTGCACGATCTGGTTAGTGCTATGAGGAGACTGGGGAATAACAGAGAGGAAGGAGGGCCCTGCTCGCAGTATAAGCTGGGTACACACTGCACGATCTGGTTAGTGCTTTGAGGAGACTGGGGAGTCACAGAAAGGCAGGAGGGCCCTGCTCACAGTATAAGCTGGGTACACACTGCACGATCAGGTCAGCGCTATGGGGAGACTGGGGAGTAACAGAGAGGCAGGAGGGCCCGGCTCGCAGTATAAGCTGGGAACACACTGCACGATCTGGTTAGTGCTATGGGGAGACTGGGGAGTAACAGAGAGGCAGGAGGGCCCTGCTCGCAGTATAAGCTGGGTACACACTGCATGATCTGGTTAGTGCTATGAGGAGACTGGGGAGTAACAGAGAGGCAGGAGGGCCCTGCTCGCAGTATAAGCTGGGTACACACTGCACGATCTGGTTAGTGCTATGAGGAGACTGGGGATTAACAGAGAGGCAGGAGGGCCCTGCTCGCAGTATAAGCTGGGTACACACTGCATGATCTGGTTAGTGCTATGAGG
This sequence comes from Taudactylus pleione, assembly GCA_031769625.1. Classification (NCBI taxonomy): domain Eukaryota; kingdom Metazoa; phylum Chordata; class Amphibia; order Anura; family Myobatrachidae; genus Taudactylus; species Taudactylus pleione. Next base: position 825,993 of record JAUIMM010001558.1, on the reverse strand, counting down.
AGACTGGGAAGTAACAGAGAGGCAGGAGGGCCCTGCTCACAGGAATAAGCTGGGTACACACTGCACGATCTGGTTAGTGCTATGGGGAGACTGGGGAGTAACAGAGAGGCAGGAGGGCCCTGCTCGCAGTATAAGCTGGGTACACACTGCACGATCTGGTTAGTGCTATGAGGAGACTGGGGAGTAACAGAGAGGCAGGAGGGCCCTGCTCACAGTATAAGCTGGGTACACACTGCACGATCTGGTTAGTGCTATGAGGAGATTGGGGAGTAACAGAGAGGCAGGAGGGCCCTGCTCACAGTATAAGCTGGGTACACACTGCACGATCTGGTTAGTGCTATGAGGAGACAGGGGAGTAACAGAGAGGCAGGAGGGCCCTGCTCGCAGGATAAGCTGGGTACACATTACTCGATCTGGTTATTGCTATGAGGAGACTGGGGAGTAACAGAGAGGCAGGAGGGCTCTGCTCTCAGTATAAGCTGGGTACACATTGCACGATCTGGTTAGTGCTATGAGGAGACTGGGGAGTAACAGAGAGGCAGGAGGGCCCTGCTCGCAGGATAAGCTGGGTACACATTGCTCGATCTGGTTATTGCTATGAGGAGACTGGGGAGTAACAGAGAGGCAGGAGGGCCCTGCTCTCAGTATAAGCTGGGTACACATTGCACGATCTGGTTAGTGCTATGAGGAGACTGGGGAGTAACAGAGAGGCAGGAGGTGCCCTGCTCGCAGTATAAGCTGGGTACACACTGCACAATCTGGTTAGTACTATGAGGAGACTGGGGAGTAACAGAGAGGCAGGAGGGCCCTGCTCACAGTATAAGCTGGGTACACACTGCACGATCTGGTTAGTGCTATGAGGAGACTGGGGAGTAACAGAGAGGCAGGAGGGCCCTGCTCGCAGTATAAGCTGGGTACACACTGCACGATCTGGTTAGTGCTATGGGGAGACTGGGGAGTAACAGAGAGGCAGGAGGGCCCTGCTCGCAGGATAAGCTGGGTACACACTGCATGATCTGGTTAGTGCTATGAGGAGACTGGGGAGTAACAGAGAGGCAGGAGGGCCCTGCTCACAGGAATAAGCTGGGTACACACTGCATGATCTGGTTAGTGCTATGAGGAGACTGGGGAGTAACAGAGAGGCAGGAGGGCCCTGCTCACAGGAATAAGCTGGGTACAGACTGCACGATCTGGTTAGTGCTATGAGGAGACTGGGGAATAACAGAGAGGAAGGAGGGCCCTGCTCGCAGTATAAGCTGGGTACACACTGCACGATCTGTTTAGTGCTATGAGGAGACTGGGGAGTAACAGAGAGGCAGGAGGGCCCTGCTCGCAGTATAAGCTGGGTACACACTGCACGATCTGGTTAGTGCTATGAGGAGACTGGGGAGTAACAGAGAGGCAGGAGGGCCCTGCTCGCAGTATAAGCTGGGTACACACTGCACGATCTGGTTAGTGCTATGAGGAGACTGGGGAATAAAAGAGAGGCAGGAGGGCCCTGCTCGCAGTATAAGCTGGGTACACACCGCATGATCTGGTTAGTGCTATGAGGAGACTGGGAAGTAACAGAGAGGCAGGAGGGCCCTGCTCACAGGAATAAGCTGGGTACAGACTGCACGATCTGGTTAGTGCTATGAGGAGACTGGGGAATAACAGAGAGGAAGGAGGGCCCTGCTCGCAGTATAAGCTGGGTACACACTGCACGATCTGTTTAGTGCTATGAGGAGACTGGGGAGTAACAGAGAGGCAGGAGGGCCCTGCTCGCAGTATAAGCTGGGTACACACTGCACGATCTGGTTAGTGCTATGAGGAGACTGGGGAGTAACAGAGAGGCAGGAGGGCCCTGCTCGCAGTATAAGCTGGGTACACACTGCACGATCTGGTTAGTGCTATGAGGAGACTGGGGAATAAAAGAGAGGCAGGAGGGCCCTGCTCGCAGTATAAGCTGGGTACACACTGCATGATCTGGTTAGTGCTATGAGGAGACTGGGAAGTAACAGAGAGGCAGGAGGGCCCTGCTCACAGGAATAAGCTGGGTACACACTGCACGTTCTGGTTAGTGCTATGGGGAGACTGGGGAGTAACAGAGAGGCAGGAGGGCCCTGCTCGCAGTATAAGCTGGGTACACACTGCACGATCTGGTTAGTGCTATGAGGAGACTGGGGAGTAACAGAGAGGCAGGAGGGCCCTGCTCGCAGGATAAGCTGGGTACACACTGCACGATCTGGTTAGTGCTATGAGGAGACTGGGGAGTAACAGAGAGGCAGGAGGGCCCTGCTCACAGTATAAGCTGGGTACACACTGCACGATTTGGTTAGTGCTATGAGGAGACTGGGGAGTAACAGAGAGGCAGGAGAGCCCTGCTCACAGTATAAGCTGGGTACACACTGCACGATCTGGTTAGTGCTATGAGGAGACTGGGGAGTAACAGAGAGGCAGGAGGGCCCTGCTCGCAGTATAAGCTGGGTACACACTGCACAATCTGGTTAGTGCTATGAGTAGAATGGGGAGTAACAGAGAGGCAGGAGGGCCCTGCTCACAGTATAAGCTGGGTACACACTGCACAATCTGGTTAGTGCTATGAGGAGAATGGGGAGTAACAGAGAGGCAGGAGGGCCCTGCTCACAGTATAAGCTGCGTACACACTGCATGATCTGGTTAGTGCTATGAGGAGACTGGGGAGTAACAGAGAGGCAGGAGGGCCCTGCTCACAGTATAAGCTGGGTACACACTGCACGATCTGGTTAGTGGTATGAGGAGACTGGGGAGTTTTAGAGAGGCAGGAGGGCCCTGCTCACAGGATAAAGCTGGGTTACACACTGCACGATCTGGTTAGTGCTATGAGGAGACTGGGGAGTAACAGAGAGGCAGGAGGGCCCTGCTCGCAGGATAAGCTGTGTACACATTGCTCGATCTGGTTATTGCTATGAGGACACTGGGGAGTAACAGAGAGGCAGGAGGGCCCTGCTCGCAGTATAAGCTGGGTACACATTCCACGATCTGGTTAGTGCTATGAGGAGACTGGGGAGTAACAGAGAGGCAGGAGGGCCCTGCTCGCAGTATAAGCTGGGTACACACTGCACGATCTGGTTAGTGCTATGAGGAGTCTGGGGAGTAACAGAGAGGCAGGAGTGCCCTGCTCGCAGTATAAGCTGGGTACACACTGCACGATCTGGTTAGTGCTATGGGGAGACTGGGGAGTAACAGAGAGGCAGGAGGGCCCTGCTCGCAGTATAAGCTGGGTACACACTGCACGATCTGGTTAGTGCTATGAGGAGACTGGGGAGTAACAGAGAGGCAGGAGGGCCCTGCTCGCAGTATAACTGGGTACACACTGCACGATCTGGTTAGTGCTATGAGGTGACTGGGGAGTAACAGAGAGGCAGGAGGGCCCTGCTCGCAGTATAAGCTGGGTACACACTGCACGATCTGGTTAGTCCTATGAGGTGACTGAGGAGTAACAGAGAGGCAGGAGGGCCCTGCTCACAGTATAAGCTGGGTATACACTGCACGATCTGGTTAGTGCTATGAGGTGACTGGGGAGTAACAGAGAGGCAGGAGGGCCCTGCTCGCAGTATAAGCTGGGTACACACTGCACGATCTGGTTAGTGCTATGAGGTGACTGAGGAGTAACAGAGAGGCAGGAGGGCCCTGCTCGCAGTATAAGCTGGGTACACACTGCACGATCTGGTTATTGCTATGCGGAGACTGGGGAGTAACAGAGAGGAAGGAGGGCCCTGCTCACAGGATAAAGCTGGGTTACACACTGCACGATCTGGTTAGTGCTATGAGGAGACTGGGGAGTAACAGAGAGGCAGGAGGGCCCTGCTCGCAGTATAAGCTGGGTACACACTGCACGATCTGGTTAGTGGTATGAGGTGACTGCGGAGTAACAGAGAGGCCGGAGGGCCCTGCTCGCAGTATAAGCTGGGTACACACTGCACAGTCTGGTTAGTGGTATGAGGAGACTGGGGAGTAACAGAGAGGCAGGAGGGCCCTGCTCGCAGTATAAGCTGGGTACACACTGCACGATCTGGTTAGTGGTATGAGGAGACTGGGGAGTAACAGAGAGGCAGGAGGGCCCTGCTCGCAGTATAAGCTGGGTACACACTGCACGATCTGGTTAGTGCTATAAGGAGACTGGGGAGTAACAGAGAGGCAGGAGGGCCCTGCTCACAGGAATAAGCTGGGTACACACTGCACGATCTGGTTAGTGCTATGAGGAGACTGGGGAGTAACAGAGAGGCAGGAGGGCCCTGCTCGCAGTATAAGCTGGGTACACACTGCACGATCTGGTTAGTGCTATGAGGTGACTGAGGATTAACAAAGAGGCAGGAGGGCCCTGCTCGCAGTATAAGCTGGGTACACACTGCACGATCTGGTTAGTGGTATGAGGAGACTGGGGAGTAACAGGGAGGCAGGAGTGCCCTGCTCACAGGATAAACCTGGGTACACACTGCACAATCTGGTTAGTGCTATGTGGAGACTGGGGAGTAACAGAGAGGCAGGAGGGCCCTGCTCACAGTATAAGCTGGTTACACACTGCACAATCTGGTTAGTGCTATGAGGAGACTGGGGAGTAACAGAGAGGCAGGAGGGCCCTGCTCTCAGGATAAGCTGGGTACTCATTGCTCGATCTGGTTATTGCTATGAGGAGACTGTGGAGTAAAAGAGAGGCAGGAGGGCCCTGCTCTCAGTATAAGCTGGGTACACATTGCACGATCTGGTTAGTGTTATGAGGAGACTGGGGAGTAACAGAGAGGCAGGAGGGCCCTGCTCGCAGTATAAGCTGGGTACACACTGCACAATCTGGTTAGTGCTATGTGGAGACTGGGGAGTAACAGAGAGGCAGGAGGGCCCTGCTCACAGTATAAGCTGGGTACACACTGCACGATCTGGTTAGTGCTATGAGGAGACTGGGGAGTAACAGAGAGGCAGGAGGGCCCTGCTCACAGTATAAGCTGGGTACACACTGCACGATCTGGTTAGTGCTATGAGGAGACTGGGGAGTAACAGAGAGGGAAGAGGGCCCTGCTCGCAGGATAAGCTGGGTACACACTGCACAATCTGGTTATTGCTAAGAGGAGACTGGGGAGTAACAGAGAGGCAGGAGGGCCCTGCTCGCAGTATAAGCTGGGTACACATTGCACGATCTGGTTAGGGCTATGAGGAGACTGGGGAGTAACAGAGAGGCAGGAGGGCCCTGCACGCAGTATAAGCTGGGTACACACTGCACGATCTGGTTAGTGCTATGAGGAGACTGGGGAGTAACAGAGAGGCAGGAGGGCCCTGCTCGCAGTGTAAGCTGGGTACACACTGCACGATCTGGTTAGTGCTATGAGGTGACTTGTGAGTAACAGAGAGGCAGGAGGGCCCTGCTCGCAGTATAAGCTGGATACACACTGCACGATCTGGTTAGCGCTATGAGGAGACTGGGGAGTCACAGAAAGGCAGGAGGGCCCTGCTCACAGTATAAGCTGGGTACACACTGCACGATCAGGTTAGTGCTATGGGGAGACTGGGGAGTAACAGAGAGGCAGGAGGGCCCTGCTCGCAGGATAAGCTGGGTACACATTACTCGATCTGGTTATTGCTATGAGGAGACTGGGGAGTAACAGAGAGGCAGGAGGGCTCTGCTCTCAGTATAAGCTGGGTACACATTGCACGATCTGGTTAGTGCTATGAGGAGACTGGGGAGTAACAGAGAGGCAGGAGTGCCCTGCTCGCAGGATAAGCTGGGTACACATTGCTCGATCTGGTTATTGCTATGAGGAGACTGGGGAGTAACAGAGAGGCAGGAGGGCCCTGCTCTCAGTATAAGCTGGGTACACATTGCACGATCTGGTTAGTGCTATGAGGAGACTGGGGAGTAACAGAGAGGCAGGAGGGCCCTGCTCGCAGTATAAGCTGGGTACACACTGCACAATCTGGTTAGTACTATGAGGAGACAGGGGAGTAACAGAGAGGCAGGAGGGCCCTGCTCACAGTATAAGCTGGGTACACACTGCACGATCTGGTTAGTGCTATGAGGAGACTGGGGAGTAACAGAGAGGCAGGAGGGCCCTGCTCGCAGTATAAGCTGGGTACACACTGCACGATCTGGTTAGTGCTATGGGGAGACTGGGGAGTAACAGAGAGGCAGGAGGGCCCTGCTCGCAGGATAAGCTGGGTACACACTGCATGATCTGGTTAGTGCTATGAGGAGACTGGGGAGTAACAGAGAGGCAGGAGGGCCCTGCTCACAGGAATAAGCTGGGTACACACTGCATGATCTGGTTAGTGCTATGAGGAGACTGGGGAGTAACAGAGAGGCAGGAGGGCCCTGCTCACAGGAATAAGCTGGGTACACACTGCACGATCTGGTTAGTGCTATGAGGAGACTGGGGAATAACAGAGAGGAAGGAGGGCCCTGCTCGCAGTATAAGCTGTGTACACACTGCACGATCTGGTTAGTGTTATGAGGAGACGGGGGAGTCACAGAAAGGCAGGAGGGCCCTGCTCACAGTATAAGCTGGGTACACACTGCATGATCTGGTTAGTGCTATGAGGAGACTGGGGAGTAACAGAGAGGGAGGAGGGCCCTGCTCGCAGTATAAGCTGGGTACACACTGCACGATCTGGTTAGTGCTATGAGGAGACTGGGGAGTAACAGAGAGGCAGGAGGGCCCTGCTCGCAGTATAAGCTGGGTACACACTGCATGATCTGGTTAGTGCTATGAGGAGACTGGGAAGTAACAGAGAGGCAGGAGGGCCCTGCTCGCAGGATAAGCTGGGTACACACTGCACGATCTGGTTAGTGCTATGAGGAGACTGGGGAGTAACAGAGAGGCAGGAGGGCCCTGCTCACAGTATAAGCTGGGTACACACTGCACGATCTGGTTAGTGCTATGAGGAGACTGGGGAGTAACAGAGAGGCAGGAGGGCCCTGCTCACAGTATAAGCTGGGTACACACTGCACGATCTGGTTAGTGCTTTGAGGAGACTGGGGAGTCACAGAAAGGCAGGAGGGCCCTGCTCACAGTATAAGCTGGGTACACACTGCACGATCAGGTCAGCGCTATGGGGAGACTGGGGAGTAACAGAGAGGCAGGAGGGCCCTGCTCGCAGTATGAGCTGGGAACACACTGCACGATCTGGTTAGTGCTATGGGGAGACTGGGGAGTAACAGAGAGGCAGGAGGGCCCTGCTCGCAGTATAAGCTGGGTACACACTGCACGATCTGGTTAGTGCTATGAGGAGACTGGGGAGTAACAGAGAGGCAGGAGGGCCCTGCTCGCAGTATAAGCTGGGTACACACTGCATGATCTGGTTAGTGCTATGAGGAGACTGGGAAGTAACAGAGAGGCAGGAGGGTCCTGCTCACAGGAATAAGCTGGGTACACACTGCACGATCTGGTTAGTGCTATGGGGAGACTGGGGAGTAACAGAGAGGCAGGAGGGCCCTGCTCGCAGTATAAGCTGGGTACACACTGCACGATCTGGTTAGTGCTATGAGGAGACTGGGGAGTAACAGAGAGGCAGGAGGGCCCTGCTCGCAGGATAAGCTGGGTACACACTGCACGATCTGGTTAGTGCTATGAGGAGACTGGGGAGTAACAGAGTGGCAGGAGGGCCCTGCTCACAGTATAAGCTGGGTACACACTGCACGATCTGGTTAGTGCTATGAGGAGACTGGGGAGTAACAGAGAGGCAGGAGGGCCCTGCTCACAGTATAAGCTGGGTACACACTGCACGATCTGGTTAGTGCTATGAGGAGACTGGGGAGTAACAGAGAGGCAGGAGGGCCCTGCTCACAGTATAAGCTGGGTACACACTGCACGGTCTGGTTAGTGCTATGAGGAGACTGGGGAGTAACAGAGAGGCAGGAGAGCCCTGCTCACAGTATAAGCTGGGTACACACTGCACGATCTGGTTAGTGCTATGAGGAGACTGGGAGTAACAGAGAGGCAGGAGGGCCCTGCTCACAGTATAAGCTGGGTACACACTGCACGATCTGGTTAGTGCTATGAAGAGACAGGGGAGTAACAGAGAGGCAGGAGGGCCATCCTCGCAGTATAAGCTGGGTACACACTGCACGATCTGGTTAGTGCTATGAGGAGACTGGGGAGTAACAGAAAGGCAGGAGGGCCCTGCTCGCAGTATAAGCTGGGTACACACTGCACGATCTGGTTAGTGCTATGAGGTGACTGAGGAGTAACAGAGAGGCAGGAGGGCCCTGCTCGCAGTATAAGCTGGGTACACACTGCACGATCTGGTTAGTGGTATGAGGAGACTGGGGAGTAACAGAGAGGCAGGAGGGCCCTGCTCACAGGATAAAGCTGGGTTACACACTGCACGATCTTGTTAGTGCTATGAGGAGACTGGGGAGTAACAGAGTGGCAGGAGGGCCCTGCACGCAGGATAAGCTGGGTACACATTGCTCGATCTGGTTATTGCTATGAGGAGACTGGGGAGTAACAGAGAGGCAGGAGGGCCCTGCTCGCAGTATAAGCTGGGTACACATTGCACGATCTGGTTAGTGCTATGAGGAGACTGGGGAGTAACAGAGAGGCAGGAGGGCCCTGCTCGCAGTATAAGCTGGGTACACACTGCACGATCTGGTTAGTGCTATGAGGAGTCTGGGGAGTAACAGAGAGGCAGGAGGGCCCTGCTCACAGTATAAGCTGGGTACACACTGCACAATCTGGTTAGTGCTATGAGGAGACTGGGGAGTAACAGAGAGGCAGGAGGGCCCTGCTCGCAGTATAAGCTGGGTACACGCTGCACAATCTGGTTAGTGCTATGAGGAGACTGGGGAGTAACAGAAAGGCAGGAGGGCCCTGCTCGCAGTATAAGCTGGGTACACACTGCATGATCTGGTTAGTGCTATGGGGAGACTGGGGAGTAACAGAGAGGCAGGAGGGCCCTGCTCGCAGTATAAGCTGGGTTCACACTGCACGATCTGGTTAGTGCTATGAGGAGACTGGGGAGTAACAGGTAGGCAGGATGGCCCTGCTCGCAGTATAAGCTGGGTACACACTGCACGATCTGGTTAGTGCTATGAGGTGACTGGGGGGTAACAGAGAGGCAGGAGGGCCCTGCTCGCAGTATAAGCTGGGTACACACTGCACGATCTGGTTAGTGCTATGAGGTGACTGGGGGGTAACAGAGAGGCAGGAGGGCCCTGCTCACAGGAATAAGCTGGGTACACACTGCACGATCTGGTTAGTGCTATGAGGAGACTGGGGAGTAACAGAGAGGCAGGAGGGCCCTGCTCGCAGTATAAGCTGGGTACACACTGCACAATCTGGTTAGTGCTATGAGGTGACTGAGGAGTAACAGAGAGGCCGGAGGGCCCTGCTCGCAGTATAACTGGGTACACACTGCACGATCTGGTTAGTGGTATGAGGAGACTGGGGAGTAACAGAGAGGCAGGAGGGCCCCGCTCGCAGTATAAGCTGGGTACACACTGCACGATCTGGTTAGTGGTATGAGGAGACTGGGGAGTAACAGAGAGGCAGGAGGGCCCTGCTCGCAGTATAAGCTGGGTACACACTGCACGATCTGGTTAGTGCTATGAGGAGACTGGGGAGTAACAGAGAGGAAGGAGAGCCCTGCTCACAGGATAAAGCTGGGTTACACACTGCACGATCTGGTTAGTGCTATGAGGAGACTGGGGAGTAACAGAGAGGCAGGAGGGCCCTGCTCGCAGTATAAGCTGGGTACACACTGCACGATCTGGTTAGTGGTATGAGGTGACTGCGGAGTAACAGAGAGGCAGGAGGGCCCTGCTCGCAGTATAAGCTGGGTACACACTGCACAATCTGGTTAGTGGTATGAGGAGACTGGGGAGTAACAGAGAGGCAGGAGGGCCCTGCTCGCAGTATAAGCTGGGTACACATTGCACGATCTGGTTAGTGCTATGAGGAGACTGGGGAGTAACAGAGAGGCAGGAGGGCCCTGCTCGCAGTAGAAGCTGGGTACACACTGCACGATCTGGTTAGTGCTATGAGGAGACTGGGGAGTAACAGAGAGGCAGGAGGGCCCTGCTCGCAGTATAAGATGGGTACACACTGCACGATCTGGTTAGTGCTATAAGGAGACTGGGGAGTAACAGAGAGGCAAGAGGGCCCTGCTCACAGGAATAAGCTGGGTACACACTGCACGATCTGGTTAGTGCTATGAGGAGACTGGGGAGTAACAGAGAGGCAGGAGGGCCCTGCTCGCAGTATAAGCTGGGTACACACTGCACGATCTGGTTAGTGCTATGAGGTGACTGAGGATTAACAGAGAGGCAGGAGGGCCCTGCTCGCAGTATAAGCTGGGTACACACTGCACGATCTGGTTAGTGCTATGAGGAGACTGGGGAGTAACAGAGAGGCAGGAGGGCCCTGCTCACAGTATAAGCTGGTTACACACTGCACGATCTGGATAGTGCTATGAGGAGACTGGGGAGTAACAGAGAGGCAGGAGGGCCCTGCTCGCAGGATAAGCTGGGTACACATTACTCGATCTGGTTATTGCTATGAGGAGACTGGGGAGTAACAGAGAGGGAGGAGGGCTCTGCTCTCAGTATAAGCTGGGTACACATTGCACGATCTGGTTAGTGCTATGAGGAGACTGGGGAGTAACAGAGAGGCAGGAGGGCCCTGCCCGCAGGATAAACTGGGTACACATTGCTCGATCTGGTTATTGCTATGAGGAGACTGGGGAGTAACAGAGAGGCAGGAGGGCCCTGCTCTCAGTATAAGCTGGGTACACATTGCACGATCTGGTTAGTGCTATGAGGAGACTGGGGAGTAACAGAGAGGCAGGAGGGCCCTGCTCGCAGTATAAGCTGGGTACACACTGCACAATCTGGTTAGTACTATGAGGAGACTGGGGAGTAACAGAGAGGCAGGAGGGCCCTGCTCACAGTATAAGCTGGGTACACACTGTACGATCTGGTTAGTGCTATGAGGAGACTGGGGAGTAACAGAGAGGCAGGAGGGCCATGCTCGCAGTATAAGCTGGGTACACACTGCACGATCTGGTTAGTGCTATGGGGAGACTGGGGAGTAACAGAGAGGCAGGAGGGCCCTGCTCGCAGGATAAGCTGGGTACACACTGCACGATCTGGTTAGTGCTATGAGGAGACTGGGGAGTAACAGAGAGGAAGGAGGGCCCTGCTCGCAGTATAAGCTGGGTACACACTGCACGATCTGTTTAGTGCTATGAGGAGACTGGGGAGTAACAGAGAGGCAGGAGGGCCCTGCTCGCAGTATAAGCTGGGTACACACTGCACGATCTGGTTAGTGCTATGAGGAGACTGGGAAGTAACAGAGAGGCAGGAAGGCCCTGCTCGCAGTATAAGCTGGGTACACACTGCACGATCTGGTTAGTGCTATGAGGAGACTGGGGAATAACAGAGAGGCAGGAGGGCCCTGCTCGCAGTATAAGCTGGGTACACACTGCATGATCTGGTTAGTGCTATGAGGAGACTGGGAAGTAACAGAGAGGCAGGAGGGCCCTGCTCACAGGAATAAGCTGGGTACACACTGCACGATCTGGTTAGTGCTATGGGGAGACTGGGGAGTAACAGAGAGGCAGGAGGGCCCTGCTTGCAGTATAAGCTGGGTACACACTGCACGATCTGGTTAGTGCTATGAGGAGACTGGGGAGTAACAGAGAGGCAGGAGGGCCCTGCTCGCAGGATAAGCTGGGTACACACTGCACAATCTGGTTAGTGCTATGAGGAGACTGGGGAGTAACAGAGAGGCAGGAGGGCCCTGCTCACAGTATAAGCTGGGTACACACTGCACGATCTGGTTAGTGCTATGAGGAAACTGGGGAGTAACAGAGAGGCAGGAGGGCCCTGCTCACAGTATAAGCTGGGTACACACTGCACGATCTGGTTAGTGCTATGAGGAGACTGGGGAGTAACAGAGCGGCAGGAGGGCCCTGCTCGCAGTATAAGCTGGGTACACACTGCACGATCTGGTTAGTGCTATGAGGTGACTGCGGAGTAACAGAGAGGCCGGAGGGCCCTGCTCACAGTATAAGCTGGGTACACACTGCACGATCTGGTTAGTGCTATGAGGAGACTGGGGAGTAACAGAGAGGCAGGAGAGCCCTGCTCACAGTATAAGCTGGGTACACACTGCACGATCTGGTTAGTGCTATGAGGAGACTGGGGAGTAACAGAGAGGCAGGGGGGCCCTGCTCACAGTATAAGCTGGGTACACACTGCACGATCTGGTTAGTGGTATGAGGAGACTGGGGAGTTTTAGAGAGGCAGGAGGGCCCTGCTCACAGGATAAAGCTGGGTTACACACTGCACGATCTGGTTAGTGCTATGAGGAGACTGGGGAGTAACAGAGAGGCAGGAGGGCCCTGCTCGCAGGATAAGCTGGGTACACATTGCTCGATCTGGTTATTGCTATGAGGACACTGGGGTGTAACAGAGAGGCAGGAGGGCCCTGCTCGCAGTATAAACTGGGTACACATTCCACGATCTGGTTAGTGCTATGAGGAGACTGGGGAGTAACAGAGAGGCAGGAGGGCCCTGCTCGCAGTATAAGCTGGGTACACACTGCACGATCTGGTTAGTGCTATGAGGAGTCTGGGGAGTAACAGAGAGGCAGGAGGGCCCTGCTCGCAGTATAAGCTGGGTACACACTGCACGATCTGGTTAGTGCTATGGGGAGACTGGGGAGTAACAGAGAGGCAGGAGGGCCCTGCTCGCAGTATAAGCTGGGTACACACTGCACAATCTGGTTAGTACTATGAGGAGACAGGGGAGTAACAGAGAGGCAGGAGGGCCCTGCTCACAGTATAAGCTGGGTACACACTGCACGATCTGGTTAGTGCTATGAGGAGACTGGGGAGTAACAGAGAGGCAGGAGGGCCCTGCTCGCAGTATAAGCTGGGTACACACTGCACGATCTGGTTAGTGCTATGGGGAGACTGGGGAGTAACAGAGAGGCAGGAGGGCCCTGCTCGCAGGATAAGCTGGGTACACACTGCATGATCTGGTTAGTGCTATGAGGAGACTGGGGAGTAACAGAGAGGCAGGAGGGCCCTGCTCACAGGAATAAGCTGGGTACACACTGCATGATCTGGTTAGTGCTATGAGGAGACTGGGGAGTAACAGAGAGGCAGGAGGGCCCTGCTCACAGGAATAAGCTGGGTACACACTGCACGATCTGGTTAGTGCTATGAGGAGACTGGGGAATAACAGAGAGGAAGGAGGGCCCTGCTCGCAGTATAAGCTGTGTACACACTGCACGATCTGGTTAGTGCTATGAGGAGACGGGGGAGTCACAGAAAGGCAGGAGGGCCCTGCTCACAGTATAAGCTGGGTACACACTGCATGATCTGGTTAGTGCTATGAGGAGACTGGGGAGTAACAGAGAGGGAGGAGGGCCCTGCTCGCAGTATAAGCTGGGTACACACTGCACGATCTGGTTAGTGCTATGAGGAGACTGGGGAGTAACAGAGAGGCAGGAGGGCCCTGCTCGCAGTATAAGCTGGGTACACACTGCATGATCTGGTTAGTGCTATGAGGAGACTGGGAAGTAACAGAGAGGCAGGAGGGCCCTGCTCACAGGAATAAGCTGGGTACACACTGCACGATCTGGTTAGTGCTATGGGGAGACTGGGGAGTAACAGAGAGGCAGGAGGGCCCTGCTCGCAGGATAAGCTGGGTACACACTGCACGATCTGGTTAGTGCTATGAGGAGACTGGGGAGTAACAGAGAGGCAGGAGGGCCCTGCTCACAGTATAAGCTGGGTACACACTGCACGATCTGGTTAGTGCTATGAGGAGACTGGGGAGTAACAGAGAGGCAGGAGGGCCCTGCTCACAGTATAAGCTGGGTACACACTGCACGATCTGGTTAGTGCTTTGAGGAGACTGGGGAGTCACAGAAAGGCAGGAGGGCCCTGCTCACAGTATAAGCTGGGTACACACTGCACGATCAGGTCAGCGCTATGGGGAGACTGGGGAGTAACAGAGAGGCAGGAGGGCCCTGCTCGCAGTATAAGCTGGGAACACACTGCACGATCTGGTTAGTGCTATGGGGAGACTGGGGAGTAACAGAGAGGCAGGAGGGCCCTGCTCGCAGTATAAGCTGGGTACACACTGCACGATCTGGTTAGTGCTATGAGGAGACTGGGGAGTAACAGAGAGGCAGGAGGGCCCTGCTCGCAGTATAAGCTGGGTACACACTGCATAATCTGGTTAGTGCTATGAGGAGACTGGGAAGTAACAGAGAGGCAGGAGGGTCCTGCTCACAGGAATAAGCTGGGTACACACTGCACGATCTGGTTAGTGCTATGGGGAGACTGGGGAGTAACAGAGAGGCAGGAGGGCCCTGCTCGCAGTATAAGCTGGGTACACACTGCACGATCTGGTTAGTGCTATGAGGAGACTGGGGAGTAACAGAGAGGCAGGAGGGCCCTGCTCGCAGGATAAGCTGGGTACACACTGCACGATCTGGTTAGTGCTATGAGGAGACTGGGGAGTAACAGAGTGGCAGGAGGGCCCTGCTCACAGTATAAGCTGGGTACACACTGCACGATCTGGTTAGTGCTATGAGGAGACTGGGGAGTAACAGAGAGGCAGGAGGGCCCTGCTCGCAGTATAAGCTGGGTACACACTGCACAATCTGGTTAGTACTATGAGGAGACTGGGGAGTAACAGAGAGGCAGGAGGTGCCCTGCTCGCAGTATAAGCTGGGTACACACTGCACAATCTGGTTAGTACTATGAGGAGACTGGGGAGTAACAGAGAGGCAGGAGGGCCCTGCTCACAGTATAAGCTGGGTACACACTGCACGATCTGGTTAGTGCTATGAGGAGACTGGGGAGTAACAGAGAGGCAGGAGGGCCCTGCTCACAGTATAAGCTGGGTACACACTGCACGGTCTGGTTAGTGCTATGAGGAGACTGGGGAGTAACAGAGAGGCAGGAGAGCCCTGCTCACAGTATAAGCTGGGTACACACTGCACGATCTGGTTAGTGCTATGAGGAGACTGGGAGTAACAGAGAGGCAGGAGGGCCCTGCTCACAGTATAAGCTGGGTACACACTGCACGATCTGGTTAGTGCTATGAAGAGACTGGGAGTAACAGAGAGGCAGGAGGGCCATGCTCGCAGTATAAGCTGGGTACACACTGCACGATCTGGTTAGTGCTATGAGGAGACTGGGGAGTAACAGAAAGGCAGGAGGGCCCTGCTCGCAGTATAAGCTGGGTACACACTGCACGATCTGGTTAGTGCTATGAGGTGACTGAGGAGTAACAGAGAGGCAGGAGGGCCCTGCTCGCAGTATAAGCTGGGTACACACTGCACGATCTGGTTAGTGGTATGAGGAGACTGGGGAGTAACAGAGAGGCAGGAGGGCCCTGCTCACAGGATAAAGCTGGGTTACACACTGCACGATCTTGTTAGTGCTATGAGGAGACTGGGGAGTAACAGAGTGGCAGGAGGGCCCTGCACGCAGGATAAGCTGGGTACACATTGCTCGATCTGGTTATTGCTATGAGGAGACTGGGGAGTAACAGAGAGGCAGGAGGGCCCTGCTCGCAGTATAAGCTGGGTACACATTGCACGATCTGGTTAGTGCTATGAGGAGACTGGGGAGTAACAGAGAGGCAGGAGGGCCCTGCTCGCAGTATAAGCTGGGTACACACTGCACGATCTGGTTAGTGCTATGAGGAGTCTGGGGAGTAACAGAGAGGCAGGAGGGCCCTGCTCACAGTATAAGCTGGGTACACACTGCACAATCTGGTTAGTGCTATGAGGAGACTGGGGAGTAACAGAGAGGCAGGAGGGCCCTGCTCGCAGTATAAGCTGGGTACACGCTGCACAATCTGGTTAGTGCTATGAGGAGACTGGGGAGTAACAGAGAGGCAGGAGGGCCCTGCTCGCAGTATAAGCTGGGTACACACTGCATGATCTGGTTAGTGCTGTGGGGAGACTGGGGAGTAACAGAGAGGCAGGAGGGCCCTGCTCGCAGTATAAGCTGGGTTCACACTGCACGATCTGGTTAGTGCTATGAGGAGACTGGGGAGTAACAGGTAGGCAGGATGGCCCTGCTCGCAGTATAAGCTGGGTACACACTGCACGATCTGGTTAGTGCTATGAGGTGACTGGGGGGTAACAGAGAGGCAGGAGGGCCCTGCTCGCAGTATAAGCTGGGTACACACTGCACGATCTGGTTAGTGCTATGAGGTGACTGGGGGGTAACAGAGAGGCAGGAGGGCCCTGCTCACAGGAATAAGCTGGGTACACACTGCACGATCTGGTTAGTGCTATGGGGAGACTGGGGAGTAACAGAGAGGCAGGAGGGCCCTGCTCGCAGTATAAGCTGGGTACACACTGCACGATCTGGTTAGTGCTATGAGGAGACTGGGGAGTAACAGAGAGGCCGGAGGGCCCTGCTCGCAGTATAACTGGGTACACACTGCACGATCTGGTTAGTGGTATGAGGAGACTGGGGAGTAACAGAGAGGCAGGAGGGCCCCGCTCGCAGTATAAGCTGGGTACACACTGCACGATCTGGTTAGTGGTATGAGGAGACTGGGGAGTAACAGAGAGGCAGGAGGGTCCTGCTCGCAGTATAAGCTGGGTACACACTGCACGATCTGGTTAGTGCTATGAGGAGACTGGGGAGTAACAGAGAGGAAGGAGAGCCCTGCTCACAGGATAAAGCTGGGTTACACACTGCACGATCTGGTTAGTGCTATGAGGAGACTGGGGAGTAACAGAGAGGCAGGAGGGCCCTGCTCGCAGTATAAGCTGGGTACACACTGCACGATCTGGTTAGTGGTATGAGGTGACTGCGGAGTAACAGAGAGGCAGGAGGGCCCTGCTCGCAGTATAAGCTGGGTACACACTGCACAATCTGGTTAGTGGTATGAGGAGACTGGGGAGTAACAGAGAGGCAGGAGGGCCCTGCTCGCAGTATAAGCTGGGTACACACTGCACGATCTGGTTAGTGGTATGAGGAGACTGGGGAGTAACAGAGAGGCAGGAGGGCCCTGCTCGCAGTATAAGCTGGGTACACATTGCACGATCTGGTTAGTGCTATGAGGAGACTGGGGAGTAACAGAGAGGCAGGAGGGCCCTGCTCGCAGTAGAAGCTGGGTACACACTGCACGATCTGGTTAGTGCTATGAGGAGACTGGGGAGTAACAGAGAGGCAGGAGGGCCCTGCTCGCAGTATAAGATGGGTACACACTGCACGATCTGGTTAGTGCTATAAGGAGACTGGGGAGTAACAGAGAGGCAAGAGGGCCCTGCTCACAGGAATAAGCTGGGTACACACTGCACGATCTGGTTAGTGCTATGAGGAGACTGGGGAGTAACAGAGAGGCAGGAGGGCCCTGCTCGCAGTATAAGCTGGGTACACACTGCACGATCTGGTTAGTGCTATGAGGTGACTGAGGATTAACAGAGAGGCAGGAGGGCCCTGCTCGCAGTATAAGCTGGGTACACACTGCACGATCTGGTTAGTGCTATGAGGAGACTGGGGAGTAACAGAGAGGCAGGAGGGCCCTGCTCACAGTATAAGCTGGTTACACACTGCACGATCTGGATAGTGCTATGAGGAGACTGGGGAGTAACAGAGAGGCAGGAGGGCCCTGCTCGCAGGATAAGCTGGGTACACATTACTCGATCTGGTTATTGCTATGAGGAGACTGGGGAGTAACAGAGAGGCAGGAGGGCCCTGCTCTCAGTATAAGCTGGGTACACATTGCACGATCTGGTTAGTGCTATGAGGAGACTGGGGAGTAACAGAGAGGCAGGAGGGCCCTGCCCGCAGGATAAGCTGGGTACACATTGCTCGATCTGGTTATTGCTATGAGGAGACTGGGGAGTAACAGAGAGGCAGGAGGGCCCTGCTCTCAGTATAAGCTGGGTACACATTGCACGATCTGGTTAGTGCTATGAGGAGACTGGGGAGTAACAGAGAGGCAGGAGGGCCCTGCTCGCAGTATAAGCTGGGTACACACTGCACAATCTGGTTAGTACTATGAGGAGACTGGGGAGTAACAGAGAGGCAGGAGGGCCCTGCTCACAGTATAAGCTGGGTACACACTGTACGATCTGGTTAGTGCTATGAGGAGACTGGGGAGTAACAGAGAGGCAGGAGGGCCATGCTCGCAGTATAAGCTGGGTACACACTGCACGATCTGGTTAGTGCTATGGGGAGACTGGGGAGTAACAGAGAGGCAGGAGGGCCCTGCTCACAGGATAAGCTGGGTACACACTGCACGATCTGGTTAGTGCTATGAGGAGACTGGGGAGTAACAGAGAGGAAGGAGGGCCCTGCTCGCAGTATAAGCTGGGTACACACTGCACGATCTGTTTAGTGCTATGAGGAGACTGGGGAGTAACAGAGAGGCAGGAGGGCCCTGCTCGCAGTATAAGCTGCGTACACACTGCACGATCTGGTTAGTGCTATGAGGAGACTGGGAAGTAACAGAGAGGCAGGAAGGCCCTGCTCGCAGTATAAGCTGGGTACACACTGCACGATCTGGTTAGTGCTATGAGGAGACTGGGGAATAACAGAGAGGCAGGAGGGCCCTGCTCGCAGTATAAGCTGGGTAGACACTGCATGATCTGGTTAGTGCTATGAGGAGACTAGGAAGTAACAGAGAGGCAGGAGGGCCCTGCTCACAGGAATAAGCTGGGTACACACTGCACGATCTGGTTAGTGCTATGGGGAGACTGGGGAGTAACAGAGAGGCAGGAGGGCCCTGCTTGCAGTATAAGCTGGGTACACACTGCACGATCTGGTTAGTGCTATGAGGAGACTGGGGAGTAACAGAGAGGCAGGAGGGCCCTGCTCGCAGGATAAGCTGGGTACACACTGCACGATCTGGTTAGTGCTATGAGGAGACTGGGGAGTAACAGAGAGGCAGGAGGGCCCTGCTCACAGTATAAGCTGGGTACACACTGCACGATCTGGTTAGTGCTATGAGGAGACTGGGGAGTAACAGAGAGGCAGGAGGGCCCTGCTCACAGTATAAGCTGGGTACACACTGCACGATCTGGTTAGTGCTATGAGGAGACTGGGGAGTAACAGAGCGGCAGGAGGGGCCTGCTCACAGTATAAGCTGTGTACACACTGCACCGTCTGGTTAGTGCTATGAGGAGACTGGGGAGTAACAGAGAGGCAGGAGAGCCCTGCTCACAGTATAAGCTGGGTACACACTGCACGATCTGGTTAGTGCTATGAGGATACTGGGGAGTAACAGAGAGGCAGGAGGGCCCTGCTCACAGTATAAGCTGGGTACACACTGCACGATCTGGTTAGTGCTATGAGGAGAATGGGGAGTAACAGAGAGGCAGGAGGGCCCTGCTCACAGTATAAGCTGGGTACACACTGCACGATCTGGTTAGTGCTATGAGGAGACTGGGGAGTAACAGAGAGGCAGGAGGGCCCTGCTCGCAGTATAAGCTGGGTACACACTGCACGATCTGGTTAGTGGTATGAGGAGACTGGGGAGTTTTAGAGAGGCAGGAGGGCCCTGCTCACAGGATAAAGCTGGGTTACACACTGCACGATCTGGTTAGTGCTATGAGGAGACTGGGGAGTAACAGAGAGGCAGGAGGGCCCTGCTCGCAGGATAAGCTGGGTACACATTGCTCGATCTGGTTATTGCTATGAGGACACTGGGGTGTAACAGAGAGGCAGGAGGGCCCTGCTCGCAGTATAAACTGGGTACACATTCCACGATCTGGTTAGTGCTATGAGGAGACTGGGGAGTAACAGAGAGGCAGGAGGGCCCTGCTCGCAGTATAAGCTGGGTACACACTGCACGATCTGGTTAGTGCTATGAGGAGTCTGGGGAGTAACAGAGAGGCAGGAGGGCCCTGCTCGCAGTATAAGCTGGGTACACACTGCACGATCTGGTTAGTGCTATGGGGAGACTGGGGAGTAACAGAGAGGCAGGAGGGCCCTGCTCGCAGTATAAGCTGGGTACACACTGCACGATCTGGTTAGTGCTATGAGGTGACTGAGGAGTAACAGAGAGGCAGGAGGGCCCTGCTCACAGTATAAGCTGGGTATACACTGCACGATCTGGTTAGTGCTATGAGGTGACTGGGGAGTAACAGAGAGGCAGGAGGACCCTGCTCGCAGTATAAGCTGGGTACACACTGCACGATCTGGTTAGTGCTATGAGGTGACTGAGGCGTAACAGAGAGGCAGGAGGGCCCTGCTCGCAGTATAAGCTGGGTACACACTGCACGATCTGGTTAGTGCTATGAGGAGACTGGGGAATAACAGAGAGGAAGGAGGGCCCTGCTCGCAGTATAAGCTGGGTACACACTGCACGATCTGTTTAGTGCTATGAGGAGACTGGGGAGTAACAGAGAGGCAGGAGGGCCCTGCTCGCAGTATAAGCTGGGTACACACTGCACGATCTGATTAGTGCTATGAGGAGACTGGGGAGTAACAGAGAGGCAGGAGGGCCCTGCTCGCAGTATAAGCTGGGTACACACTGCACGATCTGGTTAGTGCTATGAGGAGACTGGGGAATAACAGAGAGGCAGGAGGGCCCTGCTCGCAGTATAAGCTGGGTACACACTGCATGATCTGGTTAGTGCTATGAGGAGACTGGGAAGTAACAGAGAGGCAGGAGGGCCCTGCTCACAGGAATAAGCTGGGTACACACTGCACGATCTGGTTAGTGCTATGGGGAGACTGGGGAGTAACAGAGAGGCAGGAGGGCCCTACTCGCAGTATAAGCTGGGTACACACTGCACGATCTGGTTAGTGCTATGAGGTGACTTGTGAGTAACAGAGAGGCAGGAGGGCCCTGCTCGCAGTATAAGCTTGGTACACACTGCACGATCTGTTTAGTGCTATGAGGAGACTGGGGAGTCACAGAAAGGCAGGAGGGCCCTGCTCACATTATAAGCTGGGTACACACTGCACGATCAGGTTAGTGCTAAGGGGAGACTGGGGAGTAACAGAGAGGCAGGAGGGCCCTGCTCGCAGTATAAGCTGGGTACACACTGCACGATCAGGTTAGTGCTATGGGGAGACTGGGGAGTAACAGAGAGGCAGGAGGGCCCTGCTCGCAGTATAAGCAGGGAACACACTGCACAATCTGGTTAGTGCTATGGGGAGACTGGGGAGTAACAGAGAGGCAGGAGGGCCCTGCTCACAGTATAAGCTGGGTACACACTGCACGATCTGGTTAGTGCTATGGGGAGACTGGGGAGTAACAGAGAGGCAGGAGGGCCCTGCTCACAGTATAAGCTGGGTACACACTGCACGATCTGGTTAGTGCTATGTGGAGACTGGGGAGTAACAGAGAGGCAAGAGGGCCCTTCTCGCAGGATAAGCTGGGTACACACTGCATGATCTGGTTAGTGCTATGAGGAGACTGGGGAGTAACAGAGAGGCAGGAGGGCCCTGCTCGCAGGATAAGCTGTGTGCACACTGCATGATCTGGTTAGTTCTATGAGGAGACTGGGGAGTAACAGAGAGGCAGGAGGGCCCTGCTCACAGGAATAAGCTGGGTACACACTGCACGATCTGGTTAGTGCTATGAGGAGACTGGGGAGTAACAGAGAGGCAGGAGGGCCCTGCTCGCAGTATAAGCTGGGTACACACTGCACGATCTGATTAGTGCTATGAGGAGACTGGGGAATAACAGAGAGGGAGGAGGGCCCTGCACGCAGGATAAGCTGGGTACACATTGCTCGATCTGGTTATTGCTATGAGGAGACTGGGGAGTAACAGAGAGGCAGGAGGGCCCTGCTCGCAGTATAAGCTGGGTACACATTGCACGATCTGGTTAGTGCTATGAGGAGACTGGGGAGTAACAGAGAGGCAGGAGGGCCCTGCTCGCAGTATAAGCTGGGTACACACTGCACGATCTGGTTAGTGCTATGAGGAGTCTGGGGAGTAACAGAGAGGCAGGAGGGCCCTGCTCACAGTATAAGCTGGGTACACACTGCACGATCTGGTTAGTGCTATGAGGAGACTGGGGAGTAACAGAGAGGCAGGAGGGCCCTGCTCGCAGTATAAGCTGGGTACACGCTGCACAATCTGGTTAGTGCTATGAGGAGACTGGGGAGTAACAGAGAGGCAGGAGGGCCCTGCTCGCAGTATAAGCTGGGTACACACTGCATGATCTGGTTAGTGCTATGGGGAGACTGGGAAGTAACACAGAGGCAGGAGGGCCCTGCTCGCAGTATAAGCTGGGTTCACACTGCACGATCTGGTTAGTGCTATGAGGAGACTGGGGAGTAACAGGTAGGCAGGATGGCCCTGCTCGCAGTATAAGCTGGGTACACACTGCACGATCTGGTTAGTGCTATGAGGTGACTGGGGGGTAACAGAGAGGCAGGAGGGCCCTGCTCGCAGTATAAGCTGGGTACACACTGCACGATCTGGTTAGTGCTATGAGGTGACTGGGGGGTAACAGAGAGGCAGGAGGGCCCTGCTCACAGGAATAAGCTGGGTACACACTGCACGATCTGGTTAGTGCTATGAGGAGACTGGGGAGTAACAGAGAGGCAGGAGGGCCCTGCTCGCAGTATAAGCTGGGTACACACTGCACAATCTGGTTAGTGCTATGAGGTGACTGAGGAGTAACAGAGAGGCCGGAGGGCCCTGCTCGCAGTATAACTGGGTACACACTGCACGATCTGGTTAGTGGTACTGGGGAGTAACAGAGAGGCAGGAGGGCCCCGCTCGCAGTATAAGCTGGGTACACACTGCACGATCTGGTTAGTGGTATGAGGAGACTGGGGAGTAACAGAGAGGCAGGAGGGCCCTGCTCGCAGTATAAGCTGGGTACACACTGCACGATCTGGTTAGTGCTATGAGGAGACTGGGGAGTAACAGAGAGGAAGGAGATCCCTGCTCACAGGATAAAGCTGGGTTACACACTGCACGATCTGGTTAGTGCTATGAGGAGACTGGGGAGTAACAGAGAGGCAGGAGGGCCCTGCTCGCAGTATAAGCTGGGTACACACTGCACGATCTGGTTAGTGGTATGAGGTGACTGCGGAGTAACAGAGAGGCAGGAGGGCCCTGCTCGCAGTATAAGCTGGGTACACACTGCACAATCTGGTTAGTGGTATGAGGAGACTGGGGAGTAACAGAGAGGCAGGAGGGCCCTGCTCGCAGTATAAGCTGGGTACACACTGCACGATCTGGTTAGTGGTATGAGGAGACTGGGGAGTAACAGAGAGGCAGGAGGGCCCTGCTCGCAGTATAAGCTGGGTACACATTGCACGATCTGGTTAGTGCTATGAGGAGACTGGGGAGTAACAGAGAGGCAGGAGGGCCCTGCTCGCAGTAGAAGCTGGGTACACACTGCACGATCTGGTTAGTGCTATGAGGAGACTGGGGAGTAACAGAGAGGCAGGAGGGCCCTGCTCGCAGGATAAGCTGGGTACACACTGCACGATCTGGTTAGTGCTATGAGGTGACTGAGGATTAACAGAGAGGCAGGAGGGCCCTGCTCGCAGTATAAGCTGGGTACACACTGCACGATCTGGTTAGTGCTATGAGGAGACTGGGGAGTAACAGAGAGGCAGGAGGGCCCTGCTCACAGTATAAGCTGGTTACACACTGCACGATCTGGATAGTGCTATGAGGAGACTGGGGAGTAACAGAGAGGCAGGAGGGCCCTGCTCGCAGGATAAGCTGGGTACACATTACTCGATCTGGTTATTGCTATGAGGAGACTGGGGAGTAACAGAGAGGGAGGAGGGCTCTGCTCTCAGTATAAGCTGGGTACACATTGCACGATCTGGTTAGTGCTATGAGGAGACTGGGGAGTAACAGAGAGGCAGGAGGGCCCTGCCCGCAGGATAAGCTGGGTACACATTGCTCGATCTGGTTATTGCTATGAGGAGACTGGGGAGTAACAGAGAGGCAGGAGGGCCCTGCTCTCAGTATAAGCTGGGTACACATTGCACGATCTGGTTAGTGCTATGAGGAGACTGGGGAGTAACAGAGAGGCAGGAGGGCCCTGCTCGCAGTATAAGCTGGGTACACACTGCACAATCTGGTTAGTACTATGAGGAGACTGGGGAGTAACAGAGAGGCAGGAGGGCCCTGCTCACAGTATAAGCTGGGTACACACTGTACGATCTGGTTAGTGCTATGAGGAGACTGGGGAGTAACAGAGAGGCAGGAGGGCCATGCTCGCAGTATAAGCTGGGTACACACTGCACGATCTGGTTAGTGCTATGGGGAGACTGGGGAGTAACAGAGAGGCAGGAGGGCCCTGCTCGCAGGATAAGCTGGGTACACACTGCATGATCTGGTTAGTGCTATGAGGAGACTGGGGAGTAACAGAGAGGCAGGAGGGCCCTGCTCACAGGAATAAGCTGGGTACACACTGCACGATCTGGTTAGTGCTATGAGGAGACTGGGGAGTAACAGAGAGGAAGGAGGGCCCTGCTCGCAGTATAAGCTGGGTACACACTGCACGATCTGTTTAGTGCTATGAGGAGACTGGGGAGTAACAGAGAGGCAGGAGGGCCCTGCTCGCAGTATAAGCTGGGTACACACTGCACGATCTGGTTAGTGCTATGAGGAGACTGGGAAGTAACAGAGAGGCAGGAAGGCCCTGCTCGCAGTATAAGCTGGGTACACACTGCACGATCTGGTTAGTGCTATGAGGAGACTGGGGAATAACAGAGAGGCAGGAGGGCCCTGCTCGCAGTATAAGCTGGGTACACACTGCATGATCTGGTTAGTGCTATGAGGAGACTGGGAAGTAACAGAGAGGCAGGAGGGCCCTGCTCACAGGAATAAGCTGGGTACACACTGCACGATCTGGTTAGTGCTATGGGGAGACTGGGGAGTAACAGAGAGGCAGGAGGGCCCTGCTTGCAGTATAAGCTGGGTACACACTGCACGATCTGGTTAGTGCTATGAGGAGACTGGGGAGTAACAGAGAGGCAGGAGGGCCCTGCTCGCAGGATAAGCTGGGTACACACTGCACGATCTGGTTAGTGCTATGAGGAGACTGGGGAGTAACAGAGAGGCAGGAGGGCCCTGCTCACAGTATAAGCTGGGTACACACTGCACGATCTGGTTAGTGCTATGAGGAGACTGGGGAGTAACAGAGCGGCAGGAGGGGCCTGCTCACAGTATAAGCTGGGTACACACTGCACCGTCTGGTTAGTGCTATGAGGAGACTGGGGAGTAACAGAGAGGCAGGAGAGCCCTGCTCACAGTATAAGCTGGGTACACACTGCACGATCTGGTTAGTGCTATGAGGATACTGGGGAGTAACAGAGAGGCAGGAGGGCCCTGCTCACAGTATAAGCTGGGTACACACTGCACGATCTGGTTAGTGCTATGAGGAGACTGGGGAGTAACAGAGAGGCAGGGGGGCCCTGCTCACAGTATAAGCTGGGTACACACTGCACGATCTGGTTAGTGGTATGAGGAGACTGGGGAGTTTTAGAGAGGCAGGAGGGCCCTGCTCACAGAATAAAGCTGGGTTACACACTGCACGATCTGGTTAGTGCTATGAGGAGACTGGGGAGTAACAGAGAGGCAGGAGGGCCCTGCTCGCAGGATAAGCTGGGTACACATTGCTCGATCTGGTTATTGCTATGAGGACACTGGGGTGTAACAGAGAGGCAGGAGGGCCCTGCTCGCAGTATAAACTGGGTACACATTCCACGATCTGGTTAGTGCTATGAGGAGACTGGGGAGTAACAGAGAGGCAGGAGGGCCCTGCTCGCAGTATAAGCTGGGTACACACTGCACGATCTGGTTAGTGCTATGAGGAGTCTGGGGAGTAACAGAGAGGCAGGAGGGCCCTGCTCGCAGTATAAGCTGGGTACACACTGCACGATCTGGTTAGTGCTATGGGGAGACTGGGGAGTAACAGAGAGGCAGGAGGGCCCTGCTCGCAGTATAAGCTGGGTACACACTGCACGATCTGGTTAGTGCTATGAGGTGACTGAGGAGTAACAGAGAGGCAGGAGGGCCCTGCTCACAGTATAAGCTGGGTATACACTGCACAATCTGGTTAGTGCTATGAGGTGACTGGGGAGTAACAGAGAGGCAGGAGGGCCCTGCTCGCAGTATAAGCTGGGTACACACTGCACGATCTGGTTAGTGCTATGAGGTGACTGAGGCGTAACAGAGAGGCAGGAGGGCCCTGCTCGCAGTATAAGCTGGGTACACACTGCACGATCTGGTTAGTGCTATGAGGAGACTGGGGAATAACAGAGAGGAAGGAGGGCCCTGCTCGCAGTATAAGCTGGGTACACACTGCACGATCTGTTTAGTGCTATGAGGAGACTGGGGAGTAACAGAGAGGCAGGAGGGCCCTGCTCGCAGTATAAGCTGGGTACACACTGCACGATCTGATTAGTGCTATGAGGAGACTGGGGAGTAACAGAGAGGCAGGAGGGCCCTGCTCGCAGTATAAGCTGGGTACACACTGCACGATCTGGTTAGTGCTATGAGGAGACTGGGGAATAACAGAGAGGCAGGAGGGCCCTGCTCGCAGTATAAGCTGGGTACACACTGCATGATCTGGTTAGTGCTATGAGGAGACTGGGAAGTAACAGAGAGGCAGGAGGGCCCTGCTCACAGGAATAAGCTGGGTACACACTGCACGATCTGGTTAGTGCTATGGGGAGACTGGGGAGTAACAGAGAGGCAGGAGGGCCCTACTCGCAGTATAAGCTGGGTACACACTGCACGATCTGGTTAGTGCTATCATGTGACTTGTGAGTAACAGAGAGGCAGGAGGGCCCTGCTCGCAGTATAAGCTTGGTACACACTGCACGATCTGTTTAGTGCTATGAGGAGACTGGGGAGTCACAGAAAGGCAGGAGGGCCCTGCTCACATTATAAGCTGGGTACACACTGCACGATCAGGTTAGTGCTAAGGGGAGACTGGGGAGTAACAGAGAGGCAGGAGGGCCCTGCTCGCAGTATAAGCTGGGTACACACTGCACGATCAGGTTAGTGCTATGGGGAGACTGGGGAGTAACAGAGAGGCAGGAGGGCCCTGCTCGCAGTATAAGCAGGGAACACACTGCACAATCTGGTTAGTGCTATGGGGAGACTGGGGAGTAACAGAGAGGCAGGAGGGCCCTGCTCACAGTATAAGCTGGGTACACACTGCACGATCTGGTTAGTGCTATGTGGAGACTGGGGAGTAACAGAGAGGCAAGAGGGCCCTTCTCACAAGATAAGCTGGGTACACACTGCATGATCTGGTTAGTGCTATGAGGAGACTGGGGAGTAACAGAGAGGCAGGAGGGCCCTGCTCGCAGGATAAGCTGTGTGCACACTGCATGATCTGGTTAGTGCTATGAGGAGACTGGGGAGTAACAGAGAGGCAGGAGGGCCCTGCTCACAGGAATAAGCTGGGTACACACTGCACGATCTGGTTAGTGCTATGAGGAGACTGGGGAATAACAGAGAGGGAGGAGGGCCCTGCTCGCAGTATAAGCTGGGTACACACTGCACGATCTGATTAGTGCTATGAGGAGACTGGGGAGTAACAGAGAGGCAGGAGGGCCCTGCTCCCAGTATAAGCTGGGTACACACTGCACGATCTGGTTAGTGCTATGAGGAGACTGGGGAATAACAGAGAGGCAGGAGGGCCCTGCTCGCAGTATAAGCTGGGTACACACTGCATGATCTGGTTAGTGCTATGAGGAGACTGGGAAGTAACAGAGAGGCAGGAGGGCCCTGCTCACAGGAATAAGCTGGGTACACACTGCACGATCTTTTTAGTGCTATGGGGAGACTGGGGAGTAACAGAGAGGCAGGAGGGCCCTGCTCGCAGTATAAGCTGGGTACACACTGCACGATCTGGTTAGTGCTATGAGGAGACTGGGGAGTAACAGAGAGGCAGGAGGGCCCTGCTGACAGTATAAGCTGAGAACACCCTGCACGATCTGGTTAGTGCTATGAGGAGACTGGGGAGTAACAGAGAGGGAGGAGGGCCCTGCTCACAGTATAAGCTGGGTACACATTGCACGATCTGGTTAGTGCTATGAGGAGACTGGGGAGTAACAGAGAGGCAGGAGGGCCCTGCTCGCAGGATAAAGCTGGGTTACACACTGCACGATCTGGTTAGTGCTATGAGGAGACAGG
The DNA here is from genome assembly GCA_031769625.1 of Taudactylus pleione. Taxonomy (NCBI): domain Eukaryota; kingdom Metazoa; phylum Chordata; class Amphibia; order Anura; family Myobatrachidae; genus Taudactylus; species Taudactylus pleione. Next base: position 797,913 of record JAUIMM010001558.1, on the reverse strand, counting down.
GGAGTAACAGAGAGGCAGGAGGGCCCTGCTCGCAGTATAAGCTGGGTACACACTGCACGATCTGGTTAGTGCTAGGAGGAGACTGGGGAGTAACAGAGAGGCAGGAGGGCCCTGCTCGCAGTATAAGCTGGGTACACAGTGCACGATCTGGTTAGTGCTATGAGGTTACTGAGGAGTAACAGAGAGGCAGGAGGGCCCTGCTCACAGTATAAGCTGGGTACACACTGCACGATCTGGTTAGTGCTATGAGGAGACTGGGGAGTAACAGAGAGGCAGGAGGGCCCTGCTCACAGTATAAGCTGGGTACACACTGCACGGTCTGGTTAGTGCTATGAGGAGACTGGGGAGTAACAGAGAGACAGGAGAGCCCTGCTCACAGTATAAGCTGGGTACACACTGCACGATCTGGTTAGTGCTATGAGGAGACTGGGGTGTAACAGAGAGGCAGGAGGGCCCTGCTCACAGTATAAGCTGGGTACACACTGCACGATCTGGTTAGTGCTATGAAGAGACTGGGGAGTAACAGAGAGGCAGGAGGGCCATGCTCGCAGTATAAGCTGGGTACACACTGCACGATCTGGTTAGTGCTATGAGGAGACTGGGGAGTAACAGAGAGGTAGGAGGGCCCTGCTCGCAGTATAAGCTGGGTACACACTGCACGATCTGGTTAGTGCTATGAGGTGACTGAGGAGTAACAGAGAGGCAGGAGGGCCCTGCTCGCAGTATAAGCTGGGTACACACTGCACGATCTGGTTAGTGGTATGAGGAGACTGGGGAGTAACAGAGAGGCAGGAGGGCCCTGCTCACAGGATAAAGCTGGGTTACACACTGCACGATCTGGTTAGTGCTATGAGGAGACTGGGGAGTAACAGAGAGGCAGGAGGGCCCTGCTCGCAGTATAAGCTGGGTACACATTGCACGATCTGGTTAGTGCTATGAGGAGTCTGGGGAGTAACAGAGAGGCAGGAGGGCCCTGCTCGCAGTATAACTGGGTACACACTGCACGATCTGGTTACTGCTATGAGGAGACTGGGGAGTAACAGAGAGGCAGGAGGGCCCTGCTCGCAGTATAACTGGGTACACACTGCACGATCTGGTTAGTGCTATGAGGTGACTGGGGAGTAACAGAGAGGCAGGAGGGCCCTGCTCGCAGTATAAGCTGGGTACACACTGCACGATCTGGTTAGTGCTATGAGGTGACTGAGGAGTAACAGAGAGGCAGGAGGGCCCTGCTCGCAGTGTAAGCTGGGTACACACTGCACGATCTGGTTAGTGGTATGAGGAGAATGGGGAGTAACAGAGAGGCAGGAGGGCCCTGCTCGCAGGATTAAGCTGGGTACACACTGCACGATCTGGTTAGTGCTATGAGGAGACTGGGGAGTAACAGAGAGGCAGGAGGGCCCTGCTCGCAGGATTAAGCTGGGTACACACTGCACGATCTGGTTAGTGCTATGAGGAGACTGGGGAGTAACAGAGAGTCAGGAGGGCCCTGCTCGCAGTATAAGCTGGGTACACACTGCACGATCTGGTTAGTGGTATGAGGAGAATGGGGAGTAACAGAGAGGCAGGAGGGCCCTGCTCGCAGGATTAAGCTGGGTACACACTGCACAATCTGGTTTGTGCTATGAGGAGACTGGGGAGTAACAGAGAGGCAGGAGGGCCCTGCTCGCAGTATAAGCTGGGTACACACTGCACGATCTGGTTAGTGCTATGAGGAGACTGGGAAGTAACAGAGAGGCAGGAGGGCCCTGCTCGCAGTATAAGCTGGGTACACACTGCACAATCTGGTTAGTGCTATGAGGTGACTGAGGAGTAACAGAGAGGCAGGAGGGCCATGCTCGCAGGAATAAGCTGGGTACACACTGCACGATCTGGTGTACGACCGCTGATATGTAGTTCCCTGCTGGCAGATCTGAAGATGCGACGGACGGGAGCGCACAATGATGTGTACATACTGGATGATTTGTCGTCCTATATCGTCCAAAAAAATGACAAATCATCCAATATAAGGTCTGGTGCAGGGGGGGCCAAACTCGGTCCTCGAGAGCTACCAACAGTTCATGTTTTCCAGGTCTCCTCACAGGATCACAAGTGAAATAATTAGCTCCACCTGTGGATCTTTCAAAATGTGTCACTGAGTAATGATTACAGCTGTGCTCCTGCTGGGTGACCTGGGAAATGTGTCAGTGAGTAATGAGTACACCTGTACACCTGCTGGGTGACCTGGGAAATGTGTCAGTGAGTAATGAGTACACCTGTACACCTGCTGGGTGACCTGGGAAATGTGTCAGTGAGTAATGAGTACACCTGTACACCTGCTGGGTGACCTGGGAAATGTGTCAGTGAGTAATGAATTCACCTATACACCTCCTGGGTGACCTGGGAAATGTGTCAGTGAGTAATGATTACACCTGTGCTCCTGCTGGGTGACCTGGGAAATGTGTCAGTCAGTAATGAGTACACATGTGCTCCTGCTGGGTGACCTGGGAAATGTGTCAGTGAGTAATGATTACACCTGTGCACCTGCTGGATGACCTGGGAAATGTGTCAGTGAGTAATGAATACACCTGTGCACCTGCTGAGTGACCTAGAAATTGTGTCAGTGAGTAATGAGTACACCAGTGCTCCTGCTGGGTGACCTGGGTAATGTGTCAGCGAGTAATGAGTACACCTGTGCTCCTGCTGGGAGATTTTGGGAAATGTGTCAGTGAGTAATGATTACACCTTTACACCTGCTGGGTGACCTGGGAAATGTGTCAGTGAGTAATGAATTCACCTGTCCACCTGCTGGGTGACCTGGGAAATGTGTCAGTGAGTAATGAATACACCTGTGCTCCTTCTGGGTGACCTGGGAAATGTGTCAGTGAGTAATGAATTCACCTGTACACCTGCTGGGTGACCTGGGAAATGTGTCAGTGAGTAATGAATTCAGCTGTACACCTGCTAGGTGACCTGGGAAATGTGTCAGTGAGTAATGAATACACCTGTGCTCTTGGTGGGTGACCTGGGAAATGTGTCAGTGAGTAATGAGTACACCTGTACACCTGCTGGGTGACCTGGGAAATGTGTCAGTGAGTAATGAATTCACCTGTACACCTGCTGGGTGACCTGGGAAATGTGTCAGTGAGTAATGATTACACCTGTGCTCCTGCTGGGTGACCTGGGAAATGTGTCAGTGAATAATGAGAACATCTGTGCACCTGCTGTGTGACCTGGGAAATGTGTCAGTGAGTGAGGAATACACCTGTGCACGTGCTGGGTGACCTGAGAAATGTGTCAGTGAGTAATGATTACACCTGTACACCTGCTGGTGACCTGGGAAATGTGTCAGTGAGTAATGACTACACCTGTGCTCCTGGTGGGTGACCTGGGAAATGTGTCAGTGAGTAATGATTACACCTGTGCACCTGCTGGGTGACCTGGGAAATGTGTCAGTGAGTAATGACTACACCTGTGCTCCTGCTGTGTGACCTGGGAAATGTGTCAGTGAGTAATGATTACACCTGTACACCTGCTGGGTGACCTGGGAAATGTGTCACTGAGTAATGATTACACCTGTGCTCCTGCTGGGTGACCTGGGAAATGTGTCAGTGAGTAATGACTACACCTGTGCACCTTCTGGGTGACCTGGGAAATGTGTCAGTGAGTAATGATTACACCTGTGCACCTGCTGGGTGACCTGGGAAATGTGTCAGTGAGTAATGATTACACCTGTGCATCTGCTGGGTGACCTGGGAAATGTGTCAGTGAGTAATGATTACACCTGTGCTCCTGCTGGGTGACCTGGGAAATGTGTCAGTGAGTAATGATTACACCTGTGCACCTGCTGGATGACCTGGGAAATGTGTCAGTGAGTAATGAGTACACCTGTGCTCCTGCTGGGTAACCTGGGAAATGTGTCAGTGAGTAATGATTTCACCTGTGCACCTGCTGGGTGACCTGGGAAATGTGTCAGTGAGTAATGATTATACCTGTGCTCCTGCTCGGTGACCTGGGAAATGTGTCAGTGAGTTATGATTACACCTGCTGGATGACCTGGGATATGTGTCAGTGAGTAATGAGTACACCTGTGCACCTGCTGGGTGACCTGGGAAATGTGTCAGTGAGTAATGAATACATCTGTGCTCCTGCTAGGAGACCTGGGAAATGTGTCAGTGAGTAATGAATACACCTGTGCACCTGCTGGGTGACCTGGGAAATGTGTCAGTGAGTAATAAATACACCTGTGCACCTGCTGGGTGACCTGGAAAATGTGTCAGTGAGTAATGACTACACCTGTGCACCTGCTGGGTGACCTGGCAAATGTGTCAGTGAGTAATGAATACACCTGTGCACCTGTTGGGTGACCTGAGAAATGTGTCAGTGAGTAATGAATACACCTGTGCACCTGTTGGGTGACCTGAGAAATGTGTCAGTGAGTAATGATTACACCTGTACACCTGCTGGGTGACCTGGGAAATGTGTCAGTGAGTAATGAATTCACCTGTGCTCCTGCTGGGTGACCTGGGAAATGTGTCAGTGAGTAATGATTACACCTGTGCTCCTGCTGGGTGACGTGGGAAATGTGTCAGTGAGTAATGATTACACCTGTGCTCCTGCTGGGTGACCTGGGAAATGTGTCAGTGAGTAATGATTACACCTGTGCACCTGCTGGGTGACCTGGGAAATGTGTCAGTGAGTAATGAATACACCTGTGCACCTGCTGGGTGACCTGGGAAATGTGTCAGTGAGTAATGAATTCACCTGTACACCTGCTAGGTGACCTGGGAAATGTGTCAGTGAGTAATGAATACACCTGTGCTCCTGCTGGGTGACCTGGGAAATGTGTCAGTGAGTAATGAGTACACCTGTACACCTGCTGGGTGACCTGGGAAATGTGTCAGTGAGTAATGAATTCACCTGTACACCTGCTGGGTGACCTGGGAAATGTGTCAGTGAGTAATGATTACACCTGTGCTCCTGCTGGGTGACCTGGGAAATGTGTCAGTGAATAATGAGAACATCTGTGCACCTGCTGTGTGACCTGGGAAATGTGTCAGTGAGTGAGGAATACACCTGTGCACGTGCTGGGTGACCTGGGAAATGTGTCAGTGAGTAATGATTACACCTGTACACCTGCTGGTGACCTGGGAAATGTGTCAGTGAGTAATGACTACACCTGTGCTCCCGGTGGGTGACCTGGGAAATGTGTCAGTGAGTAATGATTACACCTGTGCACCTGCTGGGTGACCTGGGAAATGTGTCAGTGAGTAATGACTACACCTGTGCTCCTGCTGTGTGACCTGGGAAATGTGTCAGTGAGTAATGATTACACCTGTACACCTGCTGGGTGACCTGGGAAATGTGTCACTGAGTAATGATTACACCTGTGCTCCTGCTGGGTGACCTGGGAAATGTGTCAGTGAGTAATGACTACACCTGTGCACCTTCTGGGTGACCTGGGAAATGTGTCAGTGAGTAATGATTACAACTGTGCACCTGCTGGGTGACCTGGGAAATGTGTCAGTGAGTAATGACTACACCTGTGCTCCTGCTGTGTGACCTGGGAAATGTGTCAGTGAGTAATGATTACACCTGTACACCTGCTGGGTGACCTGGGAAATGTGTCACTGAGTAATGATTACACCTGTGCTCCTGCTGGGTGACCTGGGAAATGTGTCAGTGAGTAATGACTACACCTGTGCACCTTCTGGGTGACCTGGGAAATGTGTCAGTGAGTAATGATTACACCTGTGCACCTGCTGGGTGACCTGGGAAATGTGTCAGTGAGTAATGATTACACCTGTGCATCTGCTGGGTGACCTGGGAAATGTGTCAGTGAGTAATGATTACACCTGTGCTCCTGCTGGGTGACCTGGGAAATGTGTCAGTGAGTAATGATTACACCTGTGCACCTGCTGGATGACCTGGGAAATGTGTCAGTGAGTAATGAGTACACCTGTGCTCCTGCTGGGTAACCTGGGAAATGTGTCAGTGAGTAATGATTTCACCTGTGCACCTGCTGGGTGACCTGGGAAATGTGTCAGTGAGTAATGATTATACCTGTGCTCCTGCTCGGTGACCTGGGAAATGTGTCAGTGAGTTATGATTACACCTGCTGGATGACCTGGGATATGTGTCAGTGAGTAATGAGTACACCTGTGCACCTGCTGGGTGACCTGGGAAATGTGTCAGTGAGTAATGAATACATCTGTGCTCCTGCTAGGAGACCTGGGAAATGTGTCAGTGAGTAATGAATACACCTGTGCACCTGCTGGGTGACCTGGGAAATGTGTCAGTGAGTAATAAATACACCTGTGCACCTGCTGGGTGACCTGGAAAATGTGTCAGTGAGTAATGACTACACCTGTGCACCTGCTGGGTGACCTGGCAAATGTGTCAGTGAGTAATGAATACACCTGTGCACCTGTTGGGTGACCTGAGAAATGTGTCAGTGAGTAATGAATACACCTGTGCACCTGTTGGGTGACCTGAGAAATGTGTCAGTGAGTAATGATTACACCTGTACACCTGCTGGGTGACCTGGGAAATGTGTCAGTGAGTAATGAATTCACCTGTGCTCCTGCTGGGTGACCTGGGAAATGTGTCAGTGAGTAATGATTACACCTGTGCTCCTGCTGGGTGACGTGGGAAATGTGTCAGTGAGTAATGATTACACCTGTGCTCCTGCTGGGTGACCTGGGAAATGTGTCAGTGAGTAATGATTACACCTGTGCACCTGCTGGGTGACCTGGGAAATGTGTCAGTGAGTAATGAATACACCTGTGCACCTGCTGGGTGACCTGGGAAATGTGTCAGTGAGTAATGAATTCACCTGTACACCTGCTAGGTGACCTGGGAAATGTGTCAGTGAGTAATGAATACACCTGTGCTCCTGCTGGGTGACCTGGGAAATGTGTCAGTGAGTAATGAGTACACCTGTACACCTGCTGGGTGACCTGGGAAATGTGTCAGTGAGTAATGAATTCACCTGTACACCTGCTGGGTGACCTGGGAAATGTGTCAGTGAGTAATGATTACACCTGTGCTCCTGCTGGGTGACCTGGGAAATGTGTCAGTGAATAATGAGAACATCTGTGCACCTGCTGTGTGACCTGGGAAATGTGTCAGTGAGTGAGGAATACACCTGTGCACGTGCTGGGTGACCTGGGAAATGTGTCAGTGAGTAATGATTACACCTGTACACCTGCTGGTGACCTGGGAAATGTGTCAGTGAGTAATGACTACACCTGTGCTCCCGGTGGGTGACCTGGGAAATGTGTCAGTGAGTAATGATTACACCTGTGCACCTGCTGGGTGACCTGGGAAATGTGTCAGTGAGTAATGACTACACCTGTGCTCCTGCTGTGTGACCTGGGAAATGTGTCAGTGAGTAATGATTACACCTGTACACCTGCTGGGTGACCTGGGAAATGTGTCACTGAGTAATGATTACACCTGTGCTCCTGCTGGGTGACCTGGGAAATGTGTCAGTGAGTAATGACTACACCTGTGCACCTTCTGGGTGACCTGGGAAATGTGTCAGTGAGTAATGATTACAACTGTGCACCTGCTGGGTGACCTGGGAAATGTGTCAGTGAGTAATGATTACACCTGTGCACCTGCTGGGTGACCTGGGAAATGTGTCAGTGAGTAATGATTACACCTGTGCTCCTGCTGGGTGACCTGGGAAATGTGTCAGTGAGTAATGACTACATCTGTGCACCTGCTGGGTGACCTGGGAAATGTGTCAGTGAGTAATGATTACACCTGTGCACCTGCTGGATGACCTGGGAAATGTGTCAGTGAGTAATGAGTACACCTGTGCTCCTGCTGGGCAACCTGGGAAATGTGTCAGTGAGTAATGATTTCACCTGTGCACCTGCTGGGTGACCTGGGAAATGTGTCAGTGAGTAATGATTATACCTGTGCTCCTGCTCGGTGACCTGGGAAATGTGTCAGTGAGTTATGATTACACCTGCTGGGTGACCTGGGAAATGTGTCAGTGAGTAATGATTATACCTGTGCTCCTGCTCGGTGACCTGGGAAATGTGTCAGTGAGTTATGATTACACCTGCTGGGTGACCTGGGAAATGTGTCAGTGAGTAATGAATACATCTGTGCTCCTGCTAGGAGACCTGGGAAATGTGTCAGTGAGTAATGAATACACCTGTGCTCCTGCTGGGTGACCTGGGAAATGTGTCAGTGAGTAATAAATACACCTGTGCACCTGCTGGGTGACCTGGGAAATGTGTCAGTGAGTAATGATTACACCTGTGCTCCTGCTGGGTGATGTGGGAAATGTGTCAGTGAGTAATGATTACACCTGTGCTCCTGCTGGGTGACCTGGGAAATGTGTCAGTGAGTAATGATTACACATGTGCTCCTGCTGGGTGACCTGGGAAATGTGTCAGTGAGTAATGATTACACCTGTGCACCTGCTGGGTGACCTTGGAAATGTGTCAGTGAGTAATGAATACACCTGTGCACCTGCTGGGTGACCTGGAAATTGTGTCAGTGAGTAATGAGTACACCTGTGCTCCTGCTGGGTGACCTGGGTAATGTGTCAGCGAGTAATGAGTACACCTGTGCTCCTGCTGGGAGATTTTGGGAAATGTGTCAGTGAGTAATGATTACACCTTTACACCTGCTGGGTGACCTGGGAAATGTGTCAGTGAGTAATGAATTCACCTGTCCACCTGCTGGGTGACCTGGGAAATGTGTCAGTGAGTAATGAATACACCTGTGCTCCTTCTGGGTGACCTGGGAAATGTGTCAGTGAGTAATGAATTCACCTGTACACCTGCTGGGTGACCTGGGAAATGTGTCAGTGAGTAATGAATTCACCTGTACACCTGCTAGGTGACCTGGGAAATGTGTCAGTGAGTAATGAATACACCTGTGCTCCTGCTGGGTGACCTGGGAAATGTGTCAGTGAGTAATGAGTACACCTGTACACCTGCTGGGTGACCTGGGAAATGTGTCAGTGAGTAATGAATTCACCTGTACACCTGCTGGGTGACCTGGGAAATGTGTCAGTGAGTAATGATTACACCTGTGCTCCTGCTGGGTGACCTGGGAAATGTGTCATTGAATAATGAGAACATCTGTGCACCTGCTGTGTGACCTGGGAAATGTGTCAGTGAGTGAGGAATACACCTGTGCACGTGCTGGGTGACCTGGGAAATGTGTCAGTGAGTAATGATTACACCTGTACACCTGCTGGTGACCTGGGAAATGTGTCAGTGAGTAATGACTACACCTGTGCTCCTGGTGGGTGACCTGAGAAATGTGTCAGTGAGTAATGATTACACCTGTGCACCTGCTGGGTGACCTGGGAAATGTGTCAGTGAGTAATGACTACACCTGTGCTCCTGCTGTGTGACCTGGGAAATGTGTCAGTGAGTAATGATTACACCTGTACACCTGCTGGGTGACCTGGGAAATGTGTCACTGAGTAATGATTACACCTGTGCTCCTGCTGGGTGACCTGGGAAATGTGTCAGTGAGTAATGACTACACCTGTGCACCTTCTGGGTGACCTGGGAAATGTGTCAGTGAGTAATGATTACACCTGTGCACCTGCTGGGTGACCTGGGAAATGTGTCAGTGAGTAATGATTACACCTGTGCACCTGCTGGGTGACCTGGGAAATGTGTCAGTGAGTAATGATTACACCTGTGCTCCTGCTGGGTGACCTGGGAAATGTGTCAGTGAGTAATGACTACATCTGTGCACCTGCTGGGTGACCTGGGAAATGTGTCAGTGAGTAATGATTACACCTGTGCACCTGCTGGATGACCTGGGAAATGTGTCAGTGAGTAATGAGTACACCTGTGCTCCTGCTGGGTAACCTGGGAAATGTGTCAGTGAGTAATGATTTCACCTGTGCACCTGCTGGGTGACCTGGGAAATGTGTCAGTGAGTAATGATTATACCTGTGCTCCTGCTCGGTGACCTGGGAAATGTGTCAGTGAGTTATGATTACACCTGCTGGGTGACCTGGGAAATGTGTCAGTGAGTAATGATTATACCTGTGCTCCTGCTCGGTGACCTGGGAAATGTGTCAGTGAGTTATGATTACACCTGCTGGGTGACCTGGGAAATGTGTCAGTGAGTAATGAATACATCTGTGCTCCTGCTAGGAGACCTGGGAAATGTGTCAGTGAGTAATGAATACTCCTGTGCACCTGCTGGGTGACCTGGGAAATGTGTCAGTGAGTAATAAATACACCTGTGCACCTGCTGGGTGACCTGGGAAATGTGTCAGTGAGTAATAAATACACCTGTGCACTTTCTGGGTGACCTGGGAAATGTGTCAGTGAATAATGATTACACCTGTGCTCCTGCTGTGTGACCTGGGAAATGTATCAGTGAGTAATGATTACACCTGTACACCTGCTGGGTGACCTGGGAAATGTGTCACTGAGTAATGATTACACCTGTGCTCCTGCTGGGTGACCTGGGAAATGTGTCAGTGAGTAATGACTACACCTGTGCTCCTGCTGGGTGACCTGGGAAATGTGTCAGTGAGTAATGAATACACCTGTGCACTTGCCGGGTGACCTGGGAAATGTGTCAGTGAGTAATGAATACACCTGTGCTCCTGCTGGGTGACCTGGGAAATGTGTCAGTGAGTAATGACTACACCTGTGCACCTGCTGGGTGACCTGGGAAATGTGTCAGTGAGTAATGATTACACCTGTGCTCCTGCTGGGTGACCTGGGAAATGTGTCAGTGAGTAATGACTACACCTGTGCACCTGCTGGGTGACCTGGGAAATGTGTCGGTGAGTAATGAATACACCTGTGCACCTGCTGGGTGACCTGGGAAATGTGTCAGTGAGCAATAAATACACCTGTGCTCCTGCTGGGTGACCTGGGAAATGTGTCACTGAATAATGAGAACATCTGTGCACCTGCTGTGTGACCTGGGAAATGTGTCAGTGAGTAATGAGTACACCTGTACACCTGCTGGGTGACCTGGGAAATGTGTCACTGAGTACTGATTACACCTGTGCTCCTGCTGGGTGACCTGGGAAATGTGTCAGTGAGTAATGAGTAGACCTGTGCTCCTGCTGGGAGACCTGGGAAATGTGTCAGTGAGTAATGATTACATCTGTGCACCTGCTGGGTGACCTGGGAAATGTGTCAGTGAGTAATGAATACACCTGTGCTCCTGCTGGGTGACCTGGGAAATGTGTCAGTGAGTAATGAGTACACCTGTGCACGTGCTGGGTGACCTGGGAAATGTGTCAGTGAGTAATGATTACACCTGTACACCTGCTGGTGACCTGGGAAATGTGTCAGTGAGTAATGACTACACCTGTGCTCCTGCTGGGTGACCTGGGAAATGTGTCAGTGAGTAATGATTACACCTGTGCACCTGCTTGGTGACCTGGGAAATGTGTCAGTGAGTAATGACTACACCTGTGCTCCTGCTGTGTGACCTGGGAAATGTATCAGTGAGTAATGATTACACCTGTACACCTGCTGGGTGACCTGGGAAATGTGTCACTGAGTAATGATTACACCTGTGCTCCTGCTGGGTGACCTGGGAAATGTGTCGGTGAGTAATGACTACACCTGTGCTCCTGCTGGGTGACCTGGGAAATGTGTCAGTGAGTAATGAATACACCTGTGCACTTGCCGGGTGACCTGGGAAATGTGTCAGTGAGTAATGAATACACCTGTACACCTGCTGGGTGACCTGGGAAATGTGTCAGTGAGTAATGACTACACCTGTGCACCTGCTGGGTGACCTGGGAAATGTGTCTGTGAGTAATGAATACACCTGTGCACCTGCTGGGTGACCTGGGAAATGTGTCTGTGAGTAATGAATACACCTGTGCTCCTGCTGGGTGACCTGGGAAATGTGTCACTGAATAATGAGAACATCTGTGCACCTGCTGTGTGACCTGGGAAATGTGTCAGTGAGTAATGAGTACACTTGTACACCTGCTGGGTGACCTGGGAAATGTGTCACTGAGTACTGATTACACCTGTGCTCCTGCTGGGTGACCTGGGAAATGTGTCAGTGAGTAATCAGTACACCTGTGCTCCTGCTGGGTGACCTGGGAAATGTGTCAGTGAATAATGAGAACATCTGTGCACCTGCTGTGTGACCTGGGAAATGTGTCAGTGAGTGAGGAATACACCTGTGCTCCTGCTGGGTGACCTGGGAAATGTGTCAGTGAGTAATGAGTACACCTGTGCACGTGCTTGGTGACCTGGGAAATGTGTCAGTGAGTAATGATTACACCTGTACACCTGCTGGTGACCTGGGAAATGTGTCAGTGAGTAATGACTACACCTGTGCTCCTGCTGGGTGACCTGGGAAATGTGTCAGTGAGTAATGATTACACCTGTGCACCTGCTGGGTGACCTGGGAAATGTGTCAGTGAGTAATGACTACACCTGTGCTCCTGCTGTGTGACCTGGGAAATGTATCAGTGAGTAATGACTACACCTGTGCACCTGCTGGGTGACCTGGGAAATGTGTCTGTGAGTAATGAATACACCTGTGCACCTGCTGGGTGACCTGGGAAATGTGTCTGTGAGTAATGAATACACCTGTGCTCCTGCTGGGTGACCTGGGAAATGTGTCACTGAATAATGAGAACATCTGTGCACCTGCTGGTGACCTGGGAAATGTGTCAGTGAGTAATGACTACACCTGTGCTCCTGCTGGGTGACCTGGGAAATGTATCAGTGAGTAATGATTACACCTGTACACCTGCTGGGTGACCTGGGAAATGTGTCTGTGAGTAATGAATACACCTGTGCACCTGCTGGGTGACCTGGGAAATGTGTCTGTGAGTAATGAATACACCTGTGCTCCTGCTGGGTGACCTGGGAAATGTGTCACTGAATAATGAGAACATCTGTGCACCTGCTGTGTGACCTGGGAAATGTGTCAGTGAGTAATGAGTACACTTGTACACCTGCTGGGTGACCTGGGAAATGTGTCACTGAGTACTGATTACACCTGTGCTCCTGCTGGGTGACCTGGGAAATGTGTCAGTGAGTAATCAGTACACCTGTGCTCCTGCTGGGTGACCTGGGAAATGTGTCAGTGAATAATGAGAACATCTGTGCACCTGCTGTGTGACCTGGGAAATGTGTCAGTGAGTGAGGAATACACCTGTGCTCCTGCTGGGTGACCTGGGAAATGTGTCAGTGAGTAATGAGTACACCTGTGCACGTGCTTGGTGACCTGGGAAATGTGTCAGTGAGTAATGATTACACCTGTACACCTGCTGGTGACCTGGGAAATGTGTCAGTGAGTAATGACTACACCTGTGCTCCTGCTGGGTGACCTGGGAAATGTGTCAGTGAGTAATGATTACACCTGTGCACCTGCTGGGTGACCTGGGAAATGTGTCAGTGAGTAATGACTACACCTGTGCTCCTGCTGTGTGACCTGGGAAATGTATCAGTGAGTAATGACTACACCTGTGCACCTGCTGGGTGACCTGGGAAATGTGTCTGTGAGTAATGAATACACCTGTGCACCTGCTGGGTGACCTGGGAAATGTGTCTGTGAGTAATGAATACACCTGTGCTCCTGCTGGGTGACCTGGGAAATGTGTCACTGAATAATGAGAACATCTGTGCACCTGCTGTGTGACCTGGGAAATGTGTCAGTGAGTAATGAGTACACTTGTACACCTGCTGGGTGACCTGGGAAATGTGTCACTGAGTACTGATTACACCTGTGCTCCTGCTGGGTGACCTGGGAAATGTGTCAGTGAGTAATCAGTACACCTGTGCTCCTGCTGGGTGACCTGGGAAATGTGTCAGTGAATAATGAGAACATCTGTGCACCTGCTGTGTGACCTGGGAAATGTGTCAGTGAGTAATGATTACACCTGTACACCTGCTGGGTGACCTGGGAAATGTGTCTGTGAGTAATGAATACACCTGTGCACCTGCTGGGTGACCTGGGAAATGTGTCTGTGAGTAATGAATACACCTGTGCTCCTGCTGGGTGACCTGGGAAATGTGTCACTGAATAATGAGAACATCTGTGCACCTGCTGTGTGACCTGGGAAATGTGTCAGTGAGTAATGAGTACACTTGTACACCTGCTGGGTGACCTGGGAAATGTGTCACTGAGTACTGATTACACCTGTGCTCCTGCTGGGTGACCTGGGAAATGTGTCAGTGAGTAATCAGTACACCTGTGCTCCTGCTGGGTGACCTGGGAAATGTGTCGGTGAATAATGAGAACATCTGTGCACCTGCTGTGTGACCTGGGAAATGTGTCAGTGAGTGAGGAATACACCTGTGCTCCTGCTGGGTGACCTGGGAAATGTGTCAGTGAGTAATGAGTACACCTGTGCACGTGCTTGGTGACCTGGGAAATGTGTCAGTGAGTAATGATTACACCTGTACACCTGCTGGTGACCTGGGAAATGTGTCAGTGAGTAATGACTACACCTGTGCTCCTGCTGGGTGACCTGGGAAATGTGTCAGTGAGTAATGATTACACCTGTGCACCTGCTGGGTGACCTGGGAAATGTGTCAGTGAGTAATGACTACACCTGTGCTCCTGCTGTGTGACCTGGGAAATGTATCAGTGAGTAATGACTACACCTGTGCACCTGCTGGGTGACCTGGGAAATGTGTCTGTGAGTAATGAATACACCTGTGCACCTGCTGGGTGACCTGGGAAATGTGTCTGTGAGTAATGAATACACCTGTGCTCCTGCTGGGTGACCTGGGAAATGTGTCACTGAATAATGAGAACATCTGTGCACCTGCTGTGTGACCTGGGAAATGTGTCAGTGAGTAATGAGTACACTTGTACACCTGCTGGGTGACCTGGGAAATGTGTCACTGAGTACTGATTACACCTGTGCTCCTGCTGGGTGACCTGGGAAATGTGTCAGTGAGTAATCAGTACACCTGTGCTCCTGCTGGGTGACCTGGGAAATGTGTCAGTGAATAATGAGAACATCTGTGCACCTGCTGTGTGACCTGGGAAATGTGTCAGTGAGTGAGGAATACACCTGTGCTCCTGCTGGGTGACCTGGGAAATGTGTCAGTGAGTAATGAGTACACCTGTGCACGTGCTTGGTGACCTGGGAAATGTGTCAGTGAGTAATGATTACACCTGTACACCTGCTGGTGACCTGGGAAATGTGTCAGTGAGTAATGACTACACCTGTGCTCCTGCTGGGTGACCTGGGAAATGTATCAGTGAGTAATGATTACACCTGTACACCTGCTGGGTGACCTGGGAAATGTGTCACTGAGTAATGATTACACCTGTGCTCCTGCTGGGTGACCTGGGAAATGTGTCAGTGAGTAATGACTACACCTGTGCTCCTGCTGGGTGACCTGGGAAATGTGTCAGTGAGTAATGAATACACCTGTGCACTTGCCGGGTGACCTGGGAAATGTGTCAGTGAGTAATAAATACACCTGTGCTCCTGCTGGGTGACCTGGGAAATGTTTCAGTGAGTAATGAATACACCTGTGCACCTGCTGGGTGACCTGGGAAATGTGTCGGTGAGTAATGAGTACACCTGTGCACCTGCTGGGTGACCTGGGAAATGTGTCACTGAGTAATGATTAGACCTGTGCTCCTGCTGGGTGACCTGGGAAATGTGTCAGTGAGTAATGACTACACCTGTGCACCTGCTGGGTGACCTGGGAAATGTTTCAGTGAGTAATGAATACACCTGTGCTCCTGCTGGGTGACCTGGGAAATGTGTCACTGAATAATGAGAACATCTGTGCACCTGCTGTGTGACCTGGGAAATGTGTCAGTGAGTAATGAGTACACCTGTACACCTGCTGGGTGACCTGGGAAATGTGTCACTGAGTACTGATTACACCTATGCTCCTGCTGGGTGACCTGGGAAATGTGTCAGTGAGTAATGAGAACATCTGTGCACCTGCTGTGTGACCTGGGAAATGTGTCAGTGAGTAATGAGTACACCTGTACACCTGCTGGGTGACCTGGGAAATGTGTCACTGAGTACTGATTACACCTGTGCTCCTGCTGGGTGACCTGGGAAATGTGTCAGTGAGTAATGAGTACACCTGTGCTCCTGCTGAGTGACCTGGGAAATGTGTCAGTGAATAATGAGAACATCTGTGCACCTGCTGTGTGAACTGGGAAATGTGTCAGTGAGTGAGGAATACACCTGTGCACGTGCTTGGTGACCTGGGAAATGTGTCAGTGAGTAATGATTACACCTGTACACCTGCTGGTGACCTGGGAAATGTGTCAGTGAGTAATGACTACACCTGTGCTCCTGCTGGGTGACCTGGGAAATGTGTCAGTGAGTAATGATTACACCTGTGCACCTGCTGGGTGACCTGGGAAATGTGTCAGTGAGTAATGACTACACCTGTGCTCCTGCTGTGTGACCTGGGAAATGTATCAGTGAGTAATGATTACACCTGTACACCTGCTGGGTGACCTGGGAAATGTGTCAGTGAGTAATGATTACACCTGTGCTCCTGCTGGGTGACATGGGAAATTTGTCAGTGAGTAATGACTACACCTGTGCTCCTGCTGGGTGACCTGGGAAATGTGTCAGTGAGTAATGAATACACCTGTGCACTTGCCGGGTGACCTGGGAAATGTGTCAGTGAGTAATGAATACACCTGTACACCTGCTGGGTGACCTGGGAAATGTGTCACTGAGTAATGATTAGACCTGTGCTCCTGCTGGGTGACCTGGGAAATGTGTCAGTGAGTAATGACTACACCTGTGCACCTGCTGGGTGACCTGGGAAATGTTTCAGTGAGTAATGAATACACCTGTGCACCTGCTGGGTGACCTGGGAAATGTGTCAGTGAGTAATAAATACACCTGTGCTCCTGCTGGGTGACCTGGGAAATGTTTCAGTGAGTAATGATTACACCTGTGCACCTGCTGGGTGACCTGGGAAATGTGTCGGTGAGTAATGAGTACACCTGTGCACCTGCTGGGTGACCTGGGAAATGTGTCACTGAGTAATGATTAGACCTGTGCTCCTGCTGGGTGACCTGGGAAATGTGTCAGTGAGTAATGACTACACCTGTGCACCTGCTGGGTGACCTGGGAAATGTTTCAGTGAGTAATGATTACACCTGTGCACCTGCTGGGTGACCTGGGAAATGTGTCAGTGAGTAATGATTACACCTGTGCTCCTGCTGGGTGACATGGGAAATGTGTCGGTGAGTAATGAGTACACCTGTGCACCTGCTGGGTGACCTGGGAAATGTGTCACTGAGTAATGATTAGACCTGTGCTCCTGCTGGGTGACCTGGGAAATGTGTCAGTGAGTAATGACTACACCTGTGCACCTGCTGGGTGACCTGGGAAATGTTTCAGTGAGTAATGAATACACCTGTGCTCCTGCTGGGTGACCTGGGAAATGTGTCACTGAATAATGAGAACATCTGTGCACCTGCTGTGTGACCTGGGAAATGTGTCAGTGAGTAATGAGTACACCTGTACACCTGCTGGGTGACCTGGGAAATGTGTCACTGAGTACTGATTACACCTATGCTCCTGCTGGGTGACCTGGGAAATGTGTCAGTGAGTAATGAGAACATCTGTGCACCTGCTGTGTGACCTGGGAAATGTGTCAGTGAGTAATGAGTACACCTGTACACCTGCTGGGTGACCTGGGAAATGTGTCACTGAGTACTGATTACACCTGTGCTCCTGCTGGGTGACCTGGGAAATGTGTCAGTGAGTAATGAGTACACCTGTGCTCCTGCTGGGTGACCTGGGAAATGTGTCACTGAGTACTGATTACACCTGTACACCTGCTGGGTGACCTGGGAAATGTGTCACTGAGTAATGAGAACATCTGTGCACCTGCTGTGTGACCTGGGAAATGTGTCAGTGAGTAATGAGTACACCTGTACACCTGCTGGGTGACCTGGGAAATGTGTCACTGAGTACTGATTACACCTGTGCTCCTGCTGGGTGACCTGGGAAATGTGTCAGTGAGTAATGAGTACACCTGTGCTCCTGCTGGGTGAGCTGGGAAATGTGTCACTGAATAATGAGAACATCTGTGCACCTGCTGTGTGACCTGGGAAATGTGTCAGTGAGTAATGAGTACACCTGTACACCTGCTGGGTGACCTGGGAAATGTGTCACTGAGTACTGATTACACCTGTGCTCCTGCTGGGTGACCTGGGAAATGTGTCAGTGAGTAATGAGTACACCTGTGCTCCTGCTGGGTGACCTGGGAAATGTGTCAGTGAATAATGAAAACATCTGTGCACCTGCTGTGTGACCTGGGAAATGTGTCAGTGAGTGAGGAATACACCTGTACACCTGCTGGTGACCTGGGAAATGTGTCAGTGAGTAATGACTACACCTGTGCTCCTGCTGGGTGACCTGGGAAATGTGTCAGTGACTAATGATTACACCTGTGCACCTGCTGGGTGACCAGGGAAATGTGTCAGTGAGTAATGACTACACCTGTGCTCCTGCTGGGTGACCTGGGAAATGTGTCAGTGAGTAATGATTACACCTGTACACCTGCTGGGTGACCTGGGAAATGTGTCACTGAGTAATGATTACACCTGTGCTCCTGCTGGGTGACCTGGGAAATGTGTCAGTGAGTAATGACTACACCTGTGCTCCTGCTGGGTGACCTGGGAAATGTGTCAGTGAGTAATGAATACACCTGTGCACTTGCCGGGTGACCTGGGAAATGTGTCAGTGAGTAATGAATACACCTGTACACCTGCTGGGTGACCTGGGAAATGTGTCACTGAGTAATGATTAGACCTGTGCTCCTGCTGGGTGACCTGGGAAATGTGTCAGTGAGTAATGACTACACCTGTGCACCTGCTGGGTGACCTGGGAAATGTGTCAGTGAGTAATGAATACACCTGTACACCTGCTGGGTGACCTGGGAAATGTGTCACTGAGTAATGATTAGACCTGTGCTCCTGCTGGGTGACCTGGGAAATGTGTCAGTGAGTAATGACTACACCTGTGCACCTGCTGGGTGACCTGGGAAATGTGTCAGTGAGTAATGACTACACCTGTGCACCTGCTGGGTGACCTGGGAAATGTGTCAGTGAGTAATGAGTACACCTGTACACCTGCTGGGTGACCTGGGAAATGTGTCACTGAGTAATGATTACACCTGTGCTCCTGCTGGGTGACCTGGGAAATGTGTCAGTGAGTAATGAGTACACCTGTGCTCCCGCTGGGTGACCTGGGAAATGTGTCAGTGAGTAATGATTACACCTGTGCACCTGCTTTGTGACCTGGGAAATGTGTCAGTGAGTAATGAGTACACCTGTACACCTGCTAGGTGACCTGGGAAATGTGTCAGTGAGTAATGAGTGCACCTGTGCTCCTGCTGGGTGACCTGGGAAATGTGTCAGTGAGTAATGAGTACACCTGTGCTCCTGCTGGGTGACCTGGGAAATGTTTCACTGAGTAATGATTACACCTGTGCACCTGCTGTGTGACATGGGAAATGTGTCAGTGAATAATGACTACACCTGTACACCTGCTGGGTGACCTGGGAAATGTGTCAGTGAGCAATGATTACACCTGTGCATCTGCTGGGTGACCTGGGAAATGTGTCAGTGAGTAATGATTACATCTGCTGGGTGACCTGGGAAATGTGTCAGTGAGTAATGATTACACCTGTGCTCCTGCTGGGTGACCTGGTAAATGTGTCAGTGAGTAATGATTCCATCTGTGCACCTGCTGGGTGACCTGGGAAATGTGTCAGTGAGTAATGAGTACACCTGTACACCTGCTAGGTGACCTGGGAAATGTGTCAGTGAATAATGAGTACACCTGTGCTCCTGCTGGGTGACCTGGGAAATGTGTCAGTGAGTAATGAGTACACCTGTGCTCCTGCTGGGTGACCTGGGAAATGTTTCACTGAGTAATGATTACACCTGTGCACCTGCTGTGTGACATGGGAAATGTGTCAGTGAATAATGACTACACCTGTACACCTGCTGGGTGACCTGGGAAATGTGTCAGTGAGTAATGATTACACCTGTGCATCTGCTGGGTGACCTGGGAAATGTGTCAGTGAGTAATGATTACTTCTGCTGGGTGACCTGGGAAATGTGTCAGTGAGTAATGATTACACCTGTGCACTTGCTGGGTGACCTGGTAAATGTGTCAGTGAGTAATGATTCCACCTGTGCACCTGCTGGGTGACCTGGGAAATGTGTCAGTGAATAATGATTACACCTGTGCACCTGCTGTGTGACATGGGAAATGTGTCAGTGAATAATGATTACACCTGTGCACCTGCTGTGTGACATGGGAAATGTGTCAGTGAATAATGAGTACACCTGTGCACCTGCTGGGTGACCTGGGAAATGTGTCAGTGAATAATGAGTACACCTGTGCACCTGCTGGGTGACCTGGGAAATGTGTCAGTGAATAATGAGTACACCTGTGCTCCTGCTGTGTGACCTGGGAAATGTGTCAGTGAGTAATGAATACACCTGTGCTCCTGCTGTGTGACCTGGGAAATGTGTCAGTGAATAATGAGTACACCTGTGCACCTGCTGGGTGACCTGGGAAATGTGTCAGTGAATAATGAGTACACCTGTGCACCTGCTGGGTGACCTGGGAAATGTGTCAGTGAATAATGAGTACACCTGTGCTCCTGCTGTGTGACCTGGGAAATGTGTCAGTGAGTAATGAGTACACCTGTGCTCCTGCTGTGTGACCTGGGAAATGTGTCAGTGAGTAATGAATACACCTGTGCTCCTGCTGGGTGAGCTGGGAAATGTGTCACTGAATAATGAGAACATCTGTGCACCTGCTGTGTGACCTGGGAAATGTGTCAGTGAGTAATGAGTACACCTGTACACCTGCTGGGTGACCTGGGAAATGTGTCACTGAGTACTGATTACACCTATGCTCCTGCTGGGTGACCTGGGAAATGTGTCAGTGAGTAATGAGTACACCTGTGCTCCTGCTGGGTGACCTGGGAAATGTGTCAGTGAATAATGAGAACATCTGTGCACCTGCTGTGTGACCTGGGAAATGTGTCAGTGAGTAATGAGTACACCTGTACACCTGCTGGGTGACCTGGGAAATGTGTCACTGAGTAATGATTACACCTGTGCTCCTGCTGGGTGACCTGGGAAATGTGTCAGTGAGTAATGAGTACACCTGTGCTCCCGCTGGGTGACCTGGGAAATGTGTCAGTGAGTAATGATTACACCTGTGCACCTGCTGTGTGACCTGGGAAATGTGTCAGTGAGTAATGAGTACACCTGTACACCTGCTAGGTGACCTGGGAAATGTGTCAGTGAGTAATGAGTGCACCTGTGCTCCTGCTGGTTGACCTGGGAAATGTGTCAGTGAGTAATGAGTACACCTGTGCACCTGCTGGGTGACCTGGGAAATGTTTCACTGAGTAATGATTACACCTGTGCACCTGCTGTGTGACATGGGAAATGTGTCAGTGAATAATGACTACACCTGTACACCTGCTGGGTGACCTGGGAAATGTGTCAGTGAGTAATGATTACACCTGTGCATCTGCTGGGTGACCTGGGAAATGTGTCATTGAGTAATGATTACATCTGCTGGGTGACCTGGGAAATGTGTCAGTGAGTAATGATTACACCTGTGCTCCTGCTGGGTGACCTGGTAAATGTGTCAGTGAGTAATGATTCCATCTGTGCACCTGCTGGGTGACCTGGGAAATGTGTCAGTGAGTAATGAGTACACCTGTACACCTGCTAGGTGACCTGGGAAATGTGTCAGTGAATAATGAGTACACCTGTGCTCCTGCTGGGTGACCTGGGAAATGTGTCAGTGAGTAATGAGTACACCTGTGCTCCTGCTGGGTGACCTGGGAAATGTTTCACTGAGTAATGATTACACCTGTGCACCTGCTGTGTGACATGGGAAATGTGTCAGTGAATAATGACTACACCTGTACACCTGCTGGGTGACCTGGGAAATGTGTCAGTGAGTAATGATTACACCTGTGCTCCTGCTGGGTGACCTGGGAAATGTGTCAGTGAGTAATGATTACTTCTGCTGGGTGACCTGGGAAATGTGTCAGTGAGTAATGATTACACCTGTGCACTTGCTGGGTGACCTGGTAAATGTGTCAGTGAGTAATGATTCCACCTGTGCACCTGCTGGGTGACCTGGGAAATGTGTCAGTGAATAATGATTACACCTGTGCACCTGCTGTGTGACATGGGAAATGTGTCAGTGAATAATGATTACACCTGTGCACCTGCTGTGTGACATGGGAAATGTGTCAGTGAATAATGAGTACACCTGTGCACCTGCTGGGTGACCTGGGAAATGTGTCAGTGAATAATGAGTACACCTGTGCACCTGCTGGGTGACCTGGGAAATGTGTCAGTGAATAATGAGTACACCTGTGCTCCTGCTGTGTGACCTGGGAAATGTGTCAGTGAGTAATGAATACACCTGTGCTCCTGCTGGGTGACCTGGGAAATGTGTCAGTGAGTAATGAATACACCTGTACACCTGCTGGGTGACCTGGGAAATGTGTCAGTGAATAATGAATACACCTGTGCTCCTGCTGGGTGACCTGGGAAATGTGTCAGTGAGTAATGAATACCCCTGTACACCTGCTGGGTGACCTGGGAAATGTGTCAGTGAATAATGACTACCCCTGTACACCTGCTGGGTGACCTGGGAAATGTGTCAGTGAGTAATGATTACACCTGTGCTCCTGCTGGGTGACCTGGGAAATGTGTCAGTGAGTAATTAGTACACCTGTACACCTGCTGGGTGACCTGGGAAATGTGTCAGTGAGTAATGAATACACCTGTGCTCCTGCTGGGTGACCTGGGATATGTGTCAGTGAGTAATGATTACACCTGTGCTCATGCTGGGTGACCTGGGAAATGTCAGTGAGTAATGAATACGCCTGTACACCTGCTGGGTGACCTGGGAAATGTGTCAGTGAGTAATGACTACACCTGTGCTCCTGCTGGGTGACCTGGGAAATGTCAGTGAGTAATGATTACATCTCTGCACCTGCTGGGTGACCTGGGAAATGTGTCAGTGAGTAATGAATGCACCTGTACACCTGCTGGGTGACCTGGGAAATGTGTCAGTGAGTAATGACTACACCTGTGCTCCTGCTGGGTGACCTGGGAAATGTCAGTGAGTAATGATTACATCTGTGCACCTGCTGTGTGACATGGGAAATGTGTCAGTGAGTAATGAGTACACCTGTACACCTGCTGGGTGACCTGGGAAATGTGTCACTGAGTAATGATTACACCTGTGCTCCTGCTGGGTGACCTGGGAAATGTGTCAGTGAGTAATGAGTACACCTGTGCTCCTGCTGGGTGGCCTGGGAAATGTGTCAGTGAATAATGAGAACATCTGTGCACCTGCTGTGTGACCTGGGAAATGTGTCAGTGAGTAATGAGTACACCTGTACACCTGCTGGGTGACATGGGAAATGTGTCACTGAGTAATGATTACACCTGTGCATCTGCTGGGTGACCTGGGAAATGTGTCATTGAGTAATGATTACATCTGCTGGGTGACCTGGGAAATGTGTCAGTGAGTAATGATTACACCTGTGCTCCTGCTGGGTGACCTGGGAAATGTGTCAGTGAGTAATGAGTACACCTGTGCTCCTGCTAGGTGACCTGGGAAATGTGTCAGTGAGTAATGATTCCATCTGTGCACCTGCTGGGTGACCTGGGAAATGTGTCAGTGAGTAATGAGTACACCTGTACACCTGCTAGGTGACCTGGGAAATGTGTCAGTGAATAATGAGTACACCTGTGCTCCTGCTGGGTGACCTGGGAAATGTGTCAGTGAGTAATGAGTACACCTGTGCTCCTGCTGGGTGACCTGGGAAATGTTTCACTGAGTAATGATTACACCTGTGCACCTGCTGTGTGACATGGGAAATGTGTCAGTGAATAATGACTACACCTGTACACCTGCTGGGTGACCTGGGAAATGTGTCAGTGAGTAATGATTACACCTGTGCATCTGCTGGGTGACCTGGGAAATGTGTCAGTGAGTAATGATTACTTCTGCTGGGTGACCTGGGAAATGTGTCAGTGAGTAATGATTACACCTGTGCACTTGCTGGGTGACCTGGTAAATGTGTCAGTGAGTAATGATTCCACCTGTGCACCTGCTGGGTGACCTGGGAAATGTGTCAGTGAATAATGATTACACCTGTGCACCTGCTGTGTGACATGGGAAATGTGTCAGTGAATAATGATTACACCTGTGCACCTGCTGTGTGACATGGGAAATGTGTCAGTGAATAATGAGTACACCTGTGCACCTGCTGGGTGACCTGGGAAATGTGTCAGTGAATAATGAGTACACCTGTGCACCTGCTGGGTGACCTGGGAAATGTGTCAGTGAATAATGAGTACACTTGTGCTCCTGCTGTGTGACCTGGGAAATGTGTCAGTGAGTAATGAATACACCTGTGCTCCTGCTGGGTGACCTGGGAAATGTGTCAGTGAGTAATGAATACACCTGTACACCTGCTGGGTGACCTGGGAAATGTGTCAGTGAATAATGAATACACCTGTGCTCCTGCTGGGTGACCTGGGAAATGTGTCAGTGAGTAATGAATACCCCTGTACACCTGCTGGGTGACCTGGGAAATGTGTCAGTGAATAATGACTACCCCTGTACACCTGCTGGGTGACCTGGGAAATGTGTCAGTGAGTAATGATTACACCTGTGCTCCTGCTGGGTGACCTGGGAAATGTGTCAGTGAGTAATTAGTACACCTGTACACCTGCTGGGGGACCTGGGAAATGTGTCAGTGAGTAATGAATACACCTGTGCTCCTGCTGGGTGACCTGGGATATGTGTCAGTGAGTAATGATTACACCTGTGCTCATGCTGGGTGACCTGGGAAATGTCAGTGAGTAATGAATACGCCTGTACACCTGCTGGGTGACCTGGGAAATGTGTCAGTGAGTAATGACTACACCTGTGCTCCTGCTGGGTAACCTGGGAAATGTCAGTGAGTAATGATTACAACTGTGCACCTGCTGTGTGACATGGGAAATGTGTCAGTGAGTAATGAGTACACCTGTACACCTGCTGGGTGACCTGGGAAATGTGTCACTGAGTAATGATTACACCTGTGCTCCTGCTGGGTGACCTGGGAAATGTGTCAGTGAGTAATGAGTACACCTGTGCTCCTGCTGGGTGACCTGGGAAATGTGTCAGTGAATAATGAGAACATCTGTGCACCTGCTGTGTGACCTGGGAAATGTGTCAGTGAGTAATGAGTACACCTGTACACCTGCTGGGTGACCTGGGAAATGTGTCACTGAGTAATGATTACACCTGTGCTCCTGCTGGGTGACCTGGGAAATGTGTCAGTGAGTAATGAGTACACCTGTGCTCCTGCTGGGTGACCTGGGAAATGTGTCAGTGAGTAATGATTACATCTGCTGGGTGACCTGGGAAATGTGTCAGTGAGTAATGATTACACCTGTGCACCTGCTGGGTGACCAGGTAAATGTGTCAGTGAGTAATGATTCCACCTGTGCACCTGCTGGGTGACCTGGGAAATGTGTCAGTGAGTAATGAGTACACCTGTACACCTGCTAGGTGACCTGGGAAATGTGTCAGTGAGTAATGAGTACACCTGTGCTCCTGCTGGGTGACCTGGGAAATGTGTCAGTGAGTTATGAGTACACCTGTGCTCCTGCTGGGTGACCTGGGAAATGTTTCACTGAGAAATGATTACACCTGTGCACCTGCTGTGTGACATGGGAAATGTGTCAGTGAATAATGACTACACATGTACACCTGCTGGGTGACCTGGGAAATGTGTCAGTGAGTAATGATTACACCTGTGCATCTGCTGGGTGACCTGGGAAATGTGTCAGTGAGTAATGATTACATCTGCTGGGTGACCTGGGAAATGTGTCAGTGAGTAATGATTACATCTGTGCACCTGCTGGGTGACCTGGTAAATGTGTCAGTGAGTAATGATTCCACCTGTGCACCTGCTGGTTGACTTGGGAAATGTGTCAGTGAATAATGATTACACCTGTGCACCTGCTGTGTGACATGGGAAATGTGTCAGTGAATAATGAGTACACCTGTGCACCTGCTGGGTGACCTGGGAAATGTGTCAGTGAATAATGAGTACACCTGTGCACCTGCTGGGTGACCTGGGAAATGTGTCAGTGAATAATGAGTACACCTGTGCTCCTGCTGTGTGACCTGGGAAATGTGTCAGTGAGTAATGAATACACCTGTGCACCTGCTGGGTAACCTAGAAAATGTGTCAGTGAATAATAAATACACCTGTGCACCTGCTGGGTGACCTGGGAAATGTGTCAGTGAGTAATGATTACACCTGTGCTCCTGCTGGGTGACCTGGGAAATGTGTCAGTGAATAATGAATACACCTGTGCTCCTGCTGGGTGACCTGGGAAATGTGTCAGTGAGTAATGAATACCCCTGTACACCTGCTGGGTGACCTGGGAAATGTGTCAGTGAATAATGACTACCCCTGTACACCTGCTGGGTGACCTGGGAAATGTGTCAGTGAGTAATGATTACACCTGTGCTCCTGCTGGGTGACCTGGGAAATGTGTCAGTGAGTAATGAGTACAACTGTACACCTGCTGGGTGACCTGGGAAATGTGTCAGTGAGTAATGAATACACCTGTGCTCCTGCTGGGTGACCTGGGATATGTGTCAGTGAGTAATGATTACACCTGTGCTCCTGCTGGGTGACCTGGGAAATGTCAGTGAGTAATGATTACACCTGTGCTCCTGCTGGGTGACCTGGGAAATGTGTCAGTGAGTAATGAATACACCTGTACACCTGCTGGGTGACCTGGGAAATGTGTCAGTGAGTAATGACTACACCTGTGCTCCTGCTGGGTGACCTGGGAAATGTGTCAGTGAGTAATGAGTACACCTGTGCTCCTGCTGGGTGACCTGGGAAATGTGTCAGTGAGTAATGATTACAGCTGTGCAGCTGCTGGGTGACCTGGGAAATGTGTCAGTGAGTAATGAATACACCTGTGCTCCTGCTGGGTGACCTGGGAAATGTGTCAGTGAGTAATGATTACACCTGTGCACCTGCTGGGTGACCTAGAAAATGTGTCAGTGAATAATAAATACACCTGTGCACCTGCTGGGTGACCTGGGAAATGTGTCAGTGAGTAATGATTACACCTGTGCTCCTGCTGGGTGACCTGGGAAATGTGTCAGTGAGTAATGACTACACCTGTGCTCCTGCTGGGTGACCTGGGAAATGTGTCAGTGAGTAATGAATACCCCTGTACACCTGCTGGGTGACCTGGGAAATGTGTCAGTGAGTAATGAATACACCTGTACACCTGCTGGGTGACCTGGGAAATGTGTCAGTGAGTAATGACTACACCTGTGCTCCTGCTGGGTGACCTGGGAAATGTGTCAGTGAGTAATGAATACCCCTGTACACCTGCTGGGTGACCTGGGAAATGTGTCAGTGAATAATGACTACCCCTGTACACCTGCTGGGTGACCTGGGAAATGTGTCAGTGAGTAATGATTACACCTGTGCTCCTGCTGGGTGACCTGGGAAATGTGTCAGTGAGTAATGAATACACCTGTGCTCCTGCTGGGTGACCTGGGAAATGTGTCAGTGAGTAATGAATACACCTGTGCACCTGCTGGGTGACCTGGGAAATGTGTCAGTGAGTAATGAATACACCTGTGCTCCTGCTGGGTGACCTGGGATATGTGTCAGTGAGTAATGATTACACCTGTGCTCCTGCTGGGTGACCTGGGAAATGTCAGTGAGTAATGAATACACCTGTACACCTGCTGGGTGACCTGGGAAATGTGTCAGTGAGTAATGACTACACCTGTGCACCTGCTGGGGGACCTGGGAAATGTCAGTGAGTAATGATTACATCTGTGCACCTGCTGTGTGACATGGGAAATGTGTCAGTGAATAATGATTACACCTGTGCACCTGCTGGGTGACCTGGGAAATGTGTCAGTGAATAATGAGTACACCTGTACACCTGCTGTGTGACCTGGGAAATGTGTCAGTGAGTCATGAATACACCTGTGCACCTGCTGGGTGACCTAGGAAATGTGTCAGTGAATAATGAGTAAGCCTGTGCACCTGCTGGGTGACCTGGGAAATGTGTCAGTGAGTCATGAATACACCTGTGCACCTGCTGGGTGACCTAGGAAATGTGTCAGTGAATAATAAATACACCTGTGCACCTGCTGGGTGACCTGGGAAATGTGTCAGTGAGTAATGATTACACCTGTGCACCTGCTGGGTGACCTGGGAAATGTGTCAGTGAGTAATGATTACACCTGTGCTCCTGCTGGGTGACATGGGAAATTTGTCAGTGAGTAATGAATACACCTGTACACCTGCTGGGTGACCTGGGAAATGTGTCAGTGAGTAATGATTACACCTGTGCACCTGCTGGGTGACCTGGGAAATGTGTCAGTGAGTAATGATTACACCTGTGCTCCTGCTGGGTGACATGGGAAATTTGTCAGTGAGTAATGAATACACCTGTACACCTGCTGGGTGACCTGGGAAATGTGTCAGTGAGTAATGATTACACCTGTGCTCCTGCTGGGTGACCTGGGAAATGTGTCAGTGAATAATGAATACACCTTTGCTCCTGCTGGGTGACCTGGGAAATGTGTCAGTGAATAATGAATACACCTGTGCACCTGTTGGGTGACCTGGGAAATGTGTCAGTGAGTAATGAATACACCTGTGCTCCTGCTGTGTGACCTGGGAAATATGTCAGTGAGTAATGACTACACCTGTGCTCCTGCTGGGTGACCTGGGAAATGTGTCAGTGAGTAATGATTACACCTGTGCACCTGCTGTGTGACCTGGGAAATGTGTCAGTGAGTAATGATTACACCTGTGCTCCTGCTGGGTGACCTGGGAAATGTGTCAGTGAGTAATGATTACACCTGTGCACCTGCTGGGTGACCTGGGAAATGTGTCAGTGAGAAATGAATACCCCTGTACACCTGTTGGGTGACCTGGGAAATGTGTCAGTGAGTAATGAATACACCTGTGCTCCTGCTGTGTGACCTGGGAAATATGTCAGTGAGTAATGACTACACCTGTGCTCCTGCTGGGTGACCTGGGAAATGTGTCAGTGAGTAATGATTACACCTGTGCACCTGCTGTGTGACCTGGGAAATGTGTCAGTGAGTAATGATTACACCTGTGCTCCTGCTGGGTGACCTGGGAAATGTGTCAGTGAGTAATGATTACACCTGTGCACCTGCTGGGTGACCTGGGAAATGTGTCAGTGAGTAATGAGTACACCTGTGCTGCTGCTGGGTGACCTGGGAAATGTGTCACTGAGTAATGATTACACCTGTGCAGCTGCTGGGTGACCTGGGAAATGTGTTAGTGAGTAATGATTACACCTGTGCACCTGCTGGGTGACCTGGGGAAATGTGTTAGTGAGTAATGAATACACCTGTGCATCTGCTGTGTGACCTGGGAAATGTGTCAGTGAGTAATGAATACACCTGTGCACCTGCTGGGTGACCTGGGAAATGTGTCAGTGAGTAATGACTACACCTGTGCTCCTGCTGGGTGACCTGGGAAATGTCAGTGAGTAATGAATACACCTGTACACCTGCTGGGTGACCTGGGAAATGTGTCAGTGAGTAATGACTACACCTGTGCTCCTGCTGGGTGACCTGGGAAATGTCAGTGAGTAATGATTACATCTGTGCACCTGCTGGGTGACCTGGGAAATGTGTCAGTGAGTAATGAATACACCTGTACACCTGCTGGGTGACCTGGGAAATGTGTCAGTGAGTAATGAGTACACCTGTGCTCCTGCTGGGGGACCTGGGAAATGTCAGTGAGTAATGATTACATCTGTGCACCTGCTGTGTGACATGGGAAATGTGTCAGTGAATAATGATTACACCTGTGCACCTGCTGGGTGACCTGGGAAATGTGTCAGTGAATAATGAGTACACCTGTGCACCTGCTGGGTGACCTGGGAAATGTGTCAGTGAGTAATGATTACACCTGTGCACCTGCTGGGTGACCTGGGAAATGTGTCAGTGAGTAATGAATACCCCTGTACACCTGCTGGGTGACCTGGGAAATGTGTCAGTGAGTAATGATTACACCTGTGCACCTGCTGGGTGACCTGGGAAATGTGTCAGTGAGTAATGATTACACCTGTGCTCTTGCTGGGTGACCTGGGAAATTTGTCAGTGAGTAATGAATACACCTGTACACCTGCTGGGTGACCTGGGAAATGTGTCAGTGAATAATGAATACACCTGTGCACCTGCTGGGTGACCTGGGAAATGTGTCAGTGAGTAATGAGTACACCTGTACACCTGCTAGGTGACCTGGGAAATGTGTCAGTGAGTAATGAGTACACCTGTGCTCCTGCTGGGTGACCTGGGAAATGTGTCAGTGAGTTATGAGTACACCTGTGCTCCTGCTGGGTGACCTGGGAAATGTTTCACTGAGAAATGATTACACCTGTGCACCTGCTGTGTGACATGGGAAATGTGTCAGTGAATAATGACTACACATGTACACCTGCTGGGTGACCTGGGAAATGTGTCAGTGAGTAATGATTACACCTGTGCACCTGCTGGGTGACCTGGTAAATGTGTCAGTGAGTAATGATTCCACCTGTGCACCTGCTGGTTGACCTGGGAAATGTGTCAGTGAATAATGATTACACCTGTGCACCTGCTGTGTGACATGGGAAATGTGTCAGTTAATAATGATTACACCTGTGCACCTGCTGTGTGACATGGGAAATGTGTCAGTAAATAATGAGTACACCTGTGCACCTGCTGGGTGACCTGGGAAATGTGTCAGTGAATAATGAGTACACCTGTGCCCCTGCTGGGTGACCTGGGAAATGTGTCAGTGAGTAATGAATACACCTGTGCACCTGCTGGGTGACCTAGAAAATGTGTCAGTGAATAATAAATACACCTGTGCTCCTGCTGGGTGACCTGGGAAATGTGTCAGTGAATAATGAGTACACCTGTGCACCTGCTGGGTGACCTGGGAAATGTGTCAGTGAATAATGAGTACACCTGTGCCCCTGCTGGGTGACCAGGGAAATGTGTCAGTGAGTAATGAATACACCTGTACACCTGCTGGGTGACCTGGGAAATGTGTCAGTGAATAATGAATACACCTGTGCTCCTGCTGGGTGACCTGGGAAATGTGTCAGTGAGTAATGAATACCCCTGTACACCTGCTGGGTGACCTGGGAAATGTGTCAGTGAATAATGATTACACCTGTACACCTGCTGGGTGACCTGGGAAATGTGTCAGTGAGTAATGATTACACCTGTGCTCCTGCTGGGTGACCTGGGAAATGTGTCAGTGAGTAATGAGTACACCTGTACACCTGCTGGGTGACCTGGGAAATGTGTCAGTGAGTAATGAATACACCTGTGCTCCTGCTGGGTGACCTGGGATATGTGTCAGTGAGTAATGATTACACCTGTGCTCCTGCTGGGTGACCTGGGAAATGTCAGTGAGTAATGAATACACCTGTACACCTGCTGGGTGACCTGGGAAATGTGTCAGTGAGTAATGACTGCACCTGTGCTCCTGCTGGGTGACCTGGGAAATGTCAGTGAGTAATGATTACATCTGTGCACCTGCTGGGTGACCTGGGAAATGTGTCAGTGAGTAATGAATACACCTGTACACCTGCTGGGTGACCTGGGAAATGTGTCAGTGAGTAATGACTACACCTGTGCTCCTGCTGGGTGACCTGGGAAATGTCAGTGAGTAATGATTACATCTGTGCACCTGCTGTGTGACATGGGAAATGTGTCAGTGAATAATGATTACACCTGTGCACCTGCTGTGTGACATGGGAAATGTGTCAGTGAATAATGATTACACCTGTGCACCTGCTGGGTGACCTGGGAAATGTGTCAGTCAGTAATGATTACACCTGTACACCTGCTGGGTGACCTGGGAAATGTGTCAGTGAATAATGAGTACACCTGTGCTCCTGCTGTGTGACCTGGGAAAAGTGTCAGTGAGTCATGAATACACATGTGCACCTGCTGGGTGACCTAGGAAATGTGTCAGTGAATAATAAATACACCTGTGCACCTGCTGGGTGACCTGGGAAATTTGTCAGTGAATAATGAATACACCTGTGCTCCTGCTGGTTGACCTGGGAAATGTGTCAGTTTATAATGAATACACCTGTGCACCTGCTGGGTGACCTGGGAAATGTGTCAGTGAATAATAAATACACCTGTGCACCTGCTGGGTGACCTGGGAAATGTGTCAGTGAGTAATGATTACACCTGTGCACCTGCTGGGTGACCTGGGAAATGTGTCAGTGAGTAATGATTACACCTGTGCACCTGCTGGGTGACCTGGGAAATGTGTCAGTGAGTAATGATTACACCTGTGCACCTGCTGGGTGACCTGGGAAATGTGTCAGTTTATAATGAATACACCTGTGCTCCTGCTGGGTGACCTGGGAAATGTGTCAGTGAGTAATGAGTACACCTGTGCACCTGCTGGGTGACCTGGGGAAATGTGTTAGTGAGTAATGAATACACCTGTGCACCTGCTGTGTGACCTGGGAAATGTGTCAGTGAGTAATGAATACACCTGTGCTCCTGCTGGGTGACCTGGGAAATGTGTCAGTGAGTAATGACTACACCTGTGCTCCTGCTGGGTGACCTGGGAAATGTCAGTGAGTAATGAATACACCTGTACACCTGCTGGGTGACCTGGGAAATGTGTCAGTGAGTAATGACTACACCTGTGCTCCTGCTGGGTGACCTGGGAAATGTCAGTGAGTAATGATTACATCTGTGCACCTGCTGGGTGACCTGGGAAATGTGTCAGTGAGTAATGAATACACCTGTACACCTGCTGGGTGACCTGGGAAATGTGTCAGTGAGTAATGAGTACACCTGTGCTCCTGCTGGGGGACCTGGGAAATGTCAGTGAGTAATGATTACATCTGTGCACCTGCTGTGTGACATGGGAAATGTGTCAGTGAATAATGAGTACACCTGTGCACCTGCTGGGTGACCTGGGGAAATGTGTCAGTGAATAATGAGTACACCTGTGCACCTGCTGGGTGACCTGGGAAATGTGTCAGTGAGTAATGAATACACCTGTACACCTGCTGGGTGACGTGGGAAATGTGTCAGTGAGTAATGAGTACACCTGTGCTCCTGCTGGGGGACCTGGGAAATGTGTCAGTGAATAATGATTACACCTGTGCACCTGCTGTGTGACATGGGAAATGTGTCAGTGAATAATGAGTACACCTGTGCACCTGCTGGGTGACCTGGGAAATGTGTCAGTGAATAATGAGTACACCTGTTCACCTGCTGGGTGACCTGGGAAATGTGTCAGTGAGTAATGATTACACCTGTGCACCTGCTGGGTGACCTGGGAAATGTGTCAGTGAGTAATGAATACCCCTGTACACCTGCTGGGTGACCTGGGAAATGTGTCAGTGAGTAATGATTACACCTGTGCACCTGCTGGGTGACCTGGGAAATGTGTCAGTGAGTAATGATTACACCTGTGCTCTTGCTGGGTGACCTGGGAAATTTGTCAGTGAGTAATGAATACACCTGTACACCTGCTGGGTGACCTGGGAAATGTGTCAGTGAATAATGAATACACCTGTGCACCTGCTGGGTGACCTGGGAAATGTGTCAGTGAGTAATGAGTACACCTGTACACCTGCTAGGTGACCTGGGAAATGTGTCAGTGAGTAATGAGTACACCTGTGCTCCTGCTGGGTGACCTGGGAAATGTGTCAGTGAGTTATGAGTACACCTGTGCTCCTGCTGGGTGACCTGGGAAATGTTTCACTGAGAAATGATTACACCTGTGCACCTGCTGTGTGACATGGGAAATGTGTCAGTGAATAATGATTACACCTGTGCATCTGCTGGGTGACCTGGGAAATGTGTCAGTGAGTAATGATTACATCTGCTGGGTGACCTGGGAAATGTGTCAGTGAGTAATGATTACACCTGTGCACCTGCTGGGTGACCTGGTAAATGTGTCAGTGAGTAATGATTCCACCTGTGCACCTGCTGGTTGACCTGGGAAATGTGTCAGTGAATAATGATTACACCTGTGCACCTGCTGTGTGACATGGGAAATGTGTCAGTTAATAATGATTACACCTGTGCACCTGCTGTGTGACATGGGAAATGTGTCAGTGAATAATGAGTACACCTGTGCACCTGCTGGGTGACCTGGGAAATGTGTCAGTGAATAATGAGTACACCTGTGCACCTGCTGGGTGACCTGGGAAATGTGTCAGTGAATAATGAGTACACCTGTGCACCTGCTGGGTGACCTAGAAAATGTGTCAGTGAATAATAAATACACCTGTGCACCTGCTGGGTGACCTGGGAAATGTGTCAGTGAGTAATGAATACACCTGTACACCTGCTGGGTGACCTGGGAAATGTGTCAGTGAGTAATGACTACACCTGTGCTCCTGCTGGGTGACCTGGGAAATGTCAGTGAGTAATGATTACATCTGTGCACCTGCTGTGTGACATGGGAAATGTGTCAGTGAATAATGATTACACCTGTGCACCTGCTGTGTGACATGGGAAATGTGTCAGTGAATAATGATTACACCTGTGCACCTGCTGGGTGACCTGGGAAATGTGTCAGTCAGTAATGATTACACCTGTACACCTGCTGGGTGACCTGGGAAATGTGTCAGTGAATAATGAGTACACCTGTGCTCCTGCTGTGTGACCTGGGAAATGTGTCAGTGAGTCATGAATACACCTGTGCACCTGCTGGGTGACCGAGGAAATGTGTCAGTGAATAATTAATACACCTGTGCACCTGCTGGGTGACCTGGGATATGTGTCAGTGAGTAATGATTACACCTGTGCTCCTGCTGGGTGACCTGGGAAATGTCAGTGAGTAATGAATACACCTGTACACCTGCTGGGTGACCTGGGAAATGTGTCAGTGAGTAATGACTGCACCTGTGCTCCTGCTGGGTGACCTGGGAAATGTCAGTGAGTAATGATTACATCTGTGCACCTGCTGGGTGACCTGGGAAATGTGTCAGTGAGTAATGAATACACCTGTACACCTGCTGGGTGACCTGGGAAATGTGTCAGTGAGTAATGACTACACCTGTGCTCCTGCTGGGTGACCTGGGAAATGTCAGTGAGTAATGATTACATCTGTGCACCTGCTGTGTGACATGGGAAATGTGTCAGTGAATAATGATTACACCTGTGCACCTGCTGTGTGACATGGGAAATGTGTCAGTGAATAATGATTACACCTGTGCACCTGCTGGGTGACCTGGGAAATGTGTCAGTCAGTAATGATTACACCTGTACACCTGCTGGGTGACCTGGGAAATGTGTCAGTGAATAATGAGTACACCTGTGCTCCTGCTGTGTGACCTGGGAAAAGTGTCAGTGAGTCATGAATACACATGTGCACCTGCTGGGTGACCTAGGAAATGTGTCAGTGAATAATAAATACACCTGTGCACCTGCTGGGTGACCTGGGAAATTTGTCAGTGAATAATGAATACACCTGTGCTCCTGCTGGTTGACCTGGGAAATGTGTCAGTTTATAATGAATACACCTGTGCACCTGCTGGGTGACCTGGGAAATGTGTCAGTGAATAATAAATACACCTGTGCACCTGCTGGGTGACCTGGGAAATGTGTCAGTGAGTAATGATTACACCTGTGCACCTGCTGGGTGACCTGGGAAATGTGTCAGTGAGTAATGATTACACCTGTGCACCTGCTGGGTGACCTGGGAAATGTGTCAGTGAGTAATGATTACACCTGTGCACCTGCTGGGTGACCTGGGAAATGTGTCAGTTTATAATGAATACACCTGTGCTCCTGCTGGGTGACCTGGGAAATGTGTCAGTGAGTAATGAGTACACCTGTGCACCTGCTGGGTGACCTGGGGAAATGTGTTAGTGAGTAATGAATACACCTGTGCACCTGCTGTGTGACCTGGGAAATGTGTCAGTGAGTAATGAATACACCTGTGCTCCTGCTGGGTGACCTGGGAAATGTGTCAGTGAGTAATGACTACACCTGTGCTCCTGCTGGGTGACCTGGGAAATGTCAGTGAGTAATGAATACACCTGTACACCTGCTGGGTGACCTGGGAAATGTGTCAGTGAGTAATGACTACACCTGTGCTCCTGCTGGGTGACCTGGGAAATGTCAGTGAGTAATGATTACATCTGTGCACCTGCTGGGTGACCTGGGAAATGTGTCAGTGAGTAATGAATACACCTGTACACCTGCTGGGTGACCTGGGAAATGTGTCAGTGAGTAATGAGTACACCTGTGCTCCTGCTGGGGGACCTGGGAAATGTCAGTGAGTAATGATTACATCTGTGCACCTGCTGTGTGACATGGGAAATGTGTCAGTGAATAATGAGTACACCTGTGCACCTGCTGGGTGACCTGGGGAAATGTGTCAGTGAATAATGAGTACACCTGTGCACCTGCTGGGTGACCTGGGAAATGTGTCAGTGAGTAATGAATACACCTGTACACCTGCTGGGTGACGTGGGAAATGTGTCAGTGAGTAATGAGTACACCTGTGCTCCTGCTGGGGGACCTTGGAAATGTGTCAGTGAATAATGATTACACCTGTGCACCTGCTGTGTGACATGGGAAATGTGTCAGTGAATAATGAGTACACCTGTGCACCTGCTGGGTGACCTGGGAAATGTGTCAGTGAATAATGAGTACACCTGTGCACCTGCTGGGTGACCTGGGAAATGTGTCAGTGAGTAATGATTACACCTGTGCACCTGCTGGGTGACCTGGGAAATGTGTCAGTGAGTAATGAATACCCCTGTACACCTGCTGGGTGACCTGGGAAATGTGTCAGTGAGTAATGATTACACCTGTGCACCTGCTGGGTGACCTGGGAAATGTGTCAGTGAGTAATGATTACACCTGTGCTCTTGCTGGGTGACCTGGGAAATTTGTCAGTGAGTAATGAATACACCTGTACACCTGCTGGGTGACCTGGGAAATGTGTCAGTGAATAATGAATACACCTGTGCACCTGCTGGGTGACCTGGGAAATGTGTCAGTGAGTAATGAGTACACCTGTACACCTGCTAGGTGACCTGGGAAATGTGTCAGTGAGTAATGAGTACACCTGTGCTCCTGCTGGGTGACCTGGGAAATGTGTCAGTGAGTTATGAGTACACCTGTGCTCCTGCTGGGTGACCTGGGAAATGTTTCACTGAGAAATGATTACACCTGTGCACCTGCTGTGTGACATGGGAAATGTGTCAGTGAATAATGATTACACCTGTGCATCTGCTGGGTGACCTGGGAAATGTGTCAGTGAGTAATGATTACATCTGCTGGGTGACCTGGGAAATGTGTCAGTGAGTAATGATTACACCTGTGCACCTGCTGGGTGACCTGGTAAATGTGTCAGTGAGTAATGATTCCACCTGTGCACCTGCTGGTTGACCTGGGAAATGTGTCAGTGAATAATGATTACACCTGTGCACCTGCTGTGTGACATGGGAAATGTGTCAGTTAATAATGATTACACCTGTGCACCTGCTGTGTGACATGGGAAATGTGTCAGTGAATAATGAGTACACCTGTGCACCTGCTGGGTGACCTGGGAAATGTGTCAGTGAATAATGAGTACACCTGTGCACCTGCTGGGTGACCTGGGAAATGTGTCAGTGAATAATGAGTACACCTGTGCACCTGCTGGGTGACCTAGAAAATGTGTCAGTGAATAATAAATACACCTGTGCACCTGCTGGGTGACCTGGGAAATGTGTCAGTGAGTAATGAATACACCTGTACACCTGCTGGGTGACCTGGGAAATGTGTCAGTGAGTAATGACTACACCTGTGCTCCTGCTGGGTGACCTGGGAAATGTCAGTGAGTAATGATTACATCTGTGCACCTGCTGTGTGACATGGGAAATGTGTCAGTGAATAATGATTACACCTGTGCACCTGCTGTGTGACATGGGAAATGTGTCAGTGAATAATGATTACACCTGTGCACCTGCTGGGTGACCTGGGAAATGTGTCAGTCAGTAATGATTACACCTGTACACCTGCTGGGTGACCTGGGAAATGTGTCAGTGAATAATGAGTACACCTGTGCTCCTGCTGTGTGACCTGGGAAATGTGTCAGTGAGTCATGAATACACCTGTGCACCTGCTGGGTGACCGAGGAAATGTGTCAGTGAATAATTAATACACCTGTGCACCTGCTGGGTGACCTGGGAAATTTGTCAGTGAATAATGAATACACCTGTGCTCCTGCTGGTTGACCTGGGAAATGTGTCAGTTTATAATGAATACACCTGTGCACCTGCTGGGTGACCTGGGAAATGTGTCAGTGAATAATAAATACACCTGTGCACCTGCTGGGTGACCTGGGAAATGTGTCAGTGAGTAATGATTACACCTGTGCACCTGCTGGGTGACCTGGGAAATGTGTCAGTGAGTAATGATTACACCTGTGCACCTGCTGGGTGACCTGGGAAATGTGTCAGTGAGTAATGATTACACCTGTGCACCTGCTGGGTGACCTGGGAAATGTGTCAGTTTATAATGAATACACCTGTGCTCCTGCTGGGTGACCTGGGAAATGTGTCAGTGAGTAATGAGTACACCTGTGCACCTGCTGGGTGACCTGGGGAAATGTGTTAGTGAGTAATGAATACACCTGTGCACCTGCTGTGTGACCTGGGAAATGTGTCAGTGAGTAATGAATACACCTGTGCTCCTGCTGGGTGACCTGGGAAATGTGTCAGTGAGTAATGACTACACCTGTGCTCCTGCTGGGTGACCTGGGAAATGTCAGTGAGTAATGAATACACCTGTACACCTGCTGGGTGACCTGGGAAATGTGTCAGTGAGTAATGACTACACCTGTGCTCCTGCTGGGTGACCTGGGAAATGTCAGTGAGTAATGATTACATCTGTGCACCTGCTGGGTGACCTGGGAAATGTGTCAGTGAGTAATGAATACACCTGTACACCTGCTGGGTGACCTGGGAAATGTGTCAGTGAGTAATGAGTACACCTGTGCTCCTGCTGGGGGACCTGGGAAATGTCAGTGAGTAATGATTACATCTGTGCACCTGCTGTGTGACATGGGAAATGTGTCAGTGAATAATGAGTACACCTGTGCACCTGCTGGGTGACCTGGGAAATGTGTCAGTGAATAATGAGTACACCTGTGCACCTGCTGGGTGACCTGGGAAATGTGTCAGTGAGTAATGAATACACCTGTACACCTGCTGGGTGACCTGGGAAATGTGTCAGTGAGTAATGAGTACACCTGTGCTCCTGCTGGGGGACCTGGGAAATGTGTCAGTGAATAATGATTACACCTGTGCACCTGCTGTGTGACATGGGAAATGTGTCAGTGAATAATGAGTACACCTGTGCACCTGCTGGGTGACCTGGGAAATGTGTCAGTGAATAATGAGTACACCTGTGCACCTGCTGGGTGACCTGGGAAATGTGTCAGTGAGTAATGATTACACCTGTGCACCTGCTGGGTGACCTGGGAAATGTGTCAGTGAGTAATGAATACCCCTGTACACCTGCTGGGTGACCTGGGAAATGTGTCAGTGAGTAATGATTACACCTGTGCACCTGCTGGGTGACCTGGGAAATGTGTCAGTGAGTAATGATTACACCTGTGCTCTTGCTGGGTGACCTGGGAAATTTGTCAGTGAGTAATGAATACACCTGTACACCTGCTGGGTGACCTGGGAAATGTGTCAGTGAATAATGAATACACCTGTGCACCTGCTGGGTGACCTGGGAAATGTGTCAGTGAGTAATGAGTACACCTGTACACCTGCTAGGTGACCTGGGAAATGTGTCAGTGAGTAATGAGTACACCTGTGCTCCTGCTGGGTGACCTGGGAAATGTGTCAGTGAGTTATGAGTACACCTGTGCTCCTGCTGGGTGACCTGGGAAATGTTTCACTGAGAAATGATTACACCTGTGCACCTGCTGTGTGACATGGGAAATGTGTCAGTGAATAATGATTACACCTGTGCATCTGCTGGGTGACCTGGGAAATGTGTCAGTGAGTAAAGATTACATCTGCTGGGTGACCTGGGAAATGTGTCAGTGAGTAATGATTACACCTGTGCACCTGCTGGGTGACCTGGTAAATGTGTCAGTGAGTAATGATTCCACCTGTGCACCTGCTGGTTGACCTGGGAAATGTGTCAGTGAATAATGATTACACCTGTGCACCTGCTGTGTGACATGGGAAATGTGTCAGTGAATAATGATTA
This sequence comes from Taudactylus pleione, assembly GCA_031769625.1. Classification (NCBI taxonomy): domain Eukaryota; kingdom Metazoa; phylum Chordata; class Amphibia; order Anura; family Myobatrachidae; genus Taudactylus; species Taudactylus pleione. The sequence continues at coordinate 757,637 of JAUIMM010001558.1, read as the reverse complement.
CACCTGTGCACCTGCTGTGTGACATGGGAAATGTGTCAGTTAATAATGATTACACCTGTGCTCCTGCTGGGTGACCTGGGAAATGTGTCAGTGAGTAATGAATACCCCTGTACACCTGCTGGGTGACCTGGGAAATGTGTCAGTGAATAATGACTACCCCTGTACACCTGCTGGGTGACCTGGGAAATGTGTCAGTGAGTAATGATTACACCTGTGCTCCTGCTGGGTGACCTGGGAAATGTGTCAGTGAGTAATGAATACACCTGTGCTCCTGCTGGGTGACCTGGGAAATGTGTCAGTGAGTAATGAATACACCTGTGCACCTGCTGGGTGACCTGGGAAATGTGTCAGTGAGTAATGAATACACCTGTGCTCCTGCTGGGTGACCTGGGATATGTGTCAGTGAGTAATGATTACACCTGTGCTCCTGCTGGGTGACCTGGGAAATGTCAGTGAGTAATGAATACACCTGTACACCTGCTGGGTGACCTGGGAAATGTGTCAGTGAGTAATGACTACACCTGTGCACCTGCTGGGGGACCTGGGAAATGTCAGTGAGTAATGATTACATCTGTGCACCTGCTGTGTGACATGGGAAATGTGTCAGTGAATAATGATTACACCTGTGCACCTGCTGGGTGACCTGGGAAATGTGTCAGTGAATAATGAGTACACCTGTACACCTGCTGTGTGACCTGGGAAATGTGTCAGTGAGTCATGAATACACCTGTGCACCTGCTGGGTGACCTAGGAAATGTGTCAGTGAATAATGAGTAAGCCTGTGCACCTGCTGGGTGACCTGGGAAATGTGTCAGTGAGTCATGAATACACCTGTGCACCTGCTGGGTGACCTAGGAAATGTGTCAGTGAATAATAAATACACCTGTGCACCTGCTGGGTGACCTGGGAAATGTGTCAGTGAGTAATGATTACACCTGTGCACCTGCTGGGTGACCTGGGAAATGTGTCAGTGAGTAATGATTACACCTGTGCTCCTGCTGGGTGACATGGGAAATTTGTCAGTGAGTAATGAATACACCTGTACACCTGCTGGGTGACCTGGGAAATGTGTCAGTGAGTAATGATTACACCTGTGCACCTGCTGGGTGACCTGGGAAATGTGTCAGTGAGTAATGATTACACCTGTGCTCCTGCTGGGTGACATGGGAAATTTGTCAGTGAGTAATGAATACACCTGTACACCTGCTGGGTGACCTGGGAAATGTGTCAGTGAGTAATGATTACACCTGTGCTCCTGCTGGGTGACCTGGGAAATGTGTCAGTGAATAATGAATACACCTTTGCTCCTGCTGGGTGACCTGGGAAATGTGTCAGTGAATAATGAATACACCTGTGCACCTGTTGGGTGACCTGGGAAATGTGTCAGTGAGTAATGAATACACCTGTGCTCCTGCTGTGTGACCTGGGAAATATGTCAGTGAGTAATGACTACACCTGTGCTCCTGCTGGGTGACCTGGGAAATGTGTCAGTGAGTAATGATTACACCTGTGCACCTGCTGTGTGACCTGGGAAATGTGTCAGTGAGTAATGATTACACCTGTGCTCCTGCTGGGTGACCTGGGAAATGTGTCAGTGAGTAATGATTACACCTGTGCACCTGCTGGGTGACCTGGGAAATGTGTCAGTGAGAAATGAATACCCCTGTACACCTGTTGGGTGACCTGGGAAATGTGTCAGTGAGTAATGAATACACCTGTGCTCCTGCTGTGTGACCTGGGAAATATGTCAGTGAGTAATGACTACACCTGTGCTCCTGCTGGGTGACCTGGGAAATGTGTCAGTGAGTAATGATTACACCTGTGCACCTGCTGTGTGACCTGGGAAATGTGTCAGTGAGTAATGATTACACCTGTGCTCCTGCTGGGTGACCTGGGAAATGTGTCAGTGAGTAATGATTACACCTGTGCACCTGCTGGGTGACCTGGGAAATGTGTCAGTGAGTAATGAGTACACCTGTGCTGCTGCTGGGTGACCTGGGAAATGTGTCACTGAGTAATGATTACACCTGTGCAGCTGCTGGGTGACCTGGGAAATGTGTTAGTGAGTAATGATTACACCTGTGCACCTGCTGGGTGACCTGGGGAAATGTGTTAGTGAGTAATGAATACACCTGTGCATCTGCTGTGTGACCTGGGAAATGTGTCAGTGAGTAATGAATACACCTGTGCACCTGCTGGGTGACCTGGGAAATGTGTCAGTGAGTAATGACTACACCTGTGCTCCTGCTGGGTGACCTGGGAAATGTCAGTGAGTAATGAATACACCTGTACACCTGCTGGGTGACCTGGGAAATGTGTCAGTGAGTAATGACTACACCTGTGCTCCTGCTGGGTGACCTGGGAAATGTCAGTGAGTAATAATTACATCTGTGCACCTGCTGGGTGACCTGGGAAATGTGTCAGTGAGTAATGAATACACCTGTACACCTGCTGGGTGACCTGGGAAATGTGTCAGTGAGTAATGAGTACACCTGTGCTCCTGCTGGGGGACCTGGGAAATGTCAGTGAGTAATGATTACATCTGTGCACCTGCTGTGTGACATGGGAAATGTGTCAGTGAATAATGATTACACCTGTGCACCTGCTGTGTGACATGGGAAATGTGTCAGTGAATAATGAGTACACCTGTGCACCTGCTGGGTGACCTGGGAAATGTGTCAGTGAATAATGAGTACACCTGTGCACCTGCTGGGTGACCTGGGAAATGTGTCAGTGAGTAATGATTACACCTGTGCACCTGCTGGGTGACCTGGGAAATGTGTCAGTGAGTAATGAATACCCCTGTACACCTGCTGGGTGACCTGGGAAATGTGTCAGTGAGTAATGATTACACCTGTGCACCTGCTGGGTGACCTGGGAAATGTGTCAGTGAGTAATGATTACACCTGTGCTCTTGCTGGGTGACCTGGGAAATTTGTCAGTGAGTAATGAATACACCTGTACACCTGCTGGGTGACCTGGGAAATGTGTCAGTGAATAATGAATACACCTGTGCACCTGCTGGGTGACCTGGGAAATGTGTCAGTGAGTAATGAGTACACCTGTACACCTGCTAGGTGACCTGGGAAATGTGTCAGTGAGCAATGAGTACACCTGTGCTCCTGCTGGGTGACCTGGGAAATGTGTCAGTGAGTTATGAGTACACCTGTGCTCCTGCTGGGTGACCTGGGAAATGTTTCACTGAGAAATGATTACACCTGTGCACCTGCTGTGTGACATGGGAAATGTGTCAGTGAATAATGACTACACATGTACACCTGCTGGGTGACCTGGGAAATGTGTCAGTGAGTAATGATTACACCTGTGCACCTGCTGGGTGACCTGGTAAATGTGTCAGTGAGTAATGATTCCACCTGTGCACCTGCTGGTTGACCTGGGAAATGTGTCAGTGAATAATGATTACACCTGTGCACCTGCTGTGTGACATGGGAAATGTGTCAGTTAATAATGATTACACCTGTGCACCTGCTGTGTGACATGGGAAATGTGTCAGTAAATAATGAGTACACCTGTGCACCTGCTGGGTGACCTGGGAAATGTGTCAGTGAATAATGAGTACACCTGTGCCCCTGCTGGGTGACCTGGGAAATGTGTCAGTGAGTAATGAATACACCTGTGCACCTGCTGGGTGACCTAGAAAATGTGTCAGTGAATAATAAATACACCTGTGCTCCTGCTGGGTGACCTGGGAAATGTGTCAGTGAATAATGAGTACACCTGTGCACCTGCTGGGTGACCTGGGAAATGTGTCAGTGAATAATGAGTACACCTGTGCCCCTGCTGGGTGACCAGGGAAATGTGTCAGTGAGTAATGAATACACCTGTACACCTGCTGGGTGACCTGGGAAATGTGTCAGTGAATAATGAATACACCTGTGCTCCTGCTGGGTGACCTGGGAAATGTGTCAGTGAGTAATGAATACCCCTGTACACCTGCTGGGTGACCTGGGAAATGTGTCAGTGAATAATGATTACACCTGTACACCTGCTGGGTGACCTGGGAAATGTGTCAGTGAGTAATGATTACACCTGTGCTCCTGCTGGGTGACCTGGGAAATGTGTCAGTGAGTAATGAGTACACCTGTACACCTGCTGGGTGACCTGGGAAATGTGTCAGTGAGTAATGAATACACCTGTGCTCCTGCTGGGTGACCTGGGATATGTGTCAGTGAGTAATGATTACACCTGTGCTCCTGCTGGGTGACCTGGGAAATGTCAGTGAGTAATGAATACACCTGTACACCTGCTGGGTGACCTGGGAAATGTGTCAGTGAGTAATGACTGCACCTGTGCTCCTGCTGGGTGACCTGGGAAATGTCAGTGAGTAATGATTACATCTGTGCACCTGCTGGGTGACCTGGGAAATGTGTCAGTGAGTAATGAATACACCTGTACACCTGCTGGGTGACCTGGGAAATGTGTCAGTGAGTAATGACTACACCTGTGCTCCTGCTGGGTGACCTGGGAAATGTCAGTGAGTAATGATTACATCTGTGCACCTGCTGTGTGACATGGGAAATGTGTCAGTGAATAATGATTACACCTGTGCACCTGCTGTGTGACATGGGAAATGTGTCAGTGAATAATGATTACACCTGTGCACCTGCTGGGTGACCTGGGAAATGTGTCAGTCAGTAATGATTACACCTGTACACCTGCTGGGTGACCTGGGAAATGTGTCAGTGAATAATGAGTACACCTGTGCTCCTGCTGTGTGACCTGGGAAAAGTGTCAGTGAGTCATGAATACACATGTGCACCTGCTGGGTGACCTAGGAAATGTGTCAGTGAATAATAAATACACCTGTGCACCTGCTGGGTGACCTGGGAAATTTGTCAGTGAATAATGAATACACCTGTGCTCCTGCTGGTTGACCTGGGAAATGTGTCAGTTTATAATGAATACACCTGTGCACCTGCTGGGTGACCTGGGAAATGTGTCAGTGAATAATAAATACACCTGTGCACCTGCTGGGTGACCTGGGAAATGTGTCAGTGAGTAATGATTACACCTGTGCACCTGCTGGGTGACCTGGGAAATGTGTCAGTGAGTAATGATTACACCTGTGCACCTGCTGGGTGACCTGGGAAATGTGTCAGTGAGTAATGATTACACCTGTGCACCTGCTGGGTGACCTGGGAAATGTGTCAGTTTATAATGAATACACCTGTGCTCCTGCTGGGTGACCTGGGAAATGTGTCAGTGAGTAATGAGTACACCTGTGCACCTGCTGGGTGACCTGGGGAAATGTGTTAGTGAGTAATGAATACACCTGTGCACCTGCTGTGTGACCTGGGAAATGTGTCAGTGAGTAATGAATACACCTGTGCTCCTGCTGGGTGACCTGGGAAATGTGTCAGTGAGTAATGACTACACCTGTGCTCCTGCTGGGTGACCTGGGAAATGTCAGTGAGTAATGAATACACCTGTACACCTGCTGGGTGACCTGGGAAATGTGTCAGTGAGTAATGACTACACCTGTGCTCCTGCTGGGTGACCTGGGAAATGTCAGTGAGTAATGATTACATCTGTGCACCTGCTGGGTGACCTGGGAAATGTGTCAGTGAGTAATGAATACACCTGTACACCTGCTGGGTGACCTGGGAAATGTGTCAGTGAGTAATGAGTACACCTGTGCTCCTGCTGGGGGACCTGGGAAATGTCAGTGAGTAATGATTACATCTGTGCACCTGCTGTGTGACATGGGAAATGTGTCAGTGAATAATGAGTACACCTGTGCACCTGCTGGGTGACCTGGGGAAATGTGTCAGTGAATAATGAGTACACCTGTGCACCTGCTGGGTGACCTGGGAAATGTGTCAGTGAGTAATGAATACACCTGTACACCTGCTGGGTGACGTGGGAAATGTGTCAGTGAGTAATGAGTACACCTGTGCTCCTGCTGGTGGACCTGGGAAATGTGTCAGTGAATAATGATTACACCTGTGCACCTGCTGTGTGACATGGGAAATGTGTCAGTGAATAATGAGTACACCTGTGCACCTGCTGGGTGACCTGGGAAATGTGTCAGTGAATAATGAGTACACCTGTTCACCTGCTGGGTGACCTGGGAAATGTGTCAGTGAGTAATGATTACACCTGTGCACCTGCTGGGTGACCTGGGAAATGTGTCAGTGAGTAATGAATACCCCTGTACACCTGCTGGGTGACCTGGGAAATGTGTCAGTGAGTAATGATTACACCTGTGCACCTGCTGGGTGACCTGGGAAATGTGTCAGTGAGTAATGATTACACCTGTGCTCTTGCTGGGTGACCTGGGAAATTTGTCAGTGAGTAATGAATACACCTGTACACCTGCTGGGTGACCTGGGAAATGTGTCAGTGAATAATGAATACACCTGTGCACCTGCTGGGTGACCTGGGAAATGTGTCAGTGAGTAATGAGTACACCTGTACACCTGCTAGGTGACCTGGGAAATGTGTCAGTGAGTAATGAGTACACCTGTGCTCCTGCTGGGTGACCTGGGAAATGTGTCAGTGAGTTATGAGTACACCTGTGCTCCTGCTGGGTGACCTGGGAAATGTTTCACTGAGAAATGATTACACCTGTGCACCTGCTGTGTGACATGGGAAATGTGTCAGTGAATAATGATTACACCTGTGCATCTGCTGGGTGACCTGGGAAATGTGTCAGTGAGTAATGATTACATCTGCTGGGTGACCTGGGAAATGTGTCAGTGAGTAATGATTACACCTGTGCACCTGCTGGGTGACCTGGTAAATGTGTCAGTGAGTAATGATTCCACCTGTGCACCTGCTGGTTGACCTGGGAAATGTGTCAGTGAATAATGATTACACCTGTGCACCTGCTGTGTGACATGGGAAATGTGTCAGTTAATAATGATTACACCTGTGCACCTGCTGTGTGACATGGGAAATGTGTCAGTGAATAATGAGTACACCTGTGCACCTGCTGGGTGACCTGGGAAATGTGTCAGTGAATAATGAGTACACCTGTGCACCTGCTGGGTGACCTGGGAAATGTGTCAGTGAATAATGAGTACACCTGTGCACCTGCTGGGTGACCTAGAAAATGTGTCAGTGAATAATAAATACACTTGTGCACCTGCTGGGTGACCTGGGAAATGTGTCAGTGAGTAATGAATACACCTGTACACCTGCTGGGTGACCTGGGAAATGTGTCAGTGAGTAATGACTACACCTGTGCTCCTGCTGGGTGACCTGGGAAATGTCAGTGAGTAATGATTACATCTGTGCACCTGCTGTGTGACATGGGAAATGTGTCAGTGAATAATGATTACACCTGTGCACCTGCTGTGTGACATGGGAAATGTGTCAGTGAATAATGATTACACCTGTGCACCTGCTGGGTGACCTGGGAAATGTGTCAGTCAGTAATGATTACACCTGTACACCTGCTGGGTGACCTGGGAAATGTGTCAGTGAATAATGAGTACACCTGTGCTCCTGCTGTGTGACCTGGGAAATGTGTCAGTGAGTCATGAATACACCTGTGCACCTGCTGGGTGACCGAGGAAATGTGTCAGTGAATAATTAATACACCTGTGCACCTGCTGGGTGACCTGGGATATGTGTCAGTGAGTAATGATTACACCTGTGCTCCTGCTGGGTGACCTGGGAAATGTCAGTGAGTAATGAATACACCTGTACACCTGCTGGGTGACCTGGGAAATGTGTCAGTGAGTAATGACTGCACCTGTGCTCCTGCTGGGTGACCTGGGAAATGTCAGTGAGTAATGATTACATCTGTGCACCTGCTGGGTGACCTGGGAAATGTGTCAGTGAGTAATGAATACACCTGTACACCTGCTGGGTGACCTGGGAAATGTGTCAGTGAGTAATGACTACACCTGTGCTCCTGCTGGGTGACCTGGGAAATGTCAGTGAGTAATGATTACATCTGTGCACCTGCTGTGTGACATGGGAAATGTGTCAGTGAATAATGATTACACCTGTGCACCTGCTGTGTGACATGGGAAATGTGTCAGTGAATAATGATTACACCTGTGCACCTGCTGGGTGACCTGGGAAATGTGTCAGTCAGTAATGATTACACCTGTACACCTGCTGGGTGACCTGGGAAATGTGTCAGTGAATAATGAGTACACCTGTGCTCCTGCTGTGTGACCTGGGAAAAGTGTCAGTGAGTCATGAATACACATGTGCACCTGCTGGGTGACCTAGGAAATGTGTCAGTGAATAATAAATACACCTGTGCACCTGCTGGGTGACCTGGGAAATTTGTCAGTGAATAATGAATACACCTGTGCTCCTGCTGGTTGACCTGGGAAATGTGTCAGTTTATAATGAATACACCTGTGCACCTGCTGGGTGACCTGGGAAATGTGTCAGTGAATAATAAATACACCTGTGCACCTGCTGGGTGACCTGGGAAATGTGTCAGTGAGTAATGATTACACCTGTGCACCTGCTGGGTGACCTGGGAAATGTGTCAGTGAGTAATGATTACACCTGTGCACCTGCTGGGTGACCTGGGAAATGTGTCAGTGAGTAATGATTACACCTGTGCACCTGCTGGGTGACCTGGGAAATGTGTCAGTTTATAATGAATACACCTGTGCTCCTGCTGGGTGACCTGGGAAATGTGTCAGTGAGTAATGAGTACACCTGTGCACCTGCTGGGTGACCTGGGGAAATGTGTTAGTGAGTAATGAATACACCTGTGCACCTGCTGTGTGACCTGGGAAATGTGTCAGTGAGTAATGAATACACCTGTGCTCCTGCTGGGTGACCTGGGAAATGTGTCAGTGAGTAATGACTACACCTGTGCTCCTGCTGGGTGACCTGGGAAATGTCAGTGAGTAATGAATACACCTGTACACCTGCTGGGTGACCTGGGAAATGTGTCAGTGAGTAATGACTACACCTGTGCTCCTGCTGGGTGACCTGGGAAATGTCAGTGAGTAATGATTACATCTGTGCACCTGCTGGGTGACCTGGGAAATGTGTCAGTGAGTAATGAATACACCTGTACACCTGCTGGGTGACCTGGGAAATGTGTCAGTGAGTAATGAGTACACCTGTGCTCCTGCTGGGGGACCTGGGAAATGTCAGTGAGTAATGATTACATCTGTGCACCTGCTGTGTGACATGGGAAATGTGTCAGTGAATAATGAGTACACCTGTGCACCTGCTGGGTGACCTGGGGAAATGTGTCAGTGAATAATGAGTACACCTGTGCACCTGCTGGGTGACCTGGGAAATGTGTCAGTGAGTAATGAATACACCTGTACACCTGCTGGGTGACGTGGGAAATGTGTCAGTGAGTAATGAGTACACCTGTGCTCCTGCTGGGGGACCTGGGAAATGTGTCAGTGAATAATGATTACACCTGTGCACCTGCTGTGTGACATGGGAAATGTGTCAGTGAATAATGAGTACACCTGTGCACCTGCTGGGTGACCTGGGAAATGTGTCAGTGAATAATGAGTACACCTGTGCACCTGCTGGGTGACCTGGGAAATGTGTCAGTGAGTAATGATTACACCTGTGCACCTGCTGGGTGACCTGGGAAATGTGTCAGTGAGTAATGAATACCCCTGTACACCTGCTGGGTGACCTGGGAAATGTGTCAGTGAGTAATGATTACACCTGTGCACCTGCTGGGTGACCTGGGAAATGTGTCAGTGAGTAATGATTACACCTGTGCTCTTGCTGGGTGACCTGGGAAATTTGTCAGTGAGTAATGAATACACCTGTACACCTGCTGGGTGACCTGGGAAATGTGTCAGTGAATAATGAATACACCTGTGCACCTGCTGGGTGACCTGGGAAATGTGTCAGTGAGTAATGAGTACACCTGTACACCTGCTAGGTGACCTGGGAAATGTGTCAGTGAGTAATGAGTACACCTGTGCTCCTGCTGGGTGACCTGGGAAATGTGTCAGTGAGTTATGAGTACACCTGTGCTCCTGCTGGGTGACCTGGGAAATGTTTCACTGAGAAATGATTACACCTGTGCACCTGCTGTGTGACATGGGAAATGTGTCAGTGAATAATGATTACACCTGTGCATCTGCTGGGTGACCTGGGAAATGTGTCAGTGAGTAATGATTACATCTGCTGGGTGACCTGGGAAATGTGTCAGTGAGTAATGATTACACCTGTGCACCTGCTGGGTGACCTGGTAAATGTGTCAGTGAGTAATGATTCCACCTGTGCACCTGCTGGTTGACCTGGGAAATGTGTCAGTGAATAATGATTACACCTGTGCACCTGCTGTGTGACATGGGAAATGTGTCAGTTAATAATGATTACACCTGTGCACCTGCTGTGTGACATGGGAAATGTGTCAGTGAATAATGAGTACACCTGTGCACCTGCTGGGTGACCTGGGAAATGTGTCAGTGAATAATGAGTACACCTGTGCACCTGCTGGGTGACCTGGGAAATGTGTCAGTGAATAATGAGTACACCTGTGCACCTGCTGGGTGACCTAGAAAATGTGTCAGTGAATAATAAATACACCTGTGCACCTGCTGGGTGACCTGGGAAATGTGTCAGTGAGTAATGAATACACCTGTACACCTGCTGGGTGACCTGGGAAATGTGTCAGTGAGTAATGACTACACCTGTGCTCCTGCTGGGTGACCTGGGAAATGTCAGTGAGTAATGATTACATCTGTGCACCTGCTGTGTGACATGGGAAATGTGTCAGTGAATAATGATTACACCTGTGCACCTGCTGTGTGACATGGGAAATGTGTCAGTGAATAATGATTACACCTGTGCACCTGCTGGGTGACCTGGGAAATGTGTCAGTCAGTAATGATTACACCTGTACACCTGCTGGGTGACCTGGGAAATGTGTCAGTGAATAATGAGTACACCTGTGCTCCTGCTGTGTGACCTGGGAAATGTGTCAGTGAGTCATGAATACACCTGTGCACCTGCTGGGTGACCGAGGAAATGTGTCAGTGAATAATTAATACACCTGTGCACCTGCTGGGTGACCTGGGGAATTTGTCAGTGAATAATGAATACACCTGTGCTCCTGCTGGTTGACCTGAGAAATGTGTCAGTTTATAATGAATACACCTGTGCACCTGCTGGGTGACCTGAGAAATGTGTCAGTGAATAATAAATACACCTGTGCACCTGCTGGGTGACCTGGGAAATGTGTCAGTGAGTAATGATTACACCTGTGCACCTGCTGGGTGACCTGGGAAATGTGTCAGTGAGTAATGATTACACCTGTGCACCTGCTGGGTGACCTGGGAAATGTGTCAGTGAGTAATGATTACACCTGTGCACCTGCTGGGTGACCTGGGAAATGTGTCAGTTTATAATGAATACACCTGTGCTCCTGCTGGGTGACCTGGGAAATGTGTCAGTGAGTAATGAGTACACCTGTGCACCTGCTGGGTGACCTGGGGAAATGTGTTAGTGAGTAATGAATACACCTGTGCACCTGCTGTGTGACCTGGGAAATGTGTCAGTGAGTAATGAATACACCTGTGCTCCTGCTGGGTGACCTGGGAAATGTGTCAGTGAGTAATGACTACACCTGTGCTCCTGCTGGGTGACCTGGGAAATGTCAGTGAGTAATGAATACACCTGTACACCTGCTGGGTGACCTGGGAAATGTGTCAGTGAGTAATGACTACACCTGTGCTCCTGCTGGGTGACCTGGGAAATGTCAGTGAGTAATGATTACATCTGTGCACCTGCTGGGTGACCTGGGAAATGTGTCAGTGAGTAATGAATACACCTGTACACCTGCTGGGTGACCTGGGAAATGTGTCAGTGAGTAATGAGTACACCTGTGCTCCTGCTGGGGGACCTGGGAAATGTCAGTGAGTAATGATTACATCTGTGCACCTGCTGTGTGACATGGGAAATGTGTCAGTGAATAATGAGTACACCTGTGCACCTGCTGGGTGACCTGGGAAATGTGTCAGTGAATAATGAGTACACCTGTGCACCTGCTGGGTGACCTGGGAAATGTGTCAGTGAGTAATGAATACACCTGTACACCTGCTGGGTGACCTGGGAAATGTGTCAGTGAGTAATGAGTACACCTGTGCTCCTGCTGGGGGACCTGGGAAATGTGTCAGTGAATAATGATTACACCTGTGCACCTGCTGTGTGACATGGGAAATGTGTCAGTGAATAATGAGTACACCTGTGCACCTGCTGGGTGACCTGGGAAATGTGTCAGTGAATAATGAGTACACCTGTGCACCTGCTGGGTGACCTGGGAAATGTGTCAGTGAGTAATGATTACACCTGTGCACCTGCTGGGTGACCTGGGAAATGTGTCAGTGAGTAATGAATACCCCTGTACACCTGCTGGGTGACCTGGGAAATGTGTCAGTGAGTAATGATTACACCTGTGCACCTGCTGGGTGACCTGGGAAATGTGTCAGTGAGTAATGATTACACCTGTGCTCTTGCTGGGTGACCTGGGAAATTTGTCAGTGAGTAATGAATACACCTGTACACCTGCTGGGTGACCTGGGAAATGTGTCAGTGAATAATGAATACACCTGTGCACCTGCTGGGTGACCTGGGAAATGTGTCAGTGAGTAATGAGTACACCTGTACACCTGCTAGGTGACCTGGGAAATGTGTCAGTGAGTAATGAGTACACCTGTGCTCCTGCTGGGTGACCTGGGAAATGTGTCAGTGAGTTATGAGTACACCTGTGCTCCTGCTGGGTGACCTGGGAAATGTTTCACTGAGAAATGATTACACCTGTGCACCTGCTGTGTGACATGGGAAATGTGTCAGTGAATAATGATTACACCTGTGCATCTGCTGGGTGACCTGGGAAATGTGTCAGTGAGTAAAGATTACATCTGCTGGGTGACCTGGGAAATGTGTCAGTGAGTAATGATTACACCTGTGCACCTGCTGGGTGACCTGGTAAATGTGTCAGTGAGTAATGATTCCACCTGTGCACCTGCTGGTTGACCTGGGAAATGTGTCAGTGAATAATGATTACACCTGTGCACCTGCTGTGTGACATGGGAAATGTGTCAGTGAATAATGATTACACCTGTGCACCTGCTGTGTGACATGGGAAATGTGTCAGTTAATAATGATTACACCTGTGCACCTGCTGTGTGACATGGGAAATGTGTCAGTGAATAATGAGTACACCTGTGCACCTGCTGGGTGACCTGGGAAATGTGTCAGTGAATAATGAGTACACCTGTGCACCTGCTGGGTGACCTGGGAAATGTGTCAGTGAATAATGAGTACACCTGTGCACCTGCTGGGTGACCTAGAAAATGTGTCAGTGAATAATAAATACACCTGTGCACCTGCTGGGTGACCTGGGAAATGTGTCAGTGAGTAATGATTACACCTGTGCTCCTGCTGGGTGACCAGGGAAATGTGTCAGTGAGTAATGAATACACCTGTACACCTGCTGGGTGACCTGGGAAATGTGTCAGTGAATAATGAATACACCTGTGCTCCTGCTGGGTGACCTGGGAAATGTGTCAGTGAGTAATGACTACCCCTGTACACCTGCTGGGTGACCTGGGAAATGTGTCAGTGAGTAATGATTACACCTGTGCTCCTGCTGGGTGACCTGGGAAATGTGTCAGTGAGTAATGAGTACACCTGTACACCTGCTGGGTGACCTGGGAAATGTGTCAGTGAGTAATGAATACACCTGTGCTCCTGCTGGGTGACCTGGGATATGTGTCAGTGAGTAATGATTACACCTGTGCTCCTGCTGGGTGACCTGGGAAATGTCAGTGAGTAATGAATACACCTGTACACCTGCTGGGTGACCTGGGAAATGTGTCAGTGAGTAATGACTACACCTGTGCTCCTGCTGGGTGACCTGGGAAATGTCAGTGAGTAATGATTACATCTGTGCACCTGCTGGGTGACCTGGGAAATGTGTCAGTGAGTAATGAATACACCTGTACACCTGCTGGGTGACCTGGGAAATGTGTCAGTGAGTAATGACTACACCTGTGCTCCTGCTGGGTGACCTGGGAAATGTCAGTGAGTAATGTTTACATCTGTGCACCTGCTGTGTGACATGGGAAATGTGTCAGTGAATAATGATTACACCTGTGCACCTGCTGTGTGACATGGGAAATGTGTCAGTGAATAATGATTACACCTGTGCACCTGCTGGGTGACCTGGGAAATGTGTCAGTCAGTAATGATTACACCTGTACACCTGCTGGGTGATCTGGGAAATGTGTCAGTGAATAATGATTACACCTGTGCACCTGCTGGGTGACCTGGGAAATGTGTCAGTGAGTAATGATTACAGCTGTGCACCTGCTGGGTGACCTGGGAAATGTGTCAGTGAGTCATGAATACACCTGTGCTCCTGCTGGGTGACCTGGGAAATGTGTCAGTGAGTAATGATTACACCTGTGCACCTGCTGGGTGACCTAGGAAATGTGTCAGTGAATAATAAATACACCTGTGCACCTGCTGGGTGACCTGGGAAATGTGTCAGTGAGTAATGATTACACCTGTGCACCTGCTGGGTGACCTGGGAAATGTGTCAGTGAGTAATGATTACACCTGTGCTCCTGCTGGGTGACATGGGAAATTTGTCAGTGAGTAATGAATACACCTGTACACCTGCTGGGTGACCTGGGAAATGTGTCAGTGAGTAATGATTACACCTGTGCTCCTGCTGGGTGACCTGGGAAATGTGTCAGTGAATAATGAATACACCTTTGCTCCTGCTGGGTGACCTGGGAAATGTGTCAGTGAATAATGAATACACCTGTGCACCTGTTGGGTGACCTGGGAAATGTGTCAGTGAGTAATGAATACACCTGTGCTCCTGCTGTGTGACCTGGGAAATATGTCAGTGAGTAATGACTACACCTGTGCTCCTGCTGGGTGACCTGGGAAATGTGTCAGTGAGTAATGATTACACCTGTGCACCTGCTGTGTGACCTGGGAAATGTGTCAGTGAGTAATGATTACACCTGTGCTCCTGCTGGGTGACCTGGGAAATGTGTCAGTGAGTAATGATTACACCTGTGCACCTGCTGGGTGACCTGGGAAATGTGTCAGTGAGAAATGAATACCCCTGTACACCTGTTGGGTGACCTGGGAAATGTGTCAGTGAGTAATGAATACACCTGTGCTCCTGCTGTGTGACCTGGGAAATATGTCAGTGAGTAATGACTACACCTGTGCTCCTGCTGGGTGACCTGGGAAATGTGTCAGTGAGTAATGATTACACCTGTGCACCTGCTGGGTGACCTGGGAAATGTGTCAGTGAGTAATGATTACACCTGTGCTCCTGCTGGGTGACCTGGGAAATGTGTCAGTGAGTAATGATTACACCTGTGCACCTGCTGGGTGACCTGGGAAATGTGTCAGTGAGTAATGAGTACACCTGTGCTGCTGCTGGGTGACCTGGGAAATGTGTCACTGAGTAATGATTACACCTGTGCAGCTGCTGGGTGACCTGGGAAATGTGTTAGTGAGTAATGATTACACCTGTGCACCTGCTGGGTGACCTGGGGAAATGTGTTAGTGAGTAATGAATACACCTGTGCATCTGCTGTGTGACCTGGGAAATGTGTCAGTGAGTAATGAATACACCTGTGCACCTGCTGGGTGACCTGGGAAATGTGTCAGTGAGTAATGACTACACCTGTGCTCCTGCTGGGTGACCTGGGAAATGTCAGTGAGTAATGAATACACCTGTACACCTGCTGGGTGACCTGGGAAATGTGTCAGTGAGTAATGACTACACCTGTGCTCCTGCTGGGTGACCTGGGAAATGTCAGTGAGTAATGATTACATCTGTGCACCTGCTGGGTGACCTGGGAAATGTGTCAGTGAGTAATGAATACACCTGTACACCTGCTGGGTGACCTGGGAAATGTGTCAGTGAGTAATGAGTACACCTGTGCTCCTGCTGGGGGACCTGGGAAATGTCAGTGAGTAATGATTACATCTGTGCACCTGCTGTGTGACATGGGAAATGTGTCAGTGAATAATGATTACACCTGTGCACCTGCTGTGTGACATGGGAAATGTGTCAGTGAATAATGAGTACACCTGTGCACCTGCTGGGTGACCTGGGAAATGTGTCAGTGAATAATGAGTACACCTGTGCACCTGCTGGGTGACCTGGGAAATGTGTCAGTGAGTAATGATTACACCTGTGCACCTGCTGGGTGACCTGGGAAATGTGTCAGTGAGTAATGAATACCCCTGTACACCTGCTGGGTGACCTGGGAAATGTGTCAGTGAGTAATGATTACACCTGTGCACCTGCTGGGTGACCTGGGAAATGTGTCAGTGAGTAATGATTACACCTGTGCTCTTGCTGGGTGACCTGGGAAATTTGTCAGTGAGTAATGAATACACCTGTACACCTGCTGGGTGACCTGGGAAATGTGTCAGTGAATTATGAATACACCTGTGCACCTGCTGGGTGACCTGGGAAATGTGTCAGTGAGTAATGAGTACACCTGTACACCTGCTAGGTGACCTGGGAAATGTGTCAGTGAGTAATGAGTACACCTGTGCTCCTGCTGGGTGACCTGGGAAATGTGTCAGTGAGTTATGAGTACACCTGTGCTCCTGCTGGGTGACCTGGGAAATGTTTCACTGAGAAATGATTACACCTGTGCACCTGCTGTGTGACATGGGAAATGTGTCAGTGAATAATGACTACACATGTACACCTGCTGGGTGACCTGGGAAATGTGTCAGTGAGTAATGATTACACCTGTGCACCTGCTGGGTGACCTGGTAAATGTGTCAGTGAGTAATGATTCCACCTGTGCACCTGCTGGTTGACCTGGGAAATGTGTCAGTGAATAATGATTACACCTGTGCACCTGCTGTGTGACATGGGAAATGTGTCAGTTAATAATGATTACACCTGTGCACCTGCTGTGTGACATGGGAAATGTGTCAGTGAATAATGAGTACACCTGTGCACCTGCTGGGTGACCTGGGAAATGTGTCAGTGAATAATGAGTACACCTGTGCCCCTGCTGGGTGACCTGGGAAATGTGTCAGTGAGTAATGAATACACCTGTGCACCTGCTGGGTGACCTAGAAAATGTGTCAGTGAATAATAAATACACCTGTGCTCCTGCTGGGTGACCTGGGAAATGTGTCAGTGAATAATGAGTACACCTGTGCACCTGCTGGGTGACCTGGGAAATGTGTCAGTGAATAATGAGTACACCTGTGCCCCTGCTGGGTGACCAGGGAAATGTGTCAGTGAGTAATGAATACACCTGTACACCTGCTGGGTGACCTGGGAAATGTGTCAGTGAATAATGAATACACCTGTGCTCCTGCTGGGTGACCTGGGAAATGTGTCAGTGAGTAATGAATACCCCTGTACACCTGCTGGGTGACCTGGGAAATGTGTCAGTGAATAATGATTACACCTGTACACCTGCTGGGTGACCTGGGAAATGTGTCAGTGAGTAATGATTACACCTGTGCTCCTGCTGGGTGACCTGGGAAATGTGTCAGTGAGTAATGAGTACACCTGTACACCTGCTGGGTGACCTGGGAAATGTGTCAGTGAGTAATGAATACACCTGTGCTCCTGCTGGGTGACCTGGGATATGTGTCAGTGAGTAATGATTACACCTGTGCTCCTGCTGGGTGACCTGGGAAATGTCAGTGAGTAATGAATACACCTGTACACCTGCTGGGTGACCTGGGAAATGTGTCAGTGAGTAATGACTACACCTGTGCTCCTGCTGGGTGACCTGGGAAATGTCAGTGAGTAATGATTACATCTGTGCACCTGCTGGGTGACCTGGGAAATGTGTCAGTGAGTAATGAATACACCTGTACACCTGCTGGGTGACCTGGGAAATGTGTCAGTGAGTAATGACTACACCTGTGCTCCTGCTGGGTGACCTGGGAAATGTCAGTGAGTAATGATTACATCTGTGCACCTGCTGTGTGACCTGGGAAATGTGTCAGTCAGTAATGATTACACCTGTACACCTGCTGGGTGACCTGGGAAATGTGTCAGTGAATAATGAGTACACCTGTGCTCCTGCTGTGTGACCTGGGAAATGTGTCAGTGAGTCATGAATACACATGTGCACCTGCTGGGTGACCTAGGAAATGTGTCAGTGAATAATAAATACACCTGTGCACCTGCTGGGTGACCTGGGAAATTTGTCAGTGAATAATGAATACACCTGTGCTCCTGCTGGTTGACCTGGGAAATGTGTCAGTTTATAATGAATACACCTGTGCACCTGCTGGGTGACCTGGGAAATGTGTCAGTGAATAATAAATACACCTGTGCACCTGCTGGGTGACCTGGGAAATGTGTCAGTGAGTAATGATTACACCTGTGCACCTGCTGGGTGACCTGGGAAATGTGTCAGTGAGTAATGATTACACCTGTGCACCTGCTGGGTGACCTGGGAAATGTGTCAGTGAGTAATGATTACACCTGTGCACCTGCTGGGTGACCTGGGAAATGTGTCAGTTTATAATGAATACACCTGTGCTCCTGCTGGGTGACCTGGGAAATGTGTCAGTGAGCAATGAGTACACCTGTGCACCTGCTGGGTGACCTGGGGAAATGTGTTAGTGAGTAATGAATACACCTGTGCACCTGCTGTGTGACCTGGGAAATGTGTCAGTGAGTAATGAATACACCTGTGCTCCTGCTGGGTGACCTGGGAAATGTGTCAGTGAGTAATGACTACACCTGTGCTCCTGCTGGGTGACCTGGGAAATGTCAGTGAGTAATGAATACACCTGTACACCTGCTGGGTGACCTGGGAAATGTGTCAGTGAGTAATGACTACACCTGTGCTCCTGCTGGGTGACCTGGGAAATGTCAGTGAGTAATGATTACATCTGTGCACCTGCTGGGTGACCTGGGAAATGTGTCAGTGAGTAATGAATACACCTGTACACCTGCTGGGTGACCTGGGAAATGTGTCAGTGAGTAATGAGTACACCTGTGCTCCTGCTGGGGGACCTGGGAAATGTCAGTGAGTAATGATTACATCTGTGCACCTGCTGTGTGACATGGGAAATGTGTCAGTGAATAATGAGTACACCTGTGCACCTGCTGGGTGACCTGGGAAATGTGTCAGTGAATAATGAGTACACCTGTGCACCTGCTGGGTGACCTGGGAAATGTGTCAGTGAGTAATGAATACACCTGTACACCTGCTGGGTGACCTGGGAAATGTGTCAGTGAGTAATGAGTACACCTGTGCTCCTGCTGGGGGACCTGGGAAATGTGTCAGTGAATAATGATTACACCTGTGCACCTGCTGTGTGACATGGGAAATGTGTCAGTGAATAATGAGTACACCTGTGCACCTGCTGGGTGACCTGGGAAATGTGTCAGTGAATAATGAGTACACCTGTGCACCTGCTGGGTGACCTGGGAAATGTGTCAGTGAGTAATGATTACACCTGTGCACCTGCTGGGTGACCTGGGAAATGTGTCAGTGAGTAATGAATACCCCTGTACACCTGCTGGGTGACCTGGGAAATGTGTCAGTGAGTAATGATTACACCTGTGCACCTGCTGGGTGACCTGGGAAATGTGTCAGTGAGTAATGATTACACCTGTGCTCTTGCTGGGTGACCTGGGAAATTTGTCAGTGAGTAATGAATACACCTGTACACCTGCTGGGTGACCTGGGAAATGTGTCAGTGAATAATGAATACACCTGTGCACCTGCTGGGTGACCTGGGAAATGTGTCAGTGAGTAATGAGTACACCTGTACACCTGCTAGGTGACCTGGGAAATGTGTCAGTGAGTAATGAGTACACCTGTGCTCCTGCTGGGTGACCTGGGAAATGTGTCAGTGAGTTATGAGTACACCTGTGCTCCTGCTGGGTGACCTGGGAAATGTTTCACTGAGAAATGATTACACCTGTGCACCTGCTGTGTGACATGGGAAATGTGTCAGTGAATAATGATTACACCTGTGCATCTGCTGGGTGACCTGGGAAATGTGTCAGTGAGTAATGATTACATCTGCTGGGTGACCTGGGAAATGTGTCAGTGAGTAATGATTCCACCTGTGCACCTGCTGGGTGACCTGGTAAATGTGTCAGTGAGTAATGATTCCACCTGTGCACCTGCTGGTTGACCTGGGAAATGTGTCAGTGAACAATGATTACACCTGTGCACCTGCTGTGTGACATGGGAAATGTGTCAGTTAATAATGATTACACCTGTGCACCTGCTGTGTGACATGGGAAATGTGTCAGTGAATAATGAGTACACCTGTGCACCTGCTGGGTGACCTGGGAAATGTGTCAGTGAATAATGAGTACACCTGTGCACCTGCTGGGTGACCTGGGAAATGTGTCAGTGAATAATGAGTACACCTGTGCACCTGCTGGGTGACCTAGAAAATGTGTCAGTCAATAATAAATACACCTGTGCACCTGCTGGGTGACCTGGGAAATGTCAGTGAGTAATGATTACATCTGTGCACCTGCTGGGTGACCTGGGAAATGTGTCAGTGAGTAATGAATACACCTGTACACCTGCTGGGTGACCTGGGAAATGTGTCAGTGAGTAATGACTACACCTGTGCTCCTGCTGGGTGACCTGGGAAATGTCAGTGAGTAATGATTACATCTGTGCACCTGCTGTGTGACATGGGAAATGTGTCAGTGAATAATGATTACACCTGTGCACCTGCTGTGTGACATGGGAAATGTGTCAGTGAATAATGATTACACCTGTGCACCTGCTGGGTGACCTGGGAAATGTGTCAGTCAGTAATGATTACACCTGTACACCTGCTGGGTGACCTGGGAAATGTGTCAGTGAATAATGAGTACACCTGTGCTCCTGCTGTGTGACCTGGGAAATGTGTCAGTGAGTCATGAATACACCTGTGCACCTGCTGGGTGACCTAGGAAATGTGTCAGTGAATAATAAATACACCTGTGCACCTGCTGGGTGACCTGGGAAATTTGTCAGTGAATAATGAATACACCTGTGCTCCTGCTGGTTGACCTGGGAAATGTGTCAGTTTATAATGAATACACCTGTGCACCTGCTGGGTGACCTGGGAAATGTGTCAGTGAATAATAAATACACCTGTGCACCTGCTGGGTGACCTGGGAAATGTGTCAGTGAGTAATGATTACACCTGTGCACCTGCTGGGTGACCTGGGAAATGTGTCAGTGAGTAATGATTACACCTGTGCACCTGCTGGGTGACCTGGGAAATGTGTCAGTGAGTAATGATTACACCTGTGCACCTGCTGGGTGACCTGGGAAATGTGTCAGTTTATAATGAATACACCTGTGCTCCTGCTGGGTGACCTGGGAAATGTGTCAGTGAGTAATGAGTACACCTGTGCACCTGCTGGGTGACCTGGGGAAATGTGTTAGTGAGTAATGAATACACCTGTGCACCTGCTGTGTGACCTGGGAAATGTGTCAGTGAGTAATGAATACACCTGTGCTCCTGCTGGGTGACCTGGGAAATGTGTCAGTGAGTAATGACTACACCTGTGCTCCTGCTGGGTGACCTGGGAAATGTCAGTGAGTAATGAATACACCTGTACACCTGCTGGGTGACCTGGGAAATGTGTCAGTGAGTAATGACTACACCTGTGCTCCTGCTGGGTGACCTGGGAAATGTCAGTGAGTAATGATTACATCTGTGCACCTGCTGGGTGACCTGGGAAATGTGTCAGTGAGTAATGAATACACCTGTACACCTGCTGGGTGACCTGGGAAATGTGTCAGTGAGTAATGAATACACCTGTGCTCCTGCTGGGGGACCTGGGAAATGTCAGTGAGTAATGATTACATCTGTGCACCTGCTGTGTGACATGGGAAATGTGTCAGTGAATAATGAGTACACCTGTGCACCTGCTGGGTGACCTGGGAAATGTGTCAGTGAATAATGAGTACACCTGTGCACCTGCTGGGTGACCTGGGAAATGTGTCAGTGAGTAATGAATACACCTGTACACCTGCTGGGTGACCTGGGAAATGTGTCAGTGAGTAATGAGTACACCTGTGCTCCTGCTGGGGGACCTGGGAAATGTGTCAGTGAATAATGATTACACCTGTGCACCTGCTGTGTGACATGGGAAATGTGTCAGTGAATAATGAGTACACCTGTGCACCTGCTGGGTGACCTGGGAAATGTGTCAGTGAATAATGAGTACACCTGTGCACCTGCTGGGTGACCTGGGAAATGTGTCAGTGAGTAATGATTACACCTGTGCACCTGCTGGGTGACCTGGGAAATGTGTCAGTGAGTAATGAATACCCCTGTACACCTGCTGGGTGACCTGGGAAATGTGTCAGTGAGTAATGATTACACCTGTGCACCTGCTGGGTGACCTGGGAAATGTGTCAGTGAGTAATGATTACACCTGTGCTCTTGCTGGGTGACCTGGGAAATTTGTCAGTGAGTAATGAATACACCTGTACACCTGCTGGGTGACCTGGGAAATGTGTCAGTGAATAATGAATACACCTGTGCACCTGCTGGGTGACCTGGGAAATGTGTCAGTGAGTAATGAGTACACCTGTACACCTGCTAGGTGACCTGGGAAATGTGTCAGTGAGTAACGAGTACACCTGTGCTCCTGCTGGGTGACCTGGGAAATGTGTCAGTGAGTTATGAGTACACCTGTGCTCCTGCTGGGTGACCTGGGAAATGTTTCACTGAGAAATGATTACACCTGTGCACCTGCTGTGTGACATGGGAAATGTGTCAGTGAATAATGATTACACCTGTGCATCTGCTGGGTGACCTGGGAAATGTGTCAGTGAGTAATGATTACATCTGCTGGGTGACCTGGGAAATGTGTCAGTGAGTAATGATTACACCTGTGCACCTGCTGGGTGACCTGGTAAATGTGTCAGTGAGTAATGATTCCACCTGTGCATCTGCTGGTTGACCTGGGAAATGTGTCAGTGAATAATGATTACACCTGTGCACCTGCTGTGTGACATGGGAAATGTGTCAGTGAATAATGATTACACCTGTGCACCTGCTGTGTGACATGGGAAATGTGTCAGTTAATAATGATTACACCTGTGCACCTGCTGTGTGACATGGGAAATGTGTCAGTGAATAATGAGTACACCTGTGCACCTGCTGGGTGACCTGGGAAATGTGTCAGTGAATAATGAGTACACCTGTGCACCTGCTGGGTGACCTGGGAAATGTGTCAGTGAGTAATGATTACACCTGTGCTCCTGCTGGGTGACCAGGGAAATGTGTCAGTGAGTAATGAATACACCTGTACACCTGCTGGGTGACCTGGGAAATGTGTCAGTGAATAATGAATACACCTGTGCTCCTGCTGGGGGACCTGGGAAATGTGTCAGTGAGTAATGACTACCCCTGTACACCTGCTGGGTGACCTGGGAAATGTGTCAGTGAGTAATGATTACACCTGTGCTCCTGCTGGGTGACCTGGGAAATGTGTCAGTGAGTAATGAGTACACCTGTACACCTGCTGGGTGACCTGGGAAATGTGTCAGTGAGTAATGAATACACCTGTGCTCCTGCTGGGTGACCTGGGATATGTGTCAGTGAGTAATGATTACACCTGTGCTCCTGCTGGGTGACCTGGGAAATGTCAGTGAGTAATGAATACACCTGTACACCTGCTGGGTGACCTGGGAAATGTGTCAGTGAGTAATGACTACACCTGTGCTCCTGCTGGGTGACCTGGGAAATGTCAGTGAGTAATGATTACATCTGTGCACCTGCTGGGTGACCTGGGAAATGTGTCAGTGAGTAATGAATACACCTGTACACCTGCTGGGTGACCTGGGAAATGTGTCAGTGAGTAATGACTACACCTGTGCTCCTGCTGGGTGACCTGGGAAATGTCAGTGAGTAATGATTACATCTGTGCACCTGCTGTGTGACATGGGAAATGTGTCAGTGAATAATGATTACACCTGTGCACCTGCTTTGTGACATGGGAAATGTGTCAGTGAATAATGATTACACCTGTGCACCTGCTGGGTGACCTGGGAAATGTGTCAGTCAGTAATGATTACACCTGTACACCTGCTGGGTGACCTGGGAAATGTGTCAGTGAATAATGATTACACCTGTGCACCTGCTGGGTGACCTGGGAAATGTGTCAGTGAGTAATGATTACACCTGTGCTCCTGCTGGGTAACCTGGGAAATTTGTCAGTGAGTAATGAATACACCTGTACACCTGCTGGGTGACCTGGGAAATGTGTCAGTGAATAATGAATACACCTGTGCTCCTGCTGGGTGACCTGGGAAATGTGTCAGTGAATAATGAATACACCTGTGCACCTGCTGGGTGACCTGGGAAATGTGTCAGTGAGAAATGAATACCCCTGTACACCTGTTGGGTGACCTGGGAAATGTGTCAGTGAGTAATGAGTACACCTGTGCACCTGTTGGGTGACCTGGGAAATGTGTCAGTGAATAATGATTACACCTGTGCACCTGCTGTGTGACATGGGAAATGTGTCAGTGAATAATGATTACACCTGTGCACCTGCTGGGTGACCTGGGAAATGTGTCAGTCAGTAATGATTACACCTGTACACCTGCTGGGTGACCTGGGAAATGTGTCAGTGAATAATGATTACACCTGTGCACCTGCTGGGTGACCTGGGAAATGTGTCAGTGAGTAATGATTACAGCTGTGCACCTGCTGGGTGACCTGGGAAATGTGTCAGTGAGTCATGAATACACCTGTGCTCCTGCTGGGTGACCTGGGAAATGTGTCAGTGAGTAATGATTACACCTGTGCACCTGCTGGGTGACCTAGGAAATGTGTCAGTGAATAATAAATACACCTGTGCACCTGCTGGGTGACCTGGGAAATTTGTCAGTGAATAATGAATACACCTGTGCACCTGCTGGGTGACCTGGGAAATGTGTCAGTGAGTAATGATTACACCTGTGCTCCTGCTGGTTGACCTGGGAAATGTGTCAGTTTATAATGAATACACCTGTGCACCTGCTGGGTGACCTGGGAAATGTGTCAGTGAATAATAAATACACCTGTGCACCTGCTGGGTGACCTGGGAAATGTGTCAGTGAGTAATGATTACACCTGTGCACCTGCTGGGTGACCTAGGAAATGTGTCAGTGAGTAATGATTACACCTGTGCTCCTGCTGGGTGACCTGGGAAATTTGTCAGTGAGTAATGAATACACCTGTACACCTGCTGGGTGACCTGGGAAATGTGTCAGTGAATAATGAATACACCTGTGCTCCTGCTGGGTGACCTGGGAAATGTGTCAGTGAATAATGAATACACCTGTGCACCTGCTGGGTGACCTGGGAAATGTGTCAGTGAGAAATGATTACACCTGTGCTCCTGCTGGGTGACCTGGGAAATGTGTCAGTGAGTAATGAGTACACCTGTGCTCCTGCTGGGTGACCTGGGAAATGTGTCACTGAGTAATGATTACACCTGTGCAGCTGCTGGGTGACCTGGGAAATGTGTCAGTGAATAATGAGTACACCTGTGCTCCTGCTGTGTGACCTGGGAAATGTGTCAGTGAGTCATGAATACACCTGTGCACCTGCTGGGTGACCTGGGAAATGTGTCAGTGAGTAATGATTACACCTGTGCTCCTGCTGGGTAACCTGGGAAATTTGTCAGTGAGTAATGAATACACCTGTACACCTGCTGGGTGACCTGGGAAATGTGTCAGTGAATAATGAATACACCTGTGCTCCTGCTGGGTGACCTGGGAAATGTGTCAGTGAATAATGAATACACCTGTGCACCTGCTGGGTGACCTGGGAAATGTGTCAGTGAGAAATGAATACCCCTGTACACCTGTTGGGTGACCTGGGAAATGTGTCAGTGAGTAATGAGTACACCTGTGCACCTGTTGGGTGACCTGGGAAATGTGTCAGTGAATAATGATTACACCTGTGCACCTGCTGTGTGACATGGGAAATGTGTCAGTGAATAATGATTACACCTGTGCACCTGCTGGGTGACCTGGGAAATGTGTCAGTCAGTAATGATTACACCTGTACACCTGCTGGGTGACCTGGGAAATGTGTCAGTGAATAATGATTACACCTGTGCACCTGCTGGGTGACCTGGGAAATGTGTCAGTGAGTAATGATTACAGCTGTGCACCTGCTGGGTGACCTGGGAAATGTGTCAGTGAGTCATGAATACACCTGTGCTCCTGCTGGGTGACCTGGGAAATGTGTCAGTGAGTAATGATTACACCTGTGCACCTGCTGGGTGACCTAGGAAATGTGTCAGTGAATAATAAATACACCTGTGCACCTGCTGGGTGACCTGGGAAATTTGTCAGTGAATAATGAATACACCTGTGCACCTGCTGGGTGACCTGGGAAATGTGTCAGTGAGTAATGATTACACCTGTGCTCCTGCTGGTTGACCTGGGAAATGTGTCAGTTTATAATGAATACACCTGTGCACCTGCTGGGTGACCTGGGAAATGTGTCAGTGAATAATAAATACACCTGTGCACCTGCTGGGTGACCTGGGAAATGTGTCAGTGAGTAATGATTACACCTGTGCACCTGCTGGGTGACCTGGGAAATGTGTCAGTGAGTAATGATTACACCTGTGCTCCTGCTGGGTGACCTGGGAAATTTGTCAGTGAGTAATGAATACACCTGTACACCTGCTGGGTGACCTGGGAAATGTGTCAGTGAATAATGAATACACCTGTGCTCCTGCTGGGTGACCTGGGAAATGTGTCAGTGAATAATGAATACACCTGTGCACCTGCTGGGTGACCTGGGAAATGTGTCAGTGAGAAATGATTACACCTGTGCTCCTGCTGGGTGACCTGGGAAATGTGTCAGTGAGTAATGAATACCCCTGTGCTCCTGCTGGGTGACCTGGGAAATGTGTCACTGAGTAATGATTACACCTGTGCAGCTGCTGGGTGACCTGGGAAATGTGTCAGTGAATAATGAGTACACCTGTGCTCCTGCTGTGTGACCTGGGAAATGTGTCAGTGAGTCATGAATACACCTGTGCACCTGCTGGGTGACCTGGGAAATGTGTCAGTGAGTAATGATTACACCTGTGCTCCTGCTGGGTAACCTGGGAAATTTGTCAGTGAGTAATGAATACACCTGTACACCTGCTGGGTGACCTGGGAAATGTGTCAGTGAATAATGAATACACCTGTGCTCCTGCTGGGTGACCTGGGAAATGTGTCAGTGAATAATGAATACACCTGTGCACCTGCTGGGTGACCTGGGAAATGTGTCAGTGAGAAATGAATACCCCTGTACACCTGTTGGGTGACCTGGGAAATGTGTCAGTGAGTAATGAGTACACCTGTGCACCTGTTGGGTGACCTGGGAAATGTGTCAGTGAGTAATGAGTACACCTGTGCACCTGCTGGGTGACCTAGAAAATGTGTCAGTGAATAATAAATACACCTGTGCACCTGCTGGTTGACCTGGGAAATGTGTCAGTGAGTAATGATTACACCTGTACACCTGCTGGGTGACCTGGGAAATGTGTCAGTGAATAATGATTACACCTGTGCTCCTGCTGGGTGACCTGGGAAATGTGTCAGTGAGTAATGAGTACACCTGTACACCTGCTGGGTGACATGGGAAATTTGTCAGTGAGTAATGAATACACCTGTACACCTGCTGGGTGACCTGGGAAATGTGTCAGTGAGTAATGAGTACACCTGTGCACCTGCTGGGTGACATGGGAAATTTGTCAGTGAGTAATGAATACACCTGTACACCTGCTGGGTGACCTGGGAAATTTGTCAGTGAGTAATGAATACACCTGTGCACCTGCTGGGTGACCTGGGAAATGTGTCAGTGAATAATGAGTACACCTTTGCTCCTGCTGGGTGACCTGGGAAATGTGTCAGTGAATAATGAATACACCTGTGCACCTGCTGGGTGACCTGGGAAATGTGTCAGTGAGAAATGAATACCCCTGTACACCTGTTGGGTGACCTGGGAAATGTGTAAGTGAGTAATGAATACACCTGTGCTCCTGCTGGGTGACCTGGGAAATGTGTCAGTGAGTAATGATTACACCTGTGCTCCTGCTGGGTGACCTGGGAAATGTGTCAGTGAGTAATGATTACACCTGTGCTCCTGCTGTGTGACCTGGGAAATGTGTCAGTGAGTAATGAGTACACTTGTACACCTGCTGGGCGACCTGGGAAATGTGTCAGTGAGTAATGAGTACACCTGTGCTGCTGCTGGGTGACCTGGGAAATGTGTCACTGAGTAATGATTACACCTGTGCAGCTGCTGGGTGACCTGGGAAATGTGTTAGTGAGTAATGATTACACCTGTGCACCTGCTGGGTGACCTGGGGAAATGTGTCAGTGAGTAATGATTACACCTGTGCTCCTGCTGGGTGACATGGGAAATTTGTCAGTGAGTAATGAATACACCTGTACACCTGCTGGGTGACCTGGGAAATGTGTCAGTGAGTAATGATTACACCTGTGCACCTGCTGGGTGACCTGGGAAATGTGTCAGTGAGTAATGATTACACCTGTGCTCCTGCTGGGTGACATGGGAAATTTGTCAGTGAGTAATGAATACACCTGTACACCTGCTGGGTGACCTGGGAAATGTGTCAGTGAGTAATGATTACACCTGTGCTCCTGCTGGGTGACCTGGGAAATGTGTCAGTGAATAATGAATACACCTTTGCTCCTGCTGGGTGACCTGGGAAATGTGTCAGTGAATAATGAATACACCTGTGCACCTGTTGGGTGACCTGGGAAATGTGTCAGTGAGTAATGAATACACCTGTCCTCCTGCTGTGTGACCTGGGAAATATGTCAGTGAGTAATGACTACACCTGTGCTCCTGCTGGGTGACCTGGGAAATGTGTCAGTGAGTAATGATTACACCTGTGCACCTGCTGTGTGACCTGGGAAATGTGTCAGTGAGTAATGATTACACCTGTGCTCCTGCTGGGTGACCTGGGAAATGTGTCAGTGAGTAATGATTACACCTGTGCACCTGCTGGGTGACCTGGGAAAAGTGTCAGTGAGAAATGAATACCCCTGTACACCTGTTGGGTGACCTGGGAAATGTGTCAGTGAGTAATGATTACACCTGTGCACCTGCTGTGTGACCTGGGAAATGTGTCAGTGAGTAATGATTACACCTGTGCTCCTGCTGGGTGACCTGGGAAATGTGTCAGTGAGTAATGATTACACCTGTGCTCCTGCTGTGTGACCTGGGAAAAGTGTCAGTGAGAAATGAATACCCCTGTACACCTGTTGGGTGACCTGGGAAATGTGTCAGTGAGTAATGAATACACCTGTGCTCCTGCTGTGTGACCTGGGAAATATGTCAGTGAGTAATGACTACACCTGTGCTCCTGCTGGGTGACCTGGGAAATGTGTCAGTGAGTAATGATTACACCTGTGCACCTGCTGTGTGACCTGGGAAATGTGTCAGTGAGTAATGATTACACCTGTGCTCCTGCTGGGTGACCTGGGAAATGTGTCAGTGAGTAATGATTACACCTGTGCACCTGCTGGGTGACCTGGGAACTGTGTCAGTGAGTAATGAGTACACCTGTGCTGCTGCTGGGTGACCTGGGAAATGTGTCACTGAGTAATGATTACACCTGTGCAGCTGCTGGGTGACCTGGGAAATGTGTTAGTGAGTAATGATTACACCTGTGCACCTGCTGGGTGACCTGGGGAAATGTGTTAGTGAGTAATGAATACACCTGTGCATCTGCTGTGTGACCTGGGAAATGTGTCAGTGAGTAATGAATACACCTGTGCACCTGCTGGGTGACCTGGGAAATGTGTCAGTGAGTAATGACTACACCTGTGCTCCTGCTGGGTGACCTGGGAAATGTCAGTGAGTAATGAATACACCTGTACACCTGCTGGGTGACCTGGGAAATGTGTCAGTGAGTAATGACTACACCTGTGCTCCTGCTGGGTGACCTGGGAAATGTCAGTGAGTAATGATTACATCTGTGCACCTGCTGGGTGACCTGGGAAATGTGTCAGTGAGTAATGAATACACCTGTACACCTGCTGGGTGACCTGGGAAATGTGTCAGTGAGTAATGAGTACACCTGTGCTCCTGCTGGGGGACCTGGGAAATGTCAGTGAGTAATGATTACATCTGTGCACCTGCTGTGTGACATGGGAAATGTGTCAGTGAATAATGATTACACCTGTGCACCTGCTGTGTGACATGGGAAATGTGTCAGTGAATAATGAGTACACCTGTGCACCTGCTGGGTGACCTGGGAAATGTGTCAGTGAATAATGAGTACACCTGTGCACCTGCTGGGTGACCTGGGAAATGTGTCAGTGAGTAATGATTACACCTGTGCACCTGCTGGGTGACCTGGGAAATGTGTCAGTGAGTAATGAATACCCCTGTACACCTGCTGGGTGACCTGGGAAATGTGTCAGTGAGTAATGATTACACCTGTGCACCTGCTGGGTGACCTGGGAAATGTGTCAGTGAGTAATGATTACACCTGTGCTCTTGCTGGGTGACCTGGGAAATTTGTCAGTGAGTAATGAATACACCTGTACACCTGCTGGGTGACCTGGGAAATGTGTCAGTGAATAATGAATACACCTGTGCACCTGCTGGGTGACCTGGGAAATGTGTCAGTGAGTAATGATTACACCTGTGCTCCTGCTGGTTGACCTGGGAAATGTGTCAGTTTATAATGAATACACCTGTGCACCTGCTGGGTGACCTGGGAAATGTGTCAGTGAATAATAAATACACCTGTGCACCTGCTGGGTGACCTGGGAAATGTGTCAGTGAGTAATGATTACACCTGTGCACCTGCTGGGTGACCTAGGAAATGTGTCAGTGAGTAATGATTACACCTGTGCTCCTGCTGGGTGACCTGGGAAATTTGTCAGTGAGTAATGAATACACCTGTACACCTGCTGGGTGACCTGGGAAATGTGTCAGTGAATAATGAATACACCTGTGCTCCTGCTGGGTGACCTGGGAAATGTGTCAGTGAATAATGAATACACCTGTGCACCTGCTGGGTGACCTGGGAAATGTGTCAGTGAGAAATGATTACACCTGTGCTCCTGCTGGGTGACCTGGGAAATGTGTCAGTGAGTAATGAGTACACCTGTGCTCCTGCTGGGTGACCTGGGAAATGTGTCACTGAGTAATGATTACACCTGTGCAGCTGCTGGGTGACCTGGGAAATGTGTCAGTGAATAATGAGTACACCTGTGCTCCTGCTGTGTGACCTGGGAAATGTGTCAGTGAGTCATGAATACACCTGTGCACCTGCTGGGTGACCTGGGAAATGTGTCAGTGAGTAATGATTACACCTGTGCTCCTGCTGGGTAACCTGGGAAATTTGTCAGTGAGTAATGAATACACCTGTACACCTGCTGGGTGACCTGGGAAATGTGTCAGTGAATAATGAATACACCTGTGCTCCTGCTGGGTGACCTGGGAAATGTGTCAGTGAATAATGAATACACCTGTGCACCTGCTGGGTGACCTGGGAAATGTGTCAGTGAGAAATGAATACCCCTGTACACCTGTTGGGTGACCTGGGAAATGTGTCAGTGAGTAATGAGTACACCTGTGCACCTGTTGGGTGACCTGGGAAATGTGTCAGTGAATAATGATTACACCTGTGCACCTGCTGTGTGACATGGGAAATGTGTCAGTGAATAATGATTACACCTGTGCACCTGCTGGGTGACCTGGGAAATGTGTCAGTCAGTAATGATTACACCTGTACACCTGCTGGGTGACCTGGGAAATGTGTCAGTGAATAATGATTACACCTGTGCACCTGCTGGGTGACCTGGGAAATGTGTCAGTGAGTAATGATTACAGCTGTGCACCTGCTGGGTGACCTGGGAAATGTGTCAGTGAGTCATGAATACACCTGTGCTCCTGCTGGGTGACCTGGGAAATGTGTCAGTGAGTAATGATTACACCTGTGCACCTGCTGGGTGACCTAGGAAATGTGTCAGTGAATAATAAATACACCTGTGCACCTGCTGGGTGACCTGGGAAATTTGTCAGTGAATAATGAATACACCTGTGCACCTGCTGGGTGACCTGGGAAATGTGTCAGTGAGTAATGATTACACCTGTGCTCCTGCTGGTTGACCTGGGAAATGTGTCAGTTTATAATGAATACACCTGTGCACCTGCTGGGTGACCTGGGAAATGTGTCAGTGAATAATAAATACACCTGTGCACCTGCTGGGTGACCTGGGAAATGTGTCAGTGAGTAATGATTACACCTGTGCACCTGCTGGGTGACCTGGGAAATGTGTCAGTGAGTAATGATTACACCTGTGCTCCTGCTGGGTGACCTGGGAAATTTGTCAGTGAGTAATGAATACACCTGTACACCTGCTGGGTGACCTGGGAAATGTGTCAGTGAATAATGAATACACCTGTGCTCCTGCTGGGTGACCTGGGAAATGTGTCAGTGAATAATGAATACACCTGTGCACCTGCTGGGTGACCTGGGAAATGTGTCAGTGAGAAATGATTACACCTGTGCTCCTGCTGGGTGACCTGGGAAATGTGTCAGTGAGTAATGAATACCCCTGTGCTCCTGCTGGGTGACCTGGGAAATGTGTCACTGAGTAATGATTACACCTGTGCAGCTGCTGGGTGACCTGGGAAATGTGTCAGTGAATAATGAGTACACCTGTGCTCCTGCTGTGTGACCTGGGAAATGTGTCAGTGAGTCATGAATACACCTGTGCACCTGCTGGGTGACCTGGGAAATGTGTCAGTGAGTAATGATTACACCTGTGCTCCTGCTGGGTAACCTGGGAAATTTGTCAGTGAGTAATGAATACACCTGTACACCTGCTGGGTGACCTGGGAAATGTGTCAGTGAATAATGAATACACCTGTGCTCCTGCTGGGTGACCTGGGAAATGTGTCAGTGAATAATGAATACACCTGTGCACCTGCTGGGTGACCTGGGAAATGTGTCAGTGAGAAATGAATACCCCTGTACACCTGTTGGGTGACCTGGGAAATGTGTCAGTGAGTAATGAGTACACCTGTGCACCTGTTGGGTGACCTGGGAAATGTGTCAGTGAGTAATGAGTACACCTGTGCACCTGCTGGGTGACCTAGAAAATGTGTCAGTGAATAATAAATACACCTGTGCACCTGCTGGTTGACCTGGGAAATGTGTCAGTGAGTAATGATTACACCTGTACACCTGCTGGGTGACCTGGGAAATGTGTCAGTGAATAATGATTACACCTGTGCTCCTGCTGGGTGACCTGGGAAATGTGTCAGTGAGTAATGAGTACACCTGTACACCTGCTGGGTGACATGGGAAATTTGTCAGTGAGTAATGAATACACCTGTACACCTGCTGGGTGACCTGGGAAATGTGTCAGTGAGTAATGAGTACACCTGTGCACCTGCTGGGTGACATGGGAAATTTGTCAGTGAGTAATGAATACACCTGTACACCTGCTGGGTGACCTGGGAAATTTGTCAGTGAGTAATGAATACACCTGTGCACCTGCTGGGTGACCTGGGAAATGTGTCAGTGAATAATGAGTACACCTTTGCTCCTGCTGGGTGACCTGGGAAATGTGTCAGTGAATAATGAATACACCTGTGCACCTGCTGGGTGACCTGGGAAATGTGTCAGTGAGAAATGAATACCCCTGTACACCTGTTGGGTGACCTGGGAAATGTGTAAGTGAGTAATGAATACACCTGTGCTCCTGCTGGGTGACCTGGGAAATGTGTCAGTGAGTAATGATTACACCTGTGCTCCTGCTGGGTGACCTGGGAAATGTGTCAGTGAGTAATGATTACACCTGTGCTCCTGCTGTGTGACCTGGGAAATGTGTCAGTGAGTAATGAGTACACTTGTACACCTGCTGGGCGACCTGGGAAATGTGTCAGTGAGTAATGAGTACACCTGTGCTGCTGCTGGGTGACCTGGGAAATGTGTCACTGAGTAATGATTACACCTGTGCAGCTGCTGGGTGACCTGGGAAATGTGTTAGTGAGTAATGATTACACCTGTGCACCTGCTGGGTGACCTGGGGAAATGTGTCAGTGAGTAATGATTACACCTGTGCTCCTGCTGGGTGACATGGGAAATTTGTCAGTGAGTAATGAATACACCTGTACACCTGCTGGGTGACCTGGGAAATGTGTCAGTGAGTAATGATTACACCTGTGCACCTGCTGGGTGACCTGGGAAATGTGTCAGTGAGTAATGATTACACCTGTGCTCCTGCTGGGTGACATGGGAAATTTGTCAGTGAGTAATGAATACACCTGTACACCTGCTGGGTGACCTGGGAAATGTGTCAGTGAGTAATGATTACACCTGTGCTCCTGCTGGGTGACCTGGGAAATGTGTCAGTGAATAATGAATACACCTTTGCTCCTGCTGGGTGACCTGGGAAATGTGTCAGTGAATAATGAATACACCTGTGCACCTGTTGGGTGACCTGGGAAATGTGTCAGTGAGTAATGAATACACCTGTCCTCCTGCTGTGTGACCTGGGAAATATGTCAGTGAGTAATGACTACACCTGTGCTCCTGCTGGGTGACCTGGGAAATGTGTCAGTGAGTAATGATTACACCTGTGCACCTGCTGTGTGACCTGGGAAATGTGTCAGTGAGTAATGATTACACCTGTGCTCCTGCTGGGTGACCTGGGAAATGTGTCAGTGAGTAATGATTACACCTGTGCACCTGCTGGGTGACCTGGGAAAAGTGTCAGTGAGAAATGAATACCCCTGTACACCTGTTGGGTGACCTGGGAAATGTGTCAGTGAGTAATGAATACACCTGTGCTCCTGCTGTGTGACCTGGGAAATATGTCAGTGAGTAATGACTACACCTGTGCTCCTGCTGGGTGACCTGGGAAATGTGTCAGTGAGTAATGATTACACCTGTGCACCTGCTGTGTGACCTGGGAAATGTGTCAGTGAGTAATGATTACACCTGTGCTCCTGCTGGGTGACCTGGGAAATGTGTCAGTGAGTAATGATTACACCTGTGCACCTGCTGGGTGACCTGGGAACTGTGTCAGTGAGTAATGAGTACACCTGTGCTGCTGCTGGGTGACCTGGGAAATGTGTCACTGAGTAATGATTACACCTGTGCAGCTGCTGGGTGACCTGGGAAATGTGTTAGTGAGTAATGATTACACCTGTGCACCTGCTGGGTGACCTGGGGAAATGTGTTAGTGAGTAATGAATACACCTGTGCATCTGCTGTGTGACCTGGGAAATGTGTCAGTGAGTAATGAATACACCTGTGCACCTGCTGGGTGACCTGGGAAATGTGTCAGTGAGTAATGACTACACCTGTGCTCCTGCTGGGTGACCTGGGAAATGTCAGTGAGTAATGAATACACCTGTACACCTGCTGGGTGACCTGGGAAATGTGTCAGTGAGTAATGACTACACCTGTGCTCCTGCTGGGTGACCTGGGAAATGTCAGTGAGTAATGATTACATCTGTGCACCTGCTGGGTGACCTGGGAAATGTGTCAGTGAGTAATGAATACACCTGTACACCTGCTGGGTGACCTGGGAAATGTGTCAGTGAGTAATGAGTACACCTGTGCTCCTGCTGGGGGACCTGGGAAATGTCAGTGAGTAATGATTACATCTGTGCACCTGCTGTGTGACATGGGAAATGTGTCAGTGAATAATGATTACACCTGTGCACCTGCTGTGTGACATGGGAAATGTGTCAGTGAATAATGAGTACACCTGTGCACCTGCTGGGTGACCTGGGAAATGTGTCAGTGAATAATGAGTACACCTGTGCACCTGCTGGGTGACCTGGGAAATGTGTCAGTGAGTAATGATTACACCTGTGCACCTGCTGGGTGACCTGGGAAATGTGTCAGTGAGTAATGAATACCCCTGTACACCTGCTGGGTGACCTGGGAAATGTGTCAGTGAGTAATGATTACACCTGTGCACCTGCTGGGTGACCTGGGAAATGTGTCAGTGAGTAATGATTACACCTGTGCTCTTGCTGGGTGACCTGGGAAATTTGTCAGTGAGTAATGAATACACCTGTACACCTGCTGGGTGACCTGGGAAATGTGTCAGTGAATAATGAATACACCTGTGCACCTGCTGGGTGACCTGGGAAATGTGTCAGTGAGTAATGAGTACACCTGTACACCTGCTAGGTGACCTGGGAAATGTGTCAGTGAGTAAGGAGTACACCTGTGCTCCTGCTGGGTGACCTGGGAAATGTGTCAGTGAGTTATGAGTACACCTGTGCTCCTGCTGGGTGACCTGGGAAATGTTTCACTGAGAAATGATTACACCTGTGCACCTGCTGTGTGACATGGGAAATGTGTCAGTGAATAATGACTACACATGTACACCTGCTGGGTGACCTGGGAAATGTGTCAGTGAGTAATGATTACACCTGTGCACCTGCTGGGTGACCTGGTAAATGTGTCAGTGAGTAATGATTCCACCTGTGCACCTGCTGGTTGACCTGGGATATGTGTCAGTGAATAATGATTACACCTGTGCACCTGCTGTGTGACATGGGAAATGTGTCAGTTAATAATGATTACACCTGTGCACCTGCTGTGTGACATGGGAAATGTGTCAGTGAATAATGAGTACACCTGTGCACCTGCTGGGTGACCTGGGAAATGTGTCAGTGAATAATGAGTACACCTGTGCCCCTGCTGGGTGACCTGGGAAATGTGTCAGTGAGTAATGAATACACCTGTGCACCTGCTGGGTGACCTAGAAAATGTGTCAGTGAATAATAAATACACCTGTGCTCCTGCTGGGTGACCTGGGAAATGTGTCAGTGAATAATGAGTACACCTGTGCACCTGCTGGGTGACCTGGGAAATGTGTCAGTGAATAATGAGTACACCTGTGCCCCTGCTGGGTGACCAGGGAAATGTGTCAGTGAGTAATGAATACACCTGTACACCTGCTGGGTGACCTGGGAAATGTGTCAGTGAATAATGAATACACCTGTGCTCCTGCTGGGTGACCTGGGAAATGTGTCAGTGAGTAATGAATACCCCTGTACACCTGCTGGGTGACCTGGGAAATGTGTCAGTGAATAATGATTACACCTGTACACCTGCTGGGTGACCTGGGAAATGTGTCAGTGAGTAATGATTACACCTGTGCTCCTGCTGGGTGACCTGGGAAATGTGTCAGTGAGTAATGAGTACACCTGTACACCTGCTGGGTGACCTGGGAAATGTGTCAGTGAGTAATGAATACACCTGTGCTCCTGCTGGGTGACCTGGGATATGTGTCAGTGAGTAATGATTACACCTGTGCTCCTGCTGGGTGACCTGGGAAATGTCAGTGAGTAATGAATACACCTGTACACCTGCTGGGTGACCTGGGAAATGTGTCAGTGAGTAATGACTACACCTGTGCTCCTGCTGGGTGACCTGGGAAATGTCAGTGAGTAATGATTACATCTGTGCACCTGCTGGGTGACCTGGGAAATGTGTCAGTGAGTAATGAATACACCTGTACACCTGCTGGGTGACCTGGGAAATGTGTCAGTGAGTAATGACTACACCTGTGCTCCTGCTGGGTGACCTGGGAAATGTCAGTGAGTAATGATTACATCTGTGCACCTGCTGTGTGACATGGGAAATGTGTCAGTGAATAATGATTACACCTGTGCACCTGCTGTGTGACATGGGAAATGTGTCAGTGAATAATGATTACACCTGTGCACCTGCTGGGTGACCTGGGAAATGTGTCAGTCTGTAATGATTACACCTGTACACCTGCTGGGTGACCTGGGAAATGTGTCAGTGAATAATGAGTACACCTGTGCTCCTGCTGTGTGACCTGGGAAATGTGTCAGTGAGTCATGAATACACCTGTGCACCTGCTGGGTGACCTAGGAAATGTGTCAGTGAATAATAAATACACCTGTGCACCTGCTGGGTGACCTGGGAAATTTGTCAGTGAATAATGAATACACCTGTGCTCCTGCTGGTTGACCTGGGAAATGTGTCAGTTTATAATGAATACACCTGTGCACCTGCTGGGTGACCTGGGAAATGTGTCAGTGAATAATAAATACACCTGTGCACCTGCTGTGTGACATGGGAAATGTGTCAGTGAGTAATGATTACACCTGTGCACCTGCTGGGTGACCTGGGAAATGTGTCAGTGAGTAATGATTACACCTGTGCACCTGCTGGGTGACCTGGGAAATGTGTCAGTGAGTAATGATTACACCTGTGCACCTGCTGGGTGACCTGGGAAATGTGTCAGTTTATAATGAATACACCTGTGCTCCTGCTGGGTGACCTGGGAAATGTGTCAGTGAGTAATGAGTACACCTGTGCACCTGCTGGGTGACCTGGGGAAATGTGTTAGTGAGTAATGAATACACCTGTGCACCTGCTGTGTGACCTGGGAAATGTGTCAGTGAGTAATGAATACACCTGTGCTCCTGCTGGGTGACCTGGGAAATGTGTCAGTGAGTAATGACTACACCTGTGCTCCTGCTGGGTGACCTGGGAAATGTCAGTGAGTAATGAATACACCTGTACACCTGCTGGGTGACCTGGGAAATGTGTCAGTGAGTAATGACTACACCTGTGCTCCTGCTGGGTGACCTGGGAAATGTCAGTGAGTAATGAATACACCTGTACACCTGCTGGGTGACCTGGGAAATGTGTCAGTGAGTAATGAGTACACCTGTGCTCCTGCTGGGGGACCTGGGAAATGTCAGTGAGTAATGATTACATCTGTGCACCTGCTGTGTGACATGGGAAATGTGTCAGTGAATAATGAGTACACCTGTGCACCTGCTGGGTGACCTGGGCAATGTGTCAGTGAATAATGAATACACCTGTGCACCTGCTGGGTGACCTGGGAAATGTGTCAGTGAGTAATGAATACACCTGTACACCTGCTGGGTGACCTGGGAAATGTGTCAGTGAGTAATGAGTACACCTGTGCTCCTGCTGGGGGACCTGGGAAATGTGTCAGTGAATAATGATTACACCTGTGCACCTGCTGTGTGACATGGGAAATGTGTCAGTGAATAATGAGTACACCTGTGCACCTGCTGGGTGACCTGGGAAATGTGTCAGTGAATAATGAGTACACCTGTGCACCTGCTGGGTGACCTGGGAAATGTGTCAGTGAGTAATGATTACACCTGTGCACCTGCTGGGTGACCTGGGAAATGTGTCAGTGAGTAATGAATACCCCTGTACACCTGCTGGGTGACCTGGGAAATGTGTCAGTGAGTAATGATTACACCTGTGCACCTGCTGGGTGACCTGGGAAATGTGTCAGTGAGTAATGATTACACCTGTGCTCTTGCTGGGTGACCTGGGAAATTTGTCAGTGAGTAATGAATACACCTGTACACCTGCTGGGTGACCTGGGAAATGTGTCAGTGAATAATGAATACACCTGTGCACCTGCTGGGTGACCTGGGAAATGTGTCAGTGAGTAATGAGTACACCTGTACACCTGCTAGGTGACCTGGGAAATGTGTCAGTGAGTAATGAGTACACCTGTGCTCCTGCTGGGTGACCTGGGAAATGTGTCAGTGAGTTATGAGTACACCTGTGCTCCTGCTGGGTGACCTGGGAAATGTTTCACTGAGAAATGATTACACCTGTGCACCTGCTGTGTGACATGGGAAATGTGTCAGTGAGTAATGATTACATCTGCTGGGTGACCTGGGAAATGTGTCAGTGAGTAATGATTACACCTGTGCACCTGCTGGGTGACCTGGTAAATGTGTCAGTGAGTAATGATTCCACCTGTGCACCTGCTGGTTGACCTGGGAAATGTGTCAGTGAATAATGATTACACCTGTGCACCTGCTGTGTGACATGGGAAATGTGTCAGTTAATAATGATTACACCTGTGCACCTGCTGTGTGACATGGGAAATGTGTCAGTGAATAATGAGTACACCTGTGCACCTGCTGGGTGACCTGGGAAATGTGTCAGTGAATAATGAGTACACCTGTGCACCTGCTGGGTGACCTGGGAAATGTGTCAGTGAATAATGAGTACACCTGTGCTCCTGCTGTGTGACCTGGGAAATGTGTCAGTGAGTAATGAATACACCTGTGCACCTGCTGGGTGACCTAGAAAATGTGTCAGTGAATAATAAATACACCTGTGCACCTGCTGGGTGACCTGGGAAATGTGTCAGTGAGTAATGATTACACCTGTGCTCCTGCTGGGTGACCAGGGAAATGTGTCAGTGAGTAATGAATACACCTGTACACCTGCTGGGTGACCTGGGAAATGTGTCAGTGAATAATGAATACACCTGTGCTCCTGCTGGGTGACCTGGGAAATGTGTCAGTGAGTAATGAATACCCCTGTACACCTGCTGGGTGACCTGGGAAATGTGTCAGTGAATAATGACTACCCCTGTACACCTGCTGGGTGACCTGGGAAATGTGTCAGTGAGTAATGATTACACCTGTGCTCCTGCTGGGTGACCTGGGAAATGTGTCAGTGAGTAATGAGTACACCTGTACACCTGCTGGGTGACCTGGGAAATGTGTCAGTGAGTAATGAATACACCTGTGCTCCTGCTGGGTGACCTGGGATATGTGTCAGTGAGTAATGATTACACCTGTGCTCCTGCTGGGTGACCTGGGAAATGTCAGTGAGTAATGAATACACCTGTACACCTGCTGGGTGACCTGGGAAATGTGTCAGTGAGTAATGACTACACCTGTGCTCCTGCTGGGTGACCTGGGAAATGTCAGTGAGTAATGATTACATCTGTGCACCTGCTGGGTGACCTGGGAAATGTGTCAGTGAGTAATGAATACACCTGTACACCTGCTGGGTGACCTGGGAAATGTGTCAGTGAGTAATGACTACACCTGTGCTCCTGCTGGGTGACCTGGGAAATGTCAGTGAGTAATGATTACATCTGTGCACCTGCTGTGTGACATGGG
Source organism: Taudactylus pleione (assembly GCA_031769625.1). Lineage (NCBI taxonomy): Eukaryota > Metazoa > Chordata > Amphibia > Anura > Myobatrachidae > Taudactylus > Taudactylus pleione. Next base: position 716,729 of record JAUIMM010001558.1, on the reverse strand, counting down.
AAATGTGTCAGTGAATAATGATTACACCTGTGCACCTGCTGTGTGACATGGGAAATGTGTCAGTGAATAATGATTACACCTGTGCACCTGCTGGGTGACCTGGGAAATGTGTCAGTCAGTAATGATTACACCTGTACACCTGCTGGGTGACCTGGGAAATGTGTTAGTGAATAATGATTACACCTGTGCACCTGCTGGGTGACCTGGGAAATGTGTCAGTGAGTAATGATTACAGCTGTGCACCTGCTGGGTGACCTGGGAAATGTGTCAGTGAGTCATGAATACACCTGTGCTCCTGCTGGGTGACCTGGGAAATGTGTCAGTGAGTAATGATTACACCTGTGCACCTGCTGGGTGACCTAGGAAATGTGTCAGTGAATAAGAAATACACCTGTGCACCTGCTGGGTGACCTGGGAAATTTGTCAGTGAATAATGAATACACCTGTGCACCTGCTGGGTGACCTGGGAAATGTGTCAGTGAGAAATGATTACACCTGTGCTCCTGCTGGTTGACCTGGGAAATGTGTCAGTTTATAATGAATACACCTGTGCACCTGCTGGGTGACCTGGGAAATGTGTCAGTGAATAATAAATACACCTGTGCACCTGCTGGGTGACCTGGGAAATGTGTCAGTGAGTAATGATTACACCTGTGCACCTGCTGGGTGACCTGGGAAATGTGTCAGTGAGTAATGATTACACCTGTGCTCCTGCTGGGTGACCTGGGAAATTTGTCAGTGAGTAATGAATACACCTGTACACCTGCTGGGTGACCTGGGAAATGTGTCAGTGAATAATGAATACACCTGTGCTCCTGCTGGGTGACCTGGGAAATGTGTCAGTGAATAATGAATACACCTGTGCACCTGCTGGGTGACCTGGGAAATGTGTCAGTGAGAAATGATTACACCTGTGCTCCTGCTGGGTGACCTGGGAAATGTGTCAGTGAGTAATGAGTACACCTGTGCTCCTGCTGGGTGACCTGGGAAATGTGTCACTGAGTAATGATTACACCTGTGCTCCTGCTGGGTGACCTGGGAAATGTGTCACTGAGTAATGAGTACACCTGTGCTCCTGCTGTGTGACCTGGGAAATGTGTCAGTGAGTCATGAATACACCTGTGCACCTGCTGGGTGACCTGGGAAATGTGTCAGTGAGTAATGATTACACCTGTGCTCCTGCTGGGTAACCTGGGAAATGTGTCAGTGAGTAATGAATACACCTGTACACCTGCTGGGTGACCTGGGAAATGTGTCAGTGAATAATGAATACACCTGTGCTCCTGCTGGGTGACCTGGGAAATGTGTCAGTGAATAATGAATACACCTGTGCACCTGCTGGGTGACCTGGGAAATGTGTCAGTGAGAAATGAATACCCCTGTGCACCTGCTGGGTGACCTGGGAAATGTGTCAGTGAATAATGAATACACCTGTGCACCTGTTGGGTGACCTGGGAAATGTGTCAGTGAGTAATGAGTACACCTGTGCACCTGTTGGGTGACCTGGGAAATGTGTCAGTGAATAATGATTACACCTGTGCACCTGCTGTGTGACATGGGAAATGTGTCAGTGAATAATGATTACACCTGTGCACCTGCTGGGTGACCTGGGAAATGTGTCAGTCAGTAATGATTACACCTGTACACCTGCTGGGTGACCTGGGAAATGTGTCAGTGAATAATGATTACACCTGTGCACCTGCTGGGTGACCTGGGAAATGTGTCAGTGAGTAATGATTACAGCTGTGCACCTGCTGGGTGACCTGGGAAATGTGTAAGTGAGTCATGAATACACCTGTGCTCCTGCTGGGTGACCTGGGAAATGTGTCAGTGAGTAATGATTACACCTGTGCACCTGCTGGGTGACCTAGGAAATGTGTCAGTGAATAATAAATACACCTGTGCACCTGCTGGGTGACCTGGGAAATTTGTCAGTGAATAATGAATACACCTGTGCACCTGCTGGGTGACCTGGGAAATGTGTCAGTGAGTAATGATTACACCTGTGCTCCTGCTGGTTGACCTGGGAAATGTGTCAGTTTATAATGAATACACCTGTGCACCTGCTGGGTGACCTGGGAAATGTGTCAGTGAATAATAAATACACCTGTGCACCTGCTGGGTGACCTGGGAAATGTGTCAGTGAGTAATGATTACACCTGTGCACCTGCTGGGTGACCTGGGAAATGTGTCAGTGAGTAATGATTACACCTGTGCTCCTGCTGGGTGACCTGGGAAATTTGTCAGTGAGTAATGAATACACCTGTACACCTGCTGGGTGACCTGGGAAATGTGTCAGTGAATAATGAATACACCTGTGCTCCTGCTGGGTGACCTGGGAAATGTGTCAGTGAATAATGAATACACCTGTGCACCTGCTGGGTGACCTGGGAAATGTGTCAGTGAGAAATGATTACACCTGTGCTCCTGCTGGGTGACCTGGGAAATGTGTCAGTGAGTAATGAGTACACCTGTGCTCCTGCTGGGTGACCTGGGAAATGTGTCACTGAGTAATGATTACACCTGTGCAGCTGCTGGGTGACCTGGGAAATGTGTCAGTGAATAATGAGTACACCTGTGCTCCTGCTGTGTGACCTGGGAAATGTGTCAGTGAGTCATGAATACACCTGTGCACCTGCTGGGTGACCTGGGAAATGTGTCAGTGAGTAATGATTACACCTGTGCTCCTGCTGGGTAACCTGGGAAATTTGTCAGTGAGTAATGAATACACCTGTACACCTGCTGGGTGACCTGGGAAATGTGTCAGTGAATAATGAATACACCTGTGCTCCTGCTGGGTGACCTGGGAAATGTGTCAGTGAATAATGAATACACCTGTGCACCTGCTGGGTGACCTGGGAAATGTGTCAGTGAGAAATGAATACCCCTGTACACCTGTTGGGTGACCTGGGAAATGTGTCAGTGAGTAATGAGTACACCTGTGCACCTGTTGGGTGACCTGGGAAATGTGTCAGTGAATAATGATTACACCTGTGCACCTGCTGTGTGACATGGGAAATGTGTCAGTGAATAATGATTACACCTGTGCACCTGCTGGGTGACCTGGGAAATGTGTCAGTCAGTAATGATTACACCTGTACACCTGCTGGGTGACCTGGGAAATGTGTCAGTGAATAATGATTACACCTGTGCACCTGCTGGGTGACCTGGGAAATGTGTCAGTGAGTAATGATTACAGCTGTGCACCTGCTGGGTGACCTGGGAAATGTGTCAGTGAGTCATGAATACACCTGTGCTCCTGCTGGGTGACCTGGGAAATGTGTCAGTGAGTAATGATTACACCTGTGCACCTGCTGGGTGACCAAGGAAATGTGTCAGTGAATAATAAATACACCTGTGCACCTGCTGGGTGACCTGGGAAATTTGTCAGTGAATAATGAATACACCTGTGCACCTGCTGGGTGACCTGGGAAATGTGTCAGTGAGTAATGATTACACCTGTGCTCCTGCTGGTTGACCTGGGAAATGTGTCAGTTTATAATGAATACACCTGTGCACCTGCTGGGTGACCTGGGAAATGTGTCAGTGAATAATAAATACACCTGTGCACCTGCTGGGTGACCTGGGAAATGTGTCAGTGAGTAATGATTACACCTGTGCACCTGCTGGGTGACCTGGGAAATGTGTCAGTGAGTAATGATTACACCTGTGCTCCTGCTGGGTGACCTGGGAAATTTGTCAGTGAGTAATGAATACACCTGTACACCTGCTGGGTGACCTGGGAAATGTGTCAGTGAATAATGAATACACCTGTGCTCCTGCTGGGTGACCTGGGAAATGTGTCAGTGAATAATGAATACACCTGTGCACCTGCTGGGTGACCTGGGAAATGTGTCAGTGAGAAATGATTACACCTGTGCTCCTGCTGGGTGACCTGGGAAATGTGTCAGTGAGTAATGAATACCCCTGTGCTCCTGCTGGGTGACCTGGGAAATGTGTCACTGAGTAATGATTACACCTGTGCAGCTGCTGGGTGACCTGGGAAATGTGTCAGTGAATAATGAGTACACCTGTGCTCCTGCTGTGTGACCTGGGAAATGTGTCAGTGAGTCATGAATACACCTGTGCACCTGCTGGGTGACCTGGGAAATGTGTCAGTGAGTAATGATTACACCTGTGCTCCTGCTGGGTAACCTGGGAAATTTGTCAGTGAGTAATGAATACACCTGTACACCTGCTGGGTGACCTGGGAAATGTGTCAGTGAATAATGAATACACCTGTGCTCCTGCTGGGTGACCTGGGAAATGTGTCAGTGAATAATGAATACACCTGTGCACCTGCTGGGTGACCTGGGAAATGTGTCAGTGAGAAATGAATACCCCTGTACACCTGTTGGGTGACCTGGGAAATGTGTCAGTGAGTAATGAGTACACCTGTGCACCTGTTGGGTGACCTGGGAAATGTGTCAGTGAGTAATGAGTACACCTGTGCACCTGCTGGGTGACCTAGAAAATGTGTCAGTGAATAATAAATACACCTGTGCACCTGCTGGTTGACCTGGGAAATGTGTCAGTGAGTAATGATTACACCTGTACACCTGCTGGGTGACCTGGGAAATGTGTCAGTGAATAATGATTACACCTGTGCTCCTGCTGGGTGACCTGGGAAATGTGTCAGTGAGTAATGAGTACACCTGTACACCTGCTGGGTGACATGGGAAATTTGTCAGTGAGTAATGAATACACCTGTACACCTGCTGGGTGACCTGGGAAATGTGTCAGTGAGTAATGAGTACACCTGTGCACCTGCTGGGTGACCTGGGAAATGTGTCAGTGAGAAATGAATACCCCTGTGCACCTGCTGGGTGACCTGGGAAATGTGTCAGTGAATAATGAATACACCTGTGCACCTGTTGGGTGACCTGGGAAATGTGTCAGTGAGTAATGAGTACACCTGTGCACCTGTTGGGTGACCTGGGAAATGTGTCAGTGAATAATGATTACACCTGTGCACCTGCTGTGTGACATGGGAAATGTGTCAGTGAATAATGATTACACCTGTGCACCTGCTGGGTGACCTGGGAAATGTGTCAGTCAGTAATGATTACACCTGTACACCTGCTGGGTGACCTGGGAAATGTGTCAGTGAATAATGATTACACCTGTGCACCTGCTGGGTGACCTGGGAAATGTGTCAGTGAGTAATGATTACAGCTGTGCACCTGCTGGGTGACCTGGGAAATGTGTAAGTGAGTCATGAATACACCTGTGCTCCTGCTGGGTGACCTGGGAAATGTGTCAGTGAGTAATGATTACACCTGTGCACCTGCTGGGTGACCTAGGAAATGTGTCAGTGAATAATAAATACACCTGTGCACCTGCTGGGTGACCTGGGAAATTTGTCAGTGAATAATGAATACACCTGTGCACCTGCTGGGTGACCTGGGAAATGTGTCAGTGAGTAATGATTACACCTGTGCTCCTGCTGGTTGACCTGGGAAATGTGTCAGTTTATAATGAATACACCTGTGCACCTGCTGGGTGACCTGGGAAATGTGTCAGTGAATAATAAATACACCTGTGCACCTGCTGGGTGACCTGGGAAATGTGTCAGTGAGTAATGATTACACCTGTGCACCTGCTGGGTGACCTGGGAAATGTGTCAGTGAGTAATGATTACACCTGTGCTCCTGCTGGGTGACCTGTGAAATTTGTCAGTGAGTAATGAATACACCTGTACACCTGCTGGGTGACCTGGGAAATGTGTCAGTGAATAATGAATACACCTGTGCTCCTGCTGGGTGACCTGGGAAATGTGTCAGTGAATAATGAATACACCTGTGCACCTGCTGGGTGACCTGGGAAATGTGTCAGTGAGAAATGATTACACCTGTGCTCCTGCTGGGTGACCTGGGAAATGTGTCAGTGAGTAATGAGTACACCTGTGCTCCTGCTGGGTGACCTGGGAAATGTGTCACTGAGTAATGATTACACCTGTGCAGCTGCTGGGTGACCTGGGAAATTTGTCAGTGAATAATGAGTACACCTGTGCTCCTGCTGTGTGACCTGGGAAATGTGTCAGTGAGTCATGAATACACCTGTGCACCTGCTGGGTGACCTGGGAAATGTGTCAGTGAGTAATGATTACACCTGTGCTCCTGCTGGGTAACCTGGGAAATTTGTCAGTGAGTAATGAATACACCTGTACACCTGCTGGGTGACCTGGGAAATGTGTCAGTGAATAATGAATACACCTGTGCTCCTGCTGGGTGACCTGGGAAATGTGTCAGTGAATAATGAATACACCTGTGCACCTGCTGGGTGACCTGGGAAATGTGTCAGTGAGAAATGAATACCCCTGTACACCTGTTGGGTGACCTGGGAAATGTGTCAGTGAGTAATGAGTACACCTGTGCACCTGTTGGGTGACCTGGGAAATGTGTCAGTGAATAATGATTACACCTGTGCACCTGCTGTGTGACATGGGAAATGTGTCAGTGAATAATGATTACACCTGTGCACCTGCTGGGTGACCTGGGAAATGTGTCAGTCAGTAATGATTACACCTGTACACCTGCTGGGTGACCTGGGAAATGTGTCAGTGAATAATGATTACACCTGTGCACCTGCTGGGTGACCTGGGAAATGTGTCAGTGAGTAATGATTACAGCTGTGCACCTGCTGGGTGACCTGGGAAATGTGTCAGTGAGTCATGAATACACCTGTGCTCCTGCTGGGTGACCTGGGAAATGTGTCAGTGAGTAATGATTACACCTGTGCACCTGCTGGGTGACCAAGGAAATGTGTCAGTGAATAATAAATACACCTGTGCACCTGCTGGGTGACCTGGGAAATTTGTCAGTGAATAATGAATACACCTGTGCACCTGCTGGGTGACCTGGGAAATGTGTCAGTGAGTAATGATTACACCTGTGCTCCTGCTGGTTGACCTGGGAAATGTGTCAGTTTATAATGAATACACCTGTGCACCTGCTGGGTGACCTGGGAAATGTGTCAGTGAATAATAAATACACCTGTGCACCTGCTGGGTGACCTGGGAAATGTGTCAGTGAGTAATGATTACACCTGTGCACCTGCTGGGTGACCTGGGAAATGTGTCAGTGAGTAATGATTACACCTGTGCTCCTGCTGGGTGACCTGGGAAATTTGTCAGTGAGTAATGAATACACCTGTACACCTGCTGGGTGACCTGGGAAATGTGTCAGTGAATAATGAATACACCTGTGCTCCTGCTGGGTGACCTGGGAAATGTGTCAGTGAATAATGAATACACCTGTGCACCTGCTGGGTGACCTGGGAAATGTGTCAGTGAGAAATGATTACACCTGTGCTCCTGCTGGGTGACCTGGGAAATGTGTCAGTGAGTAATGAATACCCCTGTGCTCCTGCTGGGTGACCTGGGAAATGTGTCACTGAGTAATGATTACACCTGTGCAGCTGCTGGGTGACCTGGGAAATGTGTCAGTGAATAATGAGTACACCTGTGCTCCTGCTGTGTGACCTAGGAAATGTGTCAGTGAGTCATGAATACACCTGTGCACCTGCTGGGTGACCTGGGAAATGTGTCAGTGAGTAATGATTACACCTGTGCTCCTGCTGGGTAACCTGGGAAATTTGTCAGTGAGTAATGAATACACCTGTACACCTGCTGGGTGACCTGGGAAATGTGTCAGTGAATAATGAATACACCTGTGCTCCTGCTGGGTGACCTGGGAAATGTGTCAGTGAATAATGAATACACCTGTGCACCTGCTGGGTGACCTGGGAAATGTGTCAGTGAGAAATGAATACCCCTGTACACCTGTTGGGTGACCTGGGAAATGTGTCAGTGAGTAATGAGTACACCTGTGCACCTGCTGGGTGACCTAGAAAATGTGTCAGTGAATAATAAATACACCTGTGCACCTGCTGGTTGACCTGGGAAATGTGTCAGTGAGTAATGATTACACCTGTACACCTGCTGGGTGACCTGGGAAATGTGTCAGTGAATAATGATTACACCTGTGCTCCTGCTGGGTGACCTGGGAAATGTGTCAGTGAGTAATGAGTACACCTGTACACCTGCTGGGTGACATGGGAAATTTGTCAGTGAGTAATGAATACACCTGTACACCTGCTGGGTGACCTGGGAAATGTGTCAGTGAGTAATGAGTACACCTGTGCACCTGCTGGGTGACATGGGAAATTTGTCAGTGAGTAATGAATACACCTGTACACCTGCTGGGTGACCTGGGAAATTTGTCAGTGAGTAATGAATACACCTGTGCACCTGCTGGGTGACCTGGGAAATGTGTCAGTGAATAATGAGTACACCTTTGCTCCTGCTGGGTGACCTGGGAAATGTGTCAGTGAATAATGAATACACCTGTGCACCTGCTGGGTGACCTGGGAAATGTGTCAGTGAGAAATGAATACCCCTGTACACCTGTTGGGTGACCTGGGAAATGTGTCAGTGAGTAATGAATACACCTGTGCTCCTGCTGGGTGACCTGGGAAATGTGTCAGTGAGTAATGATTACACCTGTGCTCCTGCTGGGTGACCTGGGAAATGTGTCAGTGAGTAATGATTACACCTGTGCTCCTGCTGTGTGACCTGGGAAATGTGTCAGTGAGTAATGAGTACACTTGTACACCTGCTGGGTGACCTGGGAAATGTGTCAGTGAGTAATGAGTACACCTGTGCAGCTGCTGGGTGACCTGGGAAATGTGTCACTGAGTAATGATTACACCTGTGCAGCTGCTGGGTGACCTGGGAAATGTGTTAGTGAGTAATGATTACACCTGTGCACCTGCTGGGTGACCTGGGGAAATGTGTTAGTGAGTAATGAATACACCTGTGCATCTGCTGTGTGACCTTTGAAATGTGTCAGTGAGTAATGAATACACCTGTGCACCTGCTGGGTGACCTGGGAAATGTGTCAGTGAGTAATGACTACACCTGTGCTCCTGCTGGGTGACCTGGGAAATGTCAGTGAGTAATGAATACACCTGTACACCTGCTGGGTGACCTGGGAAATGTGTCAGTGAGTAATGACTACACCTGTGCTCCTGCTGGGTGACCTGGGAAATGTCAGTGAGTAATGATTACATCTGTGCACCTGCTGGGTGACCTGGGAAATGTGTCAGTGAGTAATGAATACACCTGTACACCTGCTGGGTGACCTGGGAAATGTGTCAGTGAGTAATGAGTACACCTGTGCTCCTGCTGGGGGACCTGGGAAATGTCAGTGAGTAATGATTACATCTGTGCACCTGCTGTGTGACATGGGAAATGTGTCAGTGAATAATGATTACACCTGTGCACCTGCTGTGTGACATGGGAAATGTGTCAGTGAATAATGAGTACACCTGTGCACCTGCTGGGTGACCTGGGAAATGTGTCAGTGAATAATGAGTACACCTGTGCACCTGCTGGGTGACCTGGGAATTGTGTCAGTGAATAATGAGTACACCTGTGCTCCTGCTGTGTGACCTAGGAAATGTGTCAGTGAATAATAAATACACCTGTGCACCTGCTGGGTGACCTGGGAAATGTGTCAGTGAGTAATGATTACACCTGTGCACCTGCTGGGTGACCTGGGAAATGTGTCAGTGAGTAATGAATACCCCTGTACACCTGCTGGGTGACCTGGGAAATGTGTCAGTAAGTAATGATTACACCTGTGCACCTGCTGGGTGACCTGGGAAATGTGTCAGTGAGAAATGAATACACCTGTGCTCCTGCTGTGTGACCTGGGAAATGTGTCAGTGAGTAATGAATACACCTGTGCTCCTGCTGTGTGACCTGGGAAATGTGTCAGTGAGTAATGAGTACACCTGTGCTCCTGCTGGGTGACCTGGGAAATGTCAGTGAGTAATGAATACACCTGTACACCTGCTGGGTGACCTGGGAAATGTGTCAGTGAGTAATGACTACACCTGTGCTCCTGCTGGGTGACCTGGGAAATGTCAGTGAGTAATGATTACATCTGTGCACCTGCTGGGTGACCTGGGAAATGTGTCAGTGAGTAATGAATACACCTGTACACCTGCTGGGTGACCTGGGAAATGTGTCAGTGAGTAATGACTACACCTGTGCTCCTGCTGGGTGACCTGGGAAATGTCAGTGAGTAATGATTACATCTGTGCACCTGCTGTGTGACATGGGAAATGTGTCAGTGAATAATGAGTACACCTGTGCACCTGCTGTGTGACATGGGAAATGTGTCAGTGAATAATGAGTACACCTGTGCACCTGCTGGGTGACCTGGGAAATGTGTCAGTGAATAATGATTACACCTGTGCACCTGCTGTGTGACATGGGAAATGTGTCAGTGAATAATGAGTACACCTGTGCACCTGCTGGGTGACCTGGGAAATGTGTCAGTGAATAATGAGTACACCTGTGCTCCTGCTGTGTGACCTGGGAAATGTGTCAGTGAGTCATGAATACACCTGTGCACCTGCTGGGTGACCTGGGAAATGTGTCAGTGAGTAATGAATACCCCTGTACACCTGCTGGGTGACCTGGGAAATTTGTCAGTGAATAATGAATACACCTGTACACTTGCTGGGTGACCTGGGAAATGTGTCAGTTTATAATGATTACATCTGTGCTCCTGCTGGGTGACCTGGGAAATGTCAGTGAATAATAAATACACCTGTGCACCTGCTGGGTGACCTGGGAAATGTGTCAGTGAGTAATGATTACACCTGTCACCTGCTGGGTGACCTGGGAAATGTGTCAGTGAATAATGATTACACCTGTGCACCTGCTGGGTGACCTGGGAAATGTGTCACTGAGTGAGGAATACACCTGTGCACGTGCTGGGTGACCTGGGATATTGTGTCACTGAGTAATGACTACACCTGTGCACCTGCTGGGTGACCTGAGAAATGTGTCAGTGAGTAATGATTACACCTGTGCACCTGCTGGGTGACCTGGGAAATGTGTCAGTGAGTAATGATTACACCTGTGCTCCTGCTGGGTGACCTGGGAAATTTGTCAGTGAGTAATGATTACACCTGTACACCTGCTAGGTGACCTGGGAAATGTGTCAGTGAGTAATGATTACACCTGTGCTCCTGCTGGGTGACCTGGGAAATTTGTCAGTGAGTAATGATTACACCTGTACACCTGCTGGGTGACCTGGGAAATGTGTCAGTGAATAATGAATACACCTGTGCACCTGCTGGGTGACCTGGGAAATGTGTCAGTGAGAAATGAATACCCCTGTACACCTGTTGGGTGACCTGGGAAATGTGTCAGTGAGTAATGAATACACCTGTGCTCCTGCTGGGTGACCTGGGAAATGTCAGTGAGTAATGAGTACACCTGTGCTGCTGCTGGGTGACCTGGGAAATGTGTCACTGAGTAATGATTACACCTGTGCAGCTGCTGGGTGACCTGGGAAATGTGTTAGTGAGTAATGATTACACCTGTGCACCTGCTGGGTGACCTGGGGAAATGTGTTAGTGAGTAATGAATACACCTGTACATCTGCTGTGTGACCTGGGAAATGTGTCAGTGAGTAATGAATACACCTGTGCACCTGCTGGGTGACCTGGGAAATGTGTCAGTGAGTAATGACTACACCTGTGCACCTGCTGGGTGACCTGGGATATGTGTCAGTGAGTAATGATTACACCTGTTCTCCTGCTGGGTGACCTGGGAAATGTCAGTGAGTAATGAATACACCTGTGCACCTGCTGGGTGACCTGGGAAATGTGTCAGTGAGAAATGAATACCCCTGTACACCTGTTGGGTGACCTGGGAAATGTGTCAGTGAGTAATGAATACACCTGTGCTCCTGCTGTGTGACCTGGGAAATGTGTCAGTGAGTAATGATTACACCTGTGCTCCTGCTGGGTGACCTGGGAAATGTGTCAGTGAGTAATGATTACACCTGTGCTCCTGCTGGGTGACCTGGGAAATGTCAATGAGTAATGAGTACACCTGTGCTGCTGCTGGGTGACCTGGGAAATGTGTCACTGAGTAATGATTACACCTGTGCAGCTGCTGGGTGACCTGGGAAATGTGTTAGTGAGTAATGATTACACCTGTGCACCTGCTGGGTGACCTGGGGAAATGTGTTAGTGAGTAATGAATACACCTGTACACCTGCTGGGTGACCTGGGAAATGTGTCAGTGAGTAATGAATACACCTGTGCACCTGCTGGGTGACCTGGGAAATGTGTCAGTGAGTAATGACTACACCTGTACACCTGCTGGGTGACCTGGGAAATGTGTCAGTGAGTAATGACTACACCTGTGCTCCTGCTGGGTGACCTGGGAAATGTCAGTGAGTAATGATTACACCTGTACACCTGCTGGGTGACCTGGGAAATGTGTCAGTGAGTAATGAATACATCTGTGCACCTGCTGTGTGACCTGGGAAATGTGTCAGTGAATAATGATTACACCTGTGCTCCTGCTGGGTGACCTGGGAAATGTGTCAGTGAGTAATGACTACACCTGTGCTGCTGCTGGGTGACCTGGGAAATGTGTCAGTGAGTAATGAATACACCTGTGCACCTGCTGGGTGACCTGGGAAATGTGTCAGTGAGTAATGAATACACCTGTGCACCTGCTGGGTGACCTGGGAAATGTGTCAGTGAGTAATGATTACAGCTGTGATCCTGCTGTGTGACCTGGGAAATGTGTCAGTGAGTTATGAATACACCTGTGCTCCTGCTGGGTGACCTGGGAAATGTGTCAGTGAGTAATGATTACAGCTGTGCTCCTGCTGTGTGACCTGGGAAATGTGTCAGTGAGTAATGAATACACCTGTGCACCTGCTGGGTGACCTAGGAAATGTGTCAGTGAATAATAAATACACCTGTGCACCTGCTGGGTGACCTGGGAAATGTGTCAGTGAGTAATGATTACACCTGTGCTCCTGCTGGGTGACCTGGGAAATGTGTCAGTAAATAATGATTACACCTGTGCTCCTGCTGGGTGACCTGGGAAATGTGTCAGTGAATAATGAGTACACCTGTGCTCCTGCTGGGTGACCTGGGAAATGTGTCAGTGAATAATGATTACACCTGTGCACCTGCTGGGTGACCTGGGAAATGTGTCAGTGAATAATGAGTAAGCCTGTGCACCTGCTGGGTGACCTGGGAAATGTGTCAGTGAGTAATGATTACACCTGTGCACCTGCTGGGTGACCTAGGAAATGTGTCAGTGAATAATAAATACACCTGTGCACCTGCTGGGTGACCTGGGAAATGTGTCAGTGAGTAATGATTACACCTGTGCACCTGCTGTGTGACATGGGAAATGTGTCAGTGAATAATGAGTACACCTGTACACCTGCTGGGTGACCTGGGAAATGTGTCAGTGAATAATGAGTACACCTGTGCACCTGCTGGGTGACCTGGGAAATGTGTCAGTGAGTACTGAGTACACCTGTGCACCTGCTGGGTGACCTGGGAAATGTGTCAGTGAGTAATGATTACACCTGTGCTCCTGCTGGGTGACCTGGGAAATGTGTCAGTGAGTAATGAATACCCCTGTACACCTGCTGGGTGACCTGGGAAATGTGTCAGTGAATAATGACTACCCCTGTACACCTGCTGGGTGACCTGGGAAATGTGTCAGTGAGTAATGAATACACCTGTGCTCCTGCTGGGTGACCAGGGAAATGTGTCAGTGAGTAATGAATACACCTGTACACCTGCTGGGTGACCTGGGAAATGTGTCAGTGAATAATGAATACACCTGTGCTCCTGCTGGGTGACCTGGGAAATGTGTCAGTGAGTAATGATTACACCTGTGCTCCTGCTGGGTGACCTGGGAAATGTGTCAGTGAGTAATGAATACCCCTGTACACCTGCTGGGTGACCTGGGAAATGTGTCAGTGAATAATGACTACCCCTGTACACCTGCTGGGTGACCTGGGAAATGTGTCAGTGAGTAATGATTACACCTGTGCTCCTGCTGGGTGACCTGGGAAATGTGTCAGTGAGTAATGAGTACACCTGTACACCTGCTGGGTGACCTGGGAAATGTGTCAGTGAGTAATGAATACACCTGTGCTCCTGCTGGGTGACCTGGGAAATGTGTCAGTGAGTAATGATTACATCTGTGCTCCTGCTGGGTGACCTGGGAAATGTCAGTGAGTAATGAATACACCTGTGCACCTGCTGGGTGACCTGGGAAATGTGTCAGTGAGTAATGAATACACCTGTGCTCCTGCTGGGTGACCTGGGATATGTGTCAGTGAGTAATGATTACACCTGTGCTCCTGCTGGGTGACCTGGGAAATGTCAGTGAGTAATGAATACACCTGTACACCTGCTGGGTGACCTGGGAAATGTGTCAGTGAGTAATGACTACACCTGTGCTCCTGCTGGGTGACCTGGGAAATGTCAGTGAGTAATGATTACATCTGTGCACCTGCTGGGTGACCTGGGAAATGTGTCAGTGAGTAATGAATACACCTGTGCTCCTGCTGGGTGACCTGGGAAATGTGTCAGTGAGTAATGACTACACCTGTGCTCCTGCTGGGTGACCTGGGAAATGTCAGTGAGTAATGATTACATCTGTGCACCTGCTGTGTGACATGGGAAATGTGTCAGTGAATAATGATTACACCTGTGCACCTGCTGGGTGACATGGGAAATGTGTCAGTCAGTAATGATTACACCTGTACACCTGCTGGGTGACCTGGGAAATGTGTCAGTGAATAATGAGTGCACCTGTGCTCCTGCTGTGTGACCTGGGAAATGTGTCAGTGAGTCATGAATACACCTGTGCACCTGCTGGGTGACCTGGGAAATTTGTCAGTGAATAATGAATACACCTGTGCTCCTGCTGGTTGACCTGGGAAATGTGTCAGTTTATAATGAATACACCTGTGCACCTGCTGGGTGACCTGGGAAATGTGTCAGTGAGTAATGATTACACCTGTGCACCTGCTGGGTGACCTGGGAAATGTGTCAGTGAGTAATGATTACACCTGTGCACCTGCTGGGTGACCTGGGAAATGTGTCAGTTTATAATGAATACACCTGTGCTCCTGCTGGGTGACCTGGGAAATTTGTCAGTGAGTAATGAATACACCTGTACACCTGCTGGGTGACCTGGGAAATGTGTCAGTGAATAATGAATACACCTGTGCTCCTGCTGGGTGACCTGGGAAATGTGTCAGTGAATAATGAATACACCTGTACACCTGCTGGGTGACCTGGGAAATGTGTCAGTGAATAATGAATACACCTGTGCTCCTGCTGGGTGACCTGGGAAATGTGTCAGTGAATAATGAATACACCTGTGCTCCTGCTGGGTGACCTGGGAAATGTGTCACTGAGTAATGATTACACCTGTGCAGCTGCTGGGTGACCTGGGAAATGTGTCAGTGAATAATGAGTACACCTGTGCTCCTGCTGTGTGACCTGGGATATGTGTCAGTGAGTCATGAATACACCTGTGCACCTGCTGGGTGACCTGGGAAATGTGTCAGTGAGTAATGATTACACCTGTGCTCCTGCTGGGTAACCTGGGAAATTTGTCAGTGAGTAATGAATACACCTGTACACCTGCTGGGTGACCTGGGAAATGTGTCAGTGAATAATGAATACACCTGTGCTCCTGCTGGGTGACCTGGGAAATGTGTTAGTGAATAATGAATACACCTGTGCACCTGCTGGGTGACCTGGGAAATGTGTCAGTGAGAAATGAATACCCCTGTACACCTGTTGGGTGACCTGGGAAATGTGTCAGTGAGTAATGAGTACACCTGTGCACCTGCTGGGTGACCTGGGAAATGTGTCAGTGAGTAATGAGTACACCTGTGCTCCTGCTGGGTGACCTGGGAAATGTGTCAGTGAGTAATGAGTACACCTGTGCTCCTGCTGGGTGACCTGGGAAATGTGTCAGTGAGTAATGATTACAGCTGTGCAGCTGCTGGGTGACCTGGGAAATGTGTCAGTGAGTACTGAGTACACCTGTGCACCTGCTGGTTGACCTGGGAAATGTGTCAGTGAGTAATGATTACACCTGTGCTCCTGCTGGGTGACCTGGGAAATGTGTCAGTGAGTAATGAATACACCTGTACACCTGCTGGGTGACCTGGGAAATGTGTCAGTGAATAATGATTACACCTGTGCTCCTGCTGGGTGACCTGGGAAATGTGTCAGTGAGTAATGAATACCCCTGTACACCTGCTGGGTGACCTGGGAAATGTGTCAGTGAATAATGATTACACCTGTGCTCCTGCTGGGTGACCTGGGAAATGTGTCAGTGAGTAATGAGTACACCTGTACACCTGCTGGGTGACATGGGAAATTTGTCAGTGAGTAATGAATACACCTGTACACCTGCTGGGTGACCTGGGAAATTTGTCAGTGAGTAATGAGTACACCTGTGCACCTGCTGGGTGACCTGGGAAATGTGTCAGTGAGTAATGATTACACCTGTGCACCTGCTGGGTGACATGGGAAATGTGTCAGTGAATAATGAGTACACCTTTGCTCCTGCTGGGTGACCTGGGAAATGTGTCAGTGAATAATGAATACACCTGTGCACCTGCTGGGTGACCTGGGAAATGTGTCAGTGAGAAATGAATACCCCTGTACACCTGTTGGGTGACCTGGGAAATGTGTCAGTGAGTAATGAATACACCTGTGCTCCTGCTGGGTGACCTGGGAAATGTGTCAGTGAGTAATGATTACACCTGTGCTCCTGCTGGGTGACCTGGGAAATGTGTCAGTGAGTAATGATTACACCTGTGCTCCTGCTGTGTGACCTGGGAAATGTGTCAGTGAGTAATGAGTACACTTGTACACCTGCTGGGTGACCTGGGAAGTGTCAGTGAGTAATGAGTACACCTGTGCTGCTGCTGGGTGACCTGGGAAATGTGTCACTGAGTAATGATTACACCTGTGCAGCTGCTGGGTGACCTGGGAAATGTGTTAGTGAGTAATGATTACACCTGTGCACCTGCTGGGTGACCTGGGGAAATGTGTTAGTGAGTAATGAATACACCTGTGCATCTGCTGTGTGACCTGGGAAATGTGTCAGTGAGTAATGAATACACCTGTGCACCTGCTGGGTGACCTGGGAAATGTGTCAGTGAGTAATGACTACACCTGTGCTCCTGCTGGGTGACCTGGGAAATGTCAGTGAGTAATAAATACACCTGTACACCTGCTGGGTGACCTGGGAAATGTGTCAGTGAGTAATGACTACACCTGTGCTCCTGCTGGGTGACCTGGGAAATGTCAGTGAGTAATGATTACATCTGTGCACCTGCTGGGTGACCTGGGAAATGTGTCAGTGAGTAATGAATACACCTGTACACCTGCTGGGTGACCTGGGAAATGTGTCAGTGAGTAATGACTACACCTGTGCTCCTGCTGGGGGACCTGGGAAATGTCAGTGAGTAATGATTACATCTGTGCACCTGCTGTGTGACATGGGAAATGTGTCAGTGAATAATGATTACACCTGTGCACCTGCTGTGTGACATGGGAAATGTGTCAGTGAATAATGATTACACCTGTGCACCTGCTGGGTGACCTGGGAAATGTGTCAGTCAGTAATGATTACACCTGTACACCTGCTGGGTGACCTGGGAAATGTGTCAGTGAATAATGACTGCACCTGTGCTCCTGCTGTGTGACCTGGGAAATGTGTCAGTGAGTCATGAATACACCTGTGCACCTGCTGGGTGACCTAGGAAATGTGTCAGTGAATAATAAATACACCTGTGCACCTGCTGGGTGACCTGGGAAATTTGTCAGTGAATAATGAATACACCTGTGCTCCTGCTGGTTGACCTGGGAAATGTGTCAGTTTATAATGAATACACCTGTGCACCTGCTGGGTGACCTGGGAAATGTGTCAGTGAGTAATGATTACACCTGTGCACCTGCTGGGTGACCTGGGAAATGTGTCAGTGAGTAATGATTACACCTGTGCACCTGCTGGGTGACCTGGGAAATGTGTCAGTTTATAATGAATACACCTGTGCTCCTGCTGGGTGACCTGGGAAATTTGTCAGTGAGTAATGAATACACCTGTACACCTGCTGGGTGACCTGGGAAATGTGTCAGTGAATAATGAATACACCTGTGCTCCTGCTGGGTGACCTGGGAAATGTGTCAGTGAATAATGAATACACCTGTACACCTGCTGGGTGACCTGGGAAATGTGTCAGTGAATAATGAATACACCTGTGCTCCTGCTGGGTGACCTGGGGAAATGTGTTAGTGAGTAATGAATACACCTGTACACCTGCTGGGTGACCTGGGAAATGTGTCAGTGAGTAATGAATACACCTGTGCACCTGCTGGGTGACCTGGGAAATGTGTCAGTGAGTAATGACTACACCTGTACACCTGCTGGGTGACCTGGGAAATGTGTCAGTGAGTAATGACTACACCTGTGCTCCTGCTGGGTGACCTGGGAAATGTCAGTGAGTAATGATTACACCTGTACACCTGCTGGGTGACCTGGGAAATGTGTCAGTGAGTAATGAATACATCTGTGCACCTGCTGTGTGACCTGGGAAATGTGTCAGTGAATAATGATTACACCTGTGCTCCTGCTGGGTGACCTGGGAAATGTGTCAGTGAGTAATGACTACACCTGTGCTGCTGCTGGGTGACCTGGGAAATGTGTCAGTGAGTAATGAATACACCTGTGCACCTGCTGGGTGACCTGGGAAATGTGTCAGTGAGTAATGAATACACCTGTGCACCTGCTGGGTGACCTGGGAAATGTGTCAGTGAGTAATGATTACAGCTGTGATCCTCCTGTGTGACCTGGGAAATGTGTCAGTGAGTCATGAATACACCTGTGCTCCTGCTGGGTGACCTGGGAAATGTGTCAGTGAGTAATGATTACAGCTGTGCTCCTGCTGTGTGACCTGGGAAATGTGTCAGTGAGTAATGATTACACCTGTGCACCTGCTGGGTGACCTGGGAAATGTGTCAGTGAGTAATGATTACACCTGTGCTCCTGCTGGGTGACCTGGGAAATGTGTCAGTAAATAATGATTACACCTGTGCTCCTGCTGGGTGACCTGGGAAATATGTCAGTGAATAATGAGTACACCTGTGCTCCTGCTGGGTGACCTGGGAAATGTGTCAGTGAATAATGATTACACCTGTGCACCTGCTGGGTGACCTGGGAAATGTGTCAGTGAATAATGAGTAAGCCTGTGCACCTGCTGGGTGACCTGGGAAATGTGTCAGTGAGTAATGATTACACCTGTGCACCTGCTGGGTGACCTAGGAAATGTGTCAGTGAATAATAGATACACCTGTGCACCTGCTGGGTGACCTGGGAAATGTGTCAGTGAGTAATGATTACACCTGTGCACCTGCTGTGTGACATGGGAAATGTGTCAGTGAATAATGAGTACACCTGTACACCTGCTGGGTGACCTGGGAAATGTGTCAGTGAATAATGAGTACACCTGTGCACCTGCTGGGTGACCTGGGAAATGTGTCAGTGAGTACTGAGTACACCTGTGCACCTGCTGGGTGACCTGGGAAATGTGTCAGTGAGTAATGATTACACCTGTGCTCCTGCTGGGTGACCTGGGAAATGTGTCAGTGAGTAATGAATACCCCTGTACACCTGCTAGGTGACCTGGGAAATGTGTCAGTGAATAATGACTACCCCTGTACACCTGCTGGGTGACCTGGGAAATGTGTCAGTGAGTAATGAATACACCTGTGCTCCTGCTGGGTGACCAGGGAAATGTGTCAGTGAGTAATGAATACACCTGTACACCTGCTGGGTGACCTGGGAAATGTGTCAGTGAATAATGAATACACCTGTGCTCCTGCTGGGTGACCTGGGAAATGTGTCAGTGAGTAATGATTACACCTGTGCTCCTGCTGGGTGACCTGGGAAATGTGTCAGTGAGTAATGAATACCCCTGTACACCTGCTGGGTGACCTGGGAAATGTGTCAGTGAATAATGACTACCCCTGTACACCTGCTGGGTGACCTGGGAAATGTGTCAGTGAGTAATGATTACACCTGTGCTCCTGCTGGGTGACCTGGGACATGTGTCAGTGAGTAATGAGCACACCTGTACACCTGCTGGGTGACCTGGGAAATGTGTCAGTGAGTAATGAATACACCTGTGCTCCTGCTGGGTGACCTGGGAAATGTGTCAGTGAGTAATGATTACATCTGTGCTCCTGCTGGGTGACCTGGGAAATGTCAGTGAGTAATGAATACACCTGTGCACCTGCTGGGTGACCTGGGAAATGTGTCAGTGAGTAATGAATACACCTGTGCTCCTGCTGGGTGACCTGGGATATGTGTCAGTGAGTAATGATTACACCTGTGCTCCTGCTGGGTGACCTGGGAAATGTCAGTGAGTAATGAATACACCTGTACACCTGCTGGGTGACCTGGGGAAATGTGTCAGTGAGTAATGACTACACCTGTGCTCCTGCTGGGTGACCTGGGAAATGTCAGTGAGTAATGATTACATCTGTGCACCTGCTGGGTGACCTGGGAAATGTGTCAGTGAGTAATGAATACACCTGTGCTCCTGCTGGGTGACTTGGGAAATGTGTCAGTGAGTAATGACTACACCTGTGCTCCTGCTGGGTGACCTGGGAAATGTCAGTGAGTAATGATTACATCTGTGCACCTGCTGTGTGACATGGGAAATGTGTCAGTGAATAATGATTACACCTGTGCACCTGCTGTGTGACATGGGAAATGTGTCAGTGAATAATGACTACACCTGTGCACCTGCTGGGTGACCTGGGAAATGTGTCAGTCAGTAATGATTACACCTGTACACCTGCTGGGTGACCTGGGAAATGTGTCAGTGAATAATGAGTGCACCTGTGTTCCTGCTGTGTGACCTGGGAAATGTGTCAGTGAGTCATGAATACACCTGTGCACCTGCTGGGTGACCTAGGAAATGTGTCAGTGAATAATAAATACACCTGTGCACCTGCTGGGTGACCTGGGAAATTTGTCAGTGAATAATGAATACACCTGTGCTCCTGCTGGTTGACCTGGGAAATGTGTCAGTTTATAATGAATACACCTGTGCACCTGCTGGGTGACCTGGGAAATGTGTCAGTGAGTAATGATTACACCTGTGCACCTGCTGGGTGACCTGGGAAATGTGTCAGTGAGTAATGATTACACCTGTGCACCTGCTGGGTGACCTGGGAAATGTGTCAGTTTATAATGAATACACCTGTGCTCCTGCTGGGTGACCTGGGAAATTTGTCAGTGAGTAATGAATACACCTGTACACCTGCTGGGTGACCTGGGAAATGTGTCAGTGAATAATGAATACACCTGTGCTCCTGCTGGGTGACCTGGGAAATGTGTCAGTGAATAATGAATACACCTGTACACCTGCTGGGTGACCTGGGAAATGTGTCAGTGAATAATGAATACACCTGTGCTCCTGCTGGGTGACCTGGGAAATGTGTCAGTGAATAATGAATACACCTGTACACCTGCTGGGTGACCTGGGAAATGTGTCAGTGAATAATGAATACACCTGTGCTCCTGCTGGGTGACCTGGGAAATGTGTCAGTGAATAATGAATACACCTGTGCTCCTGCTGGGTGACCTGGGAAATGTGTCACTGAGTAATGATTACACCTGTGCAGCTGCTGGGTGACCTGGGAAATGTGTCAGTGAATAATGAGTACACCTGTGCTCCTGCTGGGTGACCTGGGAAATGTGTCAGTGAGTCATGAATACACCTGTGCACCTGCTGGGTGACCTGGGAAATGTGTCAGTGAGTAATGATTACACCTGTGCTCCTGCTGGGTAACCTGGGAAATTTGTCAGTGAGTAATGAATACACCTGTACACCTGCTGGGTGACCTGGGAAATGTGTCAGTGAATAATGAATACACCTGTGCTCCTGCTGGGTGACCTGGGAAATGTGTTAGTGAATAATGAATACACCTGTGCACCTGCTGGGTGACCTGGGAAATGTGTCAGTGAGAAATGAATACCCCTGTACACCTGTTGGGTGACCTGGGAAATGTGTCAGTGAGTAATGAGTACACCTGTGCACCTGCTGGGTGACCTGGGAAATGTGTCAGTGAGTAATGAGTACACCTGTGCTCCTGCTGGGTGACCTGGGAAATGTGTCAGTGAGTAATGAGTACACCTGTGCTCCTGCTGGGTGACCTGGGAAATGTGTCAGTGAGTAATGATTACAGCTGTGCAGCTGCTGGGTGACCTGGGAAATGTGTCAGTGAGTACTGAGTACACCTGTGCACCTGCTGGTTGACCTGGGAAATGTGTCAGTGAGTAATGATTACACCTGTGCTCCTGCTGGGTGACCTGGGAAATGTGTCAGTGAGTAATGAATACACCTGTACACCTGCTGGGTGACCTGGGAAATGTGTCAGTGAATAATGATTACACCTGTGCTCCTGCTGGGTGACCTGGGAAATGTGTCAGTGAGTAATGAATACCCCTGTACACCTGCTGGGTGACCTGGGAAATGTGTCAGTGAATAATGATTACACCTGTGCTCCTGCTGGGTGACCTGGGAAATGTGTCAGTGAGTAATGAGTACACCTGTACACCTGCTGGGTGACATGGGAAATTTGTCAGTGAGTAATGAATACACCTGTACACCTGCTGGGTGACCTGGGAAATTTGTCAGTGAGTAATGAGTACACCTGTGCACCTGCTGGGTGACCTGGGAAATGTGTCAGTGAGTAATGATTACACCTGTGCACCTGCTGGGTGACATGGGAAATTTGTCAGTGAGTAATGAATACACCTGTACACCTGCTGGGTGACCTGGGAAATTTGTCATTGAGGAATGAATACACCTGTGCACCTGCTGGGTGACCTGGGAAATGTGTCAGTGAATAATGAGTACACCTTTGCTCCTGCTGGGTGACCTGGGAAATGTGTCAGTGAATAATGAATACACCTGTGCACCTGCTGGGTGACCTGGGAAATGTGTCAGTGAGAAATGAATACCCCTGTACACCTGTTGGGTGACCTGGGAAATGTGTCAGTGAGTAATGAATACACCTGTGCTCCTGCTGGGTGACCTGGGAAATGTGTCAGTGAGTAATGATTACACCTGTGCTCCTGCTGGGTGACCTGGGAAATGTGTCAGTGAGTAATGATTACACCTGTGCTCCTGCTGTGTGACCTGGGAAATGTGTCAGTGAGTAATGAGTACACTTGTACACCTGCTGGGTGACCTGGGAAATGTGTCAGTGAGTAATGAGTACACCTGTGCTGCTGCTGGGTGACCTGGGAAATGTGTCACTGAGTAATGATTACACCTGTGCAGCTGCTGGGTGACCTGGGAAATGTGTTAGTGAGTAATGATTACACCTGTGCACCTGCTGGGTGACCTGGGGAAATGTGTTAGTGAGTAATGAATACACCTGTGCATCTGCTGTGTGACCTGGGAAATGTGTCAGTGAGTAATGAATACACCTGTGCACCTGCTGGGTGACCTGGGAAATGTGTCAGTGAGTAATGACTACACCTGTGCTCCTGCTGGGTGACCTGGGAAATGTCAGTGAGTAATAAATACACCTGTACACCTGCTGGGTGACCTGGGAAATGTGTCAGTGAGTAATGACTACACCTGTGCTCCTGCTGGGTGACCTGGGAAATGTCAGTGAGTAATGATTACATCTGTGCACCTGCTGGGTGACCTGGGAAATGTGTCAGTGAGTAATGAATACACCTGTACACCTGCTGGGTGACCTGGGAAATGTGTCAGTGAGTATTGACTACACCTGTGCTCCTGCTGGGGGACCTGGGAAATGTCAGTGAATAATGAGTGCACCTGTGCTCCTGCTGTGTGACCTGGGAAATGTGTCAGTGAGTCATGAATACACCTGTGCACCTGCTGGGTGACCTAGGAAATGTGTCAGTGAATAATAAATACACCTGTGCACCTGCTGGGTGACCTGGGAAATTTGTCAGTGAATAATGAATACACCTGTGCTCCTGCTGGTTGACCTGGGAAATGTGTCAGTTTATAATGAATACACCTGTGCACCTGTTGGGTGACCTGGGAAATGTGTCAGTGAGTAATGATTACACCTGTGCACCTGCTGGGTGACCTGGGAAATGTGTCAGTGAGTAATGATTACACCTGTGCACCTGCTGGGTGACCTGGGAAATGTGTCAGTTTATAATGAATACACCTGTGCTCCTGCTGGGTGACCTGGGAAATGTGTCAGTGAATAATGAATACACCTGTGCTCC
Source organism: Taudactylus pleione (assembly GCA_031769625.1). Classification (NCBI taxonomy): domain Eukaryota; kingdom Metazoa; phylum Chordata; class Amphibia; order Anura; family Myobatrachidae; genus Taudactylus; species Taudactylus pleione. The sequence continues at coordinate 692,560 of JAUIMM010001558.1, read as the reverse complement.
TGCTGGGTGACCTGGGAAATGTGTCAGTGAATAATGAATACACCTGTACACCTGCTGGGTGACCTGGGAAATGTGTCAGTGAATAATGAATACACCTGTGCTCCTGCTGGGTGACCTGGGGAATTGTGTTAGTGAGTAATGAATACACCTGTACACCTGCTGGGTGACCTGGGAAATGTGTCAGTGAGTAATGAATACACCTGTGCACCTGCTGGGTGACCTGGGAAATGTGTCAGTGAGTAATGACTACACCTGTACACCTGCTGGGTGACCTGGGAAATGTGTCAGTGAGTAATGACTACACCTGTGCTCCTGCTGGGTGACCTGGGAAATGTCAGTGAGTAATGATTACACCTGTACACCTGCTGGGTGACCTGGGAAATGTGTCAGTGAGTAATGAATACATCTGTGCACCTGCTGTGTGACCTGGGAAATGTGTCAGTGAATAATGATTACACCTGTGCTCCTGCTGGGTGACCTGGGAAATGTGTCAGTGAGTAATGACTACACCTGTGCTGCTGCTGGGTGACCTGGGAAATGTGTCAGTGAGTAATGAATACACCTGTGCACCTGCTGGGTGACCTGGGAAATGTGTCAGTGAGTAATGAATACACCTGTGCACCTGCTGGGTGACCTGGGAAATGTGTCAGTGAGTAATGATTACAGCTGTGATCCTCCTGTGTGACCTGGGAAATGTGTCAGTGAGTCATGAATACACCTGTGCTCCTGCTGGGTGACCTGGGAAATGTGTCAGTGAGTAATGATTACAGCTGTGCTCCTGCTGTGTGACCTGGGAAATGTGTCAGTGAGTAATGATTACACCTGTGCACCTGCTGGGTGACCTGGGAAATGTGTCAGTGAGTAATGATTACACCTGTGCTCCTGCTGGGTGACCTGGGAAATGTGTCAGTAAATAATGATTACACCTGTGCTCCTGCTGGGTGACCTGGGAAATATGTCAGTGAATAATGAGTACACCTGTGCTCCTGCTGGGTGACCTGGGAAATGTGTCAGTGAATAATGATTACACCTGTGCACCTGCTGGGTGACCTGGGAAATGTGTCAGTGAATAATGAGTAAGCCTGTGCACCTGCTGGGTGACCTGGGAAATGTGTCAGTGAGTAATGATTACACCTGTGCACCTGCTGGGTGACCTAGGAAATGTGTCAGTGAATAATAAATACACCTGTGCACCTGCTGGGTGACCTGGGAAATGTGTCAGTGAGTAATGATTACACCTGTGCACCTGCTGTGTGACATGGGAAATGTGTCAGTGAATAATGAGTACACCTGTACACCTGCTGGGTGACCTGGGAAATGTGTCAGTGAATAATGAGTACACCTGTGCACCTGCTGGGTGACCTGGGAAATGTGTCAGTGAGTACTGAGTACACCTGTGCACCTGCTGGGTGACCTGGGAAATGTGTCAGTGAATAATGACTACCCCTGTACACCTGCTGGGTGACCTGGGAAATGTGTCAGTGAGTAATGAATACACCTGTGCTCCTGCTGGGTGACCAGGGAAATGTGTCAGTGAGTAATGAATACACCTGTACACCTGCTGGGTGACCTGGGAAATGTGTCAGTGAATAATGAATACACCTGTGCTCCTGCTGGGTGACCTGGGAAATGTGTCAGTGAGTAATGATTACACCTGTGCTCCTGCTGGGTGACCTGGGAAATGTGTCAGTGAGTAATGAATACCCCTGTACACCTGCTGGGTGACCTGGGAAATGTGTCAGTGAATAATGACTACCCCTGTACACCTGCTGGGTGACCTGGGAAATGTGTCAGTGAGTAATGATTACACCTGTGCTCCTGCTGGGTGACCTGGGACATGTGTCAGTGAGTAATGAGTACACCTGTACACCTGCTGGGTGACCTGGGAAATGTGTCAGTGAGTAATGAATACACCTGTGCTCCTGCTGGGTGACCTGGGAAATGTGTCAGTGAGTAATGATTACATCTGTGCTCCTGCTGGGTGACCTGGGAAATGTCAGTGAGTAATGAATACACCTGTGCACCTGCTGGGTGACCTGGGAAATGTGTCAGTGAGTAATGAATACACCTGTGCTCCTGCTGGGTGACCTGGGATATGTGTCAGTGAGTAATGATTACACCTGTGCTCCTGCTGGGTGACCTGGGAAATGTCAGTGAGTAATGAATACACCTGTACACCTGCTGGGTGACCTGGGAAATGAGTCAGTGAGTAATGACTACACCTGTGCTCCTGCTGGGTGACCTGGGAAATGTCAGTGAGTAATGATTACATCTGTGCACCTGCTGGGTGACCTGGGAAATGTGTCAGTGAGTAATGAATACACCTGTGCTCCTGCTGGGTGACCTGGGAAATGTGTCAGTGAGTAATGACTACACCTGTGCTCCTGCTGGGTGACCTGGGAAATGTCAGTGAGTAATGATTACATCTGTGCACCTGCTGTGTGACATGGGAAATGTGTCAGTGAATAATGATTACACCTGTGCACCTGCTGTGTGACATGGGAAATGTGTCAGTGAATAATGACTACACCTGTGCACCTGCTGGGTGACCTGGGAAATGTGTCAGTCAGTAATGATTACACCTGTACACCTGCTGGGTGACCTGGGAAATGTGTCAGTGAATAATGAGTGCACCTGTGCTCCTGCTGTGTGACCTGGGAAATGTGTCAGTGAGTCATGAATACACCTGTGCACCTGCTGGGTGACCTAGGAAATGTGTCAGTGAATAATAAATACACCTGTGCACCTGCTGGGTGACCTGGGAAATTTGTCAGTGAATAATGAATACACCTGTGCTCCTGCTGGTTGACCTGGGAAATGTGTCAGTTTATAATGAATACACCTGTGCACCTGCTGGGTGACCTGGGAAATGTGTCAGTGAGTAATGATTACACCTGTGCACCTGCTGGGTGACCTGGGAAATGTGTCAGTGAGTAATGATTACACCTGTGCACCTGCTGGGTGACCTGGGAAATGTGTCAGTTTATAATGAATACACCTGTGCTCCTGCTGGGTGACCTGGGAAATTTGTCAGTGAGTAATGAATACACCTGTACACCTGCTGGGTGACCTGGGAAATGTGTCAGTGAATAATGAATACACCTGTGCTCCTGCTGGGTGACCTGGGAAATGTGTCAGTGAATAATGAATACACCTGTACACCTGCTGGGTGACCTGGGAAATGTGTCAGTGAATAATGAATACACCTGTGCTCCTGCTGGGTGACCTGGGAAATGTGTCAGTGAATAATGAATACACCTGTGCTCCTGCTGGGTGACCTGGGAAATGTGTCACTGAGTAATGATTACACCTGTGCAGCTGCTGGGTGACCTGGGAAATGTGTCAGTGAATAATGAGTACACCTGTGCTCCTGCTGTGTGACCTGGGAAATGTGTCAGTGAGTCATGAATACATCTGTGCACCTGCTGGGTGACCTGGGACATGTGTCAGTGAGTAATGATTACACCTGTGCTCCTGATGGGTAACCTGGGAAATTTGTCAGTGAGTAATGAATACACCTGTACACCTGCTTGGTGACCTGGGAAATGTGTCAGTGAATAATGAATACACCTGTGCTCCTGCTGGGTGACCTGGGAAATGTGTCAGTGAATAATGAATACACCTGTGCACCTGCTGGGTGACCTGGGAAATGTGTCAGTGAGAAATGAATACCCCTGTACACCTGTTGGGTGACCTGGGAAATGTGTCAGTGAGTAATGAGTACACCTGTGCACCTGCTGGGTGACCTGGGAAATGTGTCAGTGAGTAATGAGTACACCTGTGCTCCTGCTGGGTGACCTGGGAAATGTGTCAGTGAGTAATGATTACAGCTGTGCAGCTGCTGGGTGACCTGGGAAATGTGTCAGTGAGTAATGAATACACCTGTGCTCCTGCTGGGTGACCTGGGAAATGTGTCAGTGAGTAATGAGTACACCTGTGCACCTGCTGGGTGACCTAGAAAATGTGTCAGTGAATAATAAATACACCTGTGCACCTGCTGGTTGACCTGGGAAATGTGTCAGTGAGTAATGATTACACCTGTGCTCCTGCTGGGTGACCTGGGAAATGTGTCAGTGAGTAATGAATACACCTGTACACCTGCTGGGTGACCTGGGAAATGTGTCAGTGAATAATGATTACACCTGTGCTCCTGCTGGGTGACCTGGGAAATGTGTCAGTGAGTAATGAATACCCCTGTACACCTGCTGGGTGACCTGGGAAATGTGTCAGTGAATACTGATTACACCTGTGCTCCTGCTGGGTGACCTGGGAAATGTGTCAGTGAGTAATGAGTACACCTGTACACCTGCTGGGTGACATGGGAAATTTGTCAGTGAGTAATGAATACACCTGTACACCTGCTGGGTGACCTGGGAAATTTGTCAGTGAGTAATGAGTACACCTGTGCACCTGCTGGGTGACCTGGGAAATGTGTCAGTGAGTAATGATTACACCTGTGCACCTGCTGGGTGACATGGCAAATTTGTCAGTGAGTAATGAATACACCTGTACACCTGCTGGGTGACCTGGGAAATTTGTCATTGAGTAATGAATACACCTGTGCACCTGCTGGGTGACCTGGGAAATGTGTCAGTGAATAATGAGTACACCTTTGCTCCTGCTGGGTGACCTGGGAAATGTGTCAGTGAATAATGAATACACCTGTGCACCTGCTGGGTGACCTGGGAAATGTGTCAGTGAGAAATGAATACCCCTGTACACCTGTTGGGTGACCTGGGAAATGTGTCAGTGAGTAATGAATACACCTGTGCTCCTGCTGGGTGACCTGGGAAATGTGTCAGTGAGTAATGATTACACCTGTGCTCCTGCTGGGTGACCTGGGAAATGTGTCAGTGAGTAATGATTACACCTGTGCTCCTGCTGTGTGACCTGGGAAATGTGTCAGTGAGTAATGAGTACACTTGTACACCTGCTGGGTGACCTGGGAAATGTGTCAGTGAGTAATGAGTACACCTGTGCTGCTGCTGGGTGACCTGGGAAATGTGTCACTGAGTAATGATTACACCTGTGCAGCTGCTGGGTGACCTGGGAAATGTGTTAGTGAATAATGATTACACCTGTGCACCTGCTGGGTGACCTGGGGAAATGTGTTAGTGAGTAATGAATACACCTGTGCATCTGCTGTGTGACCTGGGAAATGTGTCAGTGAGTAATGAATACACCTGTGCACCTGCTGGGTGACCTGGGAAATGTGTCAGTGAGTAATGACTACACCTGTGCTCCTGCTGGGTGACCTGGGAAATGTCAGTGAGTAATAAATACACCTGTACACCTGCTGGGTGACCTGGGAAATGTGTCAGTGAGTAATGACTACACCTGTGCTCCTGCTGGGTGACCTGGGAAATGTCAGTGAGTAATGATTACATCTGTGCACCTGCTGGGTGACCTGGGAAATGTGTCAGTGAGTAATGACTACACCTGTACACCTGCTGGGTGACCTGGGAAATGTGTCAGTGAGTAATGACTACACCTGTGCTCCTGCTGGGGGACCTGGGAAATGTCAGTGAGTAATGATTACATCTGTGCACCTGCTGTGTGACATGGGAAATGTGTCAGTGAATAATGATTACACCTGTGCACCTGCTGTGTGACATGGGAAATGTGTCAGTGAATAATGAGTACACCTGTGCACCTGCTGGGTGACCTGGGAAATGTGTCAGTGAATAATGAGTACACCTGTGCACCTGCTGGGTGACCTGGGAATTGTGTCAGTGAATAATGAGTACAACTGTGCTCCTGCTGTGTGACCTAGGAAATGTGTCAGTGAATAATAAATACACCTGTGCACCTGCTGGGTGACCTGGGAAATGTGTCAGTGAGTAATGATTACACCTGTGCACCTGCTGGGTGACCTGGGAAATGTGTCAGTGAGTAATGAATACCCCTGTACACCTGCTGGGTGACCTGGGAAATGTGTCAGTGAGTAATGATTACACCTGTGCTCTTGCTGGGTGACCTGGGAAATTTGTCAGTGAGTAATGAATACACCTGTACACCTGCTGGGTGACCTGGGAAATGTGTCAGTGAATAATGAATACACCTGTGCACCTGCTGGGTGACCTGGGAAATGTGTCAGTGAGAAATGAATACACCTGTGCTCCTGCTCTGTGACCTGGGAAATGTGTCAGTGAGTAATGAATACACCTGTGCTCCTGCTGGGTGACCTGGGAAATGTCAGTGAGTAATGATTACATCTGTGCACCTGCTGTGTGACATGGGAAATGTGTCAGTGAATAATGAGTACACCTGTGCACCTGCTGTGTGACCTGGGAAATGTGTCAGTGAATAATGATTACACCTGTACACCTGCTGTGTGACATGGGAAATGTGTCAGTGAATAATGATTACACCTGTGCACCTGCTGTGTGACATGGGAAATGTGTCAGTGAATAATGAGTACACCTGTGCACCTGCTGGGTGACCTGGGAAATGTGTCAGTGAATAATGAGTACACCTGTGCACCTGCTGTGTGACATGGGAAATGTGTCAGTGAATAATGAGTACACCTGTGCACCTGCTGGGTGACCTGGGAAATGTGTCAGTGAATAATGAGTACACCTGTGCTCCTGCTGTGTGACCTGGGAAATGTGTCAGTGAGTCATATATACACCTGTGCACCTGCTGGGTGACCTGGGATATGTGTCAGTGAGTAATGAATACCCCTGTACACCTGCTGGGTGACCTGGGAAATTTGTCAGTGAATAATGAATACACCTGTACACTTGCTGGGTGACCTGGGAAATGTGTCAGTTTATAATGATTACACCTGTGCTCCTGCTGGGTGACCTGGGAAATGTGTCAGTGAATAATAAATACACCTGTGCACCTGCTGGGTGACCTGGGAAATGTGTCAGTGAGTAATGAATACACCTGTGCACCTGCTGGGTGACCTGTTAAATGTGTCAGTGAGTAATGATTACACCTGTCACCTGCTGGGTGACCTGGGAAATGTGTCAGTGAATAATGATTACACCTGTGCACCTGCTGGGTGACCTGGGAAATGTGTCACTGAGTAATGAATACACCTGTACACCTGCTGGGTGACCTGGGAAATGTGTCAGTGAATAATGAATACACCTGTGCTCCTGCTGGGTGACCTGGGAAATGTGTCAGTGAGTAATGAATACCCCTGTACACCTGCTGGGTGACCTGGGAAATGTGTCAGTGAATAATGAATACACCTGTGCTCCTGCTGTGTGACCTGGGAAATGTGTCAGTGAGTAATGAATACACCTGTGCTCCTGGGTGACCTGGGAAATGTGTCAGTGAGTAATGAGTACACCTGTACACCTGCTGGGTGACCTGGGAAATGTGTCAGTGAGTAATGAATACACCTGTGCTCCTGCTGGGTGACCTGGGATATGTGTCAGTGAGTAATGATTACACCTGTGCTCCTGCTGGGTGACCTGGGAAATGTCAGTGAGTAATGAATACACCTGTACACCTGCTGGGTGACCTGGGAAATGTGTCAGTGAGTAATGACTACACCTGTGCTCCTGCTGGGTGACCTGGGAAATGTCAGTGAGTAATGATTACATCTGTGCACCTGCTGGGTGACCTGGGAAATGTGTCAGTGAGTAATGACTACACCTGTGCACCTGCTGGGTGACCTGGGATATGTGTCAGTGAGTAATGATTACACCTGTTCTCCTGCTGGGTGACCTGGGAAATGTCAGTGAGTAATGAATACACCTGTGCTCCTGCTGGGTGACCTGGGAAATGTCAGTGAGTAATGAATACACCTGTACACCTGCTGGGTGACCTGGGAAATGTGTCAGTGAGTAATGACTACACCTGTGCTCCTGCTGGGTGACCTGGGAAATGTCAGTGAGTAATGATTACATCTGTGCACCTGCTGGGTGACCTGGGAAATGTGTCAGTGAGTAATGAATACACCTGTACACCTGCTGGGTGACCTGGGAAATGTGTCAGTGAGTAATGACTACACCTGTGCTCCTGCTGGGTGACCTGGGAAATGTCAGTGAGTAATGATTACATCTGTGCACCTGCTGTGTGACATGGGAAATGTGTCAGTGAATAATGATTACACCTGTGCACCTGCTGGGTGACCTGGGAAATGTGTCAGTCAGTAATGATTACACCTGTACACCTGCTGGGTGACCTGGGAAATGTGTCAGTGAATAATGAGTGCACCTGTGCTCCTGCTGTGTGACCTGGGAAATGTGTCAGTGAGTCATGAATACACCTGTGCACCTGCTGGGTGACCTAGGAAATGTGTCAGTGAATAATAAATACACCTGTGCACCTGCTGTGTGACCTGGGAAATGTGTCAGTGAGTAATGATTACACCTGTGCACCTGCTGGGTGACCTGGGAAATGTGTCAGTGAGTAATGATTACACCTGTGCACCTGCTGGGTGACCTGGGAAATGTGTCAGTGAGTAATGATTACACCTGTGCACCTGCTGGGTGACCTGGGAAATGTGTCAGTTTATAATGAATACACCTGTGCTCCTGCTGGGTGACCTGGGAAATTTGTCAGTGAGTAATGAATACACCTGTACACCTGCTGGGTGACCTGGGAAATGTGTCAGTGAATAATGAATACACCTGTGCTCCTGCTGGGTGACCTGGGAAATGTGTCAGTGAGTAATGATTACACCTGTGCTCCTGCTGGGTGACCTGGGAAATGTGTCAGTGAATAATGAATACACCTGTGCTCCTGCTGGGTGACCTGGGAAATGTGTCAGTGAATAATGAATACACCTGTGCACCTGCTGGGTGACCTGGGAAATGTGTCAGTGAGTAATGATTACACCTGTGCTCCTGCTGGGTGACCTGGGAAATGTGTCACTGAGTAATGATTACACCTGTGCAGCTGCTGGGTGACCTGGGAAATGTGTCAGTGAATAATGAGTACACCTGTGCTCCTGCTGTGTGACCTGGGAAATGTGTCAGTGAGTCATGAATACACCTGTGCACCTGCTGGGTGACCTGGGAAATGTGTCAGTGAGTAATGATTACACCTGTGCTCCTGCTGGGTAACCTGGGAAATTTGTCAGTGAGTAATGAATACACCTGTACACCTGCTGGGTGACCTGGGAAATGTGTCAGTGAATAATGAATACACCTGTGCTCCTGCTGGGTGACCTGGGAAATGTGTCAGTGAATAATGAATACACCTGTGCACCTGCTGGGTGACCTGGGAAATGTGTCAGTGAGAAATGAATACCCCTGTACACCTGTTGGGTGACCTGGGAAATGTGTCAGTGAGTAATGAGTACACCTGTGCACCTGCTGGGTGACCTGGGAAATGTGTCAGTGAGTAATGAGTACACCTGTGCTCCTGCTGGGTGACCTGGGAAATGTGTCAGTGAGTAATGATTACAGCTGTGCAGCTGCTGGGTGACCTGGGAAATGTGTCAGTGAGTAATGAATACACCTGTGCTCCTGCTGGGTGACCTGGGAAATGTGTCAGTGAGTAATGAGTACACCTGTGCACCTGCTGGGTGACCTAGAAAATGTGTCAGTGAATAATAAATACACCTGTGCACCTGCTGGTTGACCTGGGAAATGTGTCAGTGAGTAATGATTACACCTGTGCACCTGCTGGGTGACCTGGGAAATGTGTCAGTGAGTAATGAATACACCTGTACACCTGCTGGGTGACCTGGGAAATGTGTCAGTGAATAATGATTACACCTGTGCTCCTGCTGGGTGACCTGGGAAATGTGTCAGTGAGTAATGAATACCCCTGTACACCTGCTGGGTGACCTGGGAAATGTGTCAGTGAATAATGATTACACCTGTGCTCCTGCTGGGTGACCTGGGAAATGTGTCAGTGAGTAATGAGTACACCTGTACACCTGCTGGGTGACATGGGAAATTTGTCAGTGAGTAATGAATACACCTGTACACCTGCTGGGTGACCTGGGAAATTTGTCAGTGAGTAATGAGTACACCTGTGCACCTGCTGGGAGACCTCGGAAATGTGTCAGTGAGTAATGATTACACCTGTGCACCTGCTGGGTGACATGGGAAATTTGTCAGTGAGTAATGAATACACCTGTACACCTGCTGGGTGACCTGGGAAATTTGTCAGTGAGTAATGAATACACCTGTGCACCTGCTGGGTGACCTGGGAAATGTGTCAGTGAATAATGAGTACACCTTTGCTCCTGCTGGGTGACCTGGGAAATGTGTCAGTGAATAATGAATACACCTGTGCACCTGCTGGGTGACCTGGGAAATGTGTCAGTGAGAAATGAATACCCCTGTACACCTGTTGGGTGACCTGGGAAATGTGTCAGTGAGTAATGAATACACCTGTGCTCCTGCTGGGTGACCTGGGAAATGTGTCAGTGAGTAATGATTACACCTGTGCTCCTGCTGGGTGACCTGGGAAATGTGTCAGTGAGTAATGATTACACCTGTGCTCCTGCTGTGTGACCTGGGAAATGTGTCAGTGAGTAATGAGTACACTTGTACACCTGCTGGGTGACCTGGGAAATGTGTCAGTGAGTAATGAGTACACCTGTGCTGCTGCTGGGTGACCTGGGAAATGTGTCACTGAGTAATGATTACACCTGTGCAGCTGCTGGGTGACCTGGGAAATGTGTTAGTGAGTAATGATTACACCTGTGCACCTGCTGGGTGACCTGGGGAAATGTGTTAGTGAGTAATGAATACACCTGTGCATCTGCTATGTGACCTGGGAAATGTGTCAGTGAGTAATGAATACACCTGTGCACCTGCTGGGTGACCTGGGAAATGTGTCAGTGAGTAATGACTACACCTGTGCTCCTGCTGGGTGACCTGGGAAATGTCAGTGAGTAATAAATACACCTGTACACCTGCTGGGTGACCTGGGAAATGTGTCAGTGAGTAATGACTACACCTGTGCTCCTGCTGGGTGACCTGGGAAATGTCAGTGAGTAATGATTACATCTGTGCACCTGCTGGGTGACCTGGGAAATGTGTCAGTGAGTAATGAATACACCTGTACACCTGCTGGGTGACCTGGGAAATGTGTCAGTGAATAATGAGTACACCTGTGCACCTGCTGGGTGACCTGGGAATTGTGTCAGTGAATAATGAGTACACCTGTGCACCTGCTGGGTGACCTGGGAATTGTGTCAGTGAATAATGAGTACAACTGTGCTCCTGCTGTGTGACCTAGGAAATGTGTCAGTGAATAATAAATACACCTGTGCACCTGCTGGGTGACCTGGGAAATGTGTCAGTGAGTAATGATTACACCTGTGCACCTGCTGGGTGACCTGGGAAATGTGTCAGTGAGTAATGAATACCCCTGTACACCTGCTGGGTGACCTGGGAAATGTGTCAGTGAGTAATGATTACACCTGTGCACCTGCTGGGTGACCTGGGAAATGTGTCAGTGAGTAATGATTACACCTGTGCTCTTGCTGGGTGACCTGGGAAATTTGTCAGTGAGTAATGAATACACCTGTACACCTGCTGGGTGACCTGGGAAATGTGTCAGTGAATAATGAATACACCTGTGCACCTGCTGGGTGACCTGGGAAATGTGTCAGTGAGAAATGAATACACCTGTGCTCCTGCTGTGTGACCTGGGAAATGTGTCAGTGAGTAATGAATACACCTGTGCTCCTGCTGTGTGACCTGGGAAATGTGTCAGTGAGTAATGAGTACACCTGTGCTCCTGCTGGGTGACCTGGGAAATGTCAGTGAGTAATGAATACACCTGTACACCTGCTGGGTGACCTGGGAAATGTGTCAGTGAGTAATGACTACACCTGTGCTCCTGCTGGGTGACCTGGGAAATGTCAGTGAGTAATGATTACATCTGTGCACCTGCTGGGTGACCTGGGAAATGTGTCAGTGAGTAATGAATACACCTGTACACCTGCTGGGTGACCTGGGAAATGTGTCAGTGAGTAATGACTACACCTGTGCTCCTGCTGGGTGACCTGGGAAATGTCAGTGAGTAATGATTACATCTGTGCACCTGCTGTGTGACATGGGAAATGTGTCAGTGAATAATGAGTACACCTGTGCACCTGCTGTGTGACATGGGAAATGTGTCAGTGAATAATGAGTACACCTGTGCACCTGCTGGGTGACCTGGGAAATGTGTCAGTGAATAATGATTACACCTGTGCACCTGCTGTGTGACATGGGAAATGTGTCAGTGAATAATGAGTACACCTGTGCACCTGCTGGGTGACCTGGGAAATGTGTCAGTGAATAATGAGTACACCTGTGCTCCTGCTGTGTGACCTGGGAAATGTGTCAGTGAGTCATGAATACACCTGTGCACCTGCTGGGTGACCTGGGAAATGTGTCAGTGAGTAATGAATACCCCTGTACACCTGCTGGGTGACCTGGGAAATTTGTCAGTGAATAATGAATACACCTGTACACTTGCTGGGTGACCTGGGAAATGTGTCAGTTTATAATGATTACACCTGTGCTCCTGCTGGGTGACCTGGGAAATGTGTCAGTGAATAATAAATACACCTGTGCACCTGCTGGGTGACCTGGGAAATGTGTCAGTGAGTAATGAATACACCTGTGCACCTGCTGGGTGACCTGGGAAATGTGTCAGTGAGTAATGATTACACCTGTCACCTGCTGGGGGAGCTGGGAAATGTGTCAGTGAATAATGATTACACCTGTGCACCTGCTGGGTGACCTGGGAAATGTGTCACTGAGTGAGGAATACACCTGTGCACGTGCTGGGTGACCTGGGAAATGTGTCAGTGAGTAATGACTACACCTGTGCACCTGCTGGGTGACCTGGGAAATGTGTCAGTGAGTAATGATTACACCTGTGCACCTGCTGGGTGACCTGGGAAATGTGTCAGTGAGTAATGATTACACCTGTGCTCCTGCTTTGTGACCTGGGAAATTTGTCAGTGAGTAATGATTACACCTGTACACCTGCTGGGTGACCTGGGAAATGTGTCAGTGAATAATGAATACACCTGTGCACCTGCTGGGTGACCTGGGAAATGTGTGAGTGAGAAATGAATACCCCTGTACACCTGTTGGGTGACCTGGGAAATGTGTCAGTGAGTAATGAATACACCTGTGCTCCTGCTGGGTGACCTGGGAAATGTCTGTGAGTAATGAGTACACCTGTGCCTCTGCTGGGTGACCTGGGAAATGTGTCAGTGAGTAATGATTACACCTGTGCAGCTGATGGGTGACCTGGGAAATGTGTTAGTGAGTAATGATTACACCTGTGCACCTGCTGGGTGACCTGGGGAAATGTGTTAGTGAGTAATGAATACACCTGTACATCTGCTGTGTGACCTGGGAAATGTGTCAGTGAGTAATGAATACACCTGTGCACCTGCTGGGTGACCTGGGAAATGTGTCAGTGAGTAATGACTACACCTGTGCACCTGCTGGGTGACCTGGGATATGTGTCAGTGAGTAATGATTACACCTGTTCTCCTGCTGGGTGACCTGGGAAATGTCAGTGAGTAATGAATACACCTGTGCACCTGCTGGGTGACCTGGGAAATGTGTCAGTGAGAAATGAATACCCCTGTACACCTGTTGGGTGACCTGGGAAATGTGTCAGTGAGTAATGAATACACCTGTGCTCCTGCTGTGTGACCTGGGAAATGTGTCAGTGAGTAATGATTACACCTGTGCTCCTGCTGGGTGACCTGGGAAATGTGTCAGTGAGTAATGATTACACCTGTGCTCCTGCTGGGTGACCTGGGAAATGTCAGTGAGTAATGAGTACACCTGTGCTGCTGCTGGGTGACCTGGGAAATGTGTCACTGAGTAATGATTACACCTGTGCAGCTGCTGGGTGACCTGGGAAATGTGTTAGTGAGTAATGATTACACCTGTGCACCTGCTGGGTGACCTGGGGAAATGTGTTAGTGAGTAATGAATACACCTGTGCATCTGCTGTGTGACCTGGGAAATGTGTCAGTGAGTAATGAATACACCTGTGCACCTGCTGGGTGACCTGGGAAATGTGTCAGTGAGTAATGACTACACCTGTACACCTGCTGGGTGACCTGGGAAATGTGTCAGTGAGTAATGACTACACCTGTGCTCCTGCTGGGTGACCTGGGAAATGTCAGTGAGTAATGATTACATCTGTGCACCTGCTGTGTGACATGGGAAATGTGTCAGTGAATAATGATTACACCTGTGCTCCTGCTGGGTGACCTGGGAAATGTGTCAGTGAGTAATGACTACACATGTGCTGCTGCTGGGTGACCTGGGAAATGTGTCAGTGAGTAATGACTACACCTGTGCTGCTGCTGGGTGACCTGGGAAATGTGTCAGTGAGTAATGAATACACCTGTGCACCTGCTGGGTGACCTGGGAAATGTGTCAGTGAGTAATGAATACACCTGTGCTCCTGCTGTGTGACCTGGGAAATGTGTCAGTGAGTAATGAATACACCTGTGCACCTGCTGGGTGACCTAGGAAATGTGTCAGTGAATAATAAATACACCTGTGCACCTGCTGGGTGACCTGGGAAATGTGTCAGTGAGTAATGATTACACCTGTGCACCTGCTGTGTGACCTGGGAAATGTGTCAGTAAATAATGATTACACCTGTACACCTGCTGGGTGACCTGGGAAATGTGTCAGTGAATAATGAGTAAGCCTGTGCTCCTGCTGGGTGACCTGAGAAATGTGTCAGTGAGTAATGATTACACCTGTGCACCTGCTGGGTGACCTGGGAAATGTGTCAGTGAGTAATGATTACACCTGTGCTCCTGCTGGGTGACCTGGGAAATGTGTCAGTGAATAATGAGTAAGCCTGTGCTCCTGCTGGGTGACCTGAGAAATGTGTCAGTGAGTAATGATTACACCTGTGCACCTGCTGGGTGACCTGGGAAATGTGTCAGTGAGTAATGATTACACCTGTGCACCTGCTGGGTGACCTAGGAAATGTGTCAGTGAATAATAAATACACCTGTGCACCTGCTGGGTGACCTGGGAAATGTGTCAGTGAGTAATGATTACACCTGTGCTCCTGCTGGGTGACCTGGGAAATGTCAGTGAGTAATGATTACACCTGTGCACCTGCTGGGTGACCTGGGAAATGTGTCAGTGAGTAATGAATACACCTGTGCTCCTGCTGGGGGACCTGGGAAATGTGTCAGTGAGTAATGATTACACCTGTGCTCCTGCTGGGTGACCTGGGAAATGTCAGTGAGTAATGATTACACCTGTACACCTGCTGGGTGACCTGGGAAATGTGTCAGTGAGTAATGACTACACCTGTGCTCCTGCTGAGTGACCTGGGAAATGTCAGTGAGTAATGATTACATCTGTGCACCTGCTGTGTGACCTGGGAAATGTGTCAGTGAGTAATGAATACACCTGTGCACCTGCTGTGTGACATGGGAAATGTGTCAGTGAATAATGATTACACCTGTGCACCTGCTGGGTGACCTGGGAAATGTGTCAGTGAGTAATGAATACACCTGTGCACCTGCTGTGTGACATGGGAAATGTGTCAGTGAATAATGATTACACCTGTGCTCCTGCTGGGTGACCTGGGAAATGTGTCAGTGAGTAATGAATACACCTGTGCACCTGCTGTGTGACATGGGAAATGTGTCAGTGAATAATGATTACACCTGTGCACCTGCTGGGTGACCTGGGAAATGTGTCAGTCAGTAATGATTACACCTGTACACCTGCTGGGTGACCTGGGAAATGTGTCAGTGAATAATGATTACACCTGTGCACCTGCTGGGTGACCTGGGAAATGTGTCAGTGAATAATGAGTACACCTGTGCTCCTGCTGTGTGACCGGGGAAATGTGTCAGTGAGTAATGAGTACACCTGTGCACCTGTTGGGTGACCTGGGAAATGTGTCAGTGAGTAATGATTACACCTGTGCACCTGCTGGGTGACCTGGGAAATTTGTCAGTGAATAATGAATACACCTGTACACTTGCTGGTTGACCTGGGAAATGTGTCAGTTTATAATGAATACACCTGTGCACCTGCTGGGTGACCTGGGAAATGTGTCAGTGAGTAATGATTACACCTGTGCTCCTGCTGGGTGACCTGGGAAATGTGTCAGTGAGTAATGAGTACACCTGTGCACCTTTTGGGTGACCTGGGAAATGTGTCAGTTTATAATGAATACACCTGTGCTCCTGCTGGGTGACCTGGGAAATGTGTCAGTGAATAATGAATACACCTGTGCTCCTGCTGGGTGACCTGGGAAATGTGTCAGTGAATAATGAATACACCTGTGCACCTGCTGGGTGACCTGGGAAATGTGTCAGTGAGAAATGAATACCCCTGTACACCTGTTGGGTGACCTGGGAAATGTGTCAGTGAGTAATGATTACACCTGTGCTCCTGCTGTGTGACCTGGGAAATGTGTCAGTGAGTAATGAGTACACCTGTGCTCCTGCTGGGTGACCTGGGAAATGTGTCAGTGAGTAATGAGTACACTTGTACACCTGCTGGGTGACCTGGGAAATGTGTCAGTGAGTAATGAGTACACCTGTGCTGCTGCTGGGTGACCTGGGAAATGTGTCACTGAGTAATGATTACACCTGTGCAGCTGCTGGGTGACCTGGGAAATGTGTCAGTGAATAATGAGTACACCTGTGCTCCTGCTGTGTGACCTGGGAAATGTGTCAGTGAATAATGAGTACACCTGTGCTCCTGCTGGGTGACCTGGGAAATTTGTCAGTGAGTAATGAATACACCTGTACACCTGCTGGGTGACCTGGGAAATGTGTCAGTGAATAATGAATACACCTGTGCTCCTGCTGGGTGACCTGGGAAATGTGTCAGTGAATAATGAATACACCTGTGCACCTGCTGGGTGACCTGGGAAATGTGTCAGTGAGAAATGAATACCCCTGTACACCTGTTGGGTGACCTGGGAAATGTGTCAGTGAGTAATGAATACACCTTTGCTCCTGCTGGGTGACCTGGGAAATGTGTCAGTGAGTAATGAGTACACCTGTGCTCCTGCTGGGTGACCTGGGAAATGTGTCAGTGAGTAATGATTACAGCTGTGCAGCTGCTGGGTGACCTAGAAAATGTGTCAGTGAATAATGAATACACCTGTGCACCTGCTGGGTGACCTGGGAAATGTGTCAGTGAGTAATGAATACACCTGTGCTCCTGCTGGGTGACCTGGGAAATGTGTCAGTGAGTAATGAATACACCTGTGCTCCTGCTGGGTGACCTGGGAAATGTGTCAGTGAGTAATGAATACACCTGTACACCTGCTGGGTGACCTGGGAAATGTGTCAGTGAATAATGATTACACCTGTGCTCCTGCTGGGTGACCTGGAAAATGTGTCAGTGAGTAATGAATACCCCTGTACACCTGCTGGGTGACCTGGGAAATGTGTCAGTGAATAATGACTACCTCTGTACACCTGCTGGGTGACCTGGGAAATGTGTCAGTGAGTAATGATTACACCTGTGCTCCTGCTGGGTGACCTGGGAAATGTGTCAGTGAGTAATGAGTACACCTGTACACCTGCTGGGTGACCTGGGAAATGTGTCAGTGAGTAATGAATACACCTGTGCTCCTGCTGGGTGACCTGGGATATGTGTCAGTGAGTAATGATTACACCTGTGCTCCTGCTGGGTGACCTGGGAAATGTCAGTGAGTAATGAATACACCTGTACACCTGCTGGGTGACCTGGGAAATGTATCAGTGAGTAATGACTACACCTGTGCTCCTGCTGGGTGACCTGGGAAATGTCAGTGAGTAATGATTACATCTGTGCACCTGCTGTGTGACATGGGAAATGTGTCAGTGAATAATGATTACACCTGTGCACCTGCTGTGTGACATGGGAAATGTGTCAGTGAATAATGAGTACACCTGTGCACCTGCTGGGTGACCTGGGAAATGTGTCAGTGAATAATGAGTAAGCCTGTGCACCTGCTGGGTGACCTGGGAAATGTGTCAGTGAATAATGAGTACACCTGTGCTCCTGCTGTGTGACCTGGGAAATGTGTCAGTGAGTCATGAATACACCTGTGCACCTGCTGGGTGACCTAGGAAATGTGTCAGTGAATAATAAATACACCTGTGCACCTGCTGGGTGACCTGGGAAATGTATCAGTGAGTAATGAATACACATGTGCTCCTGCTGGGTGACCTGGGAAATGTGTCAGTGAGTAATGAGTACACTTGTACACCTGCTGGGTGACCTGGGAAATGTGTCAGTGAGTAATGAGTACACCTGTGCTGCTGCTGGGTGACCTGGGAAATGTGTCACTGAGTAATGATTACACCTGTGCAGCTGCTGGGTGACCTGGGAAATGTGTCAGTGAATAATGAGTACACCTGTGCTCCTGCTGTGTGACCTGGGAAATGTGTCAGTGAGTCATGAATACACCTGTGCACCTGCTGGGTGACCTGGGAAATGTGTCAGAGAGTAATGATTACACCTGTGCTCCTGCTGGGTGACCTGGGAAATTTGTCAGTGAGTAATGAATACACCTGTACACCTGCTGGGTGACCTGGGAAATGTGTCAGTGAATAATGAATACACCTGTGCTCCTGCTGGGTGACCTGGGAAATGTGTCAGTGAATAATGAATACACCTGTGCACCTGCTGGGTGACCTGGGAAATGTGTCAGTGAGAAATGAATACCCCTGTACACCTGTTGGGTGACCTGGGAAATGTGTCAGTGAATAATGAATACACCTGTGCACCTGCTGGGTGACCTGGGAAATGTGTCAGTGAGAAATGAATACCCCTGTACACCTGTTGGGTGACCTGGGAAATGTGTCAGTGAGTAATGAATACACCTGTGCTCCTGCTGGGTGACCTGGGAAATGTGTCAGTGAGTAATGATTACACCTGTGCTCCTGCTGGGTGACCTGGGAAATGTGTCAGTGAGTAATGATTACACCTGTGCTCCTGCTGTGTGACCTGGGAAATGTGTCAGTGAGTAATGAATACACCTGTACACCTGCTGTGTGACCTGGGAAATGTGTCAGTGAGTAATGAGTACACCTGTGCTGCTGCTGGGTGACCTGGGAAATGTGTCACTGAGTAATGATTACACCTGTGCAGCTGCTGGGTGACCTGGGAAATGTGTTAGTGAGTAATGATTACACCTGTGCACCTGCTGGGTGACCTGGGGAAATGTGTTAGTGAGTAATGAATACACCTGTGCATCTGCTGTGTGACCTGGGAAATGTGTCAGTGAGTAATGAATACACCTGTGCACCTGCTGGGTGACCTGGGAAATGTGTCAGTGAGTAATGACTACACCTGTGCTCCTGCTGGGTGACCTGGGAAATGTCAGTGAGTAATAAATACACCTGTACACCTGCTGGGTGACCTGGGAAATGTGTCAGTGAGTAATGACTACACCTGTGCTCCTGCTGGGTGACCTGGGAAATGTCAGTGAGTAATGATTACATCTGTGCACCTGCTGGGTGACCTGGGAAATGTGTCAGTGAGTAATGAATACACCTGTACACCTGCTGGGTGACCTGGGAAATGTGTCAGTGAATAATGAGTACACCTGTGCACCTGCTGGGTGACCTGGGAATTGTGTCAGTGAATAATGAGTACACCTGTGCACCTGCTGGGTGACCTGGGAATTGTGTCAGTGAATAATGAGTACAACTGTGCTCCTGCTGTGTGACCTAGGAAATGTGTCAGTGAATAATAAATACACCTGTGCACCTGCTGGGTGACCTGGGAAATGTGTCAGTGAGTAATGATTACACCTGTGCACCTGCTGGGTGACCTGGGAAATGTGTCAGTGAGTAATGAATACCCCTGTACACCTGCTGGGTGACCTGGGAAATGTGTCAGTGAGTAATGATTACACCTGTGCACCTGCTGGGTGACCTGGGAAATGTGTCAGTGAGTAATGATTACACCTGTGCTCTTGCTGGGTGACCTGGGAAATTTGTCAGTGAGTAATGAATACACCTGTACACCTGCTGGGTGACCTGGGAAATGTGTCAGTGAATAATGAATACACCTGTGCACCTGCTGGGTGACCTGGGAAATGTGTCAGTGAGAAATGAATACACCTGTGCTCCTGCTGTGTGACCTGGGAAATGTGTCAGTGAGTAATGAATACACCTGTGCTCCTGCTGTGTGACCTGGGAAATGTGTCAGTGAGTAATGAGTACACCTGTGCTCCTGCTGGGTGACCTGGGAAATGTCAGTGAGTAATGAATACACCTGTACACCTGCTGGGTGACCTGGGAAATGTGTCAGTGAGTAATGACTACACCTGTGCTCCTGCTGGGTGACCTGGGAAATGTCAGTGAGTAATGATTACATCTGTGCACCTGCTGGGTGACCTGGGAAATGTGTCAGTGAGTAATGAATACACCTGTACACCTGCTGGGTGACCTGGGAAATGTGTCAGTGAGTAATGACTACACCTGTGCTCCTGCTGGGTGACCTGGGAAATGTCAGTGAGTAATGATTACATCTGTGCACCTGCTGTGTGACATGGGAAATGTGTCAGTGAATAATGAGTACACCTGTGCACCTGCTGTGTGACATGGGAAATGTGTCAGTGAATAATGAGTACACCTGTGCACCTGCTGGGTGACCTGGGAAATGTGTCAGTGAATAATGATTACACCTGTGCACCTGCTGTGTGACATGGGAAATGTGTCAGTGAATAATGAGTACACCTGTGCACCTGCTGGGTGACCTGGGAAATGTGTCAGTGAATAATGAGTACACCTGTGCTCCTGCTGTGTGACCTGGGAAATGTGTCAGTGAGTCATGAATACACCTGTGCACCTGCTGGGTGACCTGGGAAATGTGTCAGTGAGTAATGAATACCCCTGTACACCTGCTGGGTGACCTGGGAAATTTGTCAGTGAATAATGAATACACCTGTACACTTGCTGGGTGACCTGGGAAATGTGTCAGTTTATAATGATTACACCTGTGCTCCTGCTGGGTGACCTGGGAAATGTGTCAGTGAATAATAAATACACCTGTGCACCTGCTGGGTGACCTGGGAAATGTGTCAGTGAGTAATGAATACACCTGTGCACCTGCTGGGTGACCTGGGAAATGTGTCAGTGAGTAATGATTACACCTGTCACCTGCTGGGGGAGCTGGGAAATGTGTCAGTGAATAATGATTACACCTGTGCACCTGCTGGGTGACCTGGGAAATGTGTCACTGAGTGAGGAATACACCTGTGCACGTGCTGGGTGACCTGGGAAATGTGTCAGTGAGTAATGACTACACCTGTGCACCTGCTGGGTGACCTGGGAAATGTGTCAGTGAGTAATGATTACACCTGTGCACCTGCTGGGTGACCTGGGAAATGTGTCAGTGAGTAATGATTACACCTGTGCTCCTGCTTTGTGACCTGGGAAATTTGTCAGTGAGTAATGATTACACCTGTACACCTGCTGGGTGACCTGGGAAATGTGTCAGTGAATAATGAATACACCTGTGCACCTGCTGGGTGACCTGGGAAATGTGTGAGTGAGAAATGAATACCCCTGTACACCTGTTGGGTGACCTGGGAAATGTGTCAGTGAGTAATGAATACACCTGTGCTCCTGCTGGGTGACCTGGGAAATGTCTGTGAGTAATGAGTACACCTGTGCTGCTGCTGGGTGACCTGGGAAATGTGTCAGTGAGTAATGATTACACCTGTGCAGCTGATGGGTGACCTGGGAAATGTGTTAGTGAGTAATGATTACACCTGTGCACCTGCTGGGTGACCTGGGGAAATGTGTTAGTGAGTAATGAATACACCTGTACATCTGCTGTGTGACCTGGGAAATGTGTCAGTGAGTAATGAATACACCTGTGCACCTGCTGGGTGACCTGGGAAATGTGTCAGTGAGTAATGACTACACCTGTGCACCTGCTGGGTGACCTGGGAAATGTGTCAGTGAGTAATGACTACACCTGTGCACCTGCTGGGTGACCTGGGAAATGTCAGTGAGTAATGAATACACCTGTGCATCTGCTGTGTGACCTGGGAAATGTGTCAGTGAGTAATGAATACACCTGTGCACCTGCTGGGTGACCTGGGAAATGTGTCAGTGAGTAATGATTACACCTGTACACCTGCTGGGTGACCTGGGAAATGTGTCAGTGAGTAATGAATACACCTGTACACCTGCTGGGTGACCTGGGAAATGTGTCAGTGAGTAATGACTACACCTGTGCTCCTGCTGGGTGACCTGGGAAATGTCAGTGAGTAATGATTACATCTGTGCACCTGCTGGGTGACCTGGGAAATGTGTCAGTGAGTAATGAATACACCTGTACACCTGCTGGGTGACCTGGGAAATGTGTCAGTGAGTAATGACTACCCCTGTGCTCCTGCTGGGTGACCTGGGAAATGTGTCAGTGAGTAATGATTACATCTGTGCACCTGCTGTGTGACATGGGAAATGTGTCAGTGAATAATGATTACACCTGTGCACCTGCTGTGTGACATGGGAAATGTGTCAGTGAGTAATGAGTACACCTGTGCACCTGCTGGGTGACCTGGGAAATGTGTCAGTGAGTAATGATTACACCTGTGCACCTGCTGGGTGACCTGGGAAATGTGTCAGTGAGTAATGATTACACCTGTGCTCCTTCTGGGTGACCTGGGAAATGTGTCAGTGAGTAATGATTACACCTGTGCACCTGCTGGGTGACCTGGGAAATGTGTCAGTGAGTAATGATTACACCTGTGAACCTGCTGGGTGACCTGGGAAATGTGTCAGTGAGTAATGAGTACACTTGTACACCTGCTGGGTGACCTGGGAAATGTGTCAGTGAGTAATGAATACACCTGTGCAGCTGCTGGGTGACCTGGGAAATGTGTCACTGAGTAATGATTACACCTGTGCAGCTGCTGGGTGACCTGGGAAATGTGTCAGTGAGTAATGATTACACCTGTGCACCTGCTGGGTGACCTGGGAAATGTGTCAGTGAGAAATGAATACACCTGTGCTCCTGCTGTGTGACCTGGGAAATGTGTCAGTGAGTAATGAATACACCTGTGCTCCTGCTGTGTGACCTGGGAAATGTGTCCGTGAATAATGAGTACACCTGTGCTGCTGCTGGGTGACCTTGGAAATGTGTCAGTGAGTAATGATTACACCTGTGCAGCTGCTGGGTGACCTGGGAAATGTGTTAGTGAGTAATGATTACAACTGTACACCTGCTGGGTGACCTGGGAAATGTGTCAGTGAGTAATGATTACACCTGTGCTCCTGCTGGGTGACCTGGGAAATGTGTCAGTGAGTAATGATTACACCTGTACACCTGCTGGGTGACCTGGGAAATGTGTCAGTGAGTAATGATTACACCTGTGCTCCTGCTGGGTGACCTGGGAAATGTGTCAGTGAGTAATGAGTACACCTGTGCTCCTGCTGGGTGACCTGGGAAATGTGTCAGTGAGTAATGAGTACACCTGTGCTCCTGCTGGGTGACCTGGGAAATGTGTCAGTGAGTAATTATTACAGCTGTGCAGCTGCTGGGTGACCTGGGAAATGTGTCAGTGAGTAATGATTACACCTGTGCTCCTGCTGGGTGACCTGGGAAATGTGTCAGTGAGTAATGATTACACCTGTACACCTGCTGGGTGACCTGGGAAATGTGTCAGTGAATAATGACTACCCCTGTACACCTGCTGGGTGACCTGGGAAATGTGTCAGTGAGTAATGACTACCCCTGTGCTCCTGCTGGGTGACCTGGGAAATGTGTCAGTGAGTAATGATTACATCTGTGCACCTGCTGTGTGACATGGGAAATGTGTCAGTGAATAATGATTACACCTGTGCACCTGCTGTGTGACATGGGAAATGTGTCAGTGAATAATGAGTACAACTGTGCACCTGCTGGGTGACCTGGGAAATGTGTCAGTGAATAATGATTACACCTGTGCACCTGCTGTGTGACATGGGAAATGTGTCAGTGAGTAATGAGTACACCTGTGCTCCTGCTGTGTGACCTGGGAAATGTGTCAGTGAGTCATGAATACACCTGTGCACCTGCTGGGTGACCTGGGAAATGTGTCAGTGAGTAATGAATACCCCTGTACACCTGCTGGGTGACCTGGGAAATTTGTCAGTGAATAATGAATACACCTGTACACTTGCTGGGTGACCTGGGAAATGTGTCAGTTTATAATGATTACACCTGTGCTCCTGCTGGGTGACCTGGGAAATGTGTCAGTTTATAATGATTACACCTGTGCACCTGCTGGGTGACCTGGGAAATGTGTCAGTGAGTAATGATTACACCTGTCACCTGCTGGGTGACCTGGGAAATGTGTCAGTGAGTGAGGAATACACCTGTGCACGTGCTGGGTGACCTGGGAAATGTGTCACTGAGTAATGACTACACCTGTGCACCTGCTGGGTGACCTGGGAAATGTGTCAGTGAGTAATGATTACACCTGTGCACCTGCTGGGTGACCTGGGAAATGTGTCAGTGAGTAATGATTACACCTGTGCTCCTGCTGGGTGACCTGGGAAATTTGTCAGTGAGTAATGATTACACCTGTACACCTGCTGGGTGACCTGGGAAATGTGTCAGTGAGTAATGAATACACCTGTGCACCTGCTGGGTGACCTGGGAAATGTGTCAGTGAGAAATGAATACCCCTGTACACCTGTTGGGTGACCTGGGAAATGTGTCAGTGAGTAATGAATACACCTGTGCTCCTGCTGTGTGACCTGGGAAATGTGTCAGTGAGTAATGATTACACCTGTGCTCCTGCTGGGTGACCTGGGAAATGTGTCAGTGAGTAATGACTACACCTGTGCACCTGCTGGGTGACCTGGGAAATGTCAGTGAGTAATGAATACACCTGTGCATCTGCTGTGTGACCTGGGAAATGTGTCAGTGAGTAATGAATACACCTGTGCACCTGCTGGGTGACCTGGGAAATGTGTCAGTGAGTAATGACTACACCTGTGCTCCTGCTGGGTGACCTGGGAAATGTCAGTGAGTAATGAATACACCTGTACACCTGCTGGGTGACCTGGGAAATGTGTCAGTGAGTAATGACTACACCTGTGCTTCTGCTGGGTGACCTGGGAAATGTCAGTGAGTAATGATTACATCTGTGCACCTGCTGGGTGACCTGGGAAATGTGTCAGTGAGTAATGAATACACCTGTACACCTGCTGGGTGACCTGGGAAATGTGTCAGTGAGTAATGACTACCCCTGTGCTCCTGCTGGGTGACCTGGGAAATGTGTCAGTGAGTAATGATTACATCTGTGCACCTGCTGTGTGACATGGGAAATGTGTCAGTGAATAATGATTACACCTGTGCACCTGCTGTGTGACATGGGAAATGTGTCAGTGAATAATGAGTACACCTGTGCACCTGCTGGGTGACCTGGGAAATGTGTCAGTGAATAATGATTACACCTGTGCACCTGCTGTGTGACATGGGAAATGTGTCAGTGAATAATGAGTACACCTGTGCACCTGCTGGGTGACCTGGGAAATGTGTCAGTGAATAATGAGTACACCTGTGCTCCTGCTGTGTGACCTGGGAAATGTGTCAGTGAGTCATGAATACACCTGTGCACCTGCTGGGTGACCTGGGAAATGTGTCAGTGAGTAATGAATACCCCTGTACACCTGCTGGGTGACCTGGGAAATTTGTCAGTGAATAATGAATACACCTGTACACTTGCTGGGTGACCTGGGAAATGTGTCAGTTTATAATGATTACACCTGTGCTCCTGCTGGGTGACCTGGGAAATGTGTCAGTTTATAATGATTACACCTGTGCACCTGCTGGGTGACCTGGGAAATGTGTCAGTGAGTAATGATTACACCTGTCACCTGCTGGGTGACCTGGGAAATGTGTCAGTGAGTGAGGAATACACCTGTGCACGTGCTGGGTGACCTGGGAAATGTGTCACTGAGTAATGACTACACCTGTGCACCTGCTGGGTGACCTGGGAAATGTGTCAGTGAGTAATGATTACACCTGTGCACCTGCTGGGTGACCTGGGAAATGTGTCAGTGAGTAATGATTACACCTGTGCTCCTGCTGGGTGACCTGGGAAATTTGTCAGTGAGTAATGATTACACCTGTACACCTGCTGGGTGACCTGGGAAATGTGTCAGTGAGTAATGAATACACCTGTGCACCTGCTGGGTGACCTGGGAAATGTGTCAGTGAGAAATGAATACCCCTGTACACCTGTTGGGTGACCTGGGAAATGTGTCAGTGAGTAATGAATACACCTGTGCTCCTGCTGTGTGACCTGGGAAATGTGTCAGTGAGTAATGATTACACCTGTGCTCCTGCTGGGTGACCTGGGAAATGTGTCAGTGAGTAATGATTACACCTGTGCTCCTGCTGGGTGACCTGGGGAAATGTGTTAGTGAGTAATGAATACACCTGTGCATCTGCTGTGTGACCTGGGAAATGTGTCAGTGAGTAATGAATACACCTGTGCACCTGCTGGGTGACCTGGGAAATGTGTCAGTGAGTAATGACTACACCTGTGCACCTGCTGGGTGACCTGGGATATGTGTCAGTGAGTAATGATTACACCTGTTCTCCTGCTGGGTGACCTGGGAAATGTCAGTGAGTAATGAATACACCTGTGCACCTGCTGGGTGACCTGGGAAATGTGTCAGTGAGAAATGAATACCCCTGTACACCTGTTGGGTGACCTGGGAAATGTGTCAGTGAGTAATGAATACACCTGTGCTCCTGCTGTGTGACCTGGGAAATGTGTCAGTGAGTAATGATTACACCTGTGCTCCTGCTGAGTGACCTGGGAAATGTGTCAGTGAGTAATGATTACACCTGTGCTCCTGCTGGGTGACCTGGGATATGTGTCAGTGAGTAATGATTACACCTGTTCTCCTGCTGGGTGACCTGGGAAATGTCAGTGAGTAATGAATACACCTGTGCACCTGCTGGGTGACCTGGGAAATGTGTCAGTGAGAAATGAATACACCTGTGCTCCTGCTGTGTGACCTGGGAAATGTGTCAGTGAGTAATGAATACACCTGTGCTCCTGCTGTGTGACCTGGGAAATGTGTCAGTGAGTTATGAGTACACCTGTGCTCCTGCTGGGTGACCTGGGAAATGTCAGTGAGTAATGAATACACCTGTACACCTGCTGGGTGACCTGGGAAATGTGTCAGTGAGTAATGACTACACCTGTGCTCCTGCTGGGTGACCTGGGAAATGTCAGTGAGTAATGATTACATCTGTGCACCTGCTGGGTGACCTGGGAAATGTGTCAGTGAGTAATGAATACACCTGTACACCTGCTGGGTGACCTGGGAAATGTGTCAGTGAGTAATGACTACACCTGTGCTCCTGCTGGGTGACCTGGGAAATGTCAGTGAGTAATGATTACATCTGTGCACCTGCTGTGTGACATGGAAAATGTGTCAGTGAATAATGAGTACACCTGTGCACCTGCTGTGTGACATGGGAAATGTGTCAGTGAATAATGAGTACACCTGTGCACCTGCTGGGTGACCTTGGAAATGTGTCAGTGAATAATGATTACACCTGTGCACCTGCTGTGTGACATGGGAAATGTGTCAGTGAATAATGAGTACACCTGTGCACCTGCTGGGTGACCTGGGAAATTTGTCAGTGAATAATGAGTACACCTGTGCTCCTGCTGTGTGACCTGGGAAATGTGTCAGTGAGTAATGATTACACCTGTCACCTGCTGGGGGACCTGGGAAATGTGTCAGTGAATAATGATTACACCTGTGCACCTGCTGGGTGACCTGGGAAATGTGTCACTGAGTGAGGAATACACCTGTGCACGTGCTGGGTGACCTGGGAAATGTGTCACTGAGTAATGACTACACCTGTGCACCTGCTGGGTGACCTAGGAAATGTGTCAGTGAGTAATGATTACACCTGTGCACCTGCTGGGTGACCTGGGAAATGTGTCAGTGAGTAATGATTACACCTGTGCTCCTGCTGGGTGACCTGGGAAATTTGTCAGTGAGTAATGATTACACCTGTACACCTGCTGGGTGACCTGGGAAATGTGTCAGTGAGTAATGATTACACCTGTGCTCCTGCTGGGTGACCTGGGAAATTTGTCAGTGAGTAATGATTACACCTGTACACCTGCTGGGTGACCTGGGAAATGTGTCAATGAATAATGAATACACCTGTGCACCTGCTGGGTGACCTGGGAAATGTGTGAGTGAGAAATGAATACCCCTGTACACCTGTTGGGTGACCTGGGAAATGTGTCAGTGAGTAATGAATACACCTGTGCTCCTGCTGGGTGACCTGGGAAATGTCAGTGAGTAATGAGTACACCTGTGCTGCTGCTGGGTGACCTGGGAAATGTGTCAGTGAGTAATGATTACACCTGTGCAGCTGCTGGGTGACCTGGGAAATGTGTTAGTGAGTAATGATTACACCTGTGCACCTGCTGGGTGACCTGGGGAAATGTGTTAGTGAGTAATGAATACACCTGTACATCTGCTGTGTGACCTGGGAAATGTGTCAGTGAGTAATGAATACACCTGTGCACCTGCTGGGTGACCTGGGAAATGTGTCAGTGAGTAATGACTACACCTGTGCACCTGCTGGGTGACCTGGGATATGTGTCAGTGAGTAATGATTACACCTGTTCTCCTGCTGGGTGACCTGGGAAATGTCAGTGAGTAATGAATACACCTGTGCACCTGCTGGGTGACCTGGGAAATGTGTCAGTGAGAAATGAATACCCCTGTACACCTGTTGGGTGACCTGGGAAATGTGTCAGTGAGTAATGAATACACCTGTGCTCCTGCTGTGTGACCTGGGAAATGTGTCAGTGAGTAATGATTACACCTGTGCTCCTGCTGGGTGACCTGGGAAATGTGTCAGTGAGTAATGATTACACCTGTGCTCCTGCTGGGTGACCTGGGAAATGTCAGTGAGTAATGAGTACACCTGTGCTGCTGCTGGGTGACCTGGGAAATGTGTCACTGAGTAATGATTACACCTGTGCAGCTGCTGGGTGACCTGGGAAATGTGTTCGTGAGTAATGATTACACCTGTGCACCTGCTGGGTGACCTGGGAAATGTGTCACTGAGTGAGGAATACACCTGTGCACGTGCTGGGTGACCTGGGAAATGTGTCACTGAGTAATGACTACACCTGTGCACCTGCTGGGTGACCTGGGAAATGTATCAGTGAGTAATGATTACACCTGTGCACCTGCTGGGTGACCTGGGAAATGTGTCAGTGAGTAATGATTACACCTGTGCTCCTGCTGGGTGACCTGGGAAATTTGTCAGTGAGTAATGATTACACCTGTACACCTGCTGGGTGACCTGGGAAATGTGTCAGTGAGTAATGATTACACCTGTGCTCCTGCTGGGTGACCTGGGAAATTTGTCAGTGAGTAATGATTACACCTGTACACCTGCTGGGTGACCTGGGAAATGTGTCAGTGAATAATGAATACACCTGTGCACCTGCTGGGTGACCTGGAAAATGTGTGAGTGAGAAATGAATACCCCTGTACACCTGTTGGGTGACCTGGGAAATGTGTCAGTGAGTAATGAATACACCTGTGCTCCTGCTGGGTGACCTGGGAAATGTCAGTGAGTAATGAGTACACCTGTGCTGCTGCTGGGTGACCTGGGAAATGTGTCAGTGAGTAATGATTACACCTGTGCAGCTGCTGGGTGACCTGGGAAATGTGTTAATGAGTAATGATTACACCTGTGCACCTGCTGGGTGACCTGGGGAAATGTGTTAGTGAGTAATGAATACACCTGTACATCTGCTGTGTGACCTGGGAAATGTGTCAGTGAGTAATGAATACACCTGTGCACCTGCTGGGTGACCTGGGAAATGTGTCAGTGAGTAATGACTACACCTGTGCACCTGCTGGGTGACCTGGGATATGTGTCAGTGAGTAATGATTACACCTGTTCTCCTGCTGGGTGACCTGGGAAATGTCAGTGAGTAATGAATACACCTGTGCACCTGCTGGGTGACCTGGGAAATGTGTCAGTGAGAAATGAATACCCCTGTACACCTGTTGGGTGACCTGGGAAATGTGTCAGTGAGTAATGAATACACCTGTGCTCCTGCTGTGTGACCTGGGAAATGTGTCAGTGAGTAATGATTACACCTGTGCTCCTGCTGGGTGACCTGGGAAATGTGTCAGTGAGTAATGATTACACCTGTGCTCCTGCTGGGTGACCTGGGAAATGTCAGTGAGTAATGAGTACACCTGTGCTGCTGCTGGGTGACCTGGGAAATGTGTCACTGAGTAATGATTACACCTGTGCAGCTGCTGGGTGACCTGGGAAATGTGTTAGTGAGTAATGATTACACCTGTGCACCTGCTGGGTGACCTGGGGAAATGTGTTAGTGAGTAATGAATACACCTGTGCATCTGCTGTGTGACCTGGGAAATGTGTCAGTGAGTAATGAATACACCTGTGCACCTGCTGGGTGACCTGGGAAATGTGTCAGTGAGTAATGACTACACCTGTACACCTGCTGGGTGACCTGGGAAATGTGTCAGTGAGTAATGGCTACACCTGTGCTCCTGCTGGGTGACCTGGGAAATGTCAGTGAGTAATGATTACATCTGTGCACCTGCTGTGTGACATGGGAAATGTGTCAGTGAATAATGATTACACCTGTGCTCCTGCTGGGTGACCTGGGAAATGTGTCAGTGAGTAATGACTACACCTGTGCTGCTGCTGGGTGACCTGGGAAATGTGTCAGTGAGTAATGACTACACCTGTGCTGCTGCTGGGTGACCTGGGAAATGTGTCAGTGAGTAATGAATACACCTGTGCACCTGCTGGGTGACCTGGGAAATGTGTCAGTGAGAAATGAATACACCTGTGCTCCTGCTGTGTGACCTGGGAAATGTGTCAGTGAGTAATGAATACACCTGTGCTCCTGCTGTGTGACCTGGGAAATGTGTCAGTGAGTAATGAGTACACCTGTGCTGCTGCTGGGTGACCTGGGAAATGTGTCAGTGAGTAATGATTACACCTGTGCAGCTGCTGGGTGACCTGGGAAATGTGTTAGTGAGTAATGATTACACCTGTGCACCTGCTGGGTGACCTGGGAAATGTGTCAGTGAGTAATGAATACACCTGTGCTCCTGCTGGGTGACCTGGGAAATGTGTCAGTGAGTAATGACTACACCTGTGCACCTGCTGGGTGACCTGGGAAATGTCAGTGAGTAATGAATACACCTGTGCATCTGCTGTGTGACCTGGGAAATGTGTCAGTGAGTAATGAATACACCTGTGCACCTGCTGGGTGACCTGGGAAATGTGTCAGTGAGTAATGACTACACCTGTGCTCCTGCTGGGTGACCTGGGAAATGTCAGTAATGAATACACCTGTACACCTGCTGGGTGACCTGGGAAATGTGTCAGTGAGTAATGACTACACCTGTGCTCCTGCTGGGTGACCTGGGAAAAGTCAGTGAGTAATGATTACATCTGTGCACCTGCTGGGTGACCTGGGAAATGTGTCAGTGAGTAATGAATACACCTGTACACCTGCTGGGTGACCTGGGAAATGTGTCAGTGAGTAATGACTACCCCTGTGCTCCTGCTGGGTGACCTGGGAAATGTGTCAGTGAGTAATGATTACATCTGTGCACCTGCTGTGTGACATGGGAAATGTGTCAGTGAATAATGATTACACCTGTGCACCTGCTGTGTGACATGGGAAATGTGTCAGTGAATAATGAGTACACCTGTGCACCTGCTGGGTGACCTGGGAAATGTGTCAGTGAATAATGATTACACCTGTGCACCTGCTGTGTGACATGGGAAATGTGTCAGTGAATAATGAGTACACCTGTGCACCTGCTGGGTGACCTGGGAAATGTGTCAGTGAATAATGAGTACACCTGTGCTCCTGCTGTGTGACCTGGGAAATGTGTCAGTGAGTCATGAATACACCTGTGCACCTGCTGGGTGACCTGGGAAATGTGTCAGTGAGTAATGAATACCCCTGTACACCTGCTGGGTGACCTGGGAAATTTGTCAGTGAATAATGAATACACCTGTACACTTGCTGGGTGACCTGGGAAATGTGTCAGTTTATAATGATTACACCTGTGCTCCTGCTGGGTGACCTGGGAAATGTGTCAGTTTATAATGATTACACCTGTGCACCTGCTGGGTGACCTGGGAAATGTGTCAGTGAGTAATGATTACACCTGTCACCTGCTGGGTGACCTGGGAAATGTGTCAGTGAGTGAGGAATACACCTGTGCACGTGCTGGGTGACCTGGGAAATGTGTCACTGAGTAATGACTACACCTGTGCACCTGCTGGGTGACCTGGGAAATGTGTCAGTGAGTAATGATTACACCTGTGCTCCTGCTGGGTGACCTGGGAAATTTGTCAGTGAGTAATGATTACACCTGTACACCTGCTGGGTGACCTGGGAAATGTGTCAGTGAGTAATGAATACACCTGTGCACCTGCTGGGTGACCTGGGAAATGTGTCAGTGAGAAATGAATACCCCTGTACACCTGTTGGGTGACCTGGGAAATGTGTCAGTGAGTAATGAATACACCTGTGCTCCTGCTGTGTGACCTGGGAAATGTGTCAGTGAGTAATGATTACACCTGTGCTCCTGCTGGGTGACCTGGGAAATGTGTCAGTGAGTAATGATTACACCTGTGCTCCTGCTGGGTGACTTGGGGAAATGTGTTAGTGAGTAATGAATACACCTGTGCATCTGCTGTGTGACCTGGGAAATGTGTCAGTGAGTAATGAATACACCTGTGCACCTGCTGGGTGACCTGGGAAATGTGTCAGTGAGTAATTACTACACCTGTGCACCTGCTGGGTGACCTGGGATATGTGTCAGTGAGTAATGATTACACCTGTTCTCCTGCTGGGTGACCTGGGAAATGTCAGTGAGTAATGAATACACCTGTGCACCTGCTGGGTGACCTGGGAAATGTGTCAGTGAGAAATGAATACCCCTGTACACCTGTTGGGTGACCTGGGAAATGTGTCAGTGAGTAATGAATACACCTGTGCTCCTGCTGTGTGACCTGGGAAATGTGTCAGTGAGTAATGATTACACCTGTGCTCCTGCTGGGTGACCTGGGAAATGTGTCAGTGAGTAATGATTACACCTGTGCTCCTGCTGGGTGACCTGGGATATGTGTCAGTGAGTAATGATTACACCTGTTCTCCTGCTCTGTGACCTGGGAAATGTCAGTGAGTAATGAATACACCTGTGCACCTGCTGGGTGACCTGGGAAATGTGTCAGTGAGAAATGAATACACCTGTGCTCCTGCTGTGTGACCTGGGAAATGTGTCAGTGAGTAATGAATACACCTGTGCTCCTGCTGTGTGACCTGGGAAATGTGTCAGTGAGTAATGAGTACACCTGTGCTCCTGCTGGGTGACCTGGGAAATGTCAGTGAGTAATGAATACACCTGTACACCTGCTGGGTGACCTGGGAAATGTGTCAGTGAGTAATGACTACACCTGTGCTCCTGCTGGGTGACCTGGGAAATGTCAGTGAGTAATGATTACATCTGTGCACCTGCTGGGTGACCTGGGAAATGTGTCAGTGAGTAATGAATACACCTGTACACCTGCTGGGTGACCTGGGAAATGTGTCAGTGAGTAATGACTACACCTGTGCTCCTGCTGGGTGACCTGGGAAATGTCAGTGAGTAATGATTACATCTGTGCACCTGCTGTGTGACATGGGAAATGTGTCAGTGAATAATGAGTACACCTGTGCACCTGCTGTGTGACATGGGAAATGTGTCAGTGAATAATGAGTACACCTGTGCACCTGCTGGGTGACCTGGGAAATGTATCAGTGAATAATGATTACACCTGTGCACCTGCTGTGTGACATGGGAAATGTGTCAGTGAATAATGAGTACACCTGTGCACCTGCTGGGTGACCTGGGAAATGTGTCAGTGAATAATGAGTACACCTGTGCTCCTGCTGTGTGACCTGGGAAATGTGTCAGTGAGTCATGAATACACCTGTGCACCTGCTGGGTGACCTGGGAAATGTGTCAGTGAATAATAAATACACCTGTGCACCTGCTGGGTGACCTGGGAAATGTGTCAGTGAGTAATGAATACACCTGTGCACCTGCTGGGTGACCTGGGAAATGTGTCAGTGAGTAATGATTACACCTGTCACCTGCTGGGGGACCTGGGAAATGTGTCAGTGAATAATGATTACACCTGTGCACCTGCTGGGTGACCTGGGAAATGTGTCACTGAGTGAGGAATACACCTGTGCACGTGCTGGGTGACCTGGGAAATGTGTCACTGAGTAATGACTACACCTGTGCACCTGCTGGGTGACCTGGGAAATGTGTCAGTGAGTAATGATTACACCTGTGCACCTGCTGGGTGACCTGGGAAATGTGTCAGTGAGTAATGATTACACCTGTGCTCCTGCTGGGTGACCTGGGAAATTTGTCAGTGAGTAATGATTACACCTGTACACCTGCTGGGTGACCTGGGAAATGTGTCAGTGAGTAATGATTACACCTGTGCTCCTGCTGGGTGACCTGGGAAATTTGTCAGTGAGTAATGATTACACCTGTACACCTGCTGGGTGACCTGGGAAATGTGTCAGTGAATAATGAATACACCTGTGCACCTGCTGGGTGACCTGGGAAATGTGTGAGTGAGAAATGAATACCCCTGTACACCTGTTGGGTGACCTGGGAAATGTGTCAGTGAGTAATGAATACACCTGTGCTCCTGCTGGGTGACGTGGGAAATGTCAGTGAGTAATGAGTACACCTGTGCTGCTGCTGGGTGACCTGGGAAATGTGTCAGTGAGTAATGATTACACCTGTGCAGCTGCTGGGTGACCTGGGAAATGTGTTAGTGAGTAATGATTACACCTGTGCACCTGCTGGGTGACCTGGGGAAATGTGTTAGTGAGTAATGAATACACCTGTACATCTGCTGTGTGACCTGGGAAATGTGTCAGTGAGTAATGAATACACCTGTGCACCTGCTGGGTGACCTGGGAAATGTGTCAGTGAGTAATGACTACACCTGTGCACCTGCTGGGTGACCTGGGATATGTGTCAGTGAGTAATGATTACACCTGTTCTCCTGCTGGGTGACCTGGGAAATGTCAGTGAGTAATGAATACACCTGTGCACCTGCTGGGTGACCTGGGAAATGTGTCAGTGAGAAATGAATACCCCTGTACACCTGTTGGGTGACCTGGGAAATGTGTCACTGAGTAATGAATACACCTGTGCTCCTGCTGTGTGACCTGGGAAATGTGTCAGTGAGTAATGATTACACCTGTGCTCCTGCTGGGTGACCTGGGAAATGTGTCAGTGAGTAATGATTACACCTGTGCTCCTGCTGGGTGACCTGGGAAATGTCAGTGAGTAATGAGTACACCTGTGCTGCTGCTGGGTGACCTGGGAAATGTGTCACTGAGTAATGATTACACCTGTGCAGCTGCTGGGTGACCTGGGAAATGTGTTAGTGAGTAATGATTACACCTGTGCACCTGCTGGGTGACCTGGGAAATGTGTCACTGAGTGAGGAATACACCTGTGCACGTGCTGGGTGACCTGGGAAATGTGTCACTGAGTAATGACTACACCTGTGCACCTGCTGGGTGACCTGGGAAATGTGTCAGTGAGTAATGATTACACCTGTGCACCTGCTGGGTGACCTGGGAAATGTGTCAGTGAGTAATGATTACACCTGTGCTCCTGCTGGGTGACCTGGGAAATTTGTCAGTGAGTAATGATTACACCTGTACACCTGCTGGGTGACCTGGGAAATGTGTCAGTGAGTAATGATTACACCTGTGCTCCTGCTGGGTGACCTGGGAAATTTGTCAGTGAGTAATGATTACACCTGTACACCTGCTGGGTGACCTGGGAAATGTGTCAGTGAATAATGAATACACCTGTGCACCTGCTGGGTGACCTGGAAAATGTGTGAGTGAGAAATGAATACCCCTGTACACCTGTTGGGTGACCTGGGAAATGTGTCAGTGAGTAATGAATACACCTGTGCTCCTGCTGGGTGACCTGGGAAATGTCAGTGAGTAATGAGTACACCTGTGCTGCTGCTGGGTGACCTGGGAAATGTGTCAGTGAGTAATGATTACACCTGTGCAGCTGCTGGGTGACCTGGGAAATGTGTTAATGAGTAATGATTACACCTGTGCACCTGCTGGGTGACCTGGGGAAATGTGTTAGTGAGTAATGAATACACCTGTACATCTGCTGTGTGACCTGGGAAATGTGTCAGTGAGTAATGAATACACCTGTGCACCTGCTGGGTGACCTGGGAAATGTGTCAGTGAGTAATGACTACACCTGTGCACCTGCTGGGTGACCTGGGATATGTGTCAGTGAGTAATGATTACACCTGTTCTCCTGCTGGGTGACCTGGGAAATGTCAGTGAGTAATGAATACACCTGTGCACCTGCTGGGTGACCTGGGAAATGTGTCAGTGAGAAATGAATACCCCTGTACACCTGTTGGGTGACCTGGGAAATGTGTCAGTGAGTAATGAATACACCTGTGCTCCTGCTGTGTGACCTGGGAAATGTGTCAGTGAGTAATGATTACACCTGTGCTCCTGCTGGGTGACCTGGGAAATGTGTCAGTGAGTAATGATTACACCTGTGCTCCTGCTGGGTGACCTGGGAAATGTCAGTGAGTAATGAGTACACCTGTGCTGCTGCTGGGTGACCTGGGAAATGTGTCACTGAGTAATGATTACACCTGTGCAGCTGCTGGGTGACCTGGGAAATGTGTTAGTGAGTAATGATTACACCTGTGCACCTGCTGGGTGACCTGGGGAAATGTGTTAGTGAGTAATGAATACACCTGTGCATCTGCTGTGTGACCTGGGAAATGTGTCAGTGAGTAATGAATACACCTGTGCACCTGCTGGGTGACCTGGGAAATGTGTCAGTGAGTAATGACTACACCTGTACCCCTGCTGGGTGACCTGGGAAATGTGTCAGTGAGTAATGACTACACCTGTGCTCCTGCTGGGTGACCTGGGAAATGTCAGTGAGTAATGATTACATCTGTGCACCTGCTGTGTGACATGGGAAATGTGTCAGTGAATAATGATTACACCTGTGCTCCTGCTGGGTGGCCTGGGAAATGTGTCAGTGAGTAATGACTACACCTGTGCTGCTGCTGGGTGACCTGGGAAATGTGTCAGTGAGTAATGACTACACCTGTGCTCCTGCTGGGTGACCTGGGAAATGTGTCAGTGAGTAATGAGTACACCTGTGCTCCTGCTGGGTGACCTGGGAAATGTGTCAGTGAGTAATGATTACAGCTGTGCAGCTGCTGGGTGACCTAGAAAATGTGTCAGTGAATAATGAATACACCTGTGCACCTGCTGGGTGACCTGGGAAATGTGTCAGTGAGTAATGAATACACCTGTGCTCCTGCTGGGTGACCTGGGAAATGTGTCAGTGAGTAATGAATACACCTGTACACCTGCTGGGTGACCTGGGAAATGTGTCAGTGAGTAATGAATACACCTGTGCTCCTGCTGGGTGACCTGGGAAATGTGTCAGTGAGTAATGAATACACCTGTACACCTGCTGGGTGACCTGGGAAATGTGTCAGTGAATAATGATTACACCTGTGCTCCTGCTGGGTGACCTGGGAAATGTGTCAGTGAGTAATGAATACCCCTGTACACCTGCTGGGTGACCTGGGAAATGTGTCAGTGAATAATGACTACCCCTGTACACCTGCTGGGTGACCTGGGAAATGTGTCAGTGAGTAATGATTACACCTGTGCTCCTGCTGGGTGACCTGGGAAATGTGTCAGTGAGTAATGAGTACACCTGTACACCTGCTGGGTGACCTGGGAAATGTGTCAGTGAGTAATGAATACACCTGTGCTCCTGCTGGGTGACCTGGGATATGTGTCAGTGAGTAATGATTACACCTGTGCTCCTGCTGGGTGACCTGGGAAATGTCAGTGAGTAATGAATACACCTGTACACCTGCTGGGTGACCTGGGAAATGTATCAGTGAGTAATGACTACACCTGTGCTCCTGCTGGGTGACCTGGGAAATGTCAGTGAGTAATGATTACATCTGTGCACCTGCTGTGTGACATGGGAAATGTGTCAGTGAATAATGATTACACCTGTGCACCTGCTGTGTGACATGGGAAATGTGTCAGTGAATAATGAGTACACCTGTGCACCTGCTGGGTGACCTGGGAAATGTGTCAGTGAATAATGAGTAAGCCTGTGCACCTGCTGGGTGACCTGGGAAATGTGTCAGTGAATAATGAGTACACCTGTGCTCCTGCTGTGTGACCTGGGAAATGTGTCAGTGAGTCATGAATACACCTGTGCACCTGCTGGGTGACCTAGGAAATGTGTCAGTGAATAATAAATACACCTGTGCACCTGCTGGGTGACCTGGGAAATGTATCAGTGAGTAATGAATACACATGTGCTCCTGCTGGGTGACCTGGGAAATGTGTCAGTGAGTAATGATTACACCTGTGCACCTGCTGGGTGACCTGGGAAATGTGTCAGTGAATAATGAATACACCTGTGCTCCTGCTGTGTGACCTGGGAAATGTGTCAGTGAGTAATGATTACACCTGTGCTCCTGCTGGGTGACCTGGGAAATGTGTCAGTGAGTAATGATTACACCTGTGCACCTGCTGGGTGACCTGGGAAATGTGTCAGTGAGTAATGATTACACCTGTGCTCCTGCTGGGTGACCTGGGAAATGTGTCAGTGAGTAATGATTACACCTGTGCACCTGCTGGGTGACCTGGGAAATGTGTCAGTGAGTAATGATTACACCTGTGAACCTGCTGGGTGACCTGGGAAATGTGTCAGTGAGTAATGAGTACACTTGTACACCTGCTGGGTGACCTGGGAAATGTGTCAGTGAGTAATGAGTACACCTGTGCTGCTGCTGGGTGACCTGGGAAATGTGTCACTGAGTAATGATTACACCTGTGCAGCTGCTGGGTGACCTGGGAAATGTGTCAGTGAATAATGAGTACACCTGTGCTCCTGCTGTGTGACCTGGGAAATGTGTCAGTGAGTCATGAATACACCTGTGCACCTGCTGGGTGACCTGGGAAATGTGTCAGAGAGTAATGATTACACCTGTGCTCCTGCTGGGTGACCTGGGAAATTTGTCAGTGAGTAATGAATACACCTGTACACCTGCTGGGTGACCTGGGAAATGTGTCAGTGAATAATGAATACACCTGTGCTCCTGCTGGGTGACCTGGGAAATGTGTCAGTGAATAATGAATACACCTGTGCACCTGCTGGGTGACCTGGGAAATGTGTCAGTGAGAAATGAATACCCCTGTACACCTGTTGGGTGACCTGGGAAATGTGTCAGTGAGTAATGAATACACCTGTGCTCCTGCTGGGTGACCTGGGAAATGTGTCAGTGAGTAATGAGTACACCTGTGCTCCTGCTGGGTGACCTGGGAAATGTGTCAGTGAGTAATGATTACAGCTGTGCAGCTGCTGGGTGACCTAGAAAATGTGTCAGTGAATAATGAATACACCTGTGCACCTGCTGGGTGACCTGGGAAATGTGTCAGTGAGTAATGAATACACCTGTGCTCCTGCTGGGTGACCTGGGAAATGTGTCAGTGAGTAATGAATACACCTGTACACCTGCTGTGTGACCTGGGAAATGTGTCAGTGAGTAATGAATACACCTGTGCTCCTGCTGGGTGACCTGGGAAATGTGTCAGTGAGTAATGAATACACCTGTACACCTGCTGGGTGACCTGGGAAATGTGTCAGTGAATAATGATTACACCTGTGCTCCTGCTGGGTGACCTGGGAAATGTGTCAGTGAGTAATGAATACCCCTGTACACCTGCTGGGTGACCTGGGAAATGTGTCAGTGAGTAATGACTACCCCTGTACACCTGCTGGGTGACCTGGGAAATGTGTCAGTGAGTAATGATTACACCTGTGCTCCTGCTGGGTGACCTGGGAAATGTCAGTGAGTAATGAATACACCTGTACACCTGCTGGGTGACCTGGGAAATGTGTCAGTGAGTAATGACTACACCTGTGCTCCTGCTGGGTGACCTGGGAAATGTCAGTGAGTAATGATTACATCTGTGCACCTGCTGTGTGACATGGGAAATGTGTCAGTGAATAATGATTACACCTGTGCACCTGCTGTGTGACATGGGAAATGTGTCAGTGAATAATGAGTACACCTGTGCACCTGCTGGGTGACCTGGGAAATGTGTCAGTGAATAATGAGTAAGCCTGTGCATCTGCTGGGTGACCTGGGAAATGTGTCAGTGAATAATGAGTACACCTGTGCTCCTGCTGTGTGACCTGGGAAATGTGTCAGTGAGTCATGAATACACCTGTGCACCTGCTGGGTGACCTAGGAAATGTGTCAGTGAATAATAAATACACCTATGCACCTGCTGGGTGACCTGGGAAATGTGTCAGTGAGTAATGAATACACATGTGCTCCTGCTGGGTGACCTGGGAAATGTGTCAGTGAGTAATGATTACACCTGTGCACCTGCTGGGTGACCTGGGAAATGTGTCAGTGAATAATGAATACACCTGTGCTCCTGCTGTGTGACCTGGGAAATGTGTCAGTGAGTAATGATTACACCTGTGCTCCTGCTGGGTGACCTGGGAAATGTGTCAGTGAGTAATGATTACACCTGTGCACCTGCTGGGTGACCTGGGAAATGTGTCAGTGAGTAATGATTACACCTGTGCTCCTGCTGGGTGACCTGGGAAATGTGTCAGTGAGTAATGATTACACCTGTGCACCTGCTGGGTGACCTGGGAAATGTGTCAGTGAGTAATGATTACACCTGTGCACCTGCTGGGTGACCTGGGAAATGTGTCAGAGAGTAATGATTACACCTGTGCTCCTGCTGGGTGACCTGGGAAATTTGTCAGTGAGTAATGAATACACCTGTACACCTGCTGGGTGACCTGGGAAATGTGTCAGTGAATAATGAATACACCTGTGCTCCTGCTGGGTGACCTGGGAAATGTGTCAGTGAATAATGAATACACCTGTGCACCTGCTGGGTGACCTGGGAAATGTGTCAGTGAGAAATGAATACCCCTGTACACCTGTTGGGTGACCTGGGAAATGTGTCAGTGAGTAATGAATACACCTGTGCTCCTGCTGGGTGACCTGGGAAATGTGTCAGTGAGTAATGAGTACACCTGTGCTCCTGCTGGGTGACCTGGGAAATGTGTCAGTGAGTAATGATTACAGCTGTGCAGCTGCTGGGTGACCTAGAAAATGTGTCAGTGAATAATGAATACACCTGTGCACCTGCTGGGTGACCTGGGAAATGTGTCAGTGAGTAATGAATACACCTGTGCTCCTGCTGGGTGACCTGGGAAATGTGTCAGTGAGTAATGAATACACCTGTACACCTGCTGTGTGACCTGGGAAATGTGTCAGTGAGTAATGAATACACCTGTGCTCCTGCTGGGTGACCTGGGAAATGTGTCAGTGAGTAATGAATACACCTGTACACCTGCTGGGTGACCTGGGAAATGTGTCAGTGAATAATGATTACACCTGTGCTCCTGCTGGGTGACCTGGGAAATGTGTCAGTGAGTAATGAATACCCCTGTACACCTGCTGGGTGACCTGGGAAATGTGTCAGTGAGTAATGACTACCCCTGTACACCTGCTGGGTGACCTGGGAAATGTGTCAGTGAGTAATGATTACACCTGTGCTCCTGCTGGGTGACCTGGGAAATGTCAGTGAGTAATGAATACACCTGTACACCTGCTGGGTGACCTGGGAAATGTGTCAGTGAGTAATGACTACACCTGTGCTCCTGCTGGGTGACCTGGGAAATGTCAGTGAGTAATGATTACATCTGTGCACCTGCTGTGTGACATGGGAAATGTGTCAGTGAATAATGATTACACCTGTGCACCTGCTGTGTGACATGGGAAATGTGTCAGTGAATAATGAGTACACCTGTGCACCTGCTGGGTGACCTGGGAAATGTGTCAGTGAATAATGAGTAAGCCTGTGCACCTGCTGGGTGACCTGGGAAATGTGTCAGTGAATAATGAGTACACCTGTGCTCCTGCTGTGTGACCTGGGAAATGTGTCAGTGAGTCATGAATACACCTGTGCACCTGCTGGGTGACCTAGGAAATGTGTCAGTGAATAATAAATACACCTATGCACCTGCTGGGTGACCTGGGAAATGTGTCAGTGAGTAATGAATACACATGTGCTCCTGCTGGGTGACCTGGGAAATGTGTCAGTGAGTAATGATTACACCTGTGCACCTGCTGGGTGACCTGGGAAATGTGTCAGTGAATAATGAATACACCTGTGCTCCTGCTGTGTGACCTGGGAAATGTGTCAGTGAGTAATGATTACACCTGTGCTCCTGCTGGGTGACCTGGGAAATGTGTCAGTGAGTAATGATTACACCTGTGCACCTGCTGGGTGACCTGGGAAATGTGTCAGTGAGTAATGATTACACCTGTGCTCCTGCTGGGTGACCTGGGAAATGTGTCAGTGAGTAATGATTACACCTGTGCACCTGCTGGGTGACCTGGGAAATGTGTCAGTGAGTAATGATTACACCTGTGAACCTGCTGGGTGACCTGGGAAATGTGTCAGTGAGTAATGAGTACACTTGTACACCTGCTGGGTGACCTGGGAAATGTGTCAGTGAGTAATGAATACACCTGTGCTGCTGCTGGGTGACCTGGGAAATGTGTCACTGAGTAATGATTACACCTGTGCAGCTGCTGGGTGACCTGGGAAATGTGTTAGTGAGTAATGATTACACCTGTGCACCTGCTGGGTGACCTGGGAAATGTGTCAGTGAGAAATGAATACACCTGTGCTCCTGCTGTGTGACCTGGGAAATGTGTCAGTGAGTAATGAATACACCTGTGCTCCTGCTGTGTGACCTGGGAAATGTGTCAGTG
The DNA here is from genome assembly GCA_031769625.1 of Taudactylus pleione. Classification (NCBI taxonomy): domain Eukaryota; kingdom Metazoa; phylum Chordata; class Amphibia; order Anura; family Myobatrachidae; genus Taudactylus; species Taudactylus pleione. The sequence goes on along the minus strand of JAUIMM010001558.1, from coordinate 649,673 downwards.
AGTAATGAGTACACCTGTGCTGCTGCTGGGTGACCTGGGAAATGTGTCAGTGAGTAATGATTACACCTGTGCAGCTGCTGGGTGACCTGGGAAATGTGTTAGTGAGTAATGATTACACCTGTGCACCTGCTGGGTGACCTGGGAAATGTGTCAGTGAGTAATGAATACACCTGTGCTCCTGCTGGGTGACCTGGTAAATGTGTCAGTGAGTAATGACTACACCTGTGCACCTGCTGGGTGACCTGGGAAATGTCAGTGAGTAATGAATACACCTGTGCATCTGCTGTGTGACCTGGGAAATGTGTCAGTGAGTAATGAATACACCTGTGCACCTGCTGGGTGACCTGGGAAATGTGTCAGTGAGTAATGACTACACCTGTGCTCCTGCTGGGTGACCTGGGAAATGTCAGTGAGTAATGAATACACCTGTGCTCCTGCTGGGTGACCTGGGAAATGTGTCAGTGAGTAATGACTACACCTGTGCACCTGCTGGGTGACCTGGGAAATGTCAGTGAGTAATGAATACACCTGTGCATCTGCTGTGTGACCTGGGAAATGTGTCAGTGAGTAATGAATACACCTGTGCACCTGCTGGGTGACCTGGGAAATGTGTCAGTGAGTAATGACTACACCTGTGCTCCTGCTGGGTGACCTGGGAAATGTCAGTGAGTAATGAATACACCTGTACACCTGCTGGGTGACCTGGGAAATGTGTCAGTGAGTAATGACTACACCTGTGCTCCTGCTGGGTGACCTGGGAAATGTCAGTGAGTAATGATTACATCTGTGCACCTGCTGGGTGACCTGGGAAATGTGTCAGTGAGTAATGAATACACCTGTACACCTGCTGGGTGACCTGGGAAATGTGTCAGTGAGTAATGACTACCCCTGTGCTCCTGCTGGGTGACCTGGGAAATGTGTCAGTGAGTAATGATTACATCTGTGCACCTGCTGTGTGACATGGGAAATGTGTCAGTGAGTAATGAATACACCTGTGCTCCTGCTGTGTGACCTGGGAAATGTGTCAGTGAGTAATGAGTACACCTGTGCTGCTGCTGGGTGACCTGGGAAATGTGTCAGTGAGTAATGATTACACCTGTGCAGCTGCTGGGTGACCTGGGAAATGTGTTAGTGAGTAATGATTACACCTGTGCACCTGCTGGGTGACCTGGGAAATGTGTCAGTGAGTAATGAATACACCTGTGCTCCTGCTGGGTGACCTGGGAAATGTGTCAGTGAGTAATGACTACACCTGTGCACCTGCTGGGTGACCTGGGAAATGTCAGTGAGTAATGAATACACCTGTGCATCTGCTGTGTGACCTGGGAAATGTGTCAGTGAGTAATGAATACACCTGTGCACCTGCTGGGTGACCTGGGAAATGTGTCAGTGAGTAATGACTACACCTGTGCTCCTGCTGGGTGACCTGGGAAATGTCAGTGAGTAATGAATACACCTGTACACCTGCTGGGTGACCTGGGAAATGTGTCAGTGAGTAATGACTACACCTGTGCTCCTGCTGGGTGACCTGGGAAATGTCAGTGAGTAATGATTACATCTGTGCACCTGCTGGGTGACCTGGGAAATGTGTCAGTGAGTAATGAATACACCTGTACACCTGCTGGGTGACCTGGGAAATGTGTCAGTGAGTAATGACTACCCCTGTGCTCCTGCTGGGTGACCTGGGAAATGTGTCAGTGAGTAATGATTACATCTGTGCACCTGCTGTGTGACATGGGAAATGTGTCAGTGAATAATGATTACACCTGTGCACCTGCTGTGTGACATGGGAAATGTGTCAGTGAATAATGAGTACACCTGTGCACCTGCTGGGTGACCTGGGAAATGTGTCAGTGAATAATGATTACACCTGTGCACCTGCTGTGTGACATGGGAAATGTGTCAGTGAATAATGAGTACACCTGTGCACCTGCTGGGTGACCTGGGAAATGTGTCAGTGAATAATGAGTACACCTGTGCTCCTGCTGTGTGACCTGGGAAATGTGTCAGTGAGTCATGAATACACCTGTGCACCTGCTGGGTGACCTGGGAAATGTGTCAGTGAGTAATGAATACCCCTGTACACCTGCTGGGTGACCTGGGAAATTTGTCAGTGAATAATGAATACACCTGTACACTTGCTGGGTGACCTGGGAAATGTGTCAGTTTATAATGATTACACCTGTGCTCCTGCTGGGTGACCTGGGAAATGTGTCAGTTTATAATGATTACACCTGTGCACCTGCTGGGTGACCTGGGAAATGTGTCAGTGAGTAATGATTACACCTGTCACCTGCTGGGTGACCTGGGAAATGTGTCAGTGAGTGAGGAATACACCTGTGCACGTGCTGGGTGACCTGGGAAATGTGTCACTGAGTAATGACTACACCTGTGCACCTGCTGGGTGACCTGGGAAATGTGTCAGTGAGTAATGATTACACCTGTGCACCTGCTGGGTGACCTGGGAAATGTGTCAGTGAGTAATGATTACACCTGTGCTCCTGCTGGGTGACCTGGGAAATTTGTCAGTGAGTAATGATTACACCTGTACACCTGCTGGGTGACCTGGGAAATGTGTCAGTGAGTAATGAATACACCTGTGCACCTGCTGGGTGACCTGGGAAATGTGTCAGTGAGAAATGAATACCCCTGTACACCTGTTGGGTGACCTGGGAAATGTGTCAGTGAGTAATGAATACACCTGTGCTCCTGCTGTGTGACCTGGGAAATGTGTCAGTGAGTAATGATTACACCTGTGCTCCTGCTGGGTGACCTGGGAAATGTGTCAGTGAGTAATGACTACACCTGTGCACCTGCTGGGTGACCTGGGAAATGTCAGTGAGTAATGAATACACCTGTGCATCTGCTGTGTGACCTGGGAAATGTGTCAGTGAGTAATGAATACACCTGTGCACCTGCTGGGTGACCTGGGAAATGTGTCAGTGAGTAATGACTACACCTGTGCTCCTGCTGGGTGACCTGGGAAATGTCAGTGAGTAATGAATACACCTGTACACCTGCTGGGTGACCTGGGAAATGTGTCAGTGAGTAATGACTACACCTGTGCTCCTGCTGGGTGACCTGGGAAATGTCAGTGAGTAATGATTACATCTGTGCACCTGCTGGGTGACCTGGGAAATGTGTCAGTGAGTAATGAATACACCTGTACACCTGCTGGGTGACCTGGGAAATGTGTCAGTGAGTAATGACTACCCCTGTGCTCCTGCTGGGTGACCTGGGAAATGTGTCAGTGAGTAATGATTACATCTGTGCACCTGCTGTGTGACATGGGAAATGTGTCAGTGAATAATGATTACACCTGTGCACCTGCTGTGTGACATGGGAAATGTGTCAGTGAATAATGAGTACACCTGTGCACCTGCTGGGTGACCTGGGAAATGTGTCAGTGAATAATGATTACACCTGTGCACCTGCTGTGTGACATGGGAAATGTGTCAGTGAATAATGAGTACACCTGTGCACCTGCTGGGTGACCTGGGAAATGTGTCAGTGAATAATGAGTACACCTGTGCTCCTGCTGTGTGACCTGGGAAATGTGTCAGTGAGTCATGAATACACCTGTGCACCTGCTGGGTGACCTGGGAAATGTGTCAGTGAGTAATGAATACCCCTGTACACCTGCTGGGTGACCTGGGAAATTTGTCAGTGAATAATGAATACACCTGTACACTTGCTGGGTGACCTGGGAAATGTGTCAGTTTATAATGATTACACCTGTGCTCCTGCTGGGTGACCTGGGAAATGTGTCAGTTTATAATGATTACACCTGTGCACCTGCTGGGTGACCTGGGAAATGTGTCAGTGAGTAATGATTACACCTGTCACCTGCTGGGTGACCTGGGAAATGTGTCAGTGAGTGAGGAATACACCTGTGCACGTGCTGGGTGACCTGGGAAATGTGTCACTGAGTAATGACTACACCTGTGCACCTGCTGGGTGACCTGGGAAATGTGTCAGTGAGTAATGATTACACCTGTGCACCTGCTGGGTGACCTGGGAAATGTGTCAGTGAGTAATGATTACACCTGTGCTCCTGCTGGGTGACCTGGGAAATTTGTCAGTGAGTAATGATTACACCTGTACACCTGCTGGGTGACCTGGGAAATGTGTCAGTGAGTAATGAATACACCTGTGCACCTGCTGGGTGACCTGGGAAATGTGTCAGTGAGAAATGAATACCCCTGTACACCTGTTGGGTGACCTGGGAAATGTGTCAGTGAGTAATGAATACACCTGTGCTCCTGCTGTGTGACCTGGGAAATGTGTCAGTGAGTAATGATTACACCTGTGCTCCTGCTGGGTGACCTGGGAAATGTGTCAGTGAGTAATGATTACACCTGTGCTCCTGCTGGGTGACCTGGGGAAATGTGTTAGTGAGTAATGAATACACCTGTGCATCTGCTGTGTGACCTGGGAAATGTGTCAGTGAGTAATGAATACACCTGTGCACCTGCTGGGTGACCTGGGAAATGTGTCAGTGAGTAATGACTACACCTGTGCACCTGCTGGGTGACCTGGGATATGTGTCAGTGAGTAATGATTACACCTGTTCTCCTGCTGGGTGACCTGGGAAATGTCAGTGAGTAATGAATACACCTGTGCACCTGCTGGGTGACCTGGGAAATGTGTCAGTGAGAAATGAATACCCCTGTACACCTGTTGGGTGACCTGGGAAATGTGTCAGTGAGTAATGAATACACCTGTGCTCCTGCTGTGTGACCTGGGAAATGTGTCAGTGAGTAATGATTACACCTGTGCTCCTGCTGAGTGACCTGGGAAATGTGTCAGTGAGTAATGATTACACCTGTGCTCCTGCTGGGTGACCTGGGATATGTGTCAGTGAGTAATGATTACACCTGTTCTCCTGCTGGGTGACCTGGGAAATGTCAGTGAGTAATGAATACACCTGTGCACCTGCTGGGTGACCTGGGAAATGTGTCAGTGAGAAATGAATACACCTGTGCTCCTGCTGTGTGACCTGGGAAATGTGTCAGTGAGTAATGAATACACCTGTGCTCCTGCTGTGTGACCTGGGAAATGTGTCAGTGAGTTATGAGTACACCTGTGCTCCTGCTGGGTGACCTGGGAAATGTCAGTGAGTAATGAATACACCTGTACACCTGCTGGGTGACCTGGGAAATGTGTCAGTGAGTAATGACTACACCTGTGCTCCTGCTGGGTGACCTGGGAAATGTCAGTGAGTAATGATTACATCTGTGCACCTGCTGGGTGACCTGGGAAATGTGTCAGTGAGTAATGAATACACCTGTACACCTGCTGGGTGACCTGGGAAATGTGTCAGTGAGTAATGACTACACCTGTGCTCCTGCTGGGTGACATGGGAAATGTGTCAGTGAATAATGATTACACCTGTGCACCTGCTGTGTGACATGGGAAATGTGTCAGTGAATAATGAGTACACCTGTGCACCTGCTGGGTGACCTGGGAAATTTGTCAGTGAATAATGAGTACACCTGTGCTCCTGCTGTGTGACCTGGGAAATGTGTCAGTGAGTAATGATTACACCTGTCACCTGCTGGGGGACCTGGGAAATGTGTCAGTGAATAATGATTACACCTGTGCACCTGCTGGGTGACCTGGGAAATGTGTCACTGAGTGAGGAATACACCTGTGCACGTGCTGGGTGACCTGGGAAATGTGTCACTGAGTAATGACTACACCTGTGCACCTGCTGGGTGACCTGGGAAATGTGTCAGTGAGTAATGATTACACCTGTGCACCTGCTGGGTGACCTGGGAAATGTGTCAGTGAGTAATGATTACACCTGTGCTCCTGCTGGGTGACCTGGGAAATTTGTCAGTGAGTAATGATTACACCTGTACACCTGCTGGGTGACCTGGGAAATGTGTCAGTGAGTAATGATTACACCTGTGCTCCTGCTGGGTGACCTGGGAAATTTGTCAGTGAGTAATGATTACACCTGTACACCTGCTGGGTGACCTGGGAAATGTGTCAGTGAATAATGAATACACCTGTGCACCTGCTGGGTGACCTGGGAAATGTGTGAGTGAGAAATGAATACCCCTGTACACCTGTTGGGTGACCTGGGAAATGTGTCAGTGAGTAATGAATACACCTGTGCTCCTGCTGGGTGACCTGGGAAATGTCAGTGAGTAATGAGTACACCTGTGCTGCTGCTGGGTGACCTGGGAAATGTGTCAGTGAGTAATGATTACACCTGTGCAGCTGCTGGGTGACCTGGGAAATGTGTTAGTGAGTAATGATTACACCTGTGCACCTGCTGGGTGACCTGGGGAAATGTGTTAGTGAGTAATGAATACACCTGTACATCTGCTGTGTGACCTGGGAAATGTGTCAGTGAGTAATGAATACACCTGTGCACCTGCTGGGTGACCTGGGAAATGTGTCAGTGAGTAATGACTACACCTGTGCACCAGCTGGGTGACCTGGGATATGTGTCAGTGAGTAATGATTACACCTGTTCTCCTGCTGGGTGACCTGGGAAATGTCAGTGAGTAATGAATACACCTGTGCACCTGCTGGGTGACCTGGGAAATGTGTCAGTGAGAAATGAATACCCCTGTACACCTGTTGGGTGACCTGGGAAATGTGTCAGTGAGTAATGAATACACCTGTGCTCCTGCTGTGTGACCTGGGAAATGTGTCAGTGAGTAATGATTACACCTGTGCTCCTGCTGGGTGACCTGGGAAATGTGTCAGTGAGTAATGATTACACCTGTGCTCCTGCTGGGTGACCTGGGAAATGTCAGTGAGTAATGAGTACACCTGTGCTGCTGCTGGGTGACCTGGGAAATGTGTCACTGAGTAATGATTACACCTGTGCAGCTGCTGGGTGACCTGGGAAATGTGTTAGTGAGTAATGATTACACCTGTGCACCTGCTGGGTGACCTGGGAAATGTGTCACTGAGTGAGGAATACACCTGTGCACGTGCTGGGTGACCTGGGAAATGTGTCACTGAGTAATGACTACACCTGTGCACCTGCTGGGTGACCTGGGAAATGTGTCAGTGAGTAATGATTACACCTGTGCACCTGCTGGGTGACCTGGGAAATGTGTCAGTGAGTAATGATTACACCTGTGCTCCTGCTGGGTGACCTGGGAAATTTGTCAGTGAGTAATGATTACACCTGTACACCTGCTGGGTGACCTGGGAAATGTGTCAGTGAGTAATGATTACACCTGTGCTCCTGCTGGGTGACCTGGGAAATTTGTCAGTGAGTAATGATTACACCTGTACACCTGCTGGGTGACCTGGGAAATGTGTCAGTGAATAATGAATACACCTGTGCACCTGCTGGGTGACCTGGAAAATGTGTGAGTGAGAAATGAATACCCCTGTACACCTGTTGGGTGACCTGGGAAATGTGTCAGTGAGTAATGAATACACCTGTGCTCCTGCTGGGTGACCTGGGAAATGTCAGTGAGTAATGAGTACACCTGTGCAGCTGCTGGGTGACCTGGGAAATGTGTTAATGAGTAATGATTACACCTGTGCACCTGCTGGGTGACCTGGGGAAATGTGTTAGTGAGTAATGAATACACCTGTACATCTGCTGTGTGACCTGGGAAATGTGTCAGTGAGTAATGAATACACCTGTGCACCTGCTGGGTGACCTGGGAAATGTGTCAGTGAGTAATGACTACACCTGTGCACCTGCTGGGTGACCTGGGATATGTGTCAGTGAGTAATGATTACACCTGTTCTCCTGCTGGGTGACCTGGGAAATGTCAGTGAGTAATGAATACACCTGTGCACCTGCTGGGTGACCTGGGAAATGTGTCAGTGAGAAATGAATACCCCTGTACACCTGTTGGGTGACCTGGGAAATGTGTCAGTGAGTAATGAATACACCTGTGCTCCTGCTGTGTGACCTGGGAAATGTGTCAGTGAGTAATGATTACACCTGTGCTCCTGCTGGGTGACCTGGGAAATGTGTCAGTGAGTAATGATTACACCTGTGCTCCTGCTGGGTGACCTGGGAAATGTCAGTGAGTAATGAGTACACCTGTGCTGCTGCTGGGTGACCTGGGAAATGTGTCACTGAGTAATGATTACACCTGTGCAGCTGCTGGGTGACCTGGGAAATGTGTTAGTGAGTAATGATTACACCTGTGCACCTGCTGGGTGACCTGGGGAAATGTGTTAGTGAGTAATGAATACACCTGTGCATCTGCTGTGTGACCTGGGAAATGTGTCAGTGAGTAATGAATACACCTGTGCACCTGCTGGGTGACCTGGGAAATGTGTCAGTGAGTAATGACTACACCTGTACACCTGCTGGGTGACCTGGGAAATGTGTCAGTGAGTAATGACTACACCTGTGCTCCTGCTGGGTGACCTGGGAAATGTCAGTGAGTAATGATTACATCTGTGCACCTGCTGTGTGACATGGGAAATGTGTCAGTGAATAATGATTACACCTGTGCTCCTGCTGGGTGACCTGGGAAATGTGTCAGTGAGTAATGACTACACCTGTGCTGCTGCTGGGTGACCTGGGAAATGTGTCAGTGAGTAATGACTACACCTGTGCTGCTGCTGGGTGACCTGGGAAATGTGTCAGTGAGTAATGAATACACCTGTGCACCTGCTGGGTGACCTGGGAAATGTGTCAGTGAGAAATGAATACACCTGTGCTCCTGCTGTGTGACCTGGGAAATGTGTCAGTGAGTAATGAATACACCTGTGCTCCTGCTGTGTGACCTGGGAAATGTGTCAGTGAGTAATGAGTACACCTGTGCTGCTGCTGGGTGACCTGGGAAATGTGTCAGTGAGTAATGATTACACCTGTGCAGCTGCTGGGTGACCTGGGAAATGTGTTAGTGAGTAATGATTACACCTGTGCACCTGCTGGGTGACCTGGGAAATGTGTCAGTGAGTAATGAATACACCTGTGCTCCTGCTGGGTGACCTGGGAAATGTGTCAGTGAGTAATGACTACACCTGTGCACCTGCTGGGTGACCTGGGAAATGTCAGTGAGTAATGAATACACCTGTGCATCTGCTGTGTGACCTGGGAAATGTGTCAGTGAGTAATGAATACACCTGTGCACCTGCTGGGTGACCTGGGAAATGTGTCAGTGAGTAATGACTACACCTGTGCTCCTGCTGGGTGACCTGGGAAATGTCAGTAATGAATACACCTGTACACCTGCTGGGTGACCCGGGAAATGTGTCAGTGAGTAATGACTACACCTGTGCTCCTGCTGGGTGACCTGGGAAATGTCAGTGAGTAATGATTACATCTGTGCACCTGCTGGGTGACCTGGGAAATGTGTCAGTGAGTAATGAATACACCTGTACACCTGCTGGGTGACCTGGGAAATGTGTCAGTGAGTAATGACTACCCCTGTGCTCCTGCTGGGTGACCTGGGAAATGTGTCAGTGAGTAATGATTACATCTGTGCACCTGCTGTGTGACATGGGAAATGTGTCAGTGAATAATGATTACACCTGTGCACCTGCTGTGTGACATGGGAAATGTGTCAGTGAATAATGAGTACACCTGTGCACCTGCTGGGTGACCTGGGAAATGTGTCAGTGAATAATGATTACACCTGTGCACCTGCTGTGTGACATGGGAAATGTGTCAGTGAATAATGAGTACACCTGTGCACCTGCTGGGTGACCTGGGAAATGTGTCAGTGAATAATGAGTACACCTGTGCTCCTGCTGTGTGACCTGGGAAATGTGTCAGTGAGTCATGAATACACCTGTGCACCTGCTGGGTGACCTGGGAAATGTGTCAGTGAGTAATGAATACCCCTGTACACCTGCTGGGTGACCTGGGAAATTTGTCAGTGAATAATGAATACACCTGTACACTTGCTGGGTGACCTGGGAAATGTGTCAGTTTATAATGATTACACCTGTGCTCCTGCTGGGTGACCTGGGAAATGTGTCAGTTTATAATGATTACACCTGTGCACCTGCTGGGTGACCTGGGAAATGTGTCAGTGAGTAATGATTACACCTGTCACCTGCTGGGTGACCTGGGAAATGTGTCAGTGAGTGAGGAATACACCTGTGCACGTGCTGGGTGACCTGGGAAATGTGTCACTGAGTAATGACTACACCTGTGCACCTGCTGGGTGACCTGGGAAATGTGTCAGTGAGTAATGATTACACCTGTGCTCCTGCTGGGTGACCTGGGAAATTTGTCAGTGAGTAATGATTACACCTGTACACCTGCTGGGTGACCTGGGAAATGTGTCAGTGAGTAATGAATACACCTGTGCACCTGCTGGGTGACCTGGGAAATGTGTCAGTGAGAAATGAATACCCCTGTACACCTGTTGGGTGACCTGGGAAATGTGTCAGTGAGTAATGAATACACCTGTGCTCCTGCTGTGTGACCTGGGAAATGTGTCAGTGAGTAATGATTACACCTGTGCTCCTGCTGGGTGACCTGGGAAATGTGTCAGTGAGTAATGATTACACCTGTGCTCCTGCTGGGTGACCTGGGGAAATGTGTTAGTGAGTAATGAATACACCTGTGCATCTGCTGTGTGACCTGGGAAATGTGTCAGTGAGTAATGAATACACCTGTGCACCTGCTGGGTGACCTGGGAAATGTGTCAGTGAGTAATTACTACACCTGTGCACCTGCTGGGTGACCTGGGATATGTGTCAGTGAGTAATGATTACACCTGTTCTCCTGCTGGGTGACCTGGGAAATGTCAGTGAGTAATGAATACACCTGTGCACCTGCTGGGTGACCTGGGAAATGTGTCAGTGAGAAATGAATACCCCTCTACACCTGTTGGGTGACCTGGGAAATGTGTCAGTGAGTAATGAATACACCTGTGCTCCTGCTGTGTGACCTGGGAAATGTGTCAGTGAGTAATGATTACACCTGTGCTCCTGCTGGGTGACCTGGGAAATGTGTCAGTGAGTAATGATTACACCTGTGCTCCTGCTGGGTGACCTGGGATATGTGTCAGTGAGTAATGATTACACCTGTTCTCCTGCTGGGTGACCTGGGAAATGTCAGTGAGTAATGAATACACCTGTGCACCTGCTGGGTGACCTGGGAAATGTGTCAGTGAGAAATGAATACACCTGTGCTCCTGCTGTGTGACCTGGGAAATGTGTCAGTGAGTAATGAATACACCTGTGCTCCTGCTGTGTGACCTGGGAAATGTGTCAGTGAGTAATGAGTACACCTGTGCTCCTGCTGGGTGACCTGGGAAATGTCAGTGAGTAATGAATACACCTGTACACCTGCTGGGTGACCTGGGAAATGTGTCAGTGAGTAATGACTACACCTGTGCTCCTGCTGGGTGACCTGGGAAATGTCAGTGAGTAATGATTACATCTGTGCACCTGCTGGGTGACCTGGGAAATGTGTCAGTGAGTAATGAATACACCTGTACACCTGCTGGGTGACCTGGGAAATGTGTCAGTGAGTAATGACTACACCTGTGCTCCTGCTGGGTGACCTGGGAAATGTCAGTGAGTAATGATTACATCTGTGCACCTGCTGTGTGACATGGGAAATGTGTCAGTGAATAATGAGTACACCTGTGCACCTGCTGTGTGACATGGGAAATGTGTCAGTGAATAATGAGTACACCTGTGCACCTGCTGGGTGACCTGGGAAATGTATCAGTGAATAATGATTACACCTGTGCACCTGCTGTGTGACATGGGAAATGTGTCAGTGAATAATGAGTACACCTGTGCACCTGCTGGGTGACCTGGGAAATGTGTCAGTGAATAATGAGTACACCTGTGCTCCTGCTGTGTGACCTGGGAAATGTGTCAGTGAGTCATGAATACACCTGTGCACCTGCTGGGTGACCTGGGAAATGTGTCAGTGAATAATAAATACACCTGTGCACCTGCTGGGTGACCTGGGAAATGTGTCAGTGAGTAATGAATACACCTGTGCACCTGCTGGGTGACCTGGGAAATGTGTCAGTGAGTAATGATTACACCTGTCACCTGCTGGGGGACCTGGGAAATGTGTCAGTGAATAATGATTACACCTGTGCACCTGCTGGGTGACCTGGGAAATGTGTCACTGAGTGAGGAATACACCTGTGCACGTGCTGGGTGACCTGGGAAATGTGTCACTGAGTAATGACTACACCTGTGCACCTGCTGGGTGACCTGGGAAATGTGTCAGTGAGTAATGATTACACCTGTGCACCTGCTGGGTGACCTGGGAAATGTGTCAGTGAGTAATGATTACACCTGTGCTCCTGCTGGGTGACCTGGGAAATTTGTCAGTGAGTAATGATTACACCTGTACACCTGCTGGGTGACCTGGGAAATGTGTCAGTGAGTAATGATTACACCTGTGCTCCTGCTGGGTGACCTGGGAAATTTGTCAGTGAGTAATGATTACACCTGTACACCTGCTGGGTGACCTGGGAAATGTGTCAGTGAATAATGAATACACCTGTGCACCTGCTGGGTGACCTGGGAAATGTGTGAGTGAGAAATGAATACCCCTGTACACCTGTTGGGTGACCTGGGAAATGTGTCAGTGAGTAATGAATACACCTGTGCTCCTGCTGGGTGACCTGGGAAATGTCAGTGAGTAATGAGTACACCTGTGCTGCTGCTGGGTGACCTGGGAAATGTGTCAGTGAGTAATGATTACACCTGTGCAGCTGCTGGGTGACCTGGGAAATGTGTTAGTGAGTAATGATTACACCTGTGCACCTGCTGGGTGACCTGGGGAAATGTGTTAGTGAGTAATGAATACACCTGTACATCTGCTGTGTGACCTGGGAAATGTGTCAGTGAGTAATGAATACACCTGTGCACCTGCTGGGTGACCTGGGAAATGTGTCAGTGAGTAATGACTACACCTGTGCACCTGCTGGGTGACCTGGGATATGTGTCAGTGAGTAATGATTACACCTGTTCTCCTGCTGGGTGACCTGGGAAATGTCAGTGAGTAATGAATACACCTGTGCACCTGCTGGGTGACCTGGGAAATGTGTCAGTGAGAAATGAATACCCCTGTACACCTGTTGGGTGACCTGGGAAATGTGTCACTGAGTAATGAATACACCTGTGCTCCTGCTGTGTGACCTGGGAAATGTGTCAGTGAGTAATGATTACACCTGTGCTCCTGCTGGGTGACCTGGGAAATGTGTCAGTGAGTAATGATTACACCTGTGCTCCTGCTGGGTGACCTGGGAAATGTCAGTGAGTAATGAGTACACCTGTGCTGCTGCTGGGTGACCTGGGAAATGTGTCACTGAGTAATGATTACACCTGTGCAGCTGCTGGGTGACCTGGGAAATGTGTTAGTGAGTAATGATTACACCTGTGCACCTGCTGGGTGACCTGGGAAATGTGTCACTGAGTGAGGAATACACCTGTGCACGTGCTGGGTGACCTGGGAAATGTGTCACTGAGTAATGACTACACCTGTGCACCTGCTGGGTGACCTGGGAAATGTGTCAGTGAGTAATGATTACACCTGTGCACCTGCTGGGTGACCTGGGAAATGTGTCAGTGAGTAATGATTACACCTGTGCTCCTGCTGGGTGACCTGGGAAATTTGTCAGTGAGTAATGATTACACCTGTACACCTGCTGGGTGACCTGGGAAATGTGTCAGTGAGTAATGATTACACCTGTGCTCCTGCTGGGTGACCTGGGAAATTTGTCAGTGAGTAATGATTACACCTGTACACCTGCTGGGTGACCTGGGAAATGTGTCAGTGAATAATGAATACACCTGTGCACCTGCTGGGTGACCTGGAAAATGTGTGAGTGAGAAATGAATACCCCTGTACACCTGTTGGGTGACCTGGGAAATGTGTCAGTGAGTAATGAATACACCTGTGCTCCTGCTGGGTGACCTGGGAAATGTCAGTGAGTAATGAGTACACCTGTGCTGCTGCTGGGTGACCTGGGAAATGTGTCAGTGAGTAATGATTACACCTGTGCAGCTGCTGGGTGACCTGGGAAATGTGTTAATGAGTAATGATTACACCTGTGCACCTGCTGGGTGACCTGGGGAAATGTGTTAGTGAGTAATGAATACACCTGTACATCTGCTGTGTGACCTGGGAAATGTGTCAGTGAGTAATGAATACACCTGTGCACCTGCTGGGTGACCTGGGAAATGTGTCAGTGAGTAATGACTACACCTGTGCACCTGCTGGGTGACCTGGGATATGTGTCAGTGAGTAATGATTACACCTGTTCTCCTGCTGGGTGACCTGGGAAATGTCAGTGAGTAATGAATACACCTGTGCACCTGCTGGGTGACCTGGGAAATGTGTCAGTGAGAAATGAATACCCCTGTACACCTGTTGGGTGACCTGGGAAATGTGTCAGTGAGTAATGAATACACCTGTGCTCCTGCTGTGTGACCTGGGAAATGTGTCAGTGAGTAATGATTACACCTGTGCTCCTGCTGGGTGACCTGGGAAATGTGTCAGTGAGTAATGATTACACCTGTGCTCCTGCTGGGTGACCTGGGAAATGTCAGTGAGTAATGAGTACACCTGTGCTGCTGCTGGGTGACCTGGGAAATGTGTCACTGAGTAATGATTACACCTGTGCAGCTGCTGGGTGACCTGGGAAATGTGTTAGTGAGTAATGATTACACCTGTGCACCTGCTGGGTGACCTGGGGAAATGTGTTAGTGAGTAATGAATACACCTGTGCATCTGCTGTGTGACCTGGGAAATGTGTCAGTGAGTAATGAATACACCTGTGCACCTGCTGGGTGACCTGGGAAATGTGTCAGTGAGTAATGACTACACCTGTACCCCTGCTGGGTGACCTGGGAAATGTGTCAGTGAGTAATGACTACACCTGTGCTCCTGCTGGGTGACCTGGGAAATGTCAGTGAGTAATGATTACATCTGTGCACCTGCTGTGTGACATGGGAAATGTGTCAGTGAATAATTATTACACCTGTGCTCCTGCTGGGTGACCTGGGAAATGTGTCAGTGAGTAATGACTACACCTGTGCTGCTGCTGGGTGACCTGGGAAATGTGTCAGTGAGTAATGACTACACCTGTGCTGCTGCTGGGTGACCTGGGAAATGTGTCAGTGAGTAATGAATACACCTGTGCACCTGCTGGGTGACCTGGGAAATGTGTCAGTGAGTAATGAATACACCTGTGCTCCTGCTGTGTGACCTGGGAAATGTGTCAGTGAGTAATGAATACACCTGTGCACCTGCTGGGTGACCTAGGAAATGTGTCAGTGAATAATAAATACACCTGTGCACCTGCTGTGTGACCTGGGAAATGTGTCAGTAAATAATGATTACACCTGTACACCTGCTGGGTGACCTGGGAAATGTGTCAGTGAATAATGAGTAAGCCTGTGCTCCTGCTGGGTGACCTGAGAAATGTGTCAGTGAGTAATGATTACACCTGTGCACCTGCTGGGTGACCTGGGAAATGTGTCAGTGAGTAATGATTACACCTGTGCTCCTGCTGGGTGACCTGGGAAATGTGTCAGTGAATAATGAGTAAGCCTGTGCTCCTGCTGGGTGACCTGAGAAATGTGTCAGTGAGTAATGATTACACCTGTGCACCTGCTGGGTGACCTGGGAAATGTGTCAGTGAGTAATGATTACACCTGTGCACCTGCTGGGTGACCTAGGAAATGTGTCAGTGAATAATAAATACACCTGTGCACCTGCTGGGTGACCTGGGAAATGTGTCAGTGAATAATGAGTAAGCCTGTGCTCCTGCTGGGTGACCTGAGAAATGTGTCAGTGAGTAATGATTACACCTGTGCACCTGCTGGGTGACCTGGGAAATGTGTCAGTGAGTAATGATTACACCTGTGCACCTGCTGGGTGACCTAGGAAATGTGTCAGTGAATAATAAATACACCTGTGCACCTGCTGGGTGACCTGGGAAATGTGTCAGTGAGTAATGATTACACCTGTGCTCCTGCTGGGTGACCTGGGAAATTTGTTAGTGAATAATAAATACACCTGTGCACCTGCTGGGTGACCTGGGAAATGTGTCAGTGAGTAATGATTACACCTGTGCACCTGCTGGGTGACCTGGGAAATTTGTCAGTGAGTCATGAATACACCTGTGCACCTGCTGGGTGACCTGGGAAATGTGTCAGTGAGTAATGATTACACCTGTGCTCCTGCTGGGTGACCTGGGAAATTTGTCAGTGAGTAATGAATACACCTGTACACCTGCTGGGTGACCTGGGAAATGTGTCAGTGAATAATGAATACACCTGTGCTCCTGCTGGGTGACCTGGGAAATGTGTCAGTGAATAATGAATACACCTGTGCACCTGCTGGGTGACCTGGGAAATGTGTCAGTGAGAAATGAATACCCCTGTACACCTGTTGGGTGACCTGGGAAATGTGTCAGTGAGTAATGAATACACCTGTGCTCCTGCTGGGTGACCTGGGAAATGTGTCAGTGAGTAATGAGTACACCTGTGCTCCTGCTGGGTGACCTGGGAAATGTGTCAGTGAGTAATGATTACAGCTGTGCAGCTGCTGGGTGACCTAGAAAATGTGTCAGTGAATAATGAATACACCTGTGCACCTGCTGGGTGACCTGGGAAATGTGTCAGTGAGTAATGAATACACCTGTGCTCCTGCTGGGTGACCTGGGAAATGTGTCAGTGAGTAATGAATACACCTGTACACCTGCTGGGTGACCTGGGAAATGTGTCAGTGAGTAATGAATACACCTGTGCTCCTGCTGGGTGACCTGGGAAATGTGTCAGTGAGTAATGAATACACCTGTACACCTGCTGGGTGACCTGGGAAATGTGTCAGTGAATAATGATTACACCTGTGCTCCTGCTGGGTGACCTGGGAAATGTGTCAGTGAGTAATGAATACCCCTGTACACCTGCTGGGTGACCTGGGAAATGTGTCAGTGAATAATGACTACCCCTGTACACCTGCTGGGTGACCTGGGAAATGTGTCAGTGAGTAATGATTACACCTGTGCTCCTGCTGGGTGACCTGGGAAATGTGTCAGTGAGTAATGAGTACACCTGTACACCTGCTGGGTGACCTGGGAAATGTGTCAGTGAGTAATGAATACACCTGTGCTCCTGCTGGGTGACCTGGGATATGTGTCAGTGAGTAATGATTACACCTGTGCTCCTGCTGGGTGACCTGGGAAATGTCAGTGAGTAATGAATACACCTGTACACCTGCTGGGTGACCTGGGAAATGTGTCAGTGAGTAATGACTACACCTGTGCTCCTGCTGGGTGACCTGGGAAATGTCAGTGAGTAATGATTACATCTGTGCACCTGCTGTGTGACATGGGAAATGTGTCAGTGAATAATGATTACACCTGTGCACCTGCTGTGTGACATGGGAAATGTGTCAGTGAATAATGAGTACACCTGTGCACCTGCTGGGTGACCTGGGAAATGTGTCAGTGAATAATGAGTAAGCCTGTGCACCTGCTGGGTGAACTGGGAAATGTGTCAGTGAATAATGAGTACACCTGTGCTCCTGCTGTGTGACCTGGGAAATGTGTCAGTGAGTCATGAATACACCTGTGCACCTGCTGGGTGACCTAGGAAATGTGTCAGTGAATAATAAATACACCTGTGCACCTGCTGGGTGACCTGGGAAATGTGTCAGTGAGTAATGAATACACATGTGCTCCTGCTGGGTGACCTGGGAAATGTGTCAGTGAGTAATGATTACACCTGTGCACCTGCTGGGTGACCTGGGAAATGTGTCAGTGAATAATGAATACACCTGTGCTCCTGCTGTGTGACCTGGGAAATGTGTCAGTGAGTAATGATTACACCTGTGCTCCTGCTGGGTGACCTGGGAAATGTGTCAGTGAGTAATGATTACACCTGTGCACCTGCTGGGTGACCTGGGAAATGTGTCAGTGAGTAATGATTACACCTGTGCTCCTGCTGGGTGACCTGGGAAATGTGTCAGTGAGTAATGATTACACCTGTGCACCTGCTGGGTGACCTGGGAAATGTGTCAGTGAGTAATGATTACACCTGTGAACCTGCTGGGTGACCTGGGAAATGTGTCAGTGAGTAATGAGTACACTTGTACACCTGCTGGGTGACCTGGGAAATGTGTCAGTGAGTAATGAATACACCTGTGCTGCTGCTGGGTGACCTGGGAAATGTGTCACTGAGTAATGATTACACCTGTGCAGCTGCTGGGTGACCTGGGAAATGTGTTAGTGAGTAATGATTACACCTGTGCACCTGCTGGGTGACCTGGGAAATGTGTCAGTGAGAAATGAATACACCTGTGCTCCTGCTGTGTGACCTGGGAAATGTGTCAGTGAGTAATGAATACACCTGTGCTCCTGCTGTGTGACCTGGGAAATGTGTCAGTGAGTAATGAGTACACCTGTGCTGCTGCTGGGTGACCTGGGAAATGTGTCAGTGAGTAATGATTACACCTGTGCAGCTGCTGGGTGACCTGGGAAATGTGTTAGTGAGTAATGATTACACCTGTGCACCTGCTGGGTGACCTGGGAAATGTGTCAGTGAGTAATGAATACACCTGTGCTCCTGCTGGGTGACCTGGGAAATGTGTCAGTGAGTAATGACTACACCTGTGCACCTGCTGGGTGACCTGGGAAATGTCAGTGAGTAATGAATACACCTGTGCATCTGCTGTGTGACCTGGGAAATGTGTCAGTGAGTAATGAATACACCTGTGCACCTGCTGGGTGACCTGGGAAATGTGTCAGTGAGTAATGACTACTCCTGTGCTCCTGCTGGGTGACCTGGGAAATGTCAGTGAGTAATGAATACACCTGTACACCTGCTGGGTGACCTGGGAAATGTGTCAGTGAGTAATGACTACACCTGTGCTCCTGCTGGGTGACCTGGGAAATGTCAGTGAGTAATGATTACATCTGTGCACCTGCTGGGTGACCTGGGAAATGTGTCAGTGAGTAATGAATACACCTGTACACCTGCTGGGTGACCTGGGAAATGTGTCAGTGAGTAATGACTACCCCTGTGCTCCTGCTGGGTGACCTGGGAAATGTGTCAGTGAGTAATGATTACATCTGTGCACCTGCTGTGTGACATGGGAAATGTGTCAGTGAATAATGATTACACCTGTGCACCTGCTGTGTGACATGGGAAATGTGTCAGTGAATAATGAGTACACCTGTGCACCTGCTGGGTGACCTGGGAAATGTGTCAGTGAATAATGATTACACCTGTGCACCTGCTATGTGACATGGGAAATGTGTCAGTGAATCATGAGTACACCTGTGCACCTGCTGGGTGACCTGGGAAATGTGTCAGTGAATAATGAGTACACCTGTGCTCCTGCTGTGTGACCTGGGAAATGTGTCAGTGAGTCATGAATACACCTGTGCACCTGCTGGGTGACCTGGGAAATGTGTCAGTGAGTAATGAATACCCCTGTACACCTGCTGGGTGACCTGGGAAATTTGTCAGTGAATAATGAATACACCTGTACACTTGCTGGGTGACCTGGGAAATGTGTCAGTTTATAATGATTACACCTGTGCTCCTGCTGGGTGACCTGGGAAATGTGTCAGTTTATAATGATTACACCTGTGCACCTGCTGGGTGACCTGGGAAATGTGTCAGTGAGTAATGATTACACCTGTCACCTGCTGGGTGACCTGGGAAATGTGTCAGTGAGTGAGGAATACACCTGTGCACGTGCTGGGTGACCTGGGAAATGTGTCACTGAGTAATGACTACACCTGTGCACCTGCTGGGTGACCTGGGAAATGTGTCAGTGAGTAATGATTACACCTGTGCACCTGCTGGGTGACCTGGGAAATGTGTCAGTGAGTAATGATTACACCTGTGCTCCTGCTGGGTGACCTGGGAAATTTGTCAGTGAGTAATGATTACACCTGTACACCTGCTGGGTGACCTGGGAAATGTGTCAGTGAGTAATGAATACACCTGTGCACCTGCTGGGTGACCTGGGAAATGTGTCAGTGAGAAATGAATACCCCTGTACACCTGTTGGGTGACCTGGGAAATGTGTCAGTGAGTAATGAATACACCTGTGCTCCTGCTGTGTGACCTGGGAAATGTGTCAGTGAGTAATGATTACACCTGTGCTCCTGCTGGGTGACCTGGGAAATGTGTCAGTGAGTAATGATTACACCTGTGCTCCTGCTGGGTGACCTGGGGAAATGTGTTAGTGAGTAATGATTACACCTGTTCTCCTGCTGGGTGACCTGGGAAATGTCAGTGAGTAATGAATACACCTGTGCACCTGCTGGGTGACCTGGGAAATGTGTCAGTGAGTAATGACTACACCTGTGCACCTGCTGGGTGACCTGGGATATGTGTCAGTGAGTAATGATTACACCTGTTCTCCTGCTGGGTGACCTGGGAAATGTCAGTGAGTAATGAATACACCTGTGCACCTGCTGGGTGACCTGGGAAATGTGTCAGTGAGAAATGAATACCCCTGTACACCTGCTGGGTGACCTGGGAAATGTGTCAGTGAGTAATGACTACACCTGTACACCTGCTGGGTGACCTGGGATATGTGTCAGTGAGTAATGATTACACCTGTTCTCCTGCTGGGTGACCTGGGAAATGTCAGTGAGTAATGAATACACCTGTACACCTGCTGGGTGACCTGGGAAATGTGTCAGTGAATAATGAGTACACCTGTGCTCCTGCTGGGTGACCTGGGAAATGTGTCAGTGAGTAATGACTACACCTGTGCACCTGCTGGGTGACCTGGGATATGTGTCAGTGAGTAATGATTACACCTGTTCTCCTGCTGGGTGACCTGGGAAATGTCAGTGAGTAATGAATACACCTGTGCACCTGCTGGGTGACCTGGGAAATGTGTCAGTGAGTAATGACTACACCTGTGCACCTGCTGGGTGACCTGGGATATGTGTCAGTGAGTAATGATTACACCTGTTCTCCTGCTGGGTGACCTGGGAAATGTCAGTGAGTAATGAATACACCTGTACACCTGCTGGGTGACCTGGGAAATGTGTCAGTGAATAATGAGTACACCTGTGCTCCTGCTGGGTGACCTGGGAAATGTGTCAGTGAATAATGAGTACACCTGTACACCTGCTGGGTGACCTGGGAAATGTGTCAGTGAGTAATGAATACACCTGTGCTCCTGCTGTGTGACCTGGGAAATGTGTCAGTGAGTCATGAATACACCTGTGCTCCTGCTGGGTGACCTAGGAAATGTGTCAGTGAGTAATGAATACACCTGTGCACCTGCTGGGTGACATGGGAAATGTGTCAGTAAATAATGATTACACCTGTACACCTGCTGGGTGACCTGGGAAATGTGTCAGTGAATAATGAGTACACCTGTGCTCCTGCTGGGTGACCTGGGAAATGTGTCAGTGAATAATGAGTACACCTGTACACCTGCTGGGTGACCTGGGAAATGTGTCAGTGAGTAATGAATACACCTGTGCTCCTGCTGTGTGACCTGGGAAATGTGTCAGTGAGTCAAGAATACACCTGTGCTCCTGCTGGGTGACCTAGGAAATGTGTCAGTGAGTAATGAATACACCTGTGCACCTGCTGGGTGACCTGGGAAATGTGTCAGTTTATAATGAATACACCTGTGCTCCTGCTGGGTGACCTGGGAAATTTGTCAGTTTATAATGAATACACCTGTGCACCTGCTGGGTGACCTGGGAAATTTGTCAGTTTATAATGAATACACCTGTGCACCTGCTGGGTGACGTGGGAAATGTGTCAGTGAGTAATGATTACACCTGTGCACCTGCTGGGTGACCTGGGAAATGTGTCAGTGAGTAATGATTATACCTGTGCTCCTGCTGGGTGACCTGGGAAATGTGTCAGTGAGTAATGAGTACACCTGTGCTCCTGCTGGGTGACCTGGGAAATGTGTCAGTGAATAATGAATACACCTGTGCACCTGCTGGGTGACCTGGGAAATGTGTCAGTGAGTAATGAGTACACCTGTGCACCTGCTGGGAGACCTGGGAAATGTGTCAGTGAGTAATGACTACACCTGTGCTCCTGCTGGGTGACCTGGGAAATGTGTCAGTGAGTAATGATTACACCTGTGCTCCTGCTGGGTGACCTGGGAAATGTGTCAGTGAGTAATGAGTACACCTGTGCTGCTGCTGGGTGACCTGGGAAATGTGTCACTGAGTAATGATTACACCTGTGCAGCTGCTGGGTGACCTGGGAAATGTGTCAGTGAGTAATGATTACACCTGTGCTCCTGCTGGGTGACCTGGGAAATGTGTCAGTGAGTAATGATTACACCTGTGCACCTGCTGGGTGACCTGGGAAATGTGTCAGTGAGTAATGATTACACCTGTGCACCTGCTGGGTGACCTGGGAAATGTGTCCGTGAGTAATGAGTACACCTGTGCACCTGCTGGGTGACCTGGGAAATGTGTCCGTGAATAATGAGTACACCTGTGCTCCTGCTGGGTGACCTTGGAAATGTGTCAGTGAGTAATGATTACACCTGTGCTCCTACTGGGTGACCTGGGAAATGTGTCAGTGAGTAATGATTACACCTGTACACCTGCTGGGTGACCTGGGAAATGTGTCAGTGAGTAATGATTACACCTGTGCTCCTGCTGGGTGACCTGGGAAATGTGTCAGTGAGTAATGATTACACCTGTACACCTGCTGGGTGACCTGGGAAATGTGTCAGTGAGTAATGATTACACCTGTGCTCCTGCTGGGTGACCTGGGAAATGTGTCAGTGAGTAATGAGTACACCTGTGCTCCTGCTGGGTGACCTGGGAAATGTGTCAGTGAGTAATGAGTACACCTGTGCTCCTGCTGGGTGACCTGGGAAATGTGTCAGTGAGTAATTATTACAGCTGTGCAGCTGCTGGGTGACCTGGGAAATGTGTCAGTGAGTAATGATTACACCTGTGCTCCTGCTGGGTGACCTGGGAAATGTGTCAGTGAGTAATGATTACACCTGTACACCTGCTGGGTGACCTGGGAAATGTGTCAGTGAATAATGACTACCCCTGTACACCTGCTGGGTGACCTTGGAAATGTGTCAGTGAGTAATGATTACACCTGTGCTCCTGCTGGGTGACCTGGGAAATGTGTCAGTGAGTAATGATTACACCTGTACACCTGCTGGGTGACCTGGGAAATGTGTCAGTGAATAATGACTACCCCTGTACACCTGCTGGGTGACCTGGGAAATGTCTCAGTGAGTAATGATTACACCTGTGCTCCTGCTGGGTGGCCTGGGAAATGTGTCAGTGAGTAATGATTACACCTGTGCTCCTGCTGGGTGACCTGGGATATGTGTCAGTGAGTAATGATTACACCTGTGCTCCTGCTGGGTGACCTGGGAAATGTGTCAGTGAGTAATGATTACACCCGTGCACCTGCTGGGTGACCTGGGAAATGTCAGTGAGTAATGATTACACCTGTGCACCTGCTGGGTGACCTGGGAAATGTCAGTGAGTAATGATTACACCTGTACACCTGCTGGGTGACCTGGGAAATGTGTCAGTGAGTAATGATTACACCTGTACACCTGCTGGGTGACCTGGGAAATGTGTCAGTGAGTAATGATTACACCTGTGCACCTGCTGGGTGACCTGGGAAATGTGTCAGTGAGTAATGATTACACCTGTGCCCCTGCTGGGAGACCTGGGAAATGTGTCAGTGAGTAATGATTACACCTGTACACCTGCTGGGTGACCTGGGAAATGTGTCAGTGAGTAATGCTTACACCTCTGCACCTGCTGGGTGACCTGGGAAATGTGTCAGTGAGTAATGATTACACCTGTGCCCCTGCTGGGAGACCTGGGAAATGTGTCAGTGAGTAATGACTACACCTGTGCTCCTGCTGTGTGACCTGGGAAATGTGTCAGTGAGTAATGATTACACCTGTGCACCTGCTGGGTGACCTGGGAAATGTGTCAGTGAATAATGACTACACCTGTGCTCCTGCTGTGTGACCTGGGAAATGTGTCAGTGAATAATGAGTACACCTGTGCTCCTGCTGGGTGACCTGGGAAATGTCAGTGAGTAATGAATACACCTGTGCTCCTGCTGGGTGACCTGGGAAATGTCAGTGAGTAATGAATACACCTGTGCTCCTGCTGGGTGACCTGGTAAATGTGTCAGTGAGTAATGATTACACCTGTGCACCTGCTGGGTGACCTGGGAAATGTGTCAGTGAGTAATGATTACACCTGTACAACTGCTGGGTGACCTGGGAAATGTGTCAGTGAGTAATGATTACACCTGTACACCTGCTGGGTGACCTGGGAAATGTGTCAGTGAGTAATGATTACACCTGTGCCCCTGCTGGGAGACCTGGGAAATGTGTCAGTGAGTAATGATTACACCTGTGGTCCTGCTGGGTGACCTGGGAAATGTGTCAGTGAGTAATGAGTACACCTGTGCACCTGCTGGGTGACCTGGGAAATGTGTCAGTGAGTAATGATTACACCTGTGCACCTGCTGGGTGACCTGGGAAATGTGTCAGTGAGTAATGATTACACCTGTGCACCTGCTGGGTGACCTGGGAAATGTGTCAGTGAGTAATGATTACACCTGTGCTCCTGCTGGGAGACCTGGGAAATGTGTCAGTGAGTAATGAGTACACATGTGCACCTGCTGGGTGACCTGGGAAATGTGTCAGTGAGTAATGATTACACCTGTGCACCTGCTGGGTGACCTGGGAAATGTGTCAGTGAGTAATGATTACACCTGTGCACCTGCTGGGTGACCTGGGAAATGTGTCAGTGAGTAATGATTACACCTGTGCTCCTGCTGGATGACCTGGGAAATGTGTCAGTGAGTAATGATTACACCTGTGCACCTGCTGGGTGACCTGGGAAATGTGTCAGTGAGTAATGATTACACCTGTGCACCTGCTGGGTGACCTAGGAAATGTGTCAGTGAGTAATGATTACACCTGTGCACCTGCTGGGTGACCTGGGAAATGTGTCAGTGAGTAATGATTACACCTGTGCTCCTGCTGGGTGACCTGGGAAATGTGTCAGTGAGTAATGATTACACCTGTGCACCTGCTGGGTGACCTGGGAAATGTGTCAGTGAGTAATGAGTACACCTGGGCTCCTGCTGGATGACCTGGGAAATGTGTCAGTGAGTAATGAATACACCTGTGCTCCTGCTGCGTGACCTGGGATATGTGTCAGTGAGTAATGATTACACCTGTGCTCCTGCTGGGTGACCTGGGAAATGTGTCAGTGAGTAATGAATACACCTGTGCTCCTGCTGTGTGACCTGGGAAATGTGTCAGTGAGTCATGAATACACCTGTGCTCCTGCTGGGTGACCTAGGAAATGTGTCAGTGAGTAATGAATACACCTGTGCACCTGCTGGGTGACCTGGGAAATGTGTCAGTTTATAATGAATACACCTGTGCTCCTGCTGGGTGACCTGGGAAATTTGTCAGTTTATAATGAATACACCTGTGCACCTGCTGGGTGACCTGGGAAATTTGTCAGTTTATAATGAATACACCTGTGCACCTGCTGGGTGACGTGGGAAATGTGTCAGTGAGTAATGATTACACCTGTGCACCTGCTGGGTGACCTGGGAAATGTGTCAGTGAGTAATGATTATACCTGTGCTCCTGCTGGGTGACCTGGGAAATGTGTCAGTGAGTAATGAGTACACCTGTGCTCCTGCTGGGTGACCTGGGAAATGTGTCAGTGAATAATGAATACACCTGTGCACCTGCTGGGTGACCTGGGAAATGTGTCAGTGAGTAATGAGTACACCTGTGCACCTGCTGGGAGACCTGGGAAATGTGTCAGTGAGTAATGACTACACCTGTGCTCCTGCTGGGTGACCTGGGAAATGTGTCAGTGAGTAATGATTACACCTGTGCTCCTGCTGGGTGACCTGGGAAATGTGTCAGTGAGTAATGAGTACACCTGTGCTGCTGCTGGGTGACCTGGGAAATGTGTCACTGAGTAATGATTACACCTGTGCAGCTGCTGGGTGACCTGGGAAATGTGTCAGTGAGTAATGATTACACCTGTGCTCCTGCTGGGTGACCTGGGAAATGTGTCAGTGAGTAATGATTACACCTGTGCACCTGCTGGGTGACCTGGGAAATGTGTCAGTGAGTAATGATTACACCTGTGCACCTGCTGGGTGACCTGGGAAATGTGTCCGTGAGTAATGAGTACACCTGTGCACCTGCTGGGTGACCTGGGAAATGTGTCCGTGAATAATGAGTACACCTGTGCTCCTGCTGGGTGACCTTGGAAATGTGTCAGTGAGTAATGATTACACCTGTGCTCCTACTGGGTGACCTGGGAAATGTGTCAGTGAGTAATGATTACACCTGTACACCTGCTGGGTGACCTGGGAAATGTGTCAGTGAGTAATGATTACACCTGTGCTCCTGCTGGGTGACCTGGGAAATGTGTCAGTGAGTAATGATTACACCTGTACACCTGCTGGGTGACCTGGGAAATGTGTCAGTGAGTAATGATTACACTTGTGCTCCTGCTGGGTGACCTGGGAAATGTGTCAGTGAGTAATGAGTACACCTGTGCTCCTGCTGGGTGACCTGGGAAATGTGTCAGTGAGTAATGAGTACACCTGTGCTCCTGCTGGGTGACCTGGGAAATGTGTCAGTGAGTAATTATTACAGCTGTGCAGCTGCTGGGTGACCTGGGAAATGTGTCAGTGAGTAATGATTACACCTGTGCTCCTGCTGGGTGACCTGGGAAATGTGTCAGTGAGTAATGATTACACCTGTACACCTGCTGGGTGACCTGGGAAATGTGTCAGTGAATAATGACTACCCCTGTACACCTGCTGGGTGACCTTGGAAATGTGTCAGTGAGTAATGATTACACCTGTGCTCCTGCTGGGTGACCTGGGAAATGTGTCAGTGAGTAATGATTACACCTGTACACCTGCTGGGTGACCTGGGAAATGTGTCAGTGAATAATGACTACCCCTGTACACCTGCTGGGTGACCTGGGAAATGTCTCAGTGAGTAATGATTACACCTGTGCTCCTGCTGGGTGGCCTGGGAAATGTGTCAGTGAGTAATGATTACACCTGTGCTCCTGCTGGGTGACCTGGGATATGTGTCAGTGAGTAATGATTACACCTGTGCTCCTGCTGGGTGACCTGGGAAATGTGTCAGTGAGTAATGATTACACCTGTGCATCTGCTGGGTGACCTGGGAAATGTCAGTGAGTAATGATTACACCTGTGCACCTGCTGGGTGACCTGGGAAATGTCAGTGAGTAATGATTACACCTGTACACCTGCTGGGTGACCTGGGAAATGTGTCAGTGAGTAATGATTACACCTGTACACCTGCTGGGTGACCTGGGAAATGTGTCAGTGAGTAATGATTACACCTGTGCACCTGCTGGGTGACCTGGGAAATGTGTCAGTGAGTAATGATTACACCTGTGCCCCTGCTGGGAGACCTGGGAAATGTGTCAGTGAGTAATGATTACACCTGTACACCTGCTGGGTGACCTGGGAAATGTGTCAGTGAGTAATGCTTACACCTGTGCACCTGCTGGGTGACCTGGGAAATGTGTCAGTGAGTAATGATTACACCTGTGCCCCTGCTGGGAGACCTGGGAAATGTGTCAGTGAGTAATGACTACACCTGTGCTCCTGCTGTGTGACCTGGGAAATGTGTCAGTGAGTAATGATTACACCTGTGCACCTGCTGGGTGACCTGGGAAATGTGTCAGTGAATAATGACTACACCTGTGCTCCTGCTGTGTGACCTGGGAAATGTGTCAGTGAATAATGAGTACACCTGTGCTCCTGCTGGGTGACCTGGGAAATGTCAGTGAGTAATGAATACACCTGTGCTCCTGCTGGGTGACCTGGGAAATGTCAGTGAGTAATGAATACACCTGTGCACCTGCTGGGTGACCTGGGAAATGTGTCAGTGAGTAATGCTTACACCTGTGCACCTGCTGGGTGACCTGGGAAATGTGTCAGTGAGTAATGATTACACCTGTGCACCTGCTGGGTGACCTGGGAAATGTGTCAGTGAGTAATGATTACACCTGTGCCCCTGCTGGGAGACCTGGGAAATGTGTCAGTGAGTAATGATTACACCTGTACACCTGCTGGGTGACCTGGGAAATGTGTCAGTGAGTAATGCTTACACCTGTGCACCTGCTGGGTGACCTGGGAAATGTGTCAGTGAGTAATGATTACACCTGTGCCCCTGCTGGGAGACCTGGGAAATGTGTCAGTGAGTAATGATTACACCTGTGCCCCTGCTGGGAGACCTGGGAAATGTGTCAGTGAGTAATGATTACACCTGTACACCTGCTGGGTGACCTGGGAAATGTGTCAGTGAGTAATGCTTACACCTGTGCACCTGCTGGGTGACCTGGGAAATGTGTCAGTGAGTAATGATTACACCTGTGCAGCTGCTGGGTGACCTGGGAAATGTGTCAGTGAGTAATGAATACACCTGTGCTCCTGCTGGGTGACCTGGGAAATGTGTCAGTGAGTAATGATTACACCTGTGCTCCTGCTGTGTGACCTGGGAAATGTGTCAGTGAATAATGAGTACACCTGTGCTCCTGCTGGGTGACCTGGGAAATGTGTCAGTGAGTAATGATTACACCTGTGCCCCTGCTGGGTGACCTGGGAAATGTGTCAGTGAGTAATGACTACACCTGTGCTCCTGCTGGGTGACCTGGGAAACGTGACCTGTGTGGGGTCCTGAGGACCGAGTTTGGCCACCCCTGGTCTAGTGTGTACCCAGCTTTACACTGATGTGATAGCGTGTACCTGGTTACATGTTATTCCCATGTGTCATACATGTGCAGACAGTGTGCAGGAATGTCCTAAACAGGGCCCCGTACCAGCCCAGCACAGAGGCAGAGCCGCTCACATGGTACCTTCCCTCCCCCCCTCTTAGTTACATGGTATCCCCCAGCCTGGTGACGTCACGTTGTCTCTGGGATCCTCACCACCTCCCTATATATGGTCAATGAGCTCAGCTGCTGCAGGGGGCGGGGATACAGCTGTGCTCGGCGTCTATTGGCCTCTGTCACGGGAGTGCACGCCTTCTCATTCATCCTTCCCGCGCATCGCCCCAAACTTTCTCCTCTCTCATTGGCTGGACATAACGAAGCCACACCCACTATAGCCAGCTATTGGACCGGGGCTACATTCACCGCCCGACAGAAACACCCAGCTACGGAATGTGACGTGTCTGCGGGAGCGAGGACGTAACAGGGGCGTCGGGAGCGCGCACTGAGGTGTGTGTACTAACTCACTGACTTATATTATATCTATATATAATGTGTATATACTGTATATAGGGTGTGTACTAACTCACTGACATATCTATATATAATGTGTATATACTGTATATAGGGTGTGTACTAACTCACTGACTTATATCATATCTATATATAATGTGTATATACTGTATATAGGGTGTGTACTAACTCACTGACATATCTATATATAATGTGTATATACTGTATATAGGGTGTGTACTAACTCACTGACTTATATTATATCTATATATAATGTGTATATACTGTATATAGGGTGTGTACTAACTCACTGACTTATATTATATCTATATATAATGTGTATATACTGTATATAGGGTGTGTACTAACTCACTGACTTATATTATATCTATATATAATGTGTATATACTGTATATAGGGTGTGTACTAACTCACTGACTTATATTATATCTATATATAATGTGTATATACTGTATATAGGGTGTGTAGTAACTCACTGACTTATATCTATATATAATGTGTATATACTGTATATAGGGTGTGTAGTAACTCACTGACTTATATTATATCTATATATAATGTGTATATACTGTATATAGGGTGTGTACTAACTCACTGACATATCTATATATAATGTGTATATACTGTATATAGGGTGTGTACTAACTCACTGACTTATATCTATATATAATGTGTATATACTGTATATAGGGTGTGTACTAACTCACTGACTTATATTATATCTATATATAATGTGTATATACTGTATATAGGGTGTGTACTAACTCACTGACTTATATTATATCTATATATAATGTGTATATACTGTATATAGGGTGTGTACTAACTCACTGACTTATATTATATCTATATATAATGTGTATATACTGTATATAGGGTGTGTACTAACTCACTGACATATTATATCTATATATAATGTGTATATACTGTATATAGGGTGTGTACTAACTCACTGACTTATATCATATCTATATATAATGTGTATATACTGTATATAGGGTGTGTACTAACTCACTGACTTATATTATATCTATATATAATGTGTATATACTGTATATAGGGTGTGTACTAACTCACTGACTTATATTATATCTATATATAATGTGTATATACTGTATATAGGGTGTGTACTAACTCACTGACTTATATTATATCTATATATAATGTGTATATACTGTATATAGGGTGTGTACTAACTCACTGACTTATACTATATCTATATATAATGTGTATATACTGTATATAGGGTGTGTACTAACTCACTGACTTATATTATATCTATATATAATGTGTATATACTGTATATAGGGTGTGTACTAACTCACTGACTTATACTATATCTATATATAATGTGTATATACTGTATATAGGGTGTGTACTAACTCACTGACATATTATATCTATATATAATGTGTATATACTGTATATAGGGTGTGTACTAACTCACTGACTTATATCTATATATAATGTGTATATACTGTATATAGGGTGTGTACTAACTCACTGACTTATATTATATCTATATATAGTGTTATAGGGTGTGTACTAACTCACTGACTTATATTATATCTATATATAATGTGTATATACTGTATATAGAGTGTACTAACTCACTGACTTATATCATATCTATATATAATGTCTATATACTGTATATAGGGTGTGTACTAACTCACTGACTTATATTATATCTATATTTAATGTGTATATACTGTATATAGGGTGTGTACTAACTCACTGACTTATATTATATCTATATATAATGTGTATATACTGTATATAGCGTGTGTACTAACTCACTGACTTATATTATATCTATATATAATGTGTATATACTGTTATAGGGTGTGTACTAACTCACTGACTTATATCTATATATAATGTGTATATACTGTTATAGGGTGTATACTAACTCACTGACTTATATTATATCTATATATAATGTGTATATACTGTATATAGGGTGTGTACTAACTCACTGACTTATATTATATCTATATATAATGTGTATATACTGTATATAGGGTGTGTACTAACTCACTGACTTATACTATATCTATATATAATGTGTATATACTGTATATAGGGTGTGTACTAACTCACTGACATATTATATCTATATATAATGTGTATATACTGTATATAGGGTGTGTACTAACTCACTGACTTATATCTATATATAATGTGTATATACTGTATATAGGGTGTGTACTAACTCACTGACTTATATTATATCTATATATAATGTGTATATACTGTATATAGCGTGTGTACTAACTCACTGACTTATATTATATCTATATATAATGTGTATATACTGTATATAGAGTGTACTAACTCACTGACTTATATCATATCTATATATAATGTGTATATACTGTATATAGGGTGTGTACTAACTCACTGACTTATATTATATCTATATATAATGTGTATATACTGTATATAGGGTGTGTACTAACTCACTGACTTATATTATATCTATATATAATGTGTATATACTGTATATAGCGTGTGTACTAACTCACTGACTTATATTATATCTATATATAATGTGTATATACTGTTATAGGGTGTGTACTAACTCACTGACTTATATCTATATATAATGTGTATATACTGTTATAGGGTGTATACTAACTCACTGACTTATATTATATCTATATATAATGTGTATATACTGTATATAGGGTGTGTACTAACTCACTGACTTATATTATATCTATATATAATGTGTATATACTGTATATAGGGTGTGTACTAACTCACTGACTTATACTATATCTATATATAATGTGTATATACTGTATATAGGGTGTGTACTAACTCACTGACATATTATATCTATATATAATGTGTATATACTGTATATAGGGTGTGTACTAACTCACTGACTTATATCTATATATAATGTGTATATACTGTATATAGGGTGTGTACTAACTCACTGACTTATTTTATATCTATATATAGTGTTATAGGGTGTGTACTAACTCACTGACTTATATTATATCTATATATAATGTGTATATACTGTATATAGGGTGTGTACTAACTCACTGACTTATATCATATCTATATATAATGTGTATATACTGTATATAGGGTGTGTACTAACTCACTGACTTATATTATATCTATATATAATGTGTATATACTGTATATAGGGTGTGTACTAACTCACTGACTTATATTATATCTATATATAATGTGTATATACTGTATATAGCGTGTGTACTAACTCACTGACTTATATTATATCTATATATAATGTGTATATACTGTTATAGGGTGTGTACTAACTCACTGACTTATATCTATATATAATGTGTATATACTGTTATAGGGTGTATACTAACTCACTGACTTATATTATATCTATATATAATGTGTATATACTGTATATAGGGTGTGTACTAACTCACTGACTTATATCTATATATAGTGTATATACTGTGTATATACTGTGTATAGGGTGTGTACTAACTCACTGACATTATATCTATATATAATGTGTATATACTGTATATAGCGTGTGTACTAACTCACTGACTTATACTATATCTATATATAATGTGTATATACTGTATATAGGGTGTGTACTAACTCACTGACATATTATATCTATATATAATGTGTATATACTGTTATAGGGTGTGTACTAACTCACTGACTTATATTATATCTATATATAATGTGTATATACTGTATATAGGGTGTGTACTAACTCACTGACTTATATTATATCTATATATAATGTGTATATACTGTATATAGAGTGTACTAACTCACTGACATATCATATCTATATATAATGTGTATATACTGTATATAGGGTGTGTACTAACTCACTGACTTATATTATATCTATATATAATGTGTATATACTGTATATAGGGTGTGTACTAAGTCACTGACTTATATTATATCTATATATAATGTGTATATACTGTATATAGGGTGTGTACTAACTCACTGACTTATATTATATCTATATATAATGTGTATATACTGTATATAGGGTGTGTACTAAGTCACTGACTTATATTATATCTATATATAATGTGTATATACTGTATATAGGGGTGTGTACTAACTCACTGACTTATATTATATCTATATATAATGTGTATATAGAGTGTGTACTAAGTCACTGACTTATATCATATCTATATATAATGTGTATATAGGGTGTGTACTAAGTCACTGACTTATATTATATCTATATATAATGTGTATATATTGTATATAGGGTGTGTACTAACTCACTGACTTATATTATATCTATATATAATGTGTATATACTGTATATAGGGTGTGTACTAACTCACTGACTTATTTTATATCTATATATAATGTGTATATACTGTATATAGGGTGTGTACTAAGTCACTGACTTATATTATATCTATATATAATGTGTATATACTGTATATAGGGTGTGTACTAACTCACTGACTTATATTATATCTATATATAATGTGTATATTACTGTATATAGGGTGTGTACTAACTCACTGACATATCTATATATAATGTGTATAATACTGTATATAGGGTGTGTACTAACTCACTGACATATATCTATATATAATGTGTATATACTGTATATAGGGTGTGTACTAACTCACTGACATATTATATCTATATATAATGTGTATATACTGTATATAGGGTGTGTACTAACTCACTGACATATTATATCTATATATAATGTGTATATACTCTATATAGGGTGTGTAGTAACTCACTGACTTATATTATATCTAATGTGTATATACTGTATATAGGGTGTGTACTAACTCACTGACTTATATTATATCTATATATAATGTGTATATACTGTGTATAGGGTGTGTACTAACTCACTGACTTATATTATATCTATATATAATGTGTATATACTGTATATAGGGTGTGTACTAACTCACTGACTTATATTATATCTATATATAATGTGTATATACTCTATATAGGGTGTGTAGTAACTCACTGACTTATATTATATCTAATGTGTATATACTGTATATAGGGTGTGTACTAACTCACTGACTTATATCATATCTATATATAATGTGTATATACTGTATATAGGGTGTGTACTAACTCACTGACTTATATTATATCTATATATAATGTGTATATACTGTATATAGGGTGTGTACTAACTCACTGACTTATATTATATCTATATATAATGTGTATATAGTGTTATAGGGTGTGTACTAACTCACTGACATATTATATCTATATATAATGTGTATATACTGTATATAGGGTGTGTACTAACTCACTGACTTATATTATATCTATATATAATGTTTATATAGTGTTATAGGGTGTGTACTAACTCACTGACATATTATATCTATATATAATGTGTATATACTGTATATAGGGTGTGTACTAACTCACTGACTTATATTATATCTATATATAATGTGTATATACTGTATATAGGGTGTGTACTAACTCACTGACTTATATTATATCTATATATAATGTGTATATACTGTATATAGGGTGTGTACTAAGTCACTGACTTATATTATATCTATATATAATGTGTATATACTGTATATAGGGTGTGTACTAACTCACTGACTTATATTATATCTATATATAATGTGTATATAGAGTGTGTACTAAGTCACTGACTTATATTATATCTATATATAATGTGTATATAGGGTGTGTACTAAGTCACTGACTTACAATATATATACATTATATATAGATATAATATAAGTCAGTGACTTAGTACACACCCTATATACACATTATATATAGATATAATATAAGTCAGTGACTTAGTACACACTCTATATACACATTATATATAGATATAATATATAATGTGTATATATTGTATATAGGGTGTGTACTAACTCACTGACTTATATTATATCTATATATAATGTGTATATACTGTATATAGGGTGTGTACTAACTCACTGACTTATATTATATCTATATATAATGCGTATATACTGTATATAGGGTGTGTACTAACTCACTGACTTATTTTATATCTATATATAATGTGTATATATTGTATATAGGGTGTGTACTAACTCACTGACATATTATATCTATATATAATGTGTATATACTGTATATAGGGTGTGTACTAACTCACTGACTTATATCATATCTATATATAATGTGTATATACTGTATATAGGGTGTGTACTAACTCACTGACATATTATATCTATATATAATGTGTATATACTGTATATAGGGTGTGTACTAACTCACTGACTTATATTATATCTATATATAATGTGTATATACTGTATATAGGGTGTGTACTAACTCACTGACATATCTATATATAATGTGTATATTACTGTATATAGGGTGTGTACTAACTCACTGACTTATATCTATATATAATGTGTATATACTGTATATAGGGTGTGTACTAACTCACTGACTTATATTATATCTATATATAATGTGTATATACTGTATATAGGGTGTGTACTAACTCACTGACTTATATTATATCTATATATAATGTGTATATACTGTATATAGGGTGTGTACTAACTCACTGACTTATCATATCTATATATAATGTGTATATACTGTATATAGGGTGTGTACTAACTCACTGACTTATATTATATCTATATATAATGTGTATATACTGTTATAGGGTGTGTACTAACTCACTGACTTATATCATATCTATATATAATGTGTATATACTGTATATAGGGTGTGTACTAAGTCACTGACATATTATATCTATATATAATGTGTATATACTGTATATAGGGTGTGTACTAACTCACTGACTTATATTATATCTATATATAATGTGTATATTACTGTATATAGGGTGTGTACTAACTCACTGACTTATACTATATCTATATATAATGTGTATATACTGTATATAGGGTGTGTACTAACTCACTGACTTATATTATATCTATATATAATGTGTATATACTGTATATAGGGTGTGTACTAACTCACTGACTTATATTATATCTATATATAATGTGTATATACTGTATATAGGGTGTGTACTAACTCACTGACTTATATTTATATCTATATATAATGTGTATATACTGTATATAGGGTGTGTACTAACTCACTGACATATATTATATCTATATATAATGTGTATATACTGTATATAGGGTGTGTACTAACTCACTGACTTATATTATATCTATATATAATGTGTATATACTGTATATAGGGTGTGTACTAACTCACTGACTTATATTATATCTATATATAATGTGTATATACTGTATATAGGGTGTGTACTAACTCACTGACATATTATATCTATATATAATGTGTATATACTCTATATAGGGTGTGTAGTAACTCACTGACTTATATTATATCTAATGTGTATATACTGTATATAGGGTGTGTACTAACTCACTGACATATTATATCTATATATAATGTGTATATACTGTATATAGGGTGTGTACTAACTCACTGACATATTATATCTATATATAATGTGTATATACTCTATATAGGGTGTGTAGTAACTCACTGACTTATATTATATATAATGTGTATATTACTGTATATAGGGTGTACTAACTCACTGACATATTATATCTATATATAATGTGTATATACTGTATATAGGGTGTGTACTAACTCACTGACTAATATTATATCTATATATAATGTGTATATACTGTATATAGGGTGTGTACTAACTCACTGACTTATATTATATCTATATATAATGTGTATATACTCTATATAGGGTGTGTAGTAACTCACTGACTTATATTATATCTAATGTGTATATACTGTATATAGGGTGTGTACTAACTCACTGACATATTATATCTATATATAATGTGTATATACTGTATATAGGGTGTGTACTAACTCACTGACTTATATTATATCTATATATAATGTGTATATACTGTATATAGGGTGTGTACTAACTCACTGACTTATATTATATCTATATATAATGTGTATATACTGTATATAGGGTGTGTACTAACTCACTGACTTATATTATATCTATATATAATGTGTATATACTGTATATAGGGTGTGTACTAACTCACTGACTTATATTATATCTATATATAATGTGTATATACTGTATATAGGGTGTGTACTAACTCACTGACTTATATTATATCTATATATAATGTGTATATACTGTATATAGGGTGTGTACTAACTCACTGACTTATATTATATCTATATATAATGTGTATATACTGTGTATAGGGTGTGTACTAACTCACTGACTTATATTATATCTATATATAATGTGTATATACTGTATATAGGGTGTGTACTAACTCACTGACTTATATTATATCTATATATAATGTGTATATACTGTATATAGGGTGTGTACTAACTCACTGACTTATATTATATCTATATATAATGTGTATATACTGTATATAGGGTGTGTACTAACTCACTGACTTATATTATATCTATATATAATGTGTATATACTGTATATAGGGTGTGTACTAACTCACTGACTTATACTATATCTATATATAATGTGTATATACTGTATATAGGGTGTGTACTAACTCACTGACATATTATATCTATATATAATGTGTATATACTGTATATAGGGTATGTACTAACTCACTGACTTATATTATATCTATATATAATGTGTATATACTGTATATAGGGTGTGTACTAACTCACTGACATATTATATCTATATATAATGTGTATATACTCTATATAGGGTGTGTAGTAACTCACTGACTTATATTATATCTAATGTGTATATACTGTATATAGGGTGTGTACTAACTCACTGACTTATATTATATCTATATATAATGTGTATATACTGTATATAGGGTGTGTACTAACTCACTGACTTATATTATATCTATATATAATGTGTATATACTGTATATAGGGTGTGTACTAACTCACTGACATATTATATCTATATATAATGTGTATATACTGTATATAGGGTGTGTACTAACTCACTGACTTATATTATATCTATATATAATGTGTATATACTGTATATAGGGTGTGTACTAACTCACTGACATATTATATCTATATATAATGTGTATATACTGTATATAGGGTGTGTACTAACTCACTGACATATTATATCTATATATAATGTGTATATACTCTATATAGGGTGTGTACTAACTCACTGACATATATCTATATATAATGTGTATATACTCTATATAGGGTGTGTACTAACTCACTGACATATTATATCTATATATAATGTGTATATACTCTATATAGGGTGTGTACTAACTCACTGACTTATATTATATCTATATATAATGTGTATATACTGTATATAGGGTGTGTACTAACTCACTGACATATTATATCTATATATAATGTGTATATACTCTATATAGGGTGTGTACTAACTCACTGACATATATCTATATATAATGTGTATATACTCTATATAGGGTGTGTACTAACTCACTGACATATTATATCTATATATAATGTGTATATACTCTATATAGGGTGTGTAGTAACTCACTGACTTATATTATATCTAATGTGTATATACTGTATATAGGGTGTGTACTAACTCACTGACATATCTATATATAATGTGTATATACTGTATATAGGGTGTGTACTAACTCACTGACTTATATTATATCTATATATAATGTGTATATACTGTATATAGGGTGTGTACTAACTCACTGACTTATATTATATCTATATATAATGTGTATATACTGTATATAGGGTGTGTACTAACTCACTGACTTATATTATATCTATATATAATGTGTATATACTGTATATAGGGTGTGTACTAACTCACTGACATATTATATCTATATATAATGTGTATATACTGTATATAGGGTGTGTACTAACTCACTGACTTACAGTCAGGTGCATAAATATTGGGACAGTGACAGAATTGTCATATTTTGGCCTCTAGTCACCACCACAATGACTTTGAAATGAAACAAACAAGATGGGATTTACCTGCAGACTTTCAGATTTAATTTGAGGGTAATTACATCCAAATCGGGTGAACGGTGTAGGAATTACAACGGTTTCTATATGTGTCTCCCACTTTTTAAGGGGCCAAAAGTAATGGGACTATCAACTCAAAAGCTATTTCATGGACAGGTGTGGGCTATTACCTCGTTATTTCATTATCAATTAAGCAGGTAAAAGGTCTGAAGTTGATTCTAGGTGTGACATTTGCATTTGGAATCAGTTGCTGTCGACTCTCAATATGAGATCCAAAGAGCTGTCACTATCAGTGAAGCAAGCCATCATTAGGCTGAAAAATCAACACAAACCCATCAGAGAGATAGCAAAAACATTAGGTGTGTCCAAATCAACTTTTTGGAACATTCTTAAAAAGAAAGAACGCATCGGAGAGCTCAGCAACACCAAAAGACCCGGAAGACCACGGAAAACAACTGTGGTGGATGACAGAAGAATTGTTTCCCTGGTGAAGAAAAACCCTTTCACAACAGTCGGCCAAATCAAGAACACTCTCCAGGAGGTAGGTGTATATGTGTCAAAGTCAACAATCAAGAGAAGACTTCACAAGAGTGAATATAGAGGGTTCACCACAAGATGTAAACCATTGGTGAGCCACAAAAACAGGAAGACCAGATTAGAGTTTGCCAAACAACATCTAAAAAAGCCATTACAGTTCTGGAACAAAGATCAACTTGTACCAGAGTGATGGGAAGAGAAGAGTATGGAGAAGGAAAGGAACTGCTCATGATCCAAAACCTACCACCTCATCAGTGAAGCATGGTGGTGGTAGTGTCATGGCGTGGGCATGTATGGCTGCCAATGGAACTGGTTCCCTTGTATTATTGATGATGTGACTGCTGACAAAAGCAGCAGAATGAATTCTGAAGTGTTTCGGGCAATATTATATGCTCATATTCAGTCAAATGCTTCAGAACTCATTGGACGGCGCTTCACAGTGCAGATGGACAATGACCCGAAGCATACTGCAAAAGCAACCAAAGAGTTTTTTAAGGCTAAAAAGTGGAATGTTATGCAATGGCCAAGTCAATCCCCTGACCTGAATCGGATTGAGCATGCATTTCACTTGATGAAGACAAAACTGAAGGGAAAATGCCCCAAGAACAAGCAGGAACTGAAGACATTTGCAGTAGAGGCCTGGCAGAGCATCACCAGGGATGACACCCAGCGTCTGGTGATGTCTATGCGTTCCAGACTTCAGGCTGTAATTACCTGCAAAGGATTTGCAACAAAGTATTAAAAAGTGAACGTTAGATTTAGGATTGTTTAGTTTGTCCCATTACTTTTGGCTCCTTAAAAAGTGGGAGGCACATATAGAAAGCGTTGTAATTCCTACACCGTTCACCTGATTTGGATGTAATTACCCTCAAATTAAATCTGAAACTCTGCAGGTAAATCACATCTTGTTTGTTTCATTTCACAGCCATTGTGGTGGTGACTAGAGGCCAAAATATGAGAATTCTGTCACTGTCCCAATATTTATGCACCTGACTGTATTTAATTAGGAATGTGCAGGCTCGGATTAGTTCGGATTTTTCCCGCCAAAAATATGGTCTCTGAAAGGCAAAACGTCATCTTTCATGGACAAACATCATCATTCCTGGACAAAAGTCCATGAAAGATGACGTTTTTCCTCTTTCTGAGACCAGATTTTTGGCCGGAAAAATCCGAACTAATCCGAGCCTGCACATTCCTAGTATATATAGGGTGTGATACTGTATATAGGGGAGTAATATTGTATGTGTATATATACTGCATATAGGGGAGTAATACTGTATATATAATGCAAACAGGGTATAATACTGTATATAGGGGAGTAATACTGTGTATATATAATGCATATAGGGTATGATACTGTATATATAATGCATATAGGGTATGATACTGTATATATAATGCATATAGGATATGATACTGTATATAGGGGAGTAATACTGTGTATATATAATGCATATAGGGTATGATACTGTATATATAATGCATACAGGATATGATACTGTATATAGGGGAGTAATACTGTGTATATATAATGCATATAGGGTCTGATACTGTGTGTGTGTGTGTGTATATATAATGCATATACGTTGTGATACTGCATATAGGGGAGTAATACTGTGTATATATAATGCATACAGGGTATGATACTGTATATAGGGGAGTAATACTGTGTGTGTGTGTATATATAATGCATATAGGATATGATACTGTATATAGGGTAGTAATACTGTGTGTGTGTATATATAATGCATAAAGGGTGTGATACTGTGTGTGTGTGTATATATACTGCATATACGGTGTGATACTGCAAATAGGGGA
This sequence comes from Taudactylus pleione, assembly GCA_031769625.1. Taxonomy (NCBI): domain Eukaryota; kingdom Metazoa; phylum Chordata; class Amphibia; order Anura; family Myobatrachidae; genus Taudactylus; species Taudactylus pleione. The sequence goes on along the minus strand of JAUIMM010001558.1, from coordinate 608,107 downwards.
GTAATACTGTGTATATATAATGCATATAGGATGTGATACTGTATATAGGGGAGTAATACTCTGTATATATAATGCATACAGGGTATGATACTGTATATAGGGGAGTAATACTGTGTATATATAATGCATATAGGGTATGATACTGTATATATAATGCATACAGGATATGATACTGTATATAGGGGAGTAATACTGTGTATATATAATGCATATAGGGTCTGATACTGTGTGTGTGTGTGTGTGTATATATAATGCATATACGGTGTGATACTGCATATAGGGGAGTAATACTGTGTATATATAATGCATACAGGGTATGATACTGTATATAGGGTAGTAATACTGTGTGTGTGTATATATAATGCATATAGGGTGTGATACTGTGTGTCTGTGTATATATACTGCATATACGGTGTGATACTGCAAATAGGGGAGTAATACTGTGTATATATAATGCATATAGGATGTGATACTGTATATAGGGGAGTAATACTCTGTATATATAATGCATACAGGGTATGATACTGTATATAGGGGGGTAATACTGTGTATATATAATGCATATAGGGTGTGATACTGTGTGTGTGTGTGTGTGTGTATATATACTGCATATACGGTGTGATACTGCATATAGGGGAGTAATACTGTGTATATATAATGCATACAGGGTATGATACTGTATATAGGGGGGTAATACTGTGTATATATAATGCATATATTGTGTGATACTGTGTGTGTGTGTGTGTATATACTGCATATAGGGGAGTAATACTGTGTATATATCATGCATACAGGGTGTGATACTGTATATATGGCAGTAATGTGTATATAGGGTGTGATACTGTATATAGGGGAGTAATGTGTGTGTGTGTGTGTATATAGGGTGTGATACTGTATATAGGGGAGTAATGTGTGTGTGTGTATATAGGGTGTGATACTGCATATAGGGGAGTAATACTGTGTATATATAATGCATACAGGGTATGATACTGCATATAGGGGAGTAATACTGTATATATATATATAATGCATATAGGGTGTGATACCGCGTGTATATATAATGCTTATACGGTGTGATACTGACATATAGGGGAGTAATACTGTGTGTATATATAATGCATATAGGGTGTGATACTGTATATAGGGGAGTAATGTTTGTGTATATAGGGTGTGATACTGCATATAGGGGAGTAATACTGTGTATATATAATGCATACAGGGTATGATACTGTATATAGGGGAGTAATACTGTGTATATATAATGCATATAGTGTGTGATACTGTGTGTGTGTGTGTATATACTGCATATAGGGGAGTAATACTGTGTATATATCATGCATACAGGGTGTGATACTGTATATAGGGCAGTAATGTGTATATAGAGTGTGATACTGTATATAGGGGAGTAATGTGTGTGTGTATATAGGGTGTGATACTGTATATAGGGGAGTAATGTGTGTGTGTGTGTATATAGGGTGTGATACTGCATATAGGGGAGTAATACTGTGTATATATAATGCATACAGGGTATGATACTGCATATAGGGGAGTAATACTGTGTATATATAATGCATATAGGGTGTGATACTGTGTGTGTGTGTGTATATATGCTGCATATACGGTGTGATACTGCATATAGGGGAGTAATACTGTGTATATATAATGCATACAGGGTATGATACTGTATATAGGGGGGTAATACTGTGTATATAATGCATATATTGTGTGATACTGTGTGTGTGTGTATATACTGCATATAGGGGAGTAATACTGTGTATATATCATGCATACAGGGTGTGATACTGTATATAGGGCAGTAATGTGTATATAGGGTGTGATACTGTATATAGGGGAGTAATGTGTGTGTGTGTGTATATAGGGTGTGATACTGCATATAGGGGAGTAATACTGTGTATATATAATGCATATAGGGTGTGATACCGCGTGTATATATATAATGCTTATACGGTGTGATACTGACGTATAGGGGAGTAATACTGTATATATATATATAATGCATATAGGGTGTGATACCGCGTGTATATATAATGCTTATACGGTGTGATACTGACGTATAGGGGAGTAATACTGTATATATATATATATATAATGCATATAGGGTGTGATACTGACATATAGGGGAGTAATACTCTGTATATATAATGCATATAGGATATGATACTGCATATAGGGGAGTAATACTGTGTATATATAATGCATATAGGGTGTGATACTGTATATAGGGGAGTAATGTTTGTGTATATAGGGTGTGATACTGCATATAGGGGAGTAATACTGTGTATATATAATGCATACAGGGTATGATACTGTATATAGGGGAGTAATACTGTGTATATATAATGCATATAGTGTGTGATACTGTGTGTGTGTATATACTGCATATAGGGGAGTAATACTGTGTATATATCATGCATACAGGGTGTGATACTGTATATAGGGCAGTAATGTGTATATAGGGTGTGATACTGTATATAGGGGAGTAATGTGTGTGTGTGTGTATATAGGGGAGTAATGTGTGTGTGTGTATATAGGGTGTGATACTGCATATAGGGGAGTAATACTGTGTATATATAATGCATACAGGGTATGATACTGCATATAGGGGAGTAATACTGTGTATATGTAATGCATATAGGGTGTGATACCGCGTGTATATATAATGCTTATACGGTGTGATACTGACGTATAGGGGAGTAATACTGTATATATATATAATGCTTATAGGGGAGTAATACTGTGTATATATAATGCATATAGGGTGTGATACTGTATATAGGGGAGTAATGTGTGTGTGTATAGGGTGTGATACTGCATATAGGGGAGTAATACTTGTATCTATAATGCATACAGGGTATGATACTGTATATAGGGGAGTAATACTGTGTATATATAATGCATACAGGGTATGATACTGTATATATAATGCATATAGGATGTGATACTGTATATAGGGGAGTAATACTGTGTATATATAATGCATACAGGGTATGATACTGTATATAGGGGAGTAATACTGTGTATATATAATGCATATAGTGTGTGATACTGTGTGTGTATATATACTGCATATACGGTGTGATACTGACCTATAGGGGAGTAATACTGTGTATACATAATGCATATAGGGTCTGATACTGGATATAGGGGAGTAATACTGTGTATATATCATGCATACAGGGTGTGATACTGTATATAGGGGAGTAATGTGTGTGTATATAGGGTGTGATACTGCACATAGGGGAGTAATACTGTATATATAATGAATATAGGGTGTGATACTGTGTATACTGTATATAAGGTGTGATAATGTATATAGGGTGTGATACTGCATATAGGGGAGTAATACTGTGTATATATATATATATATATATATATATATATAATGCATACAGGGTGTGATACTGTATATAGGGGAGTAATGTCTGTGTGTATAGGGTGTGATACTGCATATAGGGGAGTAATACTGTGTATATATAATGAATATAGGGTGTGATACTGTGTATACTGTATATAAGGTTTGATACTGTATATAGGGGAGTGATAATGTATATAGGGTGTGATACTGCATATAGTGTGTGCATGGAAGTGATACTGTATATAGGGTGTGATATTGTATATAGTGTGCATGAGGTGTGATACTGTATATACTATAGGGGAGTAATACTAACTATATACCATTCCAAACGGCGGCACTCCGGAGAAAATATCAGACTCACATGGCTTTGTTTAGCGACGTTTCAGCGCCTTTAATTGGCGCTTTTCTGAATCTTATAATCGTTGAATGGTATCAGTCAGTGCATGATGGTAATGCTGTGTAAGGCACCTGGGACTGTTACTGTTCTCACTGCTGAGTGTCGGATTGTTCATTCTTTTATATATTATATATATATATAATATACGGAGTATACGGCTGCACTCAGCAGACTTGTCAGTCATAGGGAAAAATCCTTTGATCCAACGTTTCTGGGACTGACCCCCGTCTTCAGGGAAACATGTAACCGTGTGTGTATGTATGTATGTATGTGTATGTGTGTGTGTGTATATATATATATCTGTGTTCACTCTAGCTCCAGCGGCAGGCAGGGCGCTGGAGCCAGAGAGGGCACCTTAGTGCGCGCGCCTGAGAAGGGGGTTTTGGCCATTGAAAAGGCGGCGTGTCTATAAGACGCGTCCCCTTTTCGTCACTCTTGGGGGCGTGCCCGGCACTTACGAACATGCCGGGAAGCCCCCAAGCGCAGTAGACACAGAGAATAGATGCCGGGCGCATGCGCCCGGCGTCTATTCTCCGGCGGTGACCGGTTCACTGCACATTTCTCCACCCGCTGGACACTGCGACCCGCAGGCTGTGAGGGCAGGGTGCTTTTTGCCCCGCAGGCTGTGAGGGCAGGGTGCCGCGCCCCGCTAAAACAGCCTAGCGGGAATGCTATGTATATATAAAAATTTGTATTTATAATAGATGGCTCTCAAAAGGGACTTTAAAATAAAACTCATATTGTGGATAAAATACAGGTTGGTCCAGGACATTCCGTCATAATTAATAAGAGGTTCAGGAGCTAAGTTCCTACTTCTTCCTGCTGAAAATAGCCCCTGGTTCAACCTGTATATCTGTGTGCTACTGCGTTCGGCTGTGTCTGCATGCAAAACACTACGTTACCGTGTCAGCGGCTGTGACTGCAAAGGGGGCATGACCACGAGAGGAGGGGGCATGACCACGAGAGGAGGGGGCATGACCACGAGAGGAGGGGGCATGACTTGCTGGGTATTGTACCCAGAGACACACAGGAGCCTCCCTAGCCCGCATTACAAAGAAAAGGCTTGTTCAGTCCCCACCAACCCCCCACTACCAGGCTAGGATAATTACCATATCAGTCCCTAGGTGAGGATGTCTACAGAGCAGTGTGTCTCCAAATGACATTTTTTTGTATAATCATATATAATTTTATTGGGGTATCAATACAAGAGAAACAGAAAAAAAAAAACAGTGCAGTCCCCAAGGGGGATTAAGGAACAAAATAAACAGTAAATATTCATCATACAAATAGATAGGTAACAAGTATAATGATATTCTGATATTGAAAATGAACTTTTCCTTTTTTCCCTCTTTTTTCTTTGTAATTCCTTAAGAAAGTAGCACAGAACAAAGAAACAAAATATCAAGAGAAAAAAAAATATATAAAGAGAGAAAAATAAAATATAATAATAATAATAATAATAATTGAGTAGGAAAGTAAATAAATAAATACAAATTAAAAATTTGGAAATTATATAGAGAAAATAAAAAATAAAAAAAAAATTATATACATAAAAATCAGGGAGTGAAGAGGAAGAGAGCGAGCTGGGGGGATAGAATAAAGAATTTGAGAGGGAGAGAAGAGAGAGAGAAAAGAGCAGAGGGCAAATAATTATGAGAGACCAGGAGAGGTCACACCCTGGAAGCCATACCAGGGAGACCAGATTGCGTTAAACTTGTCCACCGTGTTGTGTTGAAGGCTTGTGATATATTCCATTTTGGCCACAAACCATACGCGGTTGAGAAACTGTTGACGAGTAGGAGGGAGTGGTTGTTTCCAAGAGCTAGCAATCTGATACTTGGCGGCACAGGAGATGTGTAGGGCCAACTTATTCTCATGGTTGGAAAGTTGACAGATCGGGGCACACAGGAGCAACAAAGCAGCAGTAAGAGGGGAGGCATAGGGAATCATTGACAGTATAGTAGATTGGACCATGGACCAGTAAGGGACAATATATGGACAGGACCACCAAATATGGTAGAAAGAGCCGACTTGTCCACATTGTCTCCAACAAAGGTTAGAAGAATTAGGGTATATTTGGTGAAGACGCTCCGGGACAAGATACCATCAAGTGTACTCAAGTGTACACCTTTATAAGAGTTTTCCTTAATGGAGACACTAATTGAGCATTTCGATATATTAAGGCGTATAGCCTCCCAAGTGTCTTCTCCCAGAGAGGTACCCAAGTCTATCTCCCAACAACACTCATGGGTCTCTAGGGGCGGGCTATCCTGATCTAGTGTAGAATGATAGATCTGAGAAATTAAGCCCTTTTCCACGGGTCTATAAATACAAAGGCGTTCCATAGCTGTGGGGTTTCGTAAAGCGTCAAGAGAAGAGAGGGACGAATGGACAAAGTGGCGAATCTGGAGATACTGGTAGAAACAGGACTGCGGTAAAGAATGTATCTCCCGTAACTCAGTAAAAGAATGGGGGGCAAAATTGCCCAGGATGTGATGAAAGCGGGTGATGCCAACTGCAGACCATGTAGAGATCATATGGGGCGAGTGGCCAGGGAGAAAAGAAGGGTGAAACCAGAGAGGTGTCTGAGGCGAGGGGTGAGTAGTCAGAGAGAACTTAGTATCGAGAGAGTCCCATACAGATAAAGTAAGAGAAACTGATGGGACCAAAGAGATAGAGAGAGGTCTGAGTTTTCTGGGGAGCCACGGTAGGTTTGGTGAGTGCTGATTCAAAATCAACCCATCGTTTGGTTCCCTTTGGAGAGTGCCAGGAGACTAATTGACTAAGTCTAGAGGCTTGGTAGTATTTGGATAACAAGGGGAGACCTAGGCCGCCAGCTGAAGTGGTCTTAAAAAGGACTGCTCTACGTATACGAGGTCTTCTGTAATTCCAGATAAATTTACCATAACTTGCCTGTAAAGAAGATAGAACGCGGGGCGGTACTGCCACAGGAAGGGTTTGGAAAAGGTAGAGGAGTTTGGGAAGGACATTCATTTTAATCACGGCTATACGGCCTGTCCAAGAGATAAATAGAGAGCGCCAATGAAAAAGGTCTTGTTCTATGGCTCTAAACAGAGGGAGATAGTTTGCCTTGTAGAGACCGTGATAAGATTTTGTCAGGTTGACACCTAGGTATTTAATAGATTCCAAACGCCAGTTAAAATTGAATTAAGACGGAGGAGCTCTAGAGACGACCTCGGAATATGGAGGGGGTAAAGCTTCTGATTTGTCGTTGTTGATTTTATAACCGGAAAATTGTCCATAAAGGGAGATTTCTTGGAACAGATTTGGGAGGGAAATCAAGGGGTTGGTGAGAGTAAGGAGGACATCGTCGGCAAATAGAGAGATTTTATACGAGGAGTCACCTACTTGAATGCCAGAAATGTCTGGATTCCCTCGGATCTTACAGGCCAGGGGTTCAATAATTAGAGCGAAAATCAGCGGGGATAGAGGACAGCCCTGCCTAGTGCCATTTGAGATGGGGAAGGAGTCAGAAAGAAGACCCCCTGCAAAAACCGAAGTAGATGGGTTATGATAAAGGGCCCTAATGGCCTGGAGAAATCTACCATGAAAACCGAAGCCAAGAAGAGTATTAATCATAAAGGGCCAAGAGACCCTATCAAAGGCCTTTTCGGCATCAAGAGCAAGAAGGAGAGAGGGAAGTTTAATAGAGTTTACATGATGTATAAGATCCACTGTACGCCTAGTGTTATCAAGGGCTTGTCGGGAGGGGACGAAACCTACCTGGTCCGTATGAATAAGAGAAGAGAGGATGGGGTTTAGTCTATTTGCCAAAATTTTTGCTAAAAGTTTGAGATCCGTATTTAGAAGGGAAATTGGTCGATAGTTAGTTACCAAATGGGGATCCTTACCCGGTTTCGGGATAACTGTTATTTTAGCCCTGGTGGTATCAGTGGGAAAAAAGTTACCTTCAAAAATTTGATTAAAAGAATTTGTGAGATGGGGGATTAGAGAGCTCTGGAATGTTTTATAGTAAGAAAAGGGGAGACCGTCCGGACCAGGTGCCTTCGGAGGTTTCTGATGTTTAAGTGCACAGGTAACCTCTTCCTCAGTTATGGGGAGGTTAAGTGATTCAGAGGTGGAAGCATCGATGTGGGGTAGATCACAAGAAGTCAAATAGTCAGTAATGGAGATGAGGAGGGGGGGTGGGGACGGATCGTGATCTGTAAGGTTATAAAGATAAGAATAATAGTCTTTAAAGATAGAATTGATTTTGGAGGGACTGTATTGAAGAGATCCAGAATGGTCCTTAAGCGCAGGAATCGCCATAGCAACCTTGCGAGCCTTTAAACGATTGGCAAGAAGAGTGTCCGCCTTATTGCTCTTTTCATAGAATCGCTGATTCAGCCATCTAAGAGATTTTTCAGTCTTTTCAGAGAGAATCGAGTTAAGGGCAGATTTTGCAGTAGTGAGTTGTTTATAGAGAGCGTCAGTGGGCGTGCGCTTATGGAGAGACTCCAAGTGGTGAACCTGATCTGTGAGAGATCGAAGAAGGAGCTTGTGTTCTTTATTTCTGTGAGAAGCAAAGCTGATGATGTGCCCACGAATGACGGATTTGTGAGCCTCCCACTCCATGGGAGAACATCCGGAGCCGGAAATATTAAGAGCAAAGTAATCCTTTAAGACACCTATAATTTTTGTTTGGAAGTGAGGGATTTTAAGAAGGGTCTCATTTAACCGCCACGTGGGCCTGATAACCGGGTTATCTAAGAAATCGAGGGAGGAAGTAACGATAGAGTGATCAGACCAGGAATTAGGAATGATACTCGCATCTGTAAGGTGTTTGGAAATGGGGAGACTACATAAAATAAAATCGATTCTGGAATAAGTACGATGGTGGTTGGAATAGAATGTGTAATCCTTAGAAGAGCGATTGAGGGAGCGCCACGTGTCAAATAGACCAGCCGTTTTCATATGTTTATTTAGAGTTTTAGATATAGGACAAGTGGAAGGGCAGGTCCTAGAAAAAGACTTATCCAGGGTCGGATCCAGAACAGAGTTAAAGTCGCCACCAAGAAGCAAGTGACCAATACGACGTTTGTACAGTATTTTAAAAAAGGAAGCGACATTGGCCTACATTAGGGGCATATACTGTGGCGATAGTCACCTCTGTGTGTCCGAGCCTGCCAGTGAGAATAATGTATCGACCATCCGCATCGGTATATACAGATTCTTGGGAAAAAGGTAAGTTATTTTTAATGAGAATGGCCACACCATTATGTTTAGACGTACTGGAGGAATACAACACGGTGGAGAAGTATCTGGAGGTAAGAGAAGGGGGATTTGGTGAGCGGAAGTGGGTTTCCTGCAAAAGGACTATGTCGGCTTTTATTGATCGAATAGTGCGAAACAGGTGGGAACGCTTCTGAGGAGTATTGAGGCCGCGGACATTCATGGATGCTATAGTGAGAGGCATATCGGGTCAGTTTTGGGTAGGCTAGGAAGGAGCAGTGGAATGGAAATAAGGGTCCCAGCTCGCAAGGGAAAATGTAGAGAACAAATAGAGTGAGGGAGAAAATAAGAAGGGGGGAGAAAGAAAAAGGAGAGAAGAAGGAAGGAAAAAAAACAAACACAAAAAACAAAAACCACAACAGGAACTGAGTACGAAAACCCTATCTACAAAGAAGGAGGAGAATGTACTCAAAAGGTTGGACTTAGAAATCCAGAGAGGAGCAGGCTAAAAAAGCCAGAGAACCCTCTAATAAAGTAGAACACAACAAAAATAACAAATAATGTTGACAGTGTCGCAATTCGAGAAAGATATAAATCTCCTAAAAAAGAGGAGAAGAAAAGAACAGAGAAGGATTTGTATGGGATCAGAAGCATTCCCCCGGGTGCAGAAAGGGGCGAGAAGGGGAAAGAAGTAACAGATTGAAATTACCAATCACAAAAAGAGCAAAACTTAGAGAGACATACAAAAAATGAATACAAGAGAAAAAGAAAAAAAAAAAAAAAGGGGGGAGGAAATATATATAGGGTGAAGTTATAGATTACAATTGTAGTAAGGAGAGCAAGGCAGAAAAATGCTACAATATCTCCATGCTCTAAACATCATAAAAAATAAGACCTAATAATAATAAACAACTAGCAGCATAACAGATCTGTATTAGCTAGTATCTAAACTGAAAAAACAGCTAAAGATCATATACATATATGGGAAATGGATACATAACATAACACAGAGTTGTCCCAATAATAGCAACAAATGGTAACCATAAAGATTATTCATTTTTTTTTTCTCTCTTTGTAATTATAGTAAAGTAAATGAAAATATACAGTAAATAGCATAATGGATCAATATTAGCTAGTAGCTAAATAAAGAGAACAGCTAAAGATATATGTCAAAAAATAGATACAGAACATAATACCGAGTTTTTCAGACAATAACCATATCTAGGAAGTAAATAAACAGTCTACATCTCAACTATATTACTTAGAAGAGAGACGAGCAAGAAAGGGGAGAGGTAAGGGGTGGGGTAAATACAGAGCGGAAACCAGTAATCAAATCATGGTTGTAAGTTAGTAAAAAAAGCAAGACTTAAGTGTGAAGAATAATATAGCAGAAACAAGGGACAATTGTTGATGGGTAAGGCACTCACGAAACGTCGGGGTTCCCTTCAGGGGAGGGGCCCGATTCCTCTAGGTAGTGAAGCAAGTCCTTACATTCACGAAGATCTCGAATGATTCTTAAAGGGGAACCCAACGATATCTGATTCTTCTATCACGAAGAGCCTTGGTTAAGTCCCGAAAGTCTCTTCTCTTGGCAATCGTCAGTGGTGAAAGATCCTGGTAGAATTGAAGCTTGGCTGATTCGAATAGGATGTGTGGTTTACCCTTTGTAGGGTTGTGAGCGAGTTCTTTGTCCTTATAACTAAGGAACCTCATAATGACGTCACGAGGAGGGTCGTTGTCCCTGGGTTTCGGCTGAAGAGCTCGGTGGGCCCTTTCAAGTGGTAGTGAGCGTGAGCCAAGGTCAGGGAGTAGGAAAGCGAAAAGTCTATACAGATATGATTCCAGAACATCAGGAGAAACTGATTCCGGGATGTTACGAATGTTGATATTATTCCTACGTTCCCGGTTTTCCAAATCTTCGTTTTTAGAGCGAAGGTCAGAAAGTTCACTGACGACATGATCCAGGTCTCTGCTAGTTTCATTTAAGGCTTTCTGAAAGCCGTCCTGGCGAGACTCAAGTTTAGTGGTTCTTGCAGCCAGAGTTGAAACTTCAGCTTTAATAGAGGCAACTGCATTGTCGAGTTTGGTTTCAAGAGAGTCCTTAAACTCCGTAATGAGGGAGCGAAGAGCTAGAATGTCTTCTTTAGTGGATGGGGTGGGTGAGTGAGAACCATCCTTATCCATGGCAATGAAAGGGGGGGAAGGGGGACCCCTTTGTTGAGATGATTTCGTACCTCTCGTGAAGTGTTGCGAAATATCACTTCCCCCTTGTTTAGGAGTCTTGGTAGTAGATTTCTGCATGTGTGGGCCACCAGTGTCAGGGTTGCCGAGAGAAGAAAAAAAAAAAAAAGACCCAGAGCCAGTAAGTATGTATGTATGTGTATATATATATATATATGTGTGTGTGTGTGTGTGTGTGTGTGTGTGTGTATATATATATATATATATATATATATATATATGTGTGTGTGTGTGTGTGTGTGTGTGTGTATATATTTATATATATATATATATATATAAAACAGAGAAAAAATAAAATATATAGGGGATTAAAGCACCCAGGGGATGGGGGACATGCCCACTTAATGTGTCATTTTATTCAATTAGTCAGGATTGAGGACCTGACAACTGAGAAATATAGAACCGTGAATAAGTTATATAGCCCTATTCAAGTGCAGCCTGTTAGTGGGTAGTAGGAGCTTAGTAGAGAAATACAATGGGTGAAGATATTACAGTGAGAAACCACAAGATGGAGCCTGAGTCTCCAGAGTGGAATCTTATATTCTCATAAAGCTATTACTCCTATAGGCATAAAAAGAGCCATATACACAACCATAGATATAGATAATAAAAATGCCCCCCGACTGCAATATTCAGGGCTAGTAGTATCACCATATAGTAAAAGTGCGTGGCCAGGTGAAGTAGGATGGGCTGCAATATGGAGAGAACACCCAGGGGCTAGGGGTGATCCAGCAGGCTAATAACCACTACCTGCACGCAGGGCAGAGAGGACATAAGCTTCTGATAGTGCCTTGGGGGTGAGCTGCACTGAGGACAACAGACACAGGCCAGCCTACCATCAATGAGCCCCAGGAGCAGGCCCCGACAGGCACACCAGGATTTAGCACAGCTGGGAGGACCAAGATGGCTGACAGTCCCCAGCTCCGGAGGTCAGCTCCGGCAGTGAGAGAGGGTCCAGATCCCGAGACAGGAGGCAAGGTACCTGGGGGGGGAGATCGCAAGTCTCCAATCAGGGCAGCCACAAAGAGGAGGGTGGTGAGTTAGTGCTGCGCGCTTCAGCGCCGTCACCTCCGCGATCATCAGGGAGGCTTCCAAACTCGAGGTCCTGGCTTGTGGAAGGGTGGAGGGCCGCAACCCGCGAGTAAGATAGGAGATCCTCCCCCGGCTCCGCGATCGCCACCACCCGATGCACGCCCGATGTAGGATACCGGGGAGACGCTCCTAGAGCCAGATGGCAGTAGTGGATGTACTTTAGGGCGATAAAGAGAAGGTGAGCGCCGGGAGCCCCTGTGTTAAGCGTCTTCTCGAAATGGCTGCCAGGCCACGCCCCCCAAATGACATTTATATAAGTATATTAGCCTGTACATTCAAACAGGTTTCCCCAATTTTAAAACTGCGCACAGCACTATAAATGATAAAATGCAATATCAGCCATAAATCTACACTACATTGTCCCTTTACAGATGGTGCCGTGCAATGAAGGTTAACCCCTTCAGTCCCAGGGGGGCGATTTTAGCCACGTGTAGTCGGGCTCCGGCCACAGTTATCGTATATAGGGTAGTAATACTGTATGTTTAATCATATAGGTTGTGATACTGTATATAGGGTGTGTTACTCTATATAGTGTAGTATTACTGTATGTTTAAAGCATATTTGGTGTGATACTGTACATAGGGTGTGTATGGGATGTAATACTGTGTATAGGGGAGTACTCATGTATATATGGTATGTAAGGAGTGTGCTACTGTATATAGGGGTCTAATAGTGTATATTTAATGCAAATAGGGTGTGATACTGTACATAGAGTATGTAAGGGGTGTGATATTGTATGTAACGGGTGTATGCATATAGGGTGTGATACTGTACATAGAGTATGTAAGGGGTGTGATATTGTATGTAACGTGTGTATGCATATAGGGTGTGATACTGTACATAGAGTTTGTAAGGGGTGTGATATTGTATGTAACTTGTGTATGCATCTAGGTTGCGATACTGTGTACGGGGTCTTATACTGTATATAGGGTGCAATACTGTATATTGGAAAGTTGTTTGTGTGTTTATGAAAAAAAAAAAAAATTATATGTGTGTGTGTGTGTATATATACAATCCTCCGGCACTCCTTCACGCTGTGTCTCTGGACAGGCAGTCCTTCCTTGCTCCGGTGTGAGGACAGCACCCCCAATACACAATGTACCAAAAACATAGGCGGCACTCGGAGACTGGTGAAACACGTAACACCCTCGGCTGAGGGACTTTAATCAGTCAACGTTTCGGGGTCTTCAGCCCCTTCCTCAGGACAACAGTGTGTGTGTATATGTATGTGTGTGTGTATATATATATATATATATATATTATAACAATGACATGTAGGGTGTGTGTGTGTGTGTGTGTATATATAGGGTCTGCGGGGTGTAATTACTTTATAATGCACACCTCTGCCCCTCCTCCATCTGTATCCTCATCCCTACGCTATCCACATCTCTGCCCCTCCTCTATCTGTATCCTCATCCCTACGCTATCCACATCTCTGCCCCTCCTCCATCTGTATCCTCATCCCTACGCTCATCCACATCTCTGCCCCTCCTCCATCTGTATCCTCATCCCTACGATCATCCACATCTCTGCCCCTCCTCCATCTGTACCCTCTTCCCTACGCTCATCCTCATCTCTGCCCCTCCTCCATCTGTACCCTCATCCCTACGCTCATCCACATCTCTGCCCCTCCTCCATCTGTATCCTCATCCCTACGCTCATCCACATCTCTGCCCCTCCTCCATCTGTATCCTCATCCCTACGCTCATCCACATCTCTGCCCCTCCTCCATCTGTGTCCTCATCCCTACTCTCATCCACATCTCTGTCCCTCCTCCATCTGTATCCTCATCCCTACGCTCATCCACATCTCTGCCCCTCCTCCATCTGTACCCTCATCCCTACGCTCATTCACATCTCTGCCCCTCCTCCATCTGTACCCTCATCCCTACGCTCATCCACATCTCTGCCCCTCCTCCATCTGTATCCTCATCCCTACGCTCAGCCACATCTGTCCCTCCTCCCTCTGTATCATCCCTATGCTCATCAACATCTTTGCCCCTCCTCCATCTGTACCCTCATCCCTACGCTCATCCACATCTCTGCCCCTCCTCCATCTGTACCCTCATCCCTACGCTCATCCACATCTCTGCCCCTCCTCCATCTGTATCCTCATCCCTACGCTCATCCACATCTCTGCCCCTCCTCCATCTGTATCCTCATCCCTACGCTCATCCACTCTGTCCCTCCTCCATCTGTATTCTCATCCCTACGCTCATCCACATCTCTGCCCCTCCTCCATCTGTATCCTCATCCCTATGCTCATCCACATCTCTGCCCCTCCTCCATCTGTACCCCTCATCCCTATGCTCATCCACATCTCTGCCCCTCCTCCATCTGTACCCTCATCCCTACGCTCATCCACATCTCTGCCCCTCCTCCATCTGTATCCTCATCCCTATGCTCATGCACATCTCTGCCCCTCCATCTGTATCCTCATCTATACGCTCATCCACATCTCTGCCCCTCCTCCATCTGTACCCTCATCCCTACGCTCATCCACATCTCTGCCCCTGCTCCATCTGAATCCTCATCCCTACGCTCATCCACATCTCTGCCCCTCCTCCATCTGTATCCTCATCCCTACGCTCATCCACATCTCTGCCCCTCCTCCATCTGTATCCTCATCCCTACGCTCATCCACATCTATGCCCCTCCTCCATCTGTATCCTCATCCCTACGCTCATCCACATCTCTGCCCCTCCTCCATCTGTAACCTCATCCCTACGCTCATCCACATCTCTGCCCCTCCTCCATCTGTAACCTCATCCCTACGCTCATCCACATCTCTGCCCCTCCTCCATCTGTATCCTCATCCCTACGCTCTTCCACCATCTGTATCCTCATTCCTACGCTCATCCACATCTCTGCCCCTCCTCCATCTGTATCCTCATCCCTACGCTCATCCACATCTCTGCCCCTCCTCCATCTGTATCCTCATCCCTACGCTCATCCACATCTCTGCCCCTCCTCCATCTGTATCCTCATCCCTACGCTCATACACATCTCTGCCCCTCCTCCATCTGTATCCTCAACCCTACGCTCATCCACATCTCTGCCCCTCATCCCTACGCTCATCCACATCTCTGCCCCTCATCCCTACGCTCATCCACATCACTGCCCCTCATCCCTACGCTCATCCACATCACTGCCCCTCCTCCATCTGTATCCTCATCCCTACGCCCATCCACATCTCTGCCCCTCCTCCATCTGTATCCTCATCCCTACGCTCATCCACATCTCTACCCCTCCTCCATCTGTATCCTCATCCCTACGCTCTTCCACATCTCTACCCCTCCTCCATCTGTATTTCTTTTTTTTTCTTTTTCAAAAACATAACACACTTTTACCTAGTCTAATCCACATTTTTATACACATCGTGTGTCATGTTCACCTTTATATGAGCAGGGTACTCTTGTAATCTCTGCATATATTGTGTTATGAATAATCCGTGTTTATAATCTGCGCAGAAGCTGAGCACAAGTCATCATGGATGACATCTTCACACAGTGCCGGGAGGGTAACGCAGTAGCTGTTCGATTGTGGCTGGATAATACAGAGAATGACTTGAACCAGGGGTAAATGATTATTTGTGCCTATGTTCCAGTGGGTACACCTCATCTATCAGCCCTGTCTTCCAATGTTCTAGTGATGACCATGCTTCCACCACCCTCTATATTCCTGTCCTTCTATGTTCTATCGATGACCAAGCCTCCACCCCCTCTATAACAATGTCCTCCTATGTTTTAGTGATGACCATGCCTTCACCCCCTCTATAACCCTGTCCTATGTATTAGCGATGACCATGACTCCACCTCCTCTATAATCCTGTCCTATGTACTAGTGATAGCCATGCTTTTACCCCCTCTATAACCCTGTCCTATGTATTAGCGATGACCATTGCCTCCACCACCTCTATAACCATGTCCTATGTATTAGTGATGACCATGCCTCCACCCCCCAAAAAACCCTGTCCTTTGAATTAGCAATGAAATGCCTCCACCTTCTCTATAACCCTGTCCTCCTATGTTCTAGTGATGACCATGCCTCCATCCCCTCTATAACCCTGTCCTCCTATGTTCTAGTGATGACCATGCCTCCACACCCTCTATAATCCTGTCCTCCTATGTATTATTGATGACCATGTCTCCACCCCCTGTATAACCCTGTCCTCCTATGTTCTAGCGATGACCATGGCTCCAACCTGTCTATAACCCTGTCCTCCTATGTTCTAGTGATGACCATGCCTCCACCCCTTCTATAACCCTGTCCTCCTATGTTCTAGTGATGACCAAGCCTCCACCCCTTCTATAACCCTGTCCTCCTATGTTCTAGTGATGACCATGCCTCCAGCCCCTCTATAACTTCATCCTTCAGTGTTCTAGTGATGACCATGCCTTCACCTCCTGTATAACCCTGTCCTATGTATTAGCGATGACCATGCCTCCACCCCCTCTATAAACCTGCTGTGATCGGATGTCCTCAGCTCGCCACCACATCACTGATTAGTTTTGATCCCCACTGAATCTTGGGGTATCAGGGCTTCCCTATTACTGTCAGCAGCCACCTTTTACTGACCCCACCCACTGCACTGTGGTCGTGGAACTTTGCTGTTACCACCAGGTCCTAACACCGACCCTGGAACCGCTTGCTGCTGTGTATGCGTCTATGAGCTTTGGTGCACACCTCCTGATTGCTGTAGACTGATAGCAATGACCATGCTTCCACCCCTTCTATAACCCTGTCCTCCTATGTTCTAGCTATGACCATGCCTCCACCCCCTCTATAACCCTGTCCTCCTTGGTTCTAGCGATGACCATGCCTCCACCCCCTCTATAACCCTGTCCTCCTATGTTCTAGCGATGACCATGCCTCCACCCCCTCTATAACCCTGTCTCAATGTGTTCTAGCGATGACCATGCCTCCACCCCTTCTATAAGTTTCTCTCCATGTGTTCTAGTGATGACCATGCCTCCACCCCCTCTATAACCCTGTCTCCATGTGTTCTAGCGATGACCATGCCTCCACCCCTTCTATAAGTTTGTCTCCATGTGTTCTGGCGATGACCATGTCTCCATCCCCTCTATAACTCTCTCCATGTGTTCTAGCGATGACTATGCCTCCATCCCCTCTATAACCCTGTCTCCATGTGTTCTAGCGATGACCATGCCTCCATCCCCTCTATAACTCTGTCTTCATGTGTTCTAGCGATGACCATGGGTTCAGTCCCCTGCATTGGGCGTGTCGTGAAGGCCGCAGTAACATTGTTGACATGTTAATAATGAGAGGAGCACGGATCAATGTTATGAACAGGGGGGATGACACTCCTCTTCACCTCGCTTCCAGTCATGGTCACCGGGACATCGTTCAGAAGGTAAGTCATGTGACCCTGGAATAAACACCCATGGTGACTGTGACCGGATGGCTTCTTTTGCTACCCGATCACAGATTAGTTTTTCATCCCCACTAGATCTTGGGGTATTAGGGATTACCTCTTACCATACGTAACCTCCTGTCTCTGACTCCACCGCTGCGCAGTGGGCGGATATGTTGCTGCCACCACCAGGTCCTACCACTGGCCCTGGAACCGCTTCTTGCGTACACCCAGGCTCCTACCATCGGCACTTTGAACCGCTTGCTGCTGTGGATGCGTAGACACCTCCTGATTGGTGTTGGTTGATTCCCCCTGATCCCTCACAGTGGGCCAGGCTCTGCAGGGTAGCTGGCAGAGGGCTTGGAGACACCTGGGCTCAATCCAGAACAGCCGGAAAACAGAAAATCATTTGGTGCAATTCTGTTGTCGCAGGATTCAGATGCAGACGTTAAGGCAAAGATGTTTATTGCTCAAATAGTCTTCATAAAGACTCTCCCCCTTGGGGTTATCACCTCATACACATGTTACAGCCGTTCATTCCTTCTTGATGTTCAAAAAGATACACACAAACCAGGCATGCAGGCCTTCTTCATATCCCATACTAACCCACAGGGGGTAAATCCACCCTGTGTCCTTTTAATCAATCATGCTATCTCACAAAATATAAATAAGCGCATCTTACATTTCACAGGAGCTAACTAAATTTCCTTGTTCCCAGCCAAACTAGTTGGCTTTCTTAAAACACAATCTCATTTAGCATACAGTATAACTGTCTCTGAAAATGTAACTCACAATTCACAGGAGCTGGTAAATTACATTCATCCTTTTAAAAACGAGGATTATTCTATGCATAAAACCAGTTTGGGCTTTCCCAGTCTTAACACCTCCAGTTCTTAGGGGCATGTTACACAGAGACGCACAAGAGACCCCTGGGGGTAAATTTTGCTAAGAATCGAGATGGTCCAGATTTGTAAAGAGACTAATCTCGCTGTACCTCACCTGAACTCGGGTGATTTATTCACTTTATAATTTGCAAATTTACCAACAGGCAATTTGAGGCAAATCGAGTTGGGCGATGGTGAAGCAGAACGAGATATCTCTACCGAGTATCTTGTTTTGCAGGAGATTACTCACCCGAGATTGCAGAGTTTTCTCTCTGCCTAACTCTCCCGAGCAAGCAGCCTGCACATATCAGTGAGATACATCTGTGAGATATATGTGTAAGCTGCTTGTGTCTTTTACCTGTAACAAAAAAAAAAACGGGACAGCACAGGGAGCAGTGACCAATCCCGGTTACCAGGAGAACAGATCAGAGACCGGTACACAGAGATGCTGGTGCAGGGACAGCACAGGGAGCAGAGACCATTCCCGGTTACCAGGAGAACAGATCAGAGACCGGTACACAGAGATGCTGGTGCAGGGACAGCACAGGGAGCAGTGACCATTCCTGGTTACCAGGAGAACAGATCAGAGACCAGTACACAGAGATGCTGGTGCAGGGACAGCACAGGGAGCAGTGACCATTCCTGGTTACCAGGAGAACAGATCAGAGACCGGTACACAGAGATGCTGGTGCAGGGACAGCACAGGGAGCAGAGACCATTCCCGGTTACCAGGAGAACAGATCAGAGACCGGTACACAGAGACGCTGGTGCAGGGACAGCACAGGGAGCAGAGACCATTCCTGGTTACCAGGAGAACAGATCAGAGACCGGTACACAGAGATGCTGGTGCAGGGACAGCACAGGGAGCAGTGACCATTCCTGGTTACCAGGAGAACAGATCAGAGACCAGTACACAGAGATGCTGGTGCAGGGACAGCACAGGGAGCAGTGACCATTCCTGGTTACCAGGAGAACAGATCAGAGACCGGTACACAGAGATGCTGGTGCAGGGACAGTACAGGGAGCAGTGACCATTCCCGGTTACCAGGAGAACAGATCGGAGACCAGTACACAGAGACGCTGGTGCAGGGACAGCACAGGGAGCAGAGACCATTCCTGGTTACCAGGAGAACAGATCAGAGACCAGTACACAGAGATGCTGGTGCAGGGACAGCACAGGGAGCAGTGACCATTCCTGGTTACCAGGAGAACAGATCAGAGACCAGTACACAGAGATGCTGGTGCAGGGACAGCACAGGGAGCAGTGACCATTCCCGGTTACCAGGAGAACAGATCAGAGACCAGTACACAGAGATGCTGGTGCAGGGACAGCACAGGAAGCAGTGACCATTCCCGGTTACCAGGAGAACAGATCAGAGACCGGTACACAGAGATGCTGGTGCAGGGACAGCACAGGGAGCAGTGACCATTCCCGGTTACCAGGAGAACAGATCAGAGACCAGTACACAGAGATGCTGGTGCAGGGACAGCACAGGGAGCAGAGACCATTCCCGGTTACCAGGAGAACAGATCAGAGACCAGTACACAGAGATGCTGGTGCAGGGACAGCACAGGGAGCAGTGACCATTCCTGGTTACCAGGAGAACAGATCAGAGACCGGTACACAGAGATGCTGGTGCAGGGACAGCACAGGGAGCAGTGACCATTCCTGGTTACCAGGAGAACAGATCAGAGACCAGTACACAGAGATGCTGGTGCAGGGACAGCACAGGGAGCAGTGACCATTCCCGGTTACCAGGAGAACAGATCAGAGACCAGTACACAGAGATGCTGGTGCAGGGACAGCACAGGGAGCAGTGACCATTCCTGGTTACCAGGAGAACAGATCAGAGACCGGTACACAGAGACGCTGGTGCAGGGACAGCACAGGGAGCAGTGACCATTCCCGGTTACCAGGAGAACAGATCAGAGACCAGTACACAGAGATGCTGGTGCAGGGACAGCACAGGAAGCAGTGACCATTCCTGGTTACCAGGAGAACAGATCAGAGACCAGTACACAGAGATGCTGGTGCAGGGACAGCACAGGGAGCAGTGACCATTCCTGGTTACCAGGAGAACAGATCAGAGACCGGTACACAGAGATGCTGGTGCAGGGACAGCACAGGGAGCAGAGACCATTCCCGGTTACCAGGAGAACAGATCAGAGACCGGTACACAGAGATGCTGGTGCAGGGACAGCACAGGGAGCAGTGACCATTCCCGGTTACCAGGAGAACAGATCAGAGACCAGTACACAGAGATGCTGGTGCAGGGACAGCACAGGGAGCAGAGACCATTCCCGGTTACCAGGAGAACAGATCAGAGACCAGTACACAGAGATGCTGGTGCAGGGACAGCACAGGGAGCAGTGACCATTCCTGGTTACCAGGAGAACAGATCAGAGACCGGTACACAGAGATGCTGGTGCAGGGACAGCACAGGGAGCAGTGACCATTCCTGGTTACCAGGAGAACAGATCAGAGACCAGTACACAGAGATGCTGGTGCAGGGACAGCACAGGGAGCAGTGACCATTCCCGGTTACCAGGAGAACAGATCAGAGACCAGTACACAGAGATGCTGGTGCAGGGACAGCACAGGGAGCAGTGACCATTCCTGGTTACCAGGAGAACAGATCAGAGACCAGTACACAGAGATGCTGGTGCAGGGACAGCACAGGGAGCAGTGACCATTCCTGGTTACCAGGAGAACAGATCAGAGACCGGTACACAGAGATGCTGGTGCAGGGACAGCACAGGGAGCAGAGACCATTCCCGGTTACCAGGAGAACAGATCAGAGACCGGTACACAGAGATGCTGGTGCAGGGACAGTACAGGGAGCAGAGACCATTCCCGGTTACCAGGAGAACAGATCAGAGACCGGTACACAGAGACGCTGGTGCAGGGACAGCACAGGGAGCAGAGACCATTCCCGGTTACCAGGAGAACAGATCAGAGACCGGTACACAGAGATGCTGGTGCAGGGACAGCACAGGGAGCAGTGACCATTCCTGGTTACCAGGAGAACAGATCAGAGACCAGTACACAGAGATGCTGGTGCAGGGACAGCACAGGGAGCAGTGACCATTCCTGGTTACCAGGAGAACAGATCAGAGACCGGTACACAGAGATGCTGGTGCAGGGACAGTACAGGGAGCAGTGACCATTCCCGGTTACCAGGAGAACAGATCGGAGACCAGTACACAGAGACGCTGGTGCAGGGACAGCACAGGGAGCAGAGACCATTCCTGGTTACCAGGAGAACAGATCAGAGACCAGTACACAGAGATGCTGGTGCAGGGACAGCACAGGGAGCAGTGACCATTCCTGGTTACCAGGAGAACAGATCAGAGACCAGTACACAGAGATGCTGGTGCAGGGACAGCACAGGGAGCAGTGACCATTCCCGGTTACCAGGAGAACAGATCAGAGACCAGTACACAGAGATGCTGGTGCAGGGACAGCACAGGAAGCAGTGACCATTCCTGGTTACCAGGAGAACAGATCAGAGACCAGTACACAGAGATGCTGGTGCAGGGACAGCACAGGGAGCAGTGACCATTCCCGGTTACCAGGAGAACAGATCAGAGACCGGTACACAGAGATGCTGGTGCAGGGACAGCACAGGGAGCAGTGACCATTCCCGGTTACCAGGAGAACAGATCAGAGACCAGTACACAGAGATGCTGGTGCAGGGACAGCACAGGGAGCAGAGACCATTCCCGGTTACCAGGAGAACAGATCAGAGACCAGTACACAGAGATGCTGGTGCAGGGACAGCACAGGGAGCAGTGACCATTCCTGGTTACCAGGAGAACAGATCAGAGACCGGTACACAGAGATGCTGGTGCAGGGACAGCACAGGGAGCAGTGACCATTCCTGGTTACCAGGAGAACAGATCAGAGACCAGTACACAGAGATGCTGGTGCAGGGACAGCACAGGGAGCAGTGACCATTCCCGGTTACCAGGAGAACAGATCAGAGACCAGTACACAGAGATGCTGGTGCAGGGACAGCACAGGGAGCAGTGACCATTCCCGGTTACCAGGAGAACAGATCAGAGACCGGTACACAGAGATACTGGTGCAGGGACAGCACAGGGAGCAGTGACCATTCCCGGTTACCAGGAGAACAGATCAGAGACCAGTACACAGAGATGCTGGTGCAGGGACAGCACAGGGAGCAGAGACCATTCCCGGTTACCAGGAGAACAGATCAGAGACCAGTACACAGAGATGCTGGTGCAGGGACAGCACAGGGAGCAGTGACCATTCCCGGTTACCAGGAGAACAGATCAGAGACCGGTACACAGAGATGCTGGTGCAGGGACAGCACAGGGAGCAGAGACCATTCCCGGTTACCAGGAGAACAGATCAGAGACCAGTACACAGAGATGCTGGTGCAGGGACAGCACAGGGAGCAGTGACCATTCCCGGTTACCAGGAGAACAGATCAGAGACCGGTACACAGAGATGCTGGTGCAGGGACAGCACAGGGAGCAGAGACCATTCCTGGTTACCAGGAGAACAGATCAGAGACCAGTACACAGAGATGCTGGTGCAGGGACAGCACAGGGAGCAGAGACCATTCCTGGTTACCAGGAGAACAGATCAGAGACCAGTACACAGAGATGCTGGTGCAGGGACAGCACAGGGAGCAGTGACCATTCCTGGTTACCAGGAGAACAGATCAGAGACCGGTACACAGAGATGCTGGTGCAGGGACAGCACAGGGAGCAGAGACCATTCCTCGTTTCCAGGAGAACAGATCAGAGACCGGTACACAGAGACGCTGGTGCAGGGACAGCACAGGGAGCAGTGACCATTCCTGGTTACCAGGAGAACAGATCAGAGACCGGTACACAGAGACGCTGGTGCAGGGACAGCACAGGGAGCAGTGACCATTCCCGGTTACCAGGAGAACAGATCAGAGACCAGTACACAGAGATGCTGGTGCAGGGACAGCACAGGGAGCAGTGACCATTCCTGGTTACCAGGAGAACAGATCAGAGACCAGTACACAGAGATGCTGGTGCAGGGACAGCACAGGGAGCAGTGACCATTCCCGGTTACCAGGAGAACAGATCAGAGACCGGTACACAGAGATGCTGGTGCAGGGACAGTACAGGGAGCAGAGACCATTCCCGGTTACCAGGAGAACAGATCAGAGACCAGTACACAGAGATGCTGGTGCAGGGACAGCACAGGGAGCAGTGACCATTCCCGGTTACCAGGAGAACAGATCAGAGACCGGTACACAGAGATGCTGGTGCAGGGACAGCACAGGGAGCAGAGACCATTCCTGGTTACCAGGAGAACAGATCAGAGACCAGTACACAGAGATGCTGGTGCAGGGACAGTACAGGGAGCAGTGACCATTCCCGGTTACCAGGAGAACAGATCAGAGACCGGTACACAGAGATGCTGGTGCAGGGACAGCACAGGGAGCAGAGACCATTCCCGGTTACCAGGAGAACAGATCAGAGACCAGTACACAGAGATGCTGGTGCAGGGACAGTACAGGGAGCAGTGACCATTCCCGGTTACCAGGAGAACAGATCAGAGACCGGTACACAGAGATGCTGGTGCAGGGACAGCACAGGGAGCAGAGACCATTCCCGGTTACCAGGAGAACAGATCAGAGACCAGTACACAGAGATGCTGGTGCAGGGACAGCACTATATCCCTCTGTTTTCAGTTGTACTACTGCCACCTATAGGTTACTAGTGGACACTGATATAACCCTCTGTTCTCAGTAGCACTACTGCCACCTATAGGTTACTAGTGGACACTGATATAACCCTCTGTTCTCAGTAGCACTACTGCCACCTATAGGTTACTAGTGGACACTGATATAACCCTCTGTTCTCAGTTGCACTACTGCCACCTATAGGTTACTAGTGGACACTGATATAACCCTCTGTTCTCAGTAGCACTACTGCACCTATAGGTTACTAGTGGACACTGATATAACCCTCTGTTCTCAGTTGCGCTACTGCCACCTATAGGTTACTAGTGGACACTGATATAACCCTCTGTTCTCAGTTGCATTACTGCCACCTATAGGTTACTAGTGGACACTGATATAACGCCTCTCTCTATCTCTCTTAGCTCATTCAGTACAAGGCGGATGTCAATGCAGTGAATGAACATGGTAACTCCCCTCTACACTACGCCTGTTTCTGGGGACAAGACGATGTCTCTGAGGTGAAGACTGACCCCTCTAGTTTTGTATAGATCATGTGGAATAGATGGCTGGTATATGATATATGTGCATGTCTCTTAGCACATTATATATTGATAATGTACAGCTGGTCATGCTTCTTTCTTCCCCAGGACTTGGTAAATAACTCTGCACTCATCTATATCTCTAACAAATATGGAGAGACCCCACTTGATAAAGGGAAACCCCACCTGCAAGAGATTCTGAGAGGTATGTCCCAGAGATTCATGATTACAGATCATGTGAAATGTTATTACCGGGTAGCTGGATGTGGATCGTTATTACATAATGTGTGTAATATTACTACCCTATGGATGCATGTGGATCATTATTACATAGTATGTGTGTGTGTAATATTACTACCCTATGGATGCATGTGGAAGATTACATAATGTGTGTATTATTACTACCCTATGTATGCATGTGGAAGATTACATAATGTGTGTGTGTAATATTACTACCCTATGGATGCATGTGGATCATTATTACATAATGTGTGTAATATTACTACCCTATGTATGCATGTGGAAGATTACATAATGTGTGTGTGTAATATTACTACCCTATGGATGCATGTGGATCATTATTACATAATGTGTGTAATATTACTACCCTATGGATGCATGTGGATGATTATTACATAATGTGTGTAATATTACTACCCTATGTATGCATGTGGATCATTATTACATAATGTGTGTGTGTATTATTACTACCCTATGGATGCATGTGGATCATTATTACATAATGTGTGTGTAATATTACTACCCTATGGATGCATGTGGATCATTATTACATAGTATGTGTGTGTGTGTAATATTACTACCCTATGGATGAATGTGGATCATTATTACATAATGTGTGTTTGTGTGTGTGTGTGTGTATTATTACTACCCTATGGATGCATGTGGATCATTATTACATAATGTGTGTGTGTGTAATATTACTCCCCTATGGATGCATGTGGATCATTATTAGATAATGTGTGTGTAATATTACTACCCTATGGATGCATGTGGATCATTATTACATAGTATATGTGTGTATTATTACTACCCTATGTATGCATGTGTATGATTATTACATAATGTGTGTAATATTACTACCCTATGGATGCATGTGGATCATTATTACATAATGTGTGTAATATTACTACCCTATGGATGCATGTGGATCATTATTACATAATGTGTGTAATATTACTACCCTATGGATGCATGTGGATCATTATTACATAATGTGTGTGTAATATTACTACCCTATGGATGCATGTGGATCATTATTACATAGTATGTGTGTATTATTACTACCCTATGTATGCATGTGGATCATTATTACATAATGCGTGTAATATTACTACCCTATGGATGCATGTGGATCATTATTACATAGTATGTGTGTGTGTAATATTACTACCCTATGGATGCATGTGGATCATTATTACATAATGTGTGTAATATTACTACCCTATGGATGCATGTGGATTGATTATTACATAATGTGTGTGTGTAATATTACTACCCTATGGATGCATGTTGATCATTATTACATAATGTGTGTAATATTACTACCCTATGGATGCATGTGGATGATTATTACATAATGTGTGTAATATTACTACCCTATGTATGCATGTGGATCATTATTACATAATGTGTGTAATATTACTACCCTATGTATGCATGTGGATCATTATTACATAATGTGTGTAATATTACTACCCTATGTATGCATGTGGATGATTATTACATAATGTGTGTATTATTACTACCCTATGTATGCATGTGGATCATTATTACATAATGTGTGTGTGTATTATTACTACCCTATGGATGCATGTGGATCATTATTACATAATGTGTGTAATATTACTACCCAATGGATGCATGTGGATGATTATTACATAATGTGTGTAATATTACTACCCTATGTATGCATGTGCATCATTATTACATAATGTGTGTAATATTACTACCCTATGTATGCATGTGGATCATTATTACATAATGTGTGTAATATTACTACCCTATGTATGCATGTGGATCATTATTACATAATGTGTGTAATATTACTACCCTATGTATGCATGTGGATGATTATTACATAATGTGTGTAATATTACTACCCTATGTATGCATGTGCATCATTATTACATAATGTGTGTAATATTACTACCCTATGTATGCATGTGGATCATTATTACATAATGTGTGTAATATTACTACCCTATGTATGCATGTGGATCATTATTACATAATGTGTGTAATATTACTACCCTATGTATGCATGTGGATCATTATTACATAATGTGTGTAATATTACTACCCTATGTATGCATGTGGATGATTATTACATAATGTGTGTATTATTACTACCCTATGTATGCATGTGGATCATTATTACATAATGTGTGTGTGTATTATTACTACCCTATGGATGCATGTGGATCATTATTACATAATGTGTGTAATATTACTACCCAATGGATGCATGTGGATCATTATTACATAATGTGTGTAATATTACTACCCTATGTATGCATGTGGATCATTATTACATAATGTGTGTAATATTACTACCCAATGGATGCATGTGGATCATTATTACATAATGTGTGTGTGTATTATTACTACCCTATGGATGCATGTGGATCATTATTACATAATGTGTGTAATATTACTACCCAATGGATGCATGTGGATCATTATTACATAATGTGTGTAATATTACTACCCAATGGATGCATGTGGATCATTATTACATAATGTGTGTAATATTACTACCCTATGTATGCATGTGCATCATTATTACATAATGTGTGTGTGTATTATTACTACCCTATGGATGCATGTTGATCATTATTACATAATGTGTGTAATATTACTCCCCTATGGATGCATGTGTATGATTATTACATAATGTGTGTAATATTACTACCCTATGGATGTATGTGGATCATTATTACATAATGTGTGTAATATTACTACCCAATGGATGCATGTGGATCATTATTACATAATGTGTGTAATATTACTACCCTATGTATGCATGTGGATCATTATTACATAATGTGTGTAATATTACTACCCAATGGATGCATGTGGATCATTATTACATAATGTGTGTGTGTATTATTACTACCCTATGGATGCATGTGGATCATTATTACATAATGTGTGTAATATTACTACCCAATGGATGCATGTGGATCATTATTACATAATGTGTGTAATATTACTACCCTATGTATGCATGTGCATCATTATTACATAATGTGTGTGTGTATTATTACTACCCTATGGATGCATGTGGATCATTATTACATAATGTGTGTAATATTACTACCCTATGGATGCATGTTGATCATTATTACATAATGTGTGTAATATTACTACCCTATGGATGCATGTTGATCATTATTACATAATGTGTGTAATATTACTACCCTATGTATGCATGTGGATCATTATTACATAATGTGTGTAATATTACTACCCTATGTATGCATGTGGATCATTATTACATAATGTGTGTAATATTACTACCCAATGGATGCATGTGGATCATTATTACATAATGTGTGTGTGTATTATTACTACCCTATGGATGCATGTGGATCATTATTACATAATGTGTGTAATATTACTACCCAATGGATGCATGTGGATCATTATTACATAATGTGTGTAATATTACTACCCTATGTATGCATGTGCATCATTATTACATAATGTGTGTGTGTATTATTACTACCCTATGGATGCATGTGGATCATTATTACATAATGTGTGTAATATTACTACCCTATGGATGCATGTTGATCATTATTACATAATGTGTGTAATATTACTACCCTATGGATGCATGTTGATCATTATTACATAATGTGTGTAATATTACTACCCTATGTATGCATGTGGATCATTATTACATAATGTGTGTAATATTACTACCCTATGTATGCATGTGGATCATTATTACATAATGTGTGTAATATTACTACCCAATGGATGCATGTGGATCATTATTACATAATGTGTGTGTGTATTATTACTACCCTATGGATGCATGTGGATCATTATTACATAATGTGTGTAATATTACTACCCAATGGATGCATGTGGATCATTATTACATAATGTGTGTAATATTACTACCCTATGTATGCATGTGCATCATTATTACATAATGTGTGTGTGTATTATTACTACCCTATGGATGCATGTGGATCATTATTACATAATGTGTGTAATATTACTACCCTATGGATGCATGTTGATCATTATTACATAATGTGTGTAATATTACTACCCTATGTATGCATGTGGATCATTATTACATAATGTGTGTAATATTACTACCCTATGTATGCATGTGGATCATTATTACATAATGTGTGTAATATTACTACCCAATGGATGCATGTGGATCATTATTACATAATGTGTGTGTGTATTATTACTACCCTATGGATGCATGTGGATCATTATTACATAATGTGTGTAATATTACTACCCAATGGATGCATGTGGATCATTATTACATAATGTGTGTAATATTACTACCCTATGTATGCATGTGCATCATTATTACATAATGTGTGTGTGTATTATTACTACCCTATGGATGCATGTGGATCATTATTACATAATGTGTGTAATATTACTACCCTATGGATGCATGTTGATCATTATTACATAATGTGTGTAATATTACTACCCTATGGATGCATGTTGATCATTATTACATAATGTGTGTAATATTACTACCCTATGTATGCATGTGGATCATTATTACATAATGTGTGTAATATTACTACCCTATGTATGCATGTGGATCATTATTACATAATGTGTGTAATATTACTACCCAATGGATGCATGTGGATCATTATTACATAATGTGTGTGTGTATTATTACTACCCTATGGATGCATGTGGATCATTATTACATAATGTGTGTAATATTACTACCCAATGGATGCATGTGGATCATTATTACATAATGTGTGTAATATTACTACCCTATGTATGCATGTGCATCATTATTACATAATGTGTGTGTGTATTATTACTACCCTATGGATGCATGTGGATCATTATTACATAATGTGTGTAATATTACTACCCTATGGATGCATGTTGATCATTATTACATAATGTGTGTAATATTACTACCCTATGGATGCATGTTGATCATTATTACATAATGTGTGTAATATTACTACCCTATGGATGTATGTGGATCATTATTACATAATGTGTGTGTATGTAATTTCTACTTTAGGGTTCATAGGGTATCCACAGGATACCTTGGGGTATAGGCGATGCGGCAGCAGCATCGGGCACCACAGAGTAAAAACTTTAGCCTCCCTGGATGCTCTGGGGTCCCTCCTCTATACCCCGCCCCGCAGCCAAGGCCATCAGTTTTTGTTGGTGCCCGGCCAGGAGTCGAAGCACATGTAGCAGAGTGGAGCTGTTACAGCCCCTGAAGACTTTCCAAAAGAAGCTGTGGCTGCACATCTAGAGCAGTACAGCATGGACAGTCTGTTCAGACGTTCTTGCTGTCGCTCCTTCACCCCGCTGGTACCAGAACGCCAGTACCGATCCGGGGATACTGGTGGTGGCTAGCGGTGACCCCGGACCACCCGGACTGTGGCCGGATCGAAGGGGACCATGTAAGCTGCGGGTCCCACGGAGGGTACCCGCCGGAAGACACAGTCCTCAGTCCCCAGGCAGGGGGCTCCCTGGGGACTGGCTTGCGAGTGGAGCCAGGTATTATCCTGCGCTTCCACAAGCCCCAGGAACAGCGGGCCGCGACTGAGCGGAAAACATTCGGCTTCCCTGGGGTTAAATGCATGCCAGGAGAGCGCGCCTTCCCAGTTTACAGCCGGCGCCTCCCCCGCTGCACAGTGCCTCTCCACAGCGGTCTGGCGGGCTGTGTTCAGCGTTCCTCCCTTGGGGCCCGCTTCCTCTCTGCTCCCCGGCGGCCATTTTATTAGTAATGTGCAAGCGCTGCTGGACGCTGATGCTGGTGGCTGTGTGGTCCGGGTCCCCCTGCATACCTCTCCTTCAAGCAACGATAAGGTCAGTGTATGCTGCGCTGTTTCCTACAAGGCTCTGTGTCTGTGTAGTTGATCTCAGCGCTGGTAGTGCAGGAAGTTATTTCTGCATTGTATGTGACTTATTGCTTGCGCTGTCTGTCTGTACTTTCACTTCTGACTGTCAGCCATATTCTCTATCCCTGTTTTTCCTCTGCTAAAGCCCTTCCAGTGCGGTGCTGCAGGGTCGTCATTGCCTCACTATAAATGTATTTATTTGTGAGGAAAGTCGCATACACTCCGTTACAGTCATCATGTCTGAGAGTGAACGTGATTTTCCCCTACTGCTAAAGTGTACCACTTGTAATGTACTAATAGAGGAGGGTATTGTAACACTGGGAGTTTATGCATGGCGTGTTTTCTAATATCACGCCCAGTTACTGTGTCTGCTCCTGTACAGGAACACCTTGGCCTTGTTGGGCTTGGGTCGGCTGGCCACACCCTCTGCGTTGCCCCATAGGGTTATCACGGCAGTCGGTTGGGTCCTCACCCATATAGGGGTTCCCCAGGAAGCTGAGTGGCCCCCAGTCTCTCCTGCTCTCGCCCACCTAGGTCTCGCATGAGCCTGTGTGTGTGGGTTCACGGCCAATTCGGTACAGCATTGCAGTCTGCTAAGCGGTCTGTAGTGTCTCAGAATGTTCTGCATGATGGTGATGTCATGACATTTGATGACGGTGAAATTTTTGACCTTTCAGACCAGAAGTCTAAGTCAAAAACATATACCAAACCATATACTGGCAGTCCGTGCGGTCTTGGTTATTGAGGATGACAAACCCCCCGTGGCCAAAACTAAATAGACTCCTCCACAGGAGGATTCTCATGTTACACGCCTAGTGTGGAGTACTACATTACTATGCCCTCCTTGCCTCCTTCAAGCATGCCACGGATCATTAGGTGGAAATATGCCTAAAATCCAGTTATTCCCTTGCTGGAGGGGCGTCCAGACGGCTATGGTCATGGACTAGGTGTCCACAGCCATGGAGCGCTGGGCTGATAATTTGTAATTGTCTCTGGACTCTGACTCGTCGCCTGAACTGGCGAAGTTGGTAGGCAATCCCAGAGACATGGCAATCCCAGCCATGTATATTAATGAGGCAGCCGTTTCCAGAATCTCCTTGCCAGCCGTGGCAGTTCGCTGCACCCTAGGGTTGCGCTCTTGGAAAGCGGATGCAGATTCCGAAAAAGGTTTGGAATGCTTGCCCTTTAATGGACAGCTCCTTTTTGGCTCTGATTTGGACAACATTGTTGCGACTCTGGCAGCAGCTAAGTCTGCGTGTCTGCCATCGGCTCTGATTCCATCCGGATCTGGTGCTTCATCCTTTCGGGCCTCTGGGGCCCAGGGTAAGTCCAAAGTGCAGTCCTTTCCTCGGCAGTCAACAACAGAAAATTTGCCAAGCCAAACAAGCAGGCTTAGAGCACAAGACGTCCTACTCCCAGGTCGGATGATAAACCTTCAGCCTAAGGCCTCCCCTTGGGGGACCCCAAAGTGGGAGGCCGGCCTCTTCAGTTCACCCAGTGCTGGTATCTGACTACCTTGGACACTTGGGTCAGAGAAGTGGTCTGTCTGGGGTACGCCCTCTCATTTCGGCGTAGGCCTCCCAGACGGTTTTTCACTACAGGTCGTCCATCCGTTACGGCCATGGAACTCCAGAAGAGCTGCACTCTATGCTCCGGGCTGGAGTTATAGTGCCTGTTCCGTTATCCCAACAGGGAACGGGATATTACTCGATTCTCTTTCTGGTACACAAACCCAATGGGTTTTACCGGCCAAAACCTCAGGTGCCTAAACAAGTCTTTGAGGTTCTTCGGTTCAGGATACAGACCCTCTGTTCCATTATATTGGCAATGGGACCTAGGGATTTCATGGTGTCTCTGGACAATTATGAAGCCTACCTTCATATACCTATTATCTTGGCGCAACAGCAATTCCTCAGGTTTGCGATGTTAAGCCGCCATTTCCTGTTTCAGGCACTGCCCTTTACTCTGGCCACTGCGCCTCGAGTATTTACCATACCAGAAATCCTTCAGCGCCATCTGCACCTAACAATATCTGTGCTGCACAATTATGGCTAGCTGATAAACTGAGAGAAGTCCTCCCTGGGTCCCTCTCTGAGGATGCTCCATTTCGGAGCCCTGTTAGTCTCTCAACACCAGGGGATCTTTTTGACAAAGGACAATGGGCCTGATTCAGACCCACTCGCGAGCGGCTGTCCGCTCGCAAGTGGGTCGATGTTATGCACTGAGCATGCGCACGACGGAGGGAGCTCCGTCGTGCGCATGCGCCAGACGCGACGAGCGAAGGAAAGTCCTTCGCTCGTTGTGTCCGATCAAAGGGGGCGTGCTGTCAATGTTGATTGACAGCATGCCCCCTTTGGTGGGCGTGCCGGGGGCGTGCCTCCCTGACGGGGGCGTTCCCAAGGGAACGCCTCCCGTCAGAAGCCGGCCCACTGACATCACTAGTGATGTCAGTGGGAGTGATTTTGGCTCTGATAGAGCCAAAATCACTCCGGAGCTTGCGGTTAAAAACCTCAACCGCAGGCTCCGGCTCGCAAATTCGATGGTCGCGATGGTCTCGACCATCGCGGCCATCACAAAGCACGCTCGTATAGCCTGTGGGTGGTGACCCACAGCTATACGAGCGTCCTGGAGGACGCTCCATGAAAATGGAGCCCGGCCCTCATTCAGAGCGTGCGCTCTGCTCAGAGCGTACGGCTCTGAATGAGGGCCAATATCTCTACATTACAGACGTTGCCTTCGCAGCCGACAAGTGTCTGTGCTCTCAACAATGCGGTTACTGGGTTCCATGGTGTCGCTGTTCGACATGGTGGAATATGCCCAGTTCCACTCCAGACTTCTGCTGCAGCTAATCCTCAACTGATAAAATGGGTTGCCCAATCGGTTAAAAGCACAGACAATTGTGCTTTCCCCAGTGGTCCGTCTGTCTCTAGCCTGGTGGCTACTAACTGCTTCCCAAACAGGGTGCGCCCCTTTTCAATTGCGGACTGGGTCCTTCTAATGATGGGCGCCAGTCTCCAGGGCTGGGAAGCAGTGACTGGTCCACACTTCGTTCAGGGACGGTGGACGCCAACAGAATCTGCATTTCCAATAAATCTCTTGGAACTTCGGCCAGTATTCAAAATTCTCCAGCAGATAACACATGTCCTCCACGGACGGTCCGTGCAGGTACAGTCAGACACCGCCATCACGGTGGCTTACATAGACCGCCCAGGGGGAAACAGAAGTCAGGCAGTTCTGACAGAAGTGTCCCACATTCTAGCTTGAGCAGAGGCCAATCTCCCTGCCATAATACGGCAATGTTCATGCCAGGAGGCCTCAACTGGGATGCAGACTTTCTCAGCCATTAAGACGTGCATCCAGGGGAATGGTCTCTTCATCAGGAAGTATTTCACCAACTGGTGAACAAATGGGGCTTTTTCAGAAATAGACCTCATGTCCTTCCGACACAACTACAAGCTGCCTGTGTACAGTTCAATCACAGAAGACGAAGGGGCTGTTCTGGTGGACGCTCTGTGGGTCAGGTGGACCTTCAGGTTTGCGTCCCTCCGTTTTCCCTTCCTCTAATTACTCGCAACTTCAAGCAAGAAGGCGACACGCTTCTGCTCATAGCTCCAGCGTGGGCCAAGCGGCACTGGTTCTCAGATCTTCGGGGTCTCTCAGTCGACACCCCGATATTGTTGCCTCTGCATACGGACCTGTTGTCTCAGGGTCCTTTCCAGCACCCGGACCTCAGTCGTCTGGCTTTGACCACATGGCT
The DNA here is from genome assembly GCA_031769625.1 of Taudactylus pleione. Taxonomy (NCBI): domain Eukaryota; kingdom Metazoa; phylum Chordata; class Amphibia; order Anura; family Myobatrachidae; genus Taudactylus; species Taudactylus pleione. The sequence goes on along the minus strand of JAUIMM010001558.1, from coordinate 573,452 downwards.
GTTAAGTCAGCCCTCTTAAGGTCCAGGGGTTTTTCCAGCTCTGTTAACACCATGCTCATAGCTCGGAAACCTACTTCTGCAGGGATTTTTCCACCGGGTGAGGCATACTTTCTTTGAATGGTGTCGACCTAGAGGTTCTGATCTTCAGGTCCTTAGGATATCCAGGGTTTTGGCTTTCATACAAACGGGCTTAGATCACGGTCTTCGCCTTGCTTCACTGAAGGTGCCACTTTCAGCCCTGTCTGAAGAAAGGATTATACTGCCTTCTGAATTTCTAAGGCCTTGTCCTTGTTGGACAGGAAGCCTGTGCAGAAGAACTGATGGGGAGGTCTTCTGCGGAAAGGAGAGGGCGTATCCGTGAGAGACCACTTCTCCTACCCAGTTGTCTGTGGTAGTCTGACACCAGTATTGGGCGAACTGAAGAAGTCGGCCTCCCACCCTGGGATCCCCAAGGGGAGGCCCGCTCCATCAGGCTAAGGGTTTGTAGTCAGGCTTTGCAGCCAGACGTCTTGCACTCCAAGCTTGCTTCTTGGGCTTGGCAGTCTTCTTGGTGACTGACGGCCTAGGGAAGGACTTAGCTTTAATCTTACCTGGGGCCCGATAGGTCTGAATGGTCGAGGTCCGAGACCCAGAAGGAGCAGGGGCAGAAGGCAGACAAGCCAACTTAGCTGCTGCCAACGTTTCTACAATTTTATCCAAATCCGGGCCAAACAATACTTTACCGTTATAAGGTAAACACTCAGAGCCCTTCTTGGAGTCCGCATCTGCCCTCCAAGAGCGTAGCCACAGGGAGCGGTGAGCCGTAATAGCCGCAGTAGAAATCCTGGCATTCAACAAGCGGACATCCAAGGCAGCCTCGTTAATATAGGTAGCTGAATCTCAGAGGTTGTCCACTAGATTCAACTGCTCTCTGGTAGCATCCGAGGGCCAGGAGTTTTCCAGGGTGTTAGCCCAACATTCTATAGCCCGAGCTACCCAGCAGATAGCCATGGTCGGTCTGCACGCGGCACCTGAAAGGCAATAAATGGATTTCAGTCAAACCTTCACCTTCCTATCCGTAGTATCCTTTAAGGAGGAGATGGAAGGCATAGGTAGGGTCGAGCTTTTAACCAAGCGCGTCACATGAAAATCCACTGCAGGTGAAGTTTCCCATTTTGTAAAATAGTCCTCAGCAAAAAGATAAGCATAAGCCAGGCGTCTGCGCCTGGTAACGCTTTCCAGGTGTTTTCCACGCCACCTCCAGGTGATCCACCAGCTGGTCAGACAATGGGAATTTAGCAGCAGTCACCTTTATGTCCTTGAATAAGGCATGCTTGGACTTAGGTGCTGGAGGATCGTCCTCCTCTATGACCAAGGCCGCACGGACAGCTTGTATCAGACTAAAAGAACAAACGGATCCAAGCGCTCAACTCTTAAGGATATAAACACATCCCGATTTTCGTCAGGGATAACACAATATTAAAAAAAGCATATAAATTGTATATAGTCGCGCTTATAGTCCCACTGTGAGTCCAAACAATATATAAGAAAAGTCATCCCAATCCTGATTCCATAAGCATGTATGGATTTTCAACACCATGGATCCAATGTTATTTTGTGTTTCCTCATGCAAATATATGAAACAGAGGAAAAAAGACATTCATAGTGTAAAACCATCAAACAATTTATTTCACTTCACAAACATACATAAAAATGGCTGTGTACCATAAATGTCCTCTTTCAGAAAAGGCACTGTCAAAAGCATATAGGGGTCATTTTAAGATAAGCTCCCCCTATTAGGCTATACCTTCTTTTCTTTAGATGATGGTACTGCTGCCTCTAAAGTCCACCAACGCGTTTCAACCAATACTGGGTCTTTATCAAGGTGTATATGTGTTACTTGGAATCAGGTAATTTATAAGGGCTGGTGATTACCCCCCACTTCCTGTATAAGGTGGGCGGGCATCAATCCTAAATCATATCCACTGCATTTTTCTATCAAAATATAGTCTGTTGACTGTTCGTTAATAACTCCCCTCTTGTCACATCACTGAACTATCCCACTTAAAGGTACTTACGTATAACATAATATCGGGTTATACTTAATTTGTCACCATGCGTTCCACTCTGTGTCACTTCTGGTTTCACGGCGGGGGCTATCTCCCGCCCGGTCACCCATGTGACGTCCTTTCAGTGCGCCCTTCCAAAATGGCACACCTATCCGGGGAAGCTCCACACCCCCATGTGCCTCCCATACGTCCACAGCGATAACCGGAAATGACGTGTCTGTCGGGGGCACGCGTTTCTTCCTACTTCCTGTGTGTATCAAGCACTAGAGATAAACACTAGAGGGGAATGTTCGGTATCCATTATTGATAAGTCCATATCAGTATATATGGGAACTTGATACATACATGTATACAATATTAGTCAAAGTGCAAATATAGCAATAATAAATACATACATAAAACAGGTAAAATGACAGTATTTAAAAACACAATTTGTAAAAGAATATAAATATATAAAAGAGAATATAATATATATAAGAATTTATAGAACATCCAATTATAAAAACCACTTAAGTTCAAAGTCAGTGTCATGTCCCCACGGCTGCAAAGTTTTAACATCATAGATAGCTTTCATTTCAGCCTTAGCAAGGAAGGTCTCAGCACCCTTTGTACGCCTTCCCTTCAATTTTTCTGATGCCTGTAATACTTTTTTATATTATTTATAGAGCAGTTATGTTTTGCAGAAAAATGCTTTGAAAGGGAGTGGTTCAGGACACCCTTTTTTTGTTAAGTAGATGTTCTGCCCATCTTTCTCTCAATTTTCTAGTGGTTTTTCCAATATATTGGAAACCACAAGAACATTCTATTAAATAGATGCAATTAGAACTATTACAAGTCATAAAATCAGAAATTTTTAATTTCTGTTTCGTGGTATGCAATAGAAATTCTTCTACTTTAGAGACTTGGTTGGTGTGAGAAATGCATATTTTACATGAACCACACTGGAAAAAGCCCTTCGTTTTAATTCTTCCAGTTTTTTTTCTCCTGTCTGGTACTTTTGACTAATTTATCTTTCACGTTTGGTGCCTTTCTGTACACAAACTTAGGATAATCAGGTATGATTTTAACTAGAACAGGATCCTGTTTTAATCAGTGCCAATTTTTTAAGAAAATTTTTTCAATCGTCTTATATTCAAAGTTGTTATGAATGGAATGGTGGGCATTTCTTTCCCATCTTTCTTCTCTTTATAAATTAGAAGATCCTCCTGAGGGATCTTTCTCATTTGGTCTATAGTTCTATCTATTCCTTTTACATCATATCAATTATAAATTAACTTATTCTTTAAAACCATTGCATGTTCCTTAAAAATATCATTGTTCGTACAATTTATTCTGACTCGCTGGATTTGTCCTTTCGGAATATTCTTCAACCATTTTGGATGATGGTGGCTTTTACGCTCAATGTAAGAATTACTATCTGTTGGTTTATTAAAATAAAATTTTTCGTTAATAACAAACCATCTTTCTTATAAATTAATAAAACTGTATAAAAAAAAATTGTATATTGTATGATAAAATGATGTTCAGATTATTATTATTATTAAGATTTTTGCAGAAGTCATCCATATCTTCTTTACTACCATTCCAAATGAAAAATATATCGTTGATAAAACGTAACCAAAGGGGAATATATTCTTTATAAATATTGTTTTCCCATACCGCATGATCTTCCCACCATCCCATAAAAAGATTTCCATACGATGGGGCAAATCATGTGCCCATTGTAGTTCCTTCTTTCTGAATAAAAAATTGATTATTGAACCAGAAGAAAATATTTTTTAATATAAAGGCAATGGATTCTTTAATAAAGGATAATTTATCCTCCATTGATCACATCAGGATTCTTTCTAAAAGTATATTCTACAGCATCTATTCCTGCCTGATGATCGATAATAGTATACAATGATGTAACATCGGCTGTAATTAAATAATAATTTTGCGATACTCTAATTTCTTTAAGACATCTGATAGTGTCAATTGTATCCTTAACATAGGAACGCATTTTAACAACTTCAGGTTGTAAATAATGGTCAATAAAATGCGATATATTAGAGGTAATAGAATCACTTCCCGCAATGATTGGGCGGCCTGGTGGGTTTAATGAATCTTTATGTATTTTAGGCAAAATGTAAATAACAGGCATAACTGGTTGTTGTTTTATAAGGTATTTCTTTTCTTGCATGGTTATAGTCCCCTTTTCTTCATATTTATTGACAAGATTAATTAAAAAAAAATATTTTTTTTCTGTAGGGTTCCCTTTTAAGTAAATTATAAGTGGTTTTATCACTAAGTTGTCGTAATATTTCCTGATTATACTTGTTTGTGTCCATAATAACGACACCCACCTTTATCAGCTGGTTTAATAGTTATATTTGTGTTTTCCTCCAAGTTTTTGTGTGCTTCATATTCTTCTTTTGACATATTAGAAGGAGAATTTTTCTTAAATTCAATGCTCTCTACTTCCGTACAAACCATTTTATTAAAACTTTCAAGGAAACAACCTCGGCTGAATGTAGGGTTAAATGTTGATTCAGGTTTAAAAACTTTCCTTTCATCAGGTTCTGTTATTTTCTGACCTGCGAAATATCTCTTTAGAGACAAGTTTCTAACATACTTTTGAATATCAACATAAACTTGAAATTTGTTTAATTTATTAACCGGTGCAAACTTAAGGCCCTTCCTGAGAATTTTTTCTTCATTCTCATTTAGATTATGTGTGCTTAAATGAAAGATTTTTGTAGGATCTTCGATTGTATCCTTAGACCGTTCAGCCTTATTGTCAGAATTCCTCATTTTTTTACATGGACCCTTTCCTCGTTTCCCTCTGTGTTTTTTTAAAATGTATTATCGTATCCACTTGTTTTTCCTTCGAGCTCTCCCTAAAAGTCTCTTTATCCAATGCATCAAATCGATTATTTGTAGGAACATTGTACCATTGAGTGCGCGGATTTTCATAATATTCTCTAGATCTAGGTCCATTTATGATCCAGTTCCTCCTTACTCTCTCTTATCCTCCTACTTTTCTGTAAATGGTTCTCATTATCAAAGTCTCTGTGTTTATTCCAACCATATATTCTCTCTACTTCCCCTCTTCTTGGTTTATTCCTAATTGGAGACTTAAGCCTGAGTGTTTTCCTAAGGGGAAGTCGAGAGCTAGTCATGGGAGTTTTATAACCAAAGCCTGGGGTGTGAACAGGGCAATTTCTTAGGGAATTACAGAAATCCTCATCAGTAATGTCCATAATATTTAATTTATTGGTTTCTTTTGATGTCTCCTTTCTTAATAATTCTTGTTTATCGCGATTATATTTATTTTGTTTTCCGATTATGAGTTCTTTTTCTTTCTTAATAACCTTCATCTCAAGATCTTTTTCTAGATCTTTGCACTCTCTTGATCCCATAAAAGGTGCCACTAAGGATGTTAATTCATTTATTTGATTTTCTGTTCTTATTAAATTTCTTTTCCTTTCTTGCACAATCAAATTAATAAGGGAAAGTGAGCTCTTATGTAAGATAATATTCCATTCTTTCTCAAAATCCTCATTATCTGTTGAAAAGGTACATGTTTTTTTGATCTGTAAACCTTTATCTCCCACCATATTTTACTTTCATATGTGAGGATCTTTTCCAGTTTTTACATAATACTGTCTAAATCTTCATCTACTAATTCGATACTCTCATTTTCTTCTGTCATATCAGACAGAATCCACTAGAATTTTTTATGTTTGTGAAGTGAAATAAATTGTTTTACACTATGAATGTGTTTTTTCCTCTGTTTCATATATGTGCATGAAGAAACACAAAATAACATTGGATCCATGGTGTTGAAAACCCATACATGCTGATGGAATAAGGATTTTTCTTATATATTGTTTGGACTCAAAGTGGGACTATAAACGTGACTATATACAGTTTGTTTGTTTTAGAACATACTTCTTTATGATTCAGTGTTTATCACTGGGGGACAAGCTGCCAGTTCATTAACGTGTGTGCGCAGAGAATATTTATTTTATCTTTTCAATAGCCCGTATCAGACCTGGAATATAAACCTTTGACTTAGGCTCCACCTCTCGTGCAGAGGTCTCGGAGTCCGAGTCACCCGGGAGCACCCCATCATCAGACTACATCATCATATTGAGTAGACTGAGATGACGGCAAAATTCTTTTAGCCGGTCTAATCTGTGTGCATCCACCTGCCGCACATCCGTAAGATTCTGTACCGTAGTGGAAAGCGTATTAACCCAGGGAGGATTAGATACAACCTGCATGGGTGCAGCCGGCTGAAGCAGGCCCTGAGAGGGCATTAGATGCTGCTGGGTGAACCCCAGCGGGGGAAACACAGGAGGGGCAGCTAAGCGTCCCGCAATGGCCGTTAATGGTTGTGCAAATCAGGCTGAGACCGTAGAGGGACCTGGAGGAGCATAGCATCTCACACATAACCCCTCCAGTACCATGTCTCCCATACCTAAACCTGCAGCACAATAAGCTGGGCATATCACCCTCACTACCAGACATGGTGGAGAGGATATCTGTATACTATATGTGACCCATCACCCTCACTACCAGACATGGGGGAGAGGATACCAGTATACTGTATGTGACCCATCACCCTCACTACCAGACATGGAGGAGAGGATACCAGTATACTGTATGTGACCCATCACCCTCACTACCAGACATGGAGGAGAGGATATCTTTATACTGTATGTGACCCATCATACTCACTACCAGACATGGTGAGGAGGATACCAGTATACTTTATGTGACCCATCACTCTCACTACCAGACATGGAGGAGAGGATACCAGTATACTGTATGTGACCCATCACCCTCACTACCAGACATGGAGGAGAGGATATCTTTATACTGTATGTGACCCATCATACTCACTACCAGACATGGTGAGGAGGATACCAGTATACTTTATGTGACCCATCACTCTCACTACCAGACATGGGGGAGAGGATACCAGTATACTGTATGTGACCCATCACCCTCACTACCAGACATGGGGGAGAGGATACCAGTATACTGTATGTGACCCATCACCCTCACTACCAGACATGGGGGAGAGGATACCAGTATACTGTATGTGACCCATCACCCTCACTACCAGACATGGAGGAGAGGATCTCTTTATACTGTATGTGACCCATCATACTCACTACCAGACATGGTGAGGAGGATACCAGTATACTTTATGTGACCCATCACTCTCACTACCAGACATGGGGGAGAGGATATCTGTATACTGTATGTGACCCATCACCCTCACTACCAGACATGGGGGAGAGGATACCAGTATACTGTATGTGACCCATCACCCTCACTACCAGACATAGAGGAGAGGATATCTTTATACTGTATGTGACCCATCATACTCACTACCAGACATGGTGAGGAGGATACCAGTATACTTTATGTGACCCATCACTCTCACTACCAGACATGGGGGAGAGGATACCAGTATACTGTATGTGACCCATCACCCTCACTACCAGACATGGGGGAGAGGATATCTGTATACTGTATGTGACCCATCACCCTCACTACCAGACATGGGGGAGAGGATATCTGTATACTGTATGTGACCCATCACCCTCACTACCAGACATGGGGGGGAGGATACCAGTATACTGTATGTGACCCATCACTCTCACTGCCAGACATGGGGGAGAGGATACCAGTATACTGTATGTGACCCATCACCCTCACTACCAGACATGGGGGAGAGGATATCTATATACTGTATGTGACCCATCACCCTCGCTACCGGACATGGGGGAGAGGATACCAGTATACTGTATGTGACCCATCACCCTCACTACCGGACATGGTGGAGAGGATACCAGTATACTGTATGTGACCCATCACTCTCACTACCAGACATGGTGGAGAGGATACCGGTATACTGTATGTGACCCATCACCCTCACTACCGGACATGGGGGAGAGGATACCGGTATACAGGTATGTGACCCATCACCCTCACTACCGGACATGGGGGAGAGGATACCGGTATACAGGTATGTGACCCATCACCCTCACTACCGGACATGGTGGAGAGGATACCGGTATACTGTATGTGACCCATCTCTCTCACTACCAGACATGGGGGAGAGGATATCTGTATACTGTATGTGACCCATCACTCTCACTACAAGACATGGGGGAGAGGATACCAGTATACTGTATGTGACCCATCACCCTCACTACCAGACATGGGGGAGAGGATATCTGTATACTGTATGTGACCCATCACCCTCACTACCAGACATGGGGGAGAGGATACCAGTATACTGTATGTGACCCATCACTCTCACTACCAGACATGGGGGAGAGGATACCAGTATACTGTATGTGACCCATCACCCTCACTACCAGACATGGGGGAGAAGATACCAGTATACTGTATGTGACCCATCACTCTCACTACCAGACATGGGGGAGAGGATACCAGTATACTGTATGTGACCCATCACCCTCACTACCAGACATGGGGGAGAGGACACCAGTATACTGTATGTGACCCATCACCCTCACTACCAGACATGGGGGAGAGGATACCAGTATACTGTATGTGACCCATCACCCTCACTACCAGACATGGTGAGGAGGATACCAGTATACTGTATGTGACCCATCACCCTCACTACCAGACATGGTGGAGAGGATATCTGTATACTATATGTGACCCATCACTCTCACTACCAGACATGGGGGAGAGGATATCTGTATACTGTATGTGACCCATCACCCTCACTACCAGACATGGGGGAGAGGTTACCAGTATACTGTATGTGACCCATCACCCTCACTACCAGACATGGTGAGGAGGATACCAGTATACTGTATGTGACCCATCACCCTCACTACCAGACATGGTGGAGAGGATATCTGTATACTATATGTGACCCATCACTCTCACTACCAGACATGGGGGAGAGGATATCTGTATACTGTATGTGACCCATCACCCTCACTACCAGACATGGGGGAGAGGTTACCAGTATACTGTATGTGACCCATCACTCTCACTACAAGACATGGGGGAGAGGATACCAGTATACTGTATGTGACCCATCACCCTCACTACCAGACATGGGGGAGAGGACACCAGTATACTGTATGTGACCCATCACCCTCACTACCAGACATGGGGGAGAGGATACCAGTATACTGTATGTGACCCATCACCCTCACTACCAGACATGGTGAGGAGGATACCAGTATACTGTATGTGACCCATCACCCTCACTACCAGACATGGTGGAGAGGATATCTGTATACTATATGTGACCCATCACTCTCACTACCAGACATGGGGGAGAGGATATCTGTATACTGTATGTGACCCATCACCCTCACTACCAGACATGGGGGAGAGGTTACCAGTATACTGTATGTGACCCATCACCCTCACTACCAGACATGGTGAGGAGGATACCAGTATACTGTATGTGACCCATCACCCTCACTACCAGACATGGTGGAGAGGATATCTGTATACTATATGTGACCCATCACTCTCACTACCAGACATGGGGGAGAGGATATCTGTATACTGTATGTGACCCATCACCCTCACTACCAGACATGGGGGAGAGGTTACCAGTATACTGTATGTGACCCATCACTCTCACTACAAGACATGGGGGAGAGGATACCAGTATACTGTATGTGACCCATCACCCTCACTACCAGACATGGGGGAGAGGATATCTGTATACTGTATGTGACCCATCACCCTCACTACCAGACATGGGGGAGAGGATACCAGTATATTGTATGTGACCCATCACTCTCACTACCAGACATGGGGGAGAGGATACCAGTATACTGTATGTGACCCATCACCCTCACTACCAGACATGGGGGAGAGGATACCAGTATACTGTATGTGACCCATCACTCTCACTACCAGACATGGGGGAGAGGATACCAGTATACTGTATGTGACCCATCACCCTCACTACCAGACATGGGGGAGAGGACACCAGTATACTGTATGTGACCCATCACCCTCACTACCAGACATGGGGGAGAGGATACCAGTATACTGTATGTGACCCATCACCCTCACTACCAGACATGGTGAGGAGGATACCAGTATACTGTATGTGACCCATCACCCTCACTACCAGACATGGGGGAGGGGATACCTGTATACTGTATGTGACCCATCACTCTCACTACCAGACATGGGGGAGAGGATATCTGTATACTGTATGTGACCCATCACCCTCACTACCAGACATGGGGGAGAGGTTACCAGTATACTGTATGTGACCCATCACTCTCACTACCAGACATGGGGGAGAGGATATCTGTATACTGTATGTGACCCATCACTCTCACTACCAGACATGGGGGAGAGGATATCTGTATACTGTATGTGACCCATCACTCTCACTACCAGACATGGGGGAGAGGATATCTGTATACTGTATGTGACCCATCACCCTCACTACCAGACATGGTGGAGAGGATACCAGTATACTGTATGTGACCCATCACCCTCACTACCAGACATGGGGGAGAGGACACCAGTATACTGTATGTGACCCATCACCCTCACTACCAGACATGGGGGAGAGGATACCAGTATACTGTATGTGACCCATCACCCTCACTACCAGACATGGTGAGGAGGATACCAGTATACTGTATGTGACCCATCACCCTCACTACCAGACATGGGGGAGGGGATACCTGTATACTGTATGTGACCCATCACTCTCACTACCAGACATGGGGGAGAGGATATCTGTATACTGTATGTGACCCATCACCCTCACTACCAGACATGGGGGAGAGGTTACCAGTATACTGTATGTGACCCATCACTCTCACTACCAGACATGGGGGAGAGGATATCTGTATACTGTATGTGACCCATCACTCTCACTACCAGACATGGGGGAGAGGATATCTGTATACTGTATGTGACCCATCACTCTCACTACCAGACATGGGGGAGAGGATATCTGTATACTGTATGTGACCCATCACCCTCACTACCAGACATGGTGGAGAGGATACCAGTATACTGTATGTGACCCATCACCCTCACTACCAGACATGGGGGAGAGGATACCAGTATACTGTATGTGACCCATCACTCTCACTACCAGACATGGGGGAGAGGATATCTGTATACTGTATGTGACCCATCACTCTCACTACCAGACATGGGGGAGAGGATATCTGTATACTGTATGTGACCCATCACCCTCACTACCAGACATGGTGGAGAGGATACCAGTATACTGTATGTGACCCATCACTCTCACTACCAGACATGGTGGAGTGGATGCCAGTATACTGTATGTGACCCATCACTCTCACTACCAGACATGGTGGAGAGGATACCAGTATACTGTATGTGACCCATCACTCTCACTACCAGACATGGTGGAGAGGATACCAGTATACTGTATGTGACCCATCACTCTCACTACCAGACATGGTGGAGAGGATACCAGTATACTGTATGTAACCCATCACTCTCACTACCAGACATGGGGGAGAGGATACCAGTATACTGTATGTGACCCATCACTGTCACTACCAGACATGGTGGAGAGGATACGGTATACTGTATGTGACCCATCACCCTCACTACCGGACATGGGGGAGAGGATACCGGTATACAGGTATGTTACCCATCACCCTCACTACCGGACATGGGGGAGAGGATACCGGTATACAGGTATGTGACCCATCACCCTCACTACCGGACATGGTGGAGAGGATATCTGTATACTGTATGTGACCCATCACCCTCACTACCAGACATGGGGGAGAGGATACCAGTATACTGTATGTGACCCATCACTCTCACTACCAGACATGGGGGAGAGGATACCAGTATACTGTATGTGACCCATCACCCTCACTACCAGACATGGGGGAGAGGACACCAGTATACTGTATGTGACCCATCACCCTCACTACCAGACATGGGGGAGAGGATACCAGTATACTGTATGTGACCCATCACCCTCACTACCAGACATGGTGAGGAGGATATCTGTATACTATATGTGACCCATCACCCTCACTACCAGACATGGTGGAGAGGATATCTGTATACTATATGTGACCCATCACCCTCACTACCAGACATGGGGGAGGGGATACCTGTATACTGTATGTGACCCATCACTCTCACTACCAGACATGGGGGAGAGGATATCTGTATACTGTATGTGACCCATCACCCTCACTACCAGACATGGGGGAGAGGATACCAGTATACTGTATGTGACCCATCACTCTCACTACCAGACATGGGGGAGAGGATATCTGTATACTGTATGTGACCCATCACTCTCACTACCAGACATGGGGGAGAGGATATCTGTATACTGTATGTGACCCATCACCCTCACTACCAGACATGGGGGAGAGGATATCTGTATACTGTATGTGACCCATCACCCTCACTACCAGACATGGGGGAGAGGATATCTGTATACTGTATGTGACCCATCACCCTCACTACCAGACATGGGGGAGAGGATATCTGTATACTGTATGTGACCCATCACTCTCACTACCAGACATGGGGGAGAGGATATCTGTATACTGTATGTGACCCATCACTCTCACTACCAGACATGGGGGAGAGGATACCAGTATACTGTATGTGACCCATCACTCTCACTTCCAGACATGGGGGAGAGGATACCAGTATACCGTATGTGACCCATCACTCTCACTACCAGACATGGGGGAGAGGATACCAGTATACTGTATGTGACCCATCACTCTCACTACCAGACATGGGGGAGAGGATACCAGTATACTGTATGTGACCCTTCACTCTCACTACCAGACATGGTGAGGAGGATACCAGTATACTGTATGTGACCCATCACTCTCACTACCAGACATGGAGTAGAGGATACCAGTATACTGTATGTGACCCATCACCCTCACTACCAGACATGGGGGAGAGGATATCTGTATTCTGTATGTGACCCATCACCCTCACTACCAGACATGGGGGAGAGGATATCTGTATACTGTATGTGACCCATCACCCTCACTACCAGACATGGGGGAGAGGATATCTGTATACTGTATGTGACCCATCACCCTCACTACCAGACATGGGGGAGAGGATATCTGTATACTGTATGTGACCCATCACTCTCACTACCAGACATGGGGGAGAGGATATCTGTATACTGTATGTGACCCATCACTCTCAGTACCAGACATGGGGGAGAGGATACCAGTATACTGTATGTGACCCATCACTCTCAGTACCAGACATGGGGGAGAGGATACCAGTATACTGTATGTGACCCATCACTCTCACTACCAGACATGGGGGAGAGGATACCAGTATACTGTATGCGACCCATCACTCTCACTACCAGACATGGGGGAGAGGATATCTGTATACTGTATGTGACCCATCACTCTCACTTCCAGACATGGGGGAGAGGATACCAGTATACTGTATGTGACCCATCACTCTCACTACAAGACATGGGGGAGAGGATACCAGTATACTGTATGTGACCCATCACTCTCACTACCAGACATGGGGGAGAGGATATCTGTATACTGTATGTGACCCATCACTCTCACTACCAGACATGGGGGAGAGGATACCAGTATACTGTATGTGACCCATCACTCTCACTACCAGACATGGGGGAGAGGATACCAGTATACTCTATGTGACCCTTCACTCTCACTACCAGACATGGTGAGGAGGATACCAGTATACTCTATGTGAAGCACCACACAGGATATAACACCCTGACAACTCCTGTATTAGGGCTCAGTGAGAATAAAGGCGCAGGGAAAGTAAAATGGCTGACAGAGGAAAACAGAAACTCAGACAGACAGCGCTAGCATACAGTCACATATAATGCAGATATAAACACCACCTGCACAAATAGCACTACCAATCAACTACACAGTGCTACATACACTGAGCACCTGGAGGAGAGGTATATAGGGGGACCCGGGCCAGCGTTTAACCCCCGGGACGCTGATCTCTCGTAACTATTTCCAGCCTATGTCTCTGGTGGCCGTGTGGAAGCGCAGGACTCCGTGCCTGGCTCCACTTGCTGTCATCCCCAGGGAGTCCCCAGCCCTGGGGGAAAAGACTGCGTCTCAGCTCGTGGTGGCCCGCCGCTTACCGTAGCGCCCGGCCGCAGTCCAGGGATCATCCGGGGTCCCTGCTAGCCATGACCATGGATGCCCGCTGAGATCCCCTGATCCTTCTCTGCGCCGGCGGGGTGACGGAGCGGCAGCGCGGACGTCCCCTGGACTGTCCGCACTTGAGGAAAGCTTAAAATCTTCAGGGGCTGAATAAAAATCTCCAGCCGGGCACCCAACGAACTGAGGTGCCTCTGGCCCGGGGGTGGGGTATAGGAGGGAGACCCAGTGCATCCTGGGAGAAAAATGTAACTGCGTGGTGCCTGGATGACTTCATCATCATCTATACCCCAAGGTCTCCCTGTGGAGCCTATGGACCCTGTGTGTAATATCATTACCTAGTTGCTATGCGTGTATAATATTACCTGGTTACTGCGTGTGGAGCATTATTACGTGACGTGTGTGTAATATTACCTGTTGGTTGTGTGTGGAGCATAATTACATGAGGTGTGTGTGTAATATTATTACCTATCTGTTCGTTTTATAACATTATTACACGACATAGAATTTCCTATTGGTTTTAGTGTGGATCTTTATTACATGAATTGTATGTAATATTATTGCCTGGTGGCTGCCTTTGGAACATTATTACATGACTGCTGACTGTGGTGGGGGGGTTCCTGAGTAGCTTGTACTGTGTATTACATGTATTCATCATCCGTAATATGAGACGTTGGTTTTGTTCCCTCCAGACCGGGCTGAGAAGATGGGTCAGAGTATGAGCAGGATCCCTTACAAAGATACTTTCTGGAAAGGAACCACAAGAACCAGACCACGTGAGTACTGCCTCCTACCTCTCCCATCACTACCCCTTCCTGTACCTCAGCCACCTCATCAGGCACCTCCTTCCTCTCCCATCACTACCCCTCCCTGTACCTCAGCCACCAGGCACCTCCTACCTCTCCCATCACTTCCCCTTCCTGTACCTCAGCCACCTCATCAGGCACCTCCTACCTCTCCCATCACTTCCCCTTCCTGTACCTCACCCACCTCATGAGGCACCTCCTGCCTCTCCCATCACTACCCCTTCCTGTACCTCAGCCACCTCATGAGGCACCTCCTGCCTCTCCCATCACTACCCCTTCCTGTACCTCAGCTACCTCATCAGGCACCTCCTGCCTCTCCCATCACTACCCCTTCCTGTACCTCACCCACCTCATCATGCACCTCCTACCTCGCCCATCACTACCCCTTCCTGTACCTCAGGCACCTCCTACCTCTCCCATCACTACCCCTCCCTGTACCTCAGCCACCAGGCACCTCCTACCTCTCCCATCACTTCCCCTTCCTGTACCTCAGCCACCTCATCAGGCACCTCCTACCTCTCCCATCACTTCCCCTTCCTGTACCTCAGCCACCTCATCAGGCACCTCCTACCTCTCCCATCACTACCCCTTCCTGTACCTCAGCCACCTCATGAGGCACCTCCTGCCTCTCCCATCACTACCCCTTCCTGTACCTCAGCCACGTCATGAGGCACCTCCTGCCTC
Source organism: Taudactylus pleione (assembly GCA_031769625.1). Taxonomy (NCBI): domain Eukaryota; kingdom Metazoa; phylum Chordata; class Amphibia; order Anura; family Myobatrachidae; genus Taudactylus; species Taudactylus pleione. The sequence continues at coordinate 557,732 of JAUIMM010001558.1, read as the reverse complement.
TCCCATCACTACCCCTTCCTGTACCTCAGCTACCTCATCAGGCACCTCCTGCCTCTCCCATCACTACCCCTTCCTGTACCTCACCCACCTCATCATGCACCTCCTACCTCGCCCATCACTACCCCTTCCTGTACCTCAGCCACCAGGCACCTCCTACCTCTCCCATCACTTCCCCTTCCTGTACCTCAGCCACCTCATCAGGCACCTCCTACCTCTCCCATCACTTCCCCTTCCTGTACCTCACCCACCTCATCATGCACCTCCTACCTCGCCCATCACTACCCCTTCCTGTACCTCAGGCACCTCCTACCTCTCCCATCACTACCCCTTCCTGTACCTCAGCCACCAGGCACCTCCTACCTCTCCCATCACTACCCCTTCCTGTACCTCAGCCACCAGGCACCTCCTACCTCTCCCACCACTACCCCTTCCTGTACCTCAGCCACCTCATCAGGCACCTCCTACCTCTCCCATCACTACCCCTTCCTGTACCTCAGCCACCTCATGAGGCACCTCCTGCCTCTCCCATCACTACCCCTTCCTGTACCTCAGCCACCAGGCACCTCCTACCTCTCCCATCACTACCCCTTCCTGTACCTCAGCCACCAGGCACCTCCTACCTCTCCCACCACTACCCCTTCCTGTACCTCAGCCACCTCATCAGGCACCTCCTACCTCTCCCATCACTACCCCTTCCTGTACCTCAGCCACCTCATGAGGCACCTCCTGCCTCTCCCATCACTACCCCTTCCTGTACCTCAGCCACCTCATGAGGCACCTCCTGCCTCTCCCATCACTACCCCTTCCTGTACCTCAGCTACCTCATCAGGCACCTCCTGCCTCTCCCATCACTACCCCTTCCTGTACCTCACCCACCTCATCATGCACCTCCTACCTCGCCCATCACTACCCCTTCCTGTACCTCAGCCACCAGGCACCTCCTACCTCTCCCATCACTACCCCTTCCTGTACCTCAGCCACCTCATCAGGCACCTCCTACCTCTCCCATCACTACCCCTTCCTGTACCTCAGCCACCTCATGAGGCACCTCCTGCCTCTCCCATCACTACCCCTTCCTGTACCTCAGCTACCTCATCAGGCACCTCCTGCCTCTCCCATCACTACCCCTTCCTGTACCTCACCCACCTCATCATGCACCTCCTACCTCGCCCATCACTACCCCTTCCTGTACCTCAGCCACCAGGCACCTCCTACCTCTCCCATCACTACCCCTTCCTGTACCTCAGGCACCTCCTACCTCTCCCATCACTACCCCTTCCTGTACCTCAGCCACCAGGCACCTCCTGCCTCTCCTTCCTCCGCCGCGTGCCATGATAGAATGTGATGGGGCTCGCTGTGTGCCGCGTGCAGTTACTCTGATGTCAGTGTATGACGTAACCCCCGGTATCGCTGTGTGCCGCGTGCAGTTACTCTGATGTCAGTGTATGACATAACCCCCCGGTATCGCTGTGTGCCGCGTGCAGTTACTCTGATGTCAGTGTATGACGTAACCCCCGGTATCGCTGTGTGCCGCGTGCAGTTACTCTGATGTCAGTGTATGACGTAACCCCCCGGTATCGCTGTGTGCCGCGTGCAGTTACTCTGATGTCAGTGTATGACGTAACCCCCCGGTATCGCTGTGTGCCGCGTGCAGTTACTCTGATGTCAGTGTATGACGTAACCCCCCGGTATCGCTGTGTGCCGCGTGCAGTTACTCTGATGTCAGTGTATGACGTAACCCCCCCGGTATCGCTGTGTGCCGCGTGCAGTTACTCTGATGTCAGTGTATGACGTAACCCCCCGGTATCGCTGTGTGCCGCGTGCAGTTACTCTGATGTCAGTGTATGACGTAACCCCCCGATATCGCTGTGTGCCGCGTGCAGTTACTCTGATGTCAGTGTATGACGTAACCCCCCGGTATCGCTGTGTGCCGCGTGCAGTTACTCTGATGTCAGTGTATGACGTAACCCCCGGTATCGCTGTGTGCCGCGTGCAGTTACTCTGATGTCAGTGTATGACGTAACCCCCGGTATCGCTGTGTGCCGCGTGCAGTTACTCTGATGTCAGTGTATGACGTAACCCCCCGGTATCGCTGTGTGCCGCGTGCAGTTACTCTGATGTCAGTGTATGACGTAACCCCCGGTATTGCTGTGTGCCGCGTGCAGTTACTCTGATGTCAGTGTATGACGTAACCCCCGGTATCGCTGTGTGCCGCGTGCAGTTACTCTGATGTCAGTGTATGACGTAACCCCCCGGTATCGCTGTGTGCCGCGTGCAGTTACTCTGATGTCAGTGTATGACGTAACCCCCGGTATCGCTGTGTGCCGCGTGCAGTTACTCTGATGTCAGTGTATGACGTAACCCCCCGGTATTGCTGTGTGCCGCGTGCAGTTACTCTGATGTCAGTGTATGACGTAACCCCCCGGTATCGCTGTGTGCCGCGTGCAGTTACTCTGATGTCAGTGTATGACGTAACCCCCCGGTATCGCTGTGTCCTGGGTTTAGGAACCTGCATGGACATCACAAAGCAGCGAGTGTATAATGCATCTCCTGACCACTACATCATGTGATGCCCCCTCATACATACGTGTAAGACCACCCACGTCACCCTCATCATTGCCTGGCATGGTTGTATCAGATACGACCAGTCAGAAATGCCCACTGGGCGGCTGCAGGAGGCTAATCTTCCCGCAGCCTCCTATATTAGAGGGACCTCCTGGTCCCTCTACACCCTCGGCTCCCCCTCCTTTATGTCCCGATCACTGCTGGTCCTAGCATCATCCCCCTCCCAGCGTGGCTGCAAGGAAAGCTGTGTCTTACATAGAAGCTGCAGCTCTTTGTAGCCGCGGCTGAAGCTGTGTCCTGATCACCGTGGCCAGCTGCCGTCACCCCTCCCGGCCCGTTCAAAGAAGGCAGTAGCTGCGGCTTCTTGTAGTCACCACGGCTGCTGCACTATGTCCAGCCCGCGGCACCCTCCTCCCAGCGCGGCTGCCTTCAGTGATAGCAGCTCATAACATCCGCAGCGGCTGTTGATCTGTTTACTGCCCCCGGGACCTCCCTCCGCTTCCGCTGGGTTCACCAGGTACAATAGCGCCGCCTCTGCTGTCTGCCCCCATGGCATGTGCCCAATCACTGCTGGCAACAGTGATCGGTAAGTGTCTACGGAGTACAGTGTCATACATACAGTCAGGTGCATAAATATTTGGACATTGACAGAATTCGCATATTTTGGCCTCTATTCACCACCACAATGGCTGTGAAATGAAACAAACAAGATGTGATTTACCTGCAGACTTTCAGATTTAATTTGAGGGTAATTACATCCAAATCAGGTGAACGGTGTAGGAATTACAGCGGTTTCTATATGTGCCTCCCACTTTTTAAGGGGCCAAAAGTAATGGGACAAACTAAACAATCCTAAATCTAACTTTCACTTTTTAATACTTTGTTGCAAATCCTTTGCAGGTAATTACAGCCTGAAGTCTGGAACGCATAGACATCACCAGATGCTGGGTGTCATCCCTGGTGATGCTCTGCCAGGCCTCTACTGCAAATGTCTTCAGTTCCTGCTTGTTCTTGGGGCATTTTCCCTTCAGTTTTGTCTTCATCAAGTGAAATGCATGCTCAATCGGATTCAGGTCAGGGGATTGACTTGGCCATTGCATAACATTCTACTTTTTAGCCTTAAAAAACTCTTTGGTTGCTTTTGCAGTATGCTTCGGGTCATTGTCCATCTGCACTGTGAAGCGCCGTCCAATGAGTTCTGAAGCATTTGTCTGAATATGAGCATATAATATTGTCCGAAACACTTCAGAATTCATTCTGCTGCTTTTGTCAGCAGTCACATCATCAATAATACAAGGGAACCAGTTCCATTGGCAGCCATACATGCCCACGCCATGACACTACCACCACCATGCTTTACTGATGAGGTGGTATGTTTTGGATCATGAGCAGTTCCTTTCCTTCTCCATACTCTTCTCTTCCCATCACTCTGGTACAAGTTGATCTTTGGCCCTCATTCAGAGCCGTACGCTCTGAGCAGAGCGCACGCTCTGAATGAGGGCCGGGCTCCATTTTCATGGAGCGTCCTCCTGGACGCTCGTATAGCTGTGGGTCACCACCCACAGGCTATACGAGCGTGCATTTTGATGGCCGCGATGGTCGAGACCATCGCGACCATCGAAATTGCGAGCCGGAGCCTGCGGTTGAGGTTTTCAACCGCAAGCTCCGGAGTGATTTTGGCTCTCAGAGCCAAAATCACTCCCACTGACATCACTAGTGATGTCAGTGGGCCGGCTTGTGACGGGAGGCGTTCCCGTGGGAACGCCCCCGTCAGGGAGGCACGCCCACCAAAGGGGGCGTGCTGTCAATCAACATTGACAGCACGCTCCCTTTGATCGGACACAACGAGCGAAGGACTTTCCTTCGCTCGTCGCGTCTGGCGCATGCGCACGACGGAGCTCCCTCCGTCGTGCGCATGCTCAGTGCATAATATCGACCCACTTGCGAGCGGACAGCCGCTCGCGAGTGGGTCTGAATCAGGCCCTTTGTTCCAGAACTGTAATGGCTTTTTTAGATGTTGTTTTGCAAACTCTAATCTGGTCTTCCTATTTTTGAGGCTCACCAATGGTTTACATCTTGTGGTGAACCCTCTATATTCACTCTTGTGAAGTCTTCTCTTGATTGTTGACTTTGACACATATACATCTACCTCCTGGAGAGTGTTCTTGATTTGGCCGACTGTTGTGAAGGGGTTTTTCTTCACCAGGGAAATAATTCTTCTGTCATATTGACTGCTGACCAAAGCAGCAGAATGAATTCTGAAGTGTTTCGGGCAATATTATATGCTCATATTCAGTCAAATGCTTCAGAACTCATTGGACGGCGCTTCACAGTGCAGATGGACAATGACCCGAAGCATACTGCAAAAGCAACCAAAGAGTTTTTTAAGGCTAAAAAGTAGAATGTTATGCAATGGCCAAGTCAATCCCCTGACCTGAATCCGACTGAGCATGCATTTCACTTGATGAAGACAAAACTGAAGGGAAAATGCCCCAAGAACAAGCAGGAACTGAAGACATTTGCAGTAGAGGCCTGGCAGAGCATCACCAGGGATGACACCCAGCGTCTGGTGATGTCTATGCGTTCCAGACTTCAGGCTGTAATTGCCTGCAAAGGATTTGCAACAAAGTATTAAAAAGTGAAAGTTAGATTTAGGATTGTTTAGTTTGTCCCATTACTTTTGGCCCCTTAAAAAGTGGGAGGCACATATAGAAACCGTTGTAATTCCTACACCGTTCACCTGATTTGGATGTAATTACCCTCAAATTAAATCTGAAAGTCTGCAGGTAAATCACATCTTGTTTGTTTCATTTCAAAGCCATTGTGGTGGTGACTAGAGGCCAAAATATGAGAATTCTGTCACTGTCCCAATATTTATGCACCTGACTGTGTGTGTGTGTGTGTGTGTGTATGTGTATATATATATATATATATATATATATATATATATATAATTTCTACTTCAGAGTCCACAGGGTTGACCTTAGCTTGGATCTGGATCCATGGGCACCATACAGTTAAAGCTTTAGCTCCCAGGATGCACTTGGGTCCGTCCTCCTCTATACTCCGCCCCCAAGCCACAGGCACCTCAGTTTAGTTTGGTGCCCGGCCGAAGTCTGTCACCTGTTGCAGGGGGGCTGCAGGAGCAGCCCCTAAAGCTTTCTTTTAAAGAAGAAGATTTTATTATTTTCTTACTTTTTTAACTAAGCGGCAGCATCAGACTGTCTGTCAGACGTCCGCGCTGCCGCATGTTCTTCCCGCTGGCGCCGTGACGCCAGTACAGATCTGGGGATCGCGGCGGGACCCCAGAGTCTGTACTAGCCGGGCTCTGGGGACTCCCTTGACTGCTGCCGGACATACGGCATTCAGGTAAGTCGCGAGTCGCCGGTTTATTTTGGCGGCCTGCGGATACTTTAAAAATGCAGTCAGATGCCTCCTGGTCTCTGGGGACAGACCGGAGGCGCTAGCAGTGGCGGCGGGCTCCCCCTCCATTGAGGCATACCCCGTGTGAACACTAGACCACCAGGGTAGTAAGCTGGAAGCTGGACCAGCAACCCTGGGGTTAATAGCTAGCCGGGGGATATAGCTTTCCCTGTATTATGGCTCCTTCCCTCAGCTCAGCGCGCCTTTCTGCTCCGTGTCTGGCGTCGCTGAGCTGCTCCTATCTTCGGCCACTCCTCCTCTGGGGTCTCCGGCGGCCATTTTCTCCAGTGACACAATGAGATCCCTCAGGCTGTACATGTGGACCGGTCCCCCTGTGTACCTCTCCCCTGCTAAAGGACGGTGTACACAGCGCTATAGCCCTCCCAGACACTGAATCTGGGTGGTTGAGTTTAGCGGAAGGTGCAGTGAGTATATCTTCCTGCATTGTATGTGACTATTGCTAGTGCTGCCTGTCTGTGACTTATTCTCCTTACTGTCAGCTTATACCTATCCCTTTCCTTCTCCTACGGCCCTAAGGTGTGTGGGGGAGGGTTTTTCTACGGACCTCACTTGTATAAAACAAGTATTGGTGAGGTCAGTCACTTACAGTTGTGTGCCACACAGTGTCATATTGTGAACTGTTGTATTGCACACTTGAGAGTGCGCAGGTGTTAATACCATACTGCTTCCTGTGATAAGTAATTCCTGTGTATTTACTGTATCATGTCTGATGAGGAGGTAGAGCACTCTGGGACCCCTGTGTTGGTTTCATGCAGACGCTGTCCTGCAGGATTTAATAGGGAGGATCTATCTCAGGATGGTCTGTGCGGGCGGTGCCGGCTGGTACCTGGCCCTACTAAAAAACCCCTATGTCACAGGACCCTCCATAGGCGATGTTTTCACAGGTGCTGGTGTCAATTGCTGACCGTTTATCGGTCCCGACAGTCCCTCCTAGGGCGTTGCCCGAGCACACCATCCCCCATTCCCCGGGAATTCCGCAAATACTGCAGTCTCCACCCGGGTCCCAGACTGTAGGTCCCTATACGGGGATGCCTGTGTACCAACAGCCCCCCCGGTGACGCAACAGTCTGTTGTGCCTTTTCAGAGTTTCCCTCAGGCGACTAATCCTCCCTGGGTAGAGGTACTCTCCAGCTCGGTACAGAGCCTGGCGGCCACGTCTTCGGATTTTCAGTCGATGTTACAAAGTGATATGCCGCAGAAGGCGTCCAAGCATCATGTCGTTAGTACATTGACGGCGCAATTGTCAGACTCCTGAGGTGTCCTCAGACGATGGAGAGATTCTTGAGGACTCTGATGCTACAGGTCAGGAGGTGGAAACTAGTTCCTCCATTAATGTGCCGGCATTAGTTAAGGCGGTGCGAGCCATCCTTCAAATAGAGGAGGATGCCCCGGCGTCTAAGCCTAAGTATCCTAACTTTAAAAAGGTTAAGGTTACTTCAAGTGTTTTTCCTCTGATCAATTGGCGGATAATATGGCGGTAGCTTGGCAGCTGCCTAGTAAGAAATTCCAACCACAGAAAAGGTTAGTTTCTAACTACCCTTTTCCTGATGATTATTGCAGGAAATGGGAAACCCCACCTGCGGTGGATTCCCATTTCACCCGCTTAATTAAAAGTGCTACGCTGCCTTTACCGTCTATTTCTTCTTTGAAAGATCCCACAGACAGGAAGGTGGAGACTGCATTGAAATCCATTTACTCTCTCTCTCAGGGGCAGTGGCTCGCCCGTCCATGGCCATCTCATGGGTGGCTAAGGCCATCGAGAGCTGGGCCAACGCTTTGGAAGATACTTTTCCCGAAGATGCTCTGGAGATGCAGAGAGCGTTGGTAGGACAGATCAGAGATGCTGCGTCCTGTATTGGGGAAGCATCGTTGGATACCAGTCTGCTGACCTCTACGGTTTCAGCTACAGCTGTGCCTGCTCGCCGGTCCTTGTGGCTGAGGTCCTGGAGGGCTGATGCTGACTCTAAAAAGGGCCTGGAGGCTTTGCCTTTTAATGGAGAATTGCTATTTGGTCCTGACTTGGACAAGATAGTAGATACTCTGGCTAAATCTAAGTCAGCCTTCCTCCCTTCGGCTTCTACGCCGGCTAAAGTGAGGAGCTCTGCCTTTCGGTCCTTTCGAGTTCAAGGTAAGGCCAAGGGTCAGTCCTTTCCGAAGCAGTCGGCAACCAAGGTCGCTCCTAAGCCTAAAAAGCGAGCGTGGAGTGCCAGGCGCCCTTCTACGAAGCAGGAAGATAAACCTGCTGCCTGATGGGACGGGCCTCCCTCTGGGGGACCCCAGAGTGGGAGGCCGACATTTTCAATTCGCCCAGTGTTGGCACTCTACCACCATGGATGCCTGGGTTCGAGAAGTAGTCTCCCAGGGGTACGCCCTATCCTTTCGGCTCAGGCCGCCCCACCAGTTTTTTTTGCACGAGTCCTTCTCTGGACGAGACCAAAGCTTCGCAGATTCAGGAAGTTATACAGTCCTTGCTGCAAGCAGGGGTCATTGTTCCCATTCCACAGTTACAACGTGGGACGGGGTACTACTCTACTCTGTTCCTAGTACAGAAACTCAACGGTTCTCATCGCCCTATCCTCAATTTGAAGTCTCTGAACAAATATCTCAGAGTTCCCAAGTTCAGGATGGAAACTCTGCGTTCCATCATTCTGGCGATGGAACCCGGGGATTACATGGTCTCCCTGGATATCCAGGACGCCTACCTCCATGTGCCTATAGCACCTGCACACCAGCGGTATCTCGGGTTTGCTATACTGCAACGTCACTACCAGTTTCGGGCGTTGCCCTTTGGCCTGTCTACGGCTCCGAGGGTATTCACCAAGGTGATGGCAATCATGGCCGCCCACCTTCGGAACCAGGGTATACGGCTGTTGCCGTACCTGGACGATCTTCTTCTGTTAGCAGGCTCCCGGGAGGTACTTCGTCACCATCTCCATCTGACCATTGCTTGTTTACAAGCACACGGGTGGTTAATAAATTGGAAGGTCCTCTCTGATCCCATCACAAAGGATGGTCCATTTGGGAGCTCTCCTGGATTCTCGTCAATAGCGGATCTTCTTGACTCCAGAAAAGGTTGCCTCCCTATAACTGCGTATACACAGTTGCCTGGGCAGTCGCAGAGTGTCAGTACACTCGGCCGTGAGAGTTCTAGGATCCATGGTGTCGGCATTCGACCTGGTGGAATTTGCTCAATTTCATTCGAGGCTCTTGCAGGGGCAGATTCTTTCGGAATGGAACGGATTACCTCACCGGATCCGGACTCAGTGGCTGGTGTTGTCTCCGGAGGTGTGCCTGTCCCTGAATTGGTGGCTTCAGACAGATCATCTCATCGAGGGTCACCCCTTTTGAATCCCGGACTGGGTTCTGCTCACGACAGATGCCAGTCTCCGGGGTTGGGGAGCAGTGACCGGCTCGTTATCTCTTCAGGGCCGGTGGTCTGCTGAAAAGGAGCTCTTCCCATAAACGTGTTAGAGCTGCGGGCAGTGTACCGGGCTGTAATGTCGTCAGGCACCGTTCTTCACGGAAGAGCAGTTCAGGTGCAATCAGACAACGCCACCACGGTGGCGTACATAAATCACCAGGGAGGAACTCACAGTCGAGCTGCGATGTTAGAGGTGTCTCAGATCCTGGCTTGGGCGGAGTGCCACCTTCCAGCAATCTCGGCAGTCTTCATCCCGGGAGTCCTCAATTGGGAGGCCGACTTCCTCAGCCGTCACAACGTGCATCCCGGGGAATGGTCGCTTCACCCAGAGGTGTTTCAACCTGGACCTGATGGCCTCCGTCACAATTACAAGTTACCCGTGTACGGCTCAAGGACAAGGGACGCAGGCGCAAGCCTGGTGGATGCGCTGTCGGTGAAATGGACATTTCACCTAGCGTACCTCTTCCCTCCGATCTCCCTGCTACCTCGGGTACTCACAAAAATCAAACAGGACAGGGGCACGTTTCTGGTGGTGGCTCCAGCGTGGCCCAGACGTCCTTGGTACTCCGATCTCAGGAGCTTGTCCGTAGATGCTCCGTTCCTTCTGCCTCAGCGCCATGACCTGCTGTCTCAGGGGCCCTGCCTTTACCCAGATCTGGGTCAGCTGTCTTTGACAGCGTGGCTCTTGAGACAGCCGTCTTAAGGTCCCGCGGCTTTTCAAGCTCTATCAGTACCACTGCGAGGGCGCGTAAACCTGCCTCTGCACGGATTTACCACAGAGTGTGGCACACTTACTTTCAGTGGTGTGAGTCCAGATACTTTGATCCTCAGGTGTTCAGGGTTTCTAGGATTTTGGCATTTTTGCAGTCAGGTCTTGACCTGGGCTTACGTCTTGCTTCCCTGAAGGTTCATGTATCGGCTCTGTCTGTGTGGTTCCAACGTAGAATCGCTACACTGCCTGACGTTCACACCTTTTTCCAAGGTGTTCTTAGAATCCAGCCTCCCTTTGTGCCTCCAGTGGCTCCGTGGGACTTGGCGGTGGTTCTTCGGGTCCTGCAGGGACCTCCCTTTGAGCCTCTTGAGTCGGTTGACCTCAAGTGGTTAACACTTAAAATGGTGTTTCTCCTGGCAATTGCTTCGGCCAGGAGGGTATCTGAGTTGGGGGCACTTTCCTGTAGTCCCCCCTTCTTAATTTTTCACCAGGACAGAGCTCTACTTCGCACTCGTCCTGAGTTTTTGCCTAAAGTAGTCTCTAAGTTCCACATCAATCAGGAACTTGTGGTGCCAGCTTTTCAATCTCCTGTTCTAACAGCTGGTGGGGCTTCGTTGGACGTTGTCCGTGCTCTCAGAGTTTATGTTGATCCCTGGATATCCAGGACGCCTACCTCCCATGTTCCGATAGCACCTTCGCACCAGAGGTATCTGAGGTTCGCTATCCTTCAACACCACTATCAGTTCCGGGCGCTACCCTTTGGTCTCTCCACGGCACCGCGGGTGTTCACGAAGATTATGGCGGTCATGGCCGCACATCTGCGGAACCAGAATGTACGGCTGCTGCCGTATCTGGACGACTTCCTGTTGATGGCGAGCTCCCCGGAGGTACTGCTTCAACATCTCCACCTGACGATCGCTTGCCTGCAAGCGCACGGGTGGCTGATAAATTGGAAAAAGTCCTCCCTAATTCCATCTCAGCGGATGGTTCATTTGGCGGCCCTGCTGGATTCTCGTCAGCAGAGGATCTTCCTGACTCCGGAGAAGGTCTCCTCCCTCCAGCTGCGGATACACAGTTGCCTGAGCAGTTGCCGCCTGTCTGTTCATTCGGCTATGAGAGTTCTGGGGTCCATGGTGTCGACATTCGACATGGTGGAATTTGACCAGTTCCATTCCCGGCCCCTGCAGGGGCTGATTCTATCAGAATGGAACGGGTTACCACACCGGATCCGCTCTCAGTTGCTGGTGTTGTCCCCGGAGGTTCGGCAGTCTTTGGCTTGGTGGCTTCAGACGGCTCTTCTGCTCGAGGGGCGCCCCTTTTGGATCCTGGACTGGGTCCTGCTCACGACGAATGCCAGTCTTCGGGGTTGGGGGGCAGTGACCGGCTCATTATCGCTTCAGGGTCGTTGGTCCGCGGAAGAAGCTCTTCTTCCCATCAACATTCTCGAACTGCGGGCAGTATACAGGGCCCTGCAATCATCCGGCCCCGCTCTTCACGGAAGGGCGGTTCAGGTGCAGTCCGACAACGCCACCACGGTGGCTTACATCAACCACCAAGGAGGAACTCGCAGTCGGGCAGCGATGTCGGAGGTGTCTCGCATTCTTGCTTGGGCGGAGTGTCACATTCCAGCGATCTTGGCAGTCTTCATTCCCGGAGTCCTCAATTGGGAGGCGGACTTCCTCAGCCGTCACGACGTGCATCCCGGGGAATGGTCGCTTCACCCAGAGGTGTTTCAGCTACTCGTGGACAGGTGGGGGCTGCCGGAGCTGGACTTGATGGCCTCCCGTCACAATCACAAGTTGCCCGTTTACGGGTCAAGGACAAGAGACGCAGGTGCCTGTCTGGTAGACGCGCTGTCGGTGAAATGGATGTTTCACCTGGCGTATCTGTTTCCTCCGATATCCCTGCTTCCTCGGGTTCTGCGGAAATTCAAGCAGGACGGCGGCACGCTCGTGCTGGTAGCTCCGGCGTGGCCCAGACGTCCTTGGTACTCCGATCTGAGGTGCCTCTCCATCGACGCTCCGTACCTTCTTCCTCAGCGTCAGGACCTATTGTCTCAAGGGCCCTGCCTTTACCCGGATCTGGGTCGGCTGTCTTTGACGGCGTGGCTCTTGAGACAGCCGTCTTAAGGTCTCGGGGTTTCTCCAGTTCGGTCATTGGTACCATGGTTAGGGCACGCAAGCTTGCTTCCGCACGGATTTACCATAGGGTGTGGCACACTTACTTTCGGTGGTGTGAATCCAGAAGCTATGATCCTCAGGTGTTCCGGGTTTCCAGAATCTTGGAGTTCCTTCTATCAGGTTTGGACCTCGGCTTACGCCCAGCCTCTCTTAAGGTTCATGTGTCTGCTTTGTCCGTGTGGTTTCAACGTCGGATTGCTACACTGTTCACACCTTTTTCCAGGGTGTTCTCAGGATCCAGCCTCCCTTTGTGCCTCCGGTGGCTCCTTGGGACTTGGCGGTGGTACTACGGGTCTTGCAGAGTCCTCCTTTTGAGCCGCTTGAGTCGGTGGAACTCAAGTGGCTGACTTTTAAGACCGTTTTTCTCCTGGCAATTGCTTCTGCCAGGAGGGTGTCAGAATTGGGGGCGCTTTCCTGTCGCCCTCCCTTTCTGATTTTTCACCAGGACAGAGCGGTGCTCCGCACTCGTCCTGAGTTTTTCCCCAAAGTGGTCTCAAAGTTCCACATTAAACACTTGTTTTCAGTCACCTGATCTTTCAGCTGGTGAGGCTTCCTTAGATGTAGTCCGGGCACTTAGAATTTATGTTGACCGGACTGCTTCGGTTAGGAAGTCGGATTCATTGTTTGTCCTCTTCGGTTTTCACAAGAGGGGTTGGCCTGCCAACAAGCAAACGTTAGCTCGTTGGCTTCGTTCCTTTATTTCTGAGGCTTATGCACAGGAGGGTTTACCTGTGCCAGCCTCTGTTAAGGCTCATTCCACTCGTTCTGTGGGTCCCTCTTGGGCTGCTAGATGTGGCGCCTCTGCTGTTCAGCTGTGTAAGGCGGCCACTTGGTCTTCAATTCAAACGTTTTTGAGGTTCTATGCGTTTGACACCCTCGCCTCTCAGGATGCATCCTTCGGGCGCCGGGTGTTCCTTTCAGCACAGGAGCGTCCCCGCCCTTAGTTGAACTGCTTTGGGACATCCCCAAGGTCAACCCTGTGGACCCCCTATGGACCCTGAAGTAGAAAACAAGAGATATGGTAAGAACTTACCTTTGTTATCTCTGTTTCTACGAAGTCCATAGGGTCCACAGGGCGCCCGCCCTGACGCACCTGGCTTCATATGGGCTATGTGACTGGTCACCGGTTTTCCGTCTCCCATTTCTGTGAGTATGGTTTCTTGTGTGTTCCAGTCTTCCTTCTCTCTGTTTAGTCTCCTCCTCCAGCCTTAGCTGCTTACCAACTGAGGTGCCTGTGGTCGGGGGCAGGGTATAGAGGAGGACGGACCCAAGTGCATCCTGGGAGCAGCAAAGCTTTAACTGCGTGGTGCCCGTGGATCCAGATCCAGCTATACCCCAAGGTCACCCTGTGGACCGTATGGACTTCGTAGAAACAGAGATAACAAAGGTAAGTTCTTACCATATCTCTTGTTATCTGTGTGCTTCTGAGTCTGTATATAGGAGACTGTGCTGAGTAATGTGATAAGCAGCGCTGTGAATGCGTCAGAAGAGAGCGTTATATTGTGGGTATGTGATGATGTCACAGTGATGTCAGACATGAAATAAGGGAGATGTGGAGGAGCTGATATAATTCGAGTCTGTTGGATATAGATAAAATGAGTATTATGCCTCGTGGCTCTTGTGATTGCCCCTATCCTGGAAACCTGTACCATTCCCTACCCTTGTAGCCCAGTCTTGACCTCCTCCTGTGCCTGGCTGTACCGCTAACCATATAACCCCCTGTTACTGGAGCTTCTCCCCATCTCACGTGTCCTTTGCCCACAGGTAACGGTACTCTGAATAAGCAGGCTGGCATTGATTACAAGCAGCTGACTCTCAGCCACAAGCTCCACGACAACCATTCTGGGGAGGTGAGTACCAGTGATGGTCCCTATCTGTGCATGTAATCACACCCGTCTATAGTAATAACGCTTTTCTCCCAATAGCTGTGGAAGGGGCGCTGGCAGGGGAACGATATTATCATCAAAGTCCTCAAAATACGAGACTGGAGTACAAGGAAAAGCAGAGATTTCAATGAGGAGTATCCGAAACTGAGGTGAGTCCCACACTGAGTATTCCTACTGTCAAGGCACGTGGGCCACATTGAGTATTCATACTGTCCAGGCGCGTGGGCCACACTGAGTATTCATACTGTCCAGGCACGTGGGCCACACTGAGTACTCATACTGTCCAGGCGCGTGGCCCACACTGAGTATTCATACTGTCCAGGCACGTGGGCCATGCTGAGTATTCATACTGTCCAGGCACGTGGGCCATGCTGAGTATTCATACTATCCTGGTACGTGGGCCACACTGAGTATTCATACTGTCCAGGCACGTGGTCCACAGGGAGACCTTGGGCGGGGGGGTATAGGCATGGCAGAGTCATCCGGTCACCACGCAGTTAACTTTTTACTTCCCAGGATGCACTGGGTCCGTCCTCGGGCCAGAGGCACATCAGTTCGTTAGGTGTTTGGCCGGAGTCGGGTTACTGGTAAAGCAGTGGGGCCGTTCAGCCCCTGAAGATGCTGAAAAGGCCAGCGGAAGTCCGCGCTGCCACTCCTTCACCCCGGTGGTGCCGAGACGCTGGTACTGATCCGGGGATCTCAGCAGGGATGCCGGGGTCTTGACTAGCAGGGAACCCGGGGAATCCCTGGACTGCGGCCGGATGTCACGGGGATCAGGTAAGCAGCGGGCCACCGCGTGCGGTGACCCGCTAAAGAGCAGTCCTTTTCCCCTGGGGGTTGGGAACACCCGGGGATCCGGCAGGTGGAGCCAGACACAAATACATATCTGAGCAGTAAGTTCGATATTGCTCTACAGCTACGTGTGGGAGAGACAATAATGTGCGCTCTGCTATTTGGCAGGTCAGGTGCTGCAGGTGTAAGTGAGGAGGAGATGGTACAGGATGGATTAGGTGGTATAATACAGCAGGCCCTTCTAATGTCCCGGTCCCTGTGTAGGAACCCCCTTGGGCTTCCTTTTATCTCAGGTCCTGGCTACTATTACGGACCGCTTAGCGGTGCCATCTGCTTTCCCCTCTATGGGGTTACCACAGCAGTCTGTTTTTTTCCCTCTCGGGATTTGCCACAACAGATTACTGCTATACAGATTGCTCCTGTGCCCCCACCATGGGTAGATGGTGGCCACCTCTACTGCTCTACAGACTTGTTGCAGGAGGAGAAAGCCGCTAAGTCATCTAGGCTTCCTATGGGGTCATCACAGTCCAAACAGCTCTCAGAGTCTGAGATGTCAGAGAGAGATTGCGGATGTCACTAACCCTGAGTCCCCTCCACTGGAGATGGAGACTTGGTTTGGGGTTACTATTCCTGCCTTGGTGTGGACTGTCAGAGCCTAATAGAGGATGACAAACCAGCTCCTCTGTTCAAGCAGGCTCTGTTTGTACAGATATAGGACTACTTATGCGTAATTCACTTTATCGGATCATTTTGTTGATTGCGAACGCCTGGTAAGAGGTATCAAGCTCAGAGATGTTTGACTGCGTGTTATCCATTTCCTGATGTTCATTGCACGAAATCCCCTGCAGTGGATTCACATGTAAGACAGTTACTTACAAGTGCTACGTTACCTACGCCTTCCATTTCTTCCCTGAAGGTTAGGAAGGTGGAGGTTTCCCGGAAGTCTATATACCCTTCCCTCAAATGCTTCTGGGGCTCAGATGACTTTGGTTGGTAACATTAGAGATGCAGCCTCTTATATTGGGGAGGCTGCTCTGGATATCAGTCTTCTGACTTCCAGTGTCTCGGCTGCAGCTGTGTCTGATCGCCGTTTCCTGTGGTTACATTCTTGAAGGGCAAATGCTGATTCCACCTACCATGCTCGCCATACATGGGGAAGTATTGTTTGGTCCTGACATGGACAGGATTGTGGACACATTGGCAGTGGTTAATTCTACGTTTCTGCCTTCGGCTGCGGCTTCAGCGAAGCCTTGCACCTCTTCCTTTCGATCCTTACGTCCTCAAGGTTAACCCACAGGTCAGGCCTTCAGCTTCCAGAAAGGCTGTCAAAATCAAGAAACAGGCCTGGAGTACAAGACGTCCTGTTTCCAAGTCCGAGTATAAACCCTCCGCCTAACGGGACGGGCCTCCCTTTGGGGGATCCCAGGGTGGGAGGCAGACTTCTTCAGTTCACCCATGGTTGGTGTCAGACCACCGCTGACACCTGGGTAAGGGAAGTGGTTTCTCACGGGTTCGCCCTCTCCTTTCGCAGAAGACCTCCTTTCTGCACAGGCCTTCAATCAAACAGAAGGCCGTACACTCCTTGCTTCAAGCAGGAGTCATAGTACCTGTCCAGTTGCACCAGATGGGAATGGGTTATTATTCCAATCTCTTTCTGGTTCAAAGACCGAACGGATCCCATCGGCCTATCCTCAGTCTCAAGTCCCTGAACAAATTCCTCAGGGTACCTCGGTTCAGGATGGAAACCTGACGCTCAATTATAGTGGCTATGGATCCTGGGGATTTTATGGTGTCACTGGATATTCAGGATGCATACTTGCATATCCCAATTACTTCGACTCACCAGTGTTTTCTCAGGTTTGCGGTTCTGCAACAACATTTCCAGTTTTGGGCTCTACTGTTTGGTCTCTACTGTACCTCAGGTATTTACCAACATTATGGCGGTAATGGCAGCCCATCTGCGGCTGCAGGGGTTCCGCCTGTTACCCTACCTGGACGACTTTTTACTGTTGGCAAGTTCTTCAGACGTATTCACCACCACCACCACCTACAGCTGACGCACGGGTGCTTTATCAATTGGAAGTAGTCCTCCCTGATTCCATCTCAAAGGATGCTCCATCTGGGAGCTCTGTTGGTTTCACAACAGTAGCAGATCTTTCTGGCTGCGGAAAAGATCTCCACTTTGCAGATGTGAGTCCGCAGATGCCTACACAGTCACCGAGTGTCCTTCCACTCAGCAATTTAGTTACTGGGTTTCATGGTATCGACTTTCGACATGGTGTAGTATGCCCAGTTTCATTCCCGGCCTCTACAGAAATTGATCCTCCTCCAGGTGGGACGGATTACCCCATTGGATATAGGCACAAACGATGGTGCTCTCTCCAGAGGTGCGTCTGTCTCTTGCTTTTAGGCTGCAGACGGGCCACCTCACCAGGGGGCGCCCCTTTTGGATTCCGGACTTCGTCCTACTGACGACTGACGCAAGTCTCTGGGGTTGGGGCGCAGTGACAGGTCCACACTCATTTCAGGGCCCTGCAACAAGCCATGCTCATACTTTGCGGAAAGCCCGTGCAAGTTCAGTCAGCCAACGCCACGACGTGGCTTACTTCAACCATCGAGGAGCAACTCTAAGTCAGGCGGCAATGACAGAGGTGTTACGCATCCGGACATGGGCGGAAGCTCATCTCCCAGCCATATCGGCAGTGTTCATTCCAGGAGTTCTCAATTGGGAAGCGGACTTCCTCAGCCGTCACGACGTGCATCCCGGGTAATCGTCTCTTCACCAAGAAGTGTTTCAGCTCCTAGTGGACAAGTGGGGCCTTCAGACACAATCACAAACTGCAGTGTGAAACGGGTCCAGGACAAAAGACACCAATGCTCTCTTGGTAAACGCTCTGTCAGTCAAGTGGACCTTCCAGTTTGCGTACCTGTTCCCTCCAATCTCCCTTCTTCCTTGAGTTCTTCGAAAGTTCAAACGGGAAGGAGGCACTGTCCTGCTGGTGGCTCCAGCATGGCCCAGACGTCACTGGTACTCAGATCTTCAGAGTCTCTCCATTGACACTCCGTTGCTGTTGCTTCAGCATTCGGACCTGTTGTCTCAAGGTCCTTGCTTTAGCCTGGACCGGGGTCATTCTGTCTTTGATGGCGTGGCTCTTGAGACATCCCTCCTAGGGTCCAAGGGTTTTTCTGGCTCTATGGTTAACACAATGCTGGGATCGTGTAAACCATTGGATGTGGTACGTGCCCTCGGGATTTATGTGGTCCGTATGAGTTCCCTTCGGAAGTCGGACTCCTTTATTGTCCTCTATGGATTCCACAAGCAGGGATGGCCAGCCAATAAACGGACATTGGCTAGATGGATTCGTATGACGATCTCTGACGCTTACACTTACGAAGGGCATTCTGTACCGCCTTCTGTTACTGCTCATTCTACTCTGCCTGTAGGTCACTCGTGGGAAGCTCACCGTGGTGCCTCGGCTGTACAGCTTTGTACGGCGGCCGCGTGGTCTTCTGTCCAGACCTTTCCAAGGTATAATGCATTTGATACCTTTTGCCTCTGAGGATGCTTTCTTTGGGCAACGGATTCTCCTTTCTGCACAGGAGCATCCCCACCCTTAAATGGAACTGCTCTGGGGCATCCCCAAGGTCTCCTTGTGGAGCCTATAGACCCTGAAGAAGAAAATGAGAGATACGATAAGAACTTACCTTTGTTCTCTCTCGTTCTTTGAAGTCCATAGGGTCCACAGGGCACCCACCCTTACTCACCTGCGCTTCAGATGGGCTTCGCTCTGGTCACCGATTTTCCATCTCCTTCTTTGTGAGAATGTGATTCTTGTGTGTTCCAGACTTTCTTCTCTCTTTATCCTCCGGCCTTTAGCTTGTTACGAACTGATGTGCCTCTGGCCCAGGGGTGGGGTATAGAGGAGGACCCAGTGCATCCTGGGAATAAAAAAATTAACTGCATGGTGCCCGGATGATTCTGCCATGCCTGTACCCCCCAAGGTCTCCCTGTGGACCATATGGACTTCGTAGAAAGAGAGATAACAAAGGTATCTCTCATTTTTACACCATAGTGCTGGGTTTGATCCGGGAGCTGGAACACTGTTCCAATCCGGATCAGACCCGGCACAGAACACTTTCATGTTGCATCGCCGACCCAGGATATTACCGAGTTGGCGGCGTTCACACCGGAGCTGGCTCTGCAGTGACCGGCTCTTCTGGCATTGCAGTTGACGCTTGGAGATTACATCATCTCCACCCTCCATTGTAGCCGGCCAAGCGGGAGCCATGCGGAAAAATTTGTGACCCGGATCGCACTGTTTACACTGCGGGTGGCACGGGAACGACCCGTGGCCAACCCTGCAAAATGCCCGAGTTGGATCCCCGGGTAGATCCCTTTACACTGACAAAAAATCCCGGGTTGATGCGCATCAATCTGCGATTTTTAGGTCGGCGTAAAAGGAGTATTTTGTCTGCTACCAGCAATTCCCAATCTCGCATCAATCTACTCTTAGAACAAAAAGCTTCTAATTCAAATCATATTTTCTCTTATATATTGATTATTCTGATTATAATGACTTGTATTGATTAATTTGACAAATGCCACATATAATGTTTATCTGAATCATCTATAATATTAGCTGTTGCATTAATCTTTAATTGTCCTTAAGAATCATCATTCCTAAATGTTTCCCATCACTTAGCGCCAATTCCTCCTGGCTTCAGCTTAATGAGATAACAAAGAATCTTTACTCAGTAGACCCAAGGTCACAACGCCTGCTGCTGATATCCGCAAACTACAGATGTGCCCAGCTAGTCTGCTCCGTACAGCCATGTAGTGCGCCATGCAGCGCGCCATGCATCTCGTGCCACACAGTAGCCTTGAGTCGCGCCATACAGAATGTTTCGTAATGGAACGTAGCGTAGCACTGGAAAAAAGTCCTATCGTGTAATACAAGTTTTTGTCCACCAGGTGTCACTTTTCCTAAACTACACAGCACATGCGTCAGTGTTCCAATGACTAATTCTGTATCACCGCCCGATGATTGGCTGACAGAAGCTGTGATTGGGTACACTATAGTATAGCGTTTCAGTCATTGAATCATCAGGGCTGTAGAAGAATGTGTAATAAAGTATTAAATAACAACAGTACAGTATGTGTGTGAGTCCCGTACTGTTAAAAAAAAAAAAAATTATATTATGTATGTATATATATATATATATATATGTCTCATGGGCTCAGACAGGGGTCACAGGCATGTACAGCTTTCACTGAGACGTGATGAATGCGTTTACATGTACTGTATTAATAAGGCATGACTCGGTAGTCCGAGCGTCTTTTATGAGACTTATTACCTTCAAATACATCTGAATCACACAGCGATGCGAATTGATAGCACAAGCAGCTTCTGCTGATTAAAATTGTATGCAGCATGCCTATGTTCTGTGAGCCAGTTTGGGTGTATCTGCACGTGAAACGTTACGTTACAGCATCAGCGACTATAACACTGCCCACTATTGACATTATACACATTGCCTAGTTTAATTCGTACACTTCACATCACATACACGACAGGTGCAGCTCTCAACATGGCTGGTGTGTGTCGGCTAGTGGTTAAGGTGTGCACCTTGCACCTTGGGTTTCCTGAGTTCAAATCATGGAAGGGCAGGTTTTTTTTTTTTTTCCTTTTTAGGTTTTAAATCGAGCGTCTTTTATGCGACTTCGAATTGATAGCACAAGCAGCTTCTGCTGAGTAAAATGATATGCAGCATGCCTATATTCTGTGAGCCAGTGCAGGTGTATCTGCACGGGAAACGCTATCTTACAGTATCAGTGACTGTAACACTGTAACATAGTGATTTGCTTGCAGATACACCCATACTGGCTTACAGAACATAGGCATGCTGCATATCATTTTAATCAGCAGAAGCTGTTTGTGCTAATAAGACGCATTTTTGGGTGAAAAGACGCATAAAAGACGCTCAGCGCTACCGAGTCACACAGCACTCATGTGACCTTGGACTCAAGACATTTCTCTCGACATCCCACCATTTGGCATTTCTGCTATACAGTAGACATTGTATTGTACACATAACGGGGCAAGTTTTTCAGAAAGAGGTTCAATATTTTTAAGTACTTTTAAAACTTTTAAGAACTCTACTGAACTGAAATCATTTCTCTCAGCATCCCACCGCAGTACAAATATTATCAGTGGAGCACTCGCCACCTAGTGGTTAAGCAGTGTATTACATGCCATGGCTTATCTTTCGTTGTAGAATACCACGGTACGCCACAGTACAGCCATCACGTAATGTTCCATGGTGTGACACAAGAGGCCTGAATGGCGCGCTATGAGCAACAAACTAGCTAGGCCCATCTCTAGCCCAAATAACCAGGAACATCATAATGTGACATCGTATTTTATCTTTCAATTAGCTACAGAAAACAAAGACGTTCTCGCCTTACTCCGTGCAGCTGGAATTACGGCAAATGCCATTTCTAATCGAATACGCAAAGGTCTACATGGAGTGTATAAGGCCTAAACCTTTTGTACATATATATTTTGTTATATTATTATACTAGATAGGTTATGCAGGTAATAGGTAAGTTATCATCATGCGCTCGGCAGGGCCGGGACCTATTGCACCTAATCTCACCTGTAGGACATGTGAGGGAATTAGGCAGCGGTAATCTATAAGGAATGGGCTAAGTGATGTCCGGTGTAATATAACGCCAGGTCCAGCTATTATGTGCTTAGCATACATTACTGCTTGGTGTGATTGGTTAGAATCCTACAAAATCCCTGACTTTGTACAAGTGTACCTAGAAGAATTGATGCTGTCACACCAAATACTGATTAGATTTACATTTCTCTTCTGTTCATTCACTTTGCAGCATTGTGTATATTTACTTTCACACATGTGTCCTACTCTGAGCATAATGCTACTCACATGACCACCGCTGAGCATAGTAATACTACTCACATGACCACCGCTGAGCATAGTAATACCGCTCACATGACCACCGCTGAGCATAGTAATACCGCTCACATGACCACCGCTGAGCATAGTAATACCACTCACATGACCACCGCTGAGCATAGTAATACCACTCACATGACCACCGCTGAGCATAGTAATACCACTCACATGACCACCGCTGAGCATAGTAATACCACTCACATGACCACCGCTGAGCATAGTAATACCACTCACATGACCACCGCTGAGCATAGTAATACCACTCACATGACCACCGCTGAGCATAGTAATACCGCTCACATGACCACCGCTGAGCATAGTAGTACTGCTCACATGACCACCGCTAAGCATAGTAATCCCACTGACATGACCACCGCTGAGCATAGTAATACCGCTCACATGACCACTGCTGAGCATAGTAATACCACTGACATGACCACCGCTGAGCATAGTAATACCACTGACATGACCACCGCTGAGCATAGTAGTACTGCTCAAATGACCACCGCTGAGCATAGTAATACCACTGACATGACCACCGCTGAGCATAGTAGTACTGCTCACATGACCACTACTGAGCATAGTAATACCACTCACATGACCACCGCTGAGCATAGTAGTACTGCTCACATGACCACCGCTGAGCATAGTAATACCGCTCACATGACCACCGCTGAGCATAGTAATACCGCTCACATGACCACCGCTGAGCATAGTAGTACCGCTCACATGACCACCGCTGAGCATAGTAGTACCGCTCACATGACCACCGCTGAGCATAGTAATACCGCTCACATGACCACCGCTGAGCATAGTAATACCGCTCACATGACCACCGCTGAGCATAGTAATACCGCTCACATGACCACCGCTGAGCGAAGTAGCCAGGGGTCTAATTGGCACAGGGGCTGCAGGACTGTAAGTTATAGCTACAAGAGCAGCGATGTCTGAAGCTGATGAGGATGAGCACAGGTCATGCGATTTGTGCGCCCCTGGAAGGTGGAGGCCGCACAGAGTATTATTTCTGAGGAGACGGAAGATATAACGGCCAGGCCATGGGGGGCTATCCATCTGCCACAGTGCAGAATTAGCAGCTGAGTTATAAACCTAGGCAAGGCCCAACTTAATCTGGGTTCCAGGTTTACAGGGGATGTGGATGTTTCACAGATTACAAATATATACAGAGGTCTTCCCTAAAGTATTGTTTAATGCATAATGATTTTCCTATATGAATATATAATGCCCTAAATGGTATTTCATAAACATCTGTGCATTACACTGGTTTACCTACACACTGCCTGCACGTGCTATAAGCACCCATCTGATCACATTGGTACATTATTCCAGGTCTATCATTCCTCTCATCTCTTTTATTGTCTCGTCCTACACAGGATATTTTCTCATCCCAATGTCCTCCCAGTTCTGGGTGCTTGTCAGTCCCCACCGGCCCCTCACCCTGTGCTCATCACACACTGGATGCCGTACGGATCTCTGTATAATGTTCTGCACGAGGGAACCAGTGAGTATTGCAGGGTATACAGGAGTGACTGACACTGATGGTTTATCCATGAGGACTGGAGTCAATGGAGGAAGTGGGGGGGCGGTGATGCCGGGAAGTGTATGTGTGAAGATGGTGAGGGGTTTGGGAATAAGGAGTGATTCCGTAAAGCAGTGTGGGGTGAGGAGATGTGATGATGGGAAGCAGTGGGGGTGAGGAGATGTGATGATGGGAAGCAGTGGGGGTGAGGAGATGTGATGATGGGAAGCAGTGGGGGTGAGGAGATGTGATGATGGGAAGCAGTGGGGGTGAGGAGATGTGATGATGGGAAGCAGTGGGGGTGAGGAGATGTGATGATGGGAAGCAGTGGGGGTGAGGAGATGTGATGATGGGAAGCAGTGGGGGTGAGGAGATGTGATGATGGGAGGCAGTGGGGGTGAGGAGATGTGATGATGGGAGGCAGTGGGGGTGAGGAGATGTGATGATGGGAGGCAGTGGGGGTGAGGAGATGTGATGATGGGAAGCAGTGGGGGTGAGGAGATGTGATGATGGGAGGCAGTGGGGGGTGAGGAGATGTGATGCTGGGAAGCAGTGGGGGTGAGGAGATGTGATGCTGGGAAGCAGTGGGGGTGAGGAGATGTGATGCTAGGAAGCAGTGGGGATGGGGAGATGTAATGATGGGAAGCAGTTTGGGGTGAGGAGATGTGATGCTGGGAAGCAGTGGGGGTGGGGAGATGTGATGATGGGAAGCAGTGGGGGTGAGGAGATGTGATGATGGGAAGCAGTGGGGGTGAGGAGATGTGATGATGGGAAGCAGTGGGGGTGAGGAGATGTGATGATGGGAAGCAGTGGGGGTAAGGAGATGTGATGATGGGAAGCAGTGGGGGTGAGGAGATGTGATGATGGGAAGCAGTGGGGATGGGGAGATGTGATGATGGGAAGCAGTGGGGGTGAGGAGATGTGATGATGGGAAGCAGTGGGGGTGGGGAGATGTGATGCTGGGAAGCAGTGGGGGTGAGGAGATGTGATGATGGGAAGCAGTGGGGGTGAGGAGATGTGATGATGGGAAGCAGTGGGGGTGAGGAGATGTGATGATGGGAAGCAGTGGGGGTGAGGAGATGTGATGATGGGAAGCAGTGGGGGTGAGGAGATGTGATGATGGGAAGCAGTGGGGGTAAGGAGATGTGATGGGAAGCAGTGGGGGTAAGGAGATGTGATGATGGGAAGCAGTGGGGGTAAGGAGATGTGATGATGGGAAGCAGTGGGGGGTGAGGAGATGTGATGATGGGAAGCAGTGGGGGTGAGGAGATGTGATGATGGGAAGCAGTGGGGGGGTGGGGAGATGTGATGCTGGGAAGCAGTGGGGGTGGGGAGATGTGATGATGGGAAGCAGTGGGGGTGAGGAGATGTGATGATGGGAAGCAGTGGGGGTGAGGAGATGTGATGCTGGGAAGCAGTGGGGGTGGGGAGATGTGATGCTGGGAAGCAGTGGGGGTGAGGAGATGTGATGCTGGGAAGCAGTGGGGGTGAGGAGATGTGATGATGGGAAGCAGTGGGGGGTGAGGAGATGTGATGCTGGGAAGCAGTGGGGGTGGGGAAATGTGATGCTGGGAAGCAGTGGGGGAAGCATGATGGGAAGCAGTGGGGGTAAGGAGATGTGATGATGGGAAGCAGTGGGAGTAAGGAGATGTGATGATGGGAAGCAGTGGGGGGTGAGGAGAAGCATGATGGGAAGCAGTGGGGGTGAGGAGATGTGATGATGGGAAGCAGTGGGGGTGGGGAGATGTGATGATGGGAAGCAGTGGGGGTGGGGAAATGTGATGCTGGGAAGCAGTGGGGGTGAGGAGATGTGATGATGGGAAGCAGTGGGGGTGAGGAGATGTGATGATGGGAAGCAGTGGGGGTGAGGAGATGTGATGCTGGGAAGCAGTGGGGGTGGGGAGATGTGATGATGGGAAGCAGTGGGGGTGGGGAAATGTGATGCTGGGAAGCAGTGGGGGTAAGGAGATGTGATGCTGGGAAGCAGTGGGGGTAAGGAGATGTGATGATGGGAAGCAGTGGGGGTGAGGAGATGTGATGCTGGGAAGCAGTGGGGGTGAGGAGATGTGATGATGGGAAGCAGTGGGGGTGAGGAGATGTGATGATGGGAAGCAGTGGGGGTGAGGAGATGTGATGATGGGTAGCAGTGGGGGTGAGGAGATGTGATGCTGGGAAGCAGTGGGGGTGGGGAGATGTGATGATGGGAAGCAGTGGGGGTGGGGAAATGTGATGCTGGGAAGCAGTGGGGGTGGAGAGATGTGATGCTGGCAAGCAGTTGAGGTGGAGAGATGTGATGCTGGGAAGCAGTGGGGGTGGAGAGATGTGATGCTGGCAAGCAGTGGGGGTGGAGAGATGTGATGCTGGGAAGCAGTGGGGGTGGAGAGATGTGATGCTGGCAAGCAGTGGGGGTGGAGAGATGTGATGGGAGATGTTGGGTGCTGGGAATTAGAAGTGATGGAGAAGTAGTGGGGGGTAGAGGAAGTGATTACGGGAACATGTGGGTGTAAGGGAGCAGTAACACTGGAAGCAATGGGGAGAGAAGTGTTTCTGGGAAGCAGTGGGGGAGGACGTAGAGTAAGTGCTGGAGGAAGGCTTAGGGGGTGGTGGAAATAAAGAGTGATGAAGGAAGCAGTGGAAGATGGAAATAAGGAGTGATGGAGGAAGCAGTGTGGGTGAAAATAAGGAGTGATGGAGGAATGGTTAAGGATTGGGAATAAGGAGTGTTGGAGGAAGCAGAGGATGGGAATAAGGAGTGATGGAGGAAGCAGTTGGGGTGGGAATAAGGAGTGATGGAGGAAGCAGTGGAGCATGGGAATAAGGAGTGATGGAGGAAGCAGTGGAGCATGGGAATAAGGAGTGATGGAGGAAGCAGTGGAGCATGGGAATAAGGAGTGATGGAGGAAGCAGTGGAGCATGGGAATAAGGAGTGATGGAGGAAGCAGTGGAGCATATAAATAAGGAGTGATGGAGGAAGCAGTGGAGCATGGGAATAAGGAGTGATGGAGGGAGCAGTGGGGGGTAGGAATAAGGAGTGATGGAGGAAGCAGTGGAGAATGGGAGTAAGGAGTGTTGGAGGAAGCAGTGGAGCATGGGAATAAGGAGTGATGGAGGAAGCCGTGGAGTTTGGGAATAAGGAGTGATGGAGGAAGCGGTGGAGCATGGGAGTAAGAGTGATGGAGGAAGCAGTGGAGCATGGGATTAAGAAGTGATGGAGGAAGCAGTAGAGTTTGGGAATAAGGAGTGATGGAGGAAGCAGTGGAGTTTGGGAATAAGGAGTGATGGAGTAAGCAGTGGAGTTTGGGAGTAAGAGTGATGGAGGAAGCAGTGGAGCATGGGAATAAGGAGTGATGGAGGAAGCGGTGGAGCATGGGAGTAAGAGTGATGGAGGAAGCAGTGGAGCATGGGATTAAGAAGTGATGGAGGAAGCAGTAGAGTTTGGGAATAAGGAGTGATGGAGGAAGCAGTGGAGTTTGGGAATAAGGAGTGATGGAGTAAGCAGTGGAGTTTGGGAGTAAGAGTGATGGAGGAAGCAGTGGAGCATGGGAGTAAGGAGTGATGGAGGAAGCAGTGGAGCATGGGAGTAAGGAGTGATGGAGGAAGCAGTGGAGCATGGGAGTAAGGAGTGATGGAGGAAGCAGTGGAGCATGGAATTAAGGAGTGATGGAGGAAGCAGTGGAGCATGGGAATAAGGAGTGATGGAGGAAGCAGTGGAGCATGGGAATAAGGAGTGATGGAGGAAGCAGTGGAGCGTGGGAATAAGGAGTGATGGAGGAAGCAGTGGAGCATATACATAAGGAGTGATGGAGGAAGCAGTGGAGCATGGGACTAAGGAGTGATGGGGGAAGCAGTGGAGCATGGGACTAAGGAGTGATGGGGGAAGCAGTGGAGCGTGAGAATAGGGAGTGATGACGGAAGCAGTGGAGTTTGGGAATAAGGAGTGATGGAGGAAGCAGTGGAGTTTGGGAATAAGGAGTGATGGAGGAAGCAGTGGAGCATGGGAATAAGAAGTGATGGAGGAAGCAGTGGAGCATGGGAATAAGGAGTGATGGAGGAAGCAGTGGAGCATGGGAATAAGGAGTGATGGAGGAAGCAGTGGAGCATGGGAATAAGAAGTGATGGAGGAAGCGGTGGAGCATGGGAATAAGTGATGGAGGAAGCGGTGTGGGTGGGGCTAATGATAGATTATTGGGCCTGATTAATGTCAGATTTCAACTGTGATTACGCATCCAATTGGCCAATTGTTGCGTTCTGCGCAGGCGTATGCATCGCAGTGCGTGAGCCGGCCACTGCTATCGGGGCTGAGATCGCAGTGACTACACAGACCCAACGCAGAGTGATTGACAGGAAGTGCCGTTTGTGGGTGGTGACGAGGGGGTGGCCGTAGAAACGCAGGAGTGTCAGTGCATTTTTACGCCATTGCAGGGGCGTGCATAATTGCCACTGCGATGCCATACGCGATGAAGTTAGTAATTCCTGAGTAAGCTCAGAGCCTGTGTAAGTGTGTGTGAGGCTGTGATGGTACTCCATGTTACTGATGGTGTCTCAGTCTTGTGTAATCACTGTGTGTGATGAGGTTAGTAATTCCTGAGTAAGCTCAGAGCCTGTGTAAGTGTGTGTGAGGATGTGATGGTACTCCATGTTACTGATGGTGTCTCAGTCTTGTGTAATCACTGTGTGTGATGAGGTTAGTAATTCCTGAGTAAGCTCAGAGCCTGTGTAAGTGTGTGTGAGGATGTGATGGTACTCCATGTTACTGATGGTATCTCAGTCTTGTGTAATCACTGTGTGTGATGAGGTTAGTAATTCCTGAGTAAGGTCAGAGCCTGTGTAAGTGTGTGTGAGGATGTGATGGTACTCCATGTTACTGATGGTGTCTCAGTCTTGTGTAGTCACTGTGTGTGATGAGGATAGTAATTCCTGAGTAAGGTCAGAGCCTGTGTAAGTGTGTGTGAGGATGTGATGGTACTCCATGTTACTGATGGTATCTCAGTGTTGTGTAATCACTGTGTGTGATGAGGTTAGTTATTCCTGAGTAAGGTCAGAGCCTGTGTAAGTGTGTGTGAGGATGTGATGGTACTCCATGTTACTGATGGTTTCTCAGTCTTGTGTAGTTACTGTGTGTGATGAGGTTAGTAATTCCTGAGTAAGGTCAGAGCCTGTGTAAGTGTGTGTGAGGATGTGATGGTACTCCATGTTACTGATGGTGTCTCAGTCTTGTGTAGTTACTGTGTGTGATGAGGTTAGTAATTCCTGAGTAAGCTCAGAGCCTGTGTAAGTGTGTGTGAGGATGTGATGGTACTCCATGTTACTGATGGTATCTCAGTCTTGTGTAATCACTGTGTGTGATGAGGTTAGTAATTCCTGAGAAAGGTCAGAGCCTGTGTAAGTGTGTGTGAGGATGTGATGGTACTCCATGTTACTGATGGTCTCTCAGTCTTGTGTAGTCACTGTGTGTGATGAGGTTAGTAATTCCTGAGTAAGGTCAGAGCCTGTGTAAGTGTGTGTGAGGCTGTGATGGTACTCCATGTTACTGATGGTATCTCAGTCTTGTGTAATCACTGTGTGTGATGAGGTTAGTAATTCCTGAGAAAGGTCAGAGCCTGTGTAAGTGTGTGTGAGGATGTGATGGTACTCCATGTTACTGATGGTCTCTCAGTCTTGTGTAGTCACTGTGTGTGATGAGGTTAGTAATTCCTGAGTAAGGTCAGAGCCTGTGTAAGTGTGTGTGAGGCTGTGATGGTACTCCATGTTACTGATGGTATCTCAGTCTTGTGTAATCACTGTGTGTGATGAGGTTAGTAATTCCTGAGTAAGGTCAGAGCCTGTGTAAGTGTGTGTGAGGATGTGATGGTACTCCATGTTACTGATGGTGTCTCAGTCTTGTGTAATCACTGTGTGTGATGAGGTTAGTAATTCCTGAGTAAGGTCAGAGCCTGTGTAAGTGTGTGTGAGGCTGTGATGGTACTCCATGTTACTGATGGTGTCTCAGTCTTGTGTAATCACTGTGTGTGATGAGGTTAGTAATTCCTGAGTAAGGTCAGAGCCTGTGTAAGTGTGTGTGAGGATGTGATGGTACTCCATGTTACTGATGGTATCTCAGTCTTGTGTAATCACTGTGTGTGATGAGGTTAGTAATTCCTGAGTAAGGTCAGAGCCTGTGTAAGTGTGTGTGAGGATGTGATGGTACTCCATGTTACTGATGGTATCTCAGTCTTGTGTAATCACTGTGTGTGATGAGGTTAGTAATTCCTGAGTAAGGTCAGAGCCTGTGTAAGTGTGTGTGAGGATGTGATGGTACTCCATGTTACTGATGGTATCTCAGTCTTGTGTAATCACTGCGTGTGATGAGGTTAGTAATTCCTGAGTAAGGTCAGAGCCTGTGTAAGTGTGTGTGAGGATGTGATGGTACTCCATGTTACTGATGGTGTCTCAGTCTTGTGTAATCACTGTGTGTGATGAGGTTAGTAATTCCTGAGTAAGGGCAGAGCCTGTGTAAGTGTGTGTGAGGATGTGAGGGTACTCCATATTACTAATGGTATCTCAGTCTTGTGTAATCACTGTGTGTGATGAGGTTAGTAATTCCTGAGTAAGGTCAGAGCCTGTGTAAGTGTGTGTGAGGCTGTGATGGTACTCCATGTTACTGATGGTGTCTCAGTCTTGTGTAATCACTGTGTGTGATGAGGTTAGTAATTCCTGAGTAAGGTCAGAGCCTGTGTAAGTGTGTGTGAGGATGTGATGGTACTCCATGTTACTGATGTTATCTCAGTCTTGTGTAGTCACTGTGTGTGATGAGGTTAGTAATTCCTGAGTAAGGTCAGAGCCTGTGTAAGTGTGTGTGAGGATGTGATGGTACTCCATGTTACTGATGGTGTCTCAGTCTTGTGTAATCACTGTGTGTGATGAGGTTAGTAATTCCTGAGTAAGGTCAGAGCCTGTGTAAGTGTGTGTGAGGCTGTGATGGTACTCCATGTTACTGATGGTATCTCAGTCTTGTGTAATCACTGTGTGTGATGAGGTTAGTAATTCCTGAGTAAGGTCAGAGCCTGTGTAAGTATGTGTGAGGATGTGATGGTACTCCATGTTACTGATGGTGTCTCAGTCTTGTGTAATCACTGTGTGTGATGAGGTTAGTAATTCCTGAGTAAGGTCAGAGCCTGTGTAAGTGTGTGTGAGGCTGTGATGGTACTCCATGTTACTGATGGTATCTCAGTCTTGTGTAATCACTGTGTGTGATGAGGTTAGTAATTCCTGAGTAAGGTCAGAGCCTGTGTAAGTGTGTGTGAGGATGTGATGGTACTCCATGTTACTGATGGTATCTCAGTCTTGTGTAATCACTGCGTGTGATGAGGTTAGTAATTCCTGAGTAAGGTCAGAGCCTGTGTAAGTGTGTGTGAGGATTTGATGGTACTCCATGTTACTGATGGTATCTCAGTCTTGTGTAGTCACTGTGTGTGATGAGGATAGTAATTCCTGAGTAAGGTCAGAGCCTGTGTAAGTGTGTGTGAGGATGTGATGGTACTCCATGTTACTGATGGTATCTCAGTGTTGTGTAATCACTGTGTGTGATGAGGTTAGTAATTCCTGGGTAAGGTCAGAGCCTGTGTAAGTGTGTGTGAGGATGTGATGGTACTCCATGTTACTGATGGTTTCTCAGTCTTGTGTAGTTACTGTGTGTGATGAGGTTAGTAATTCCTGAGTAAGGTCAGAGCCTGTGTAAGTGTGTGTGAGGATGTGATGGTACTCCATGTTACTGATGGTGTCTCAGTCTTGTGTAGTTACTGTGTGTGATGAGGTTAGTAATTCCTGAGTAAGCTCAGAGCCTGTGTAAGTGTGTGTGAGGATGTGATAGTACTCCATGTTACTGATGGTATCTCAGTCTTGTGTAATCACTGTGTGTGATGAGGTTAGTAATTCCTGAGAAAGGTCAGAGCCTGTGTAAGTGTGTGTGAGGATGTGATGGTACTCCATGTTACTGATGGTCTCTCAGTCTTGTGTAGTCACTGTGTGTGATGAGGTTAATAATTCCTGAGTAAGGTCAGAGCCTGTGTAAGTGTGTGTGAGGCTGTGATGGTACTCCATGTTACTGATGGTATCTCAGTCTTGTGTAATCACTGTGTGTGATGAGGTTAGTAATTCCTGAGTAAGGTCAGAGCCTGTGTAAGTGTGTGTGAGGATGTGATGGTACTCCATGTTACTGATGGTGTCTCAGTCTTGTGTAATCACTGTGTGTGATGAGGTTAGTAATTCCTGAGTAAGGTCAGAGCCTGTGTAAGTGTGTGTGAGGCTGTGATGGTACTCCATGTTACTGATGGTATCTCAGTCTTGTGTAATCACTGTGTGTGATGAGGTTAGTAATTCCTGAGTAAGGTCAGAGCCTGTGTAAGTGTGTGTTAGGATGTGATGGTACTCCATGTTACTGATGGTGTCTCAGTCTTGTGTAATCACTGTGTGTGATGAGGTTAGTAATTCCTGAGTAAGGTCAGAGCCTGTGTAAGTGTGTGTGAGGATGTGATGGTACTCCATGTTACTGATGGTATCTCAGTCTTGTGTAATCACTGTGTGTGATGAGGTTAGTAATTCCTGAGTAAGGTCAGAGCCTGTGTAAGTGTGTGTGAGGATGTGATGGTACTCCATGTTACTGATGGTATCTCAGTCTTGTGTAATCACTGTGTGTGATGAGGTTAGTAATTCCTGAGTAAGGTCAGAGCCTGTGTAAGTGTGTGTGAGGATGTGATGGTACTCCATGTTACTGATGGTATCTCAGTCTTGTGTAATCACTGTGTGTGATGAGGTTAGTAATTCCTGAGTAAGGTCAGAGCCTGTGTAAGTGTGTGTGAGGATGTGATGGTACTCCATGTTACTGATGGTGTCTCAGTCTTGTGTAATCACTGCGTGTGATGAGGTTAGTAATTCCTGAGTAAGGTCAGAGCCTGTGTAAGTGTGTGTGAGGATGTGATGGTACTCCATGTTACTGATGGTGTCTCAGTCTTGTGTAATCACTGTGTGTGATGAGGTTAGTAATTCCTGAGTAAGGACAGAGCCTGTGTAAGTGTGTGTGAGGATGTGATGGTACTCCATGTTACTGATGGTATCTCAGTCTTGTGTAATCACTGTGTGTGATGAGGTTAGTAATTCCTGAGTAAGGTCAGAGCCTGTGTAAGTGTGTGTGAGGCTGTGATGGTACTCCATGTTACTGATGGTGTCTCAGTCTTGTGTAATCACTGTGTGTGATGAGGTTAGTAATTCCTGAGTAAGGTCAGAGCCTGTGTAAGTGTGTGTGAGGCTGTGATGGTACTCCATGTTACTGATGGTATCTCAGTCTTGTGTAATCACTGTGTGTGATGAGGTTAGTAATTCCTGAGTAAGGTCAGAGCCTGTGTAAGTGTGTGTGAGGATGTGATGGTACTCCATGTTACTGATGTTATCTCAGTCTTGTGTAGTCACTGTGTGTGATGAGGTTAGTAATTCCTGAGTAAGGTCAGAGCCTGTGTAAGTGTGTGTGAGGATGTGATGGTACTCCATGTTACTGATGGTATCTCAGTCTTGTGTAATCACTGTGTGTGATGAGGTTAGTAATTCCTGAGTAAGGTCAGAGCCTGTGTAAGTGTGTGTGAGGATGTGATGGTACTCCATGTTACTGATGGTATCTCAGTCTTGTGTAATCACTGTGTGTGATGAGGTTAGTAATTCCTGAGTAAGGTCAGAGCCTGTGTAAGTGTGTGTGAGGCTATGATGGTACTCCATGTTACTGATGGTGTCTCAGTCTTGTGTAATCACTGTGTGTGATGAGGTTAGTAATTCCTGAGTAAGGTCAGAGCCTGTGTAAGTGTGTGTGAGGATGTGATGGTACTCCATGTTACTGAAGGTGTCTCAGTCTTGTGTAATCACTGTGTGTGATGAGGTTAGTAATTCCTGAGTAAGGTCAGAGCCTGTGTAAGTGTGTGTGAGGATGTGATGGTACTCCATGTTACTGATGGTGTCTCAGTCTTGCTAAACATTATGGATGTGTGTAAGGTAAGGTGGGTGTCCTGACGTTGTGCTGCGGCAGCATAGCGATCGCAATGATTTAGCATACTATCACAGTTGAACTGTGTGTGTAATCGCTATTGCATTCGCAGTTGCGATCGGTAGTGAATCAGTCCCAGTGACATCATGTATTGGGAAGACATATTATTTGATGTGGGTAAGGAGTGGGGAGGCTGATGCTTTTTGGCCTTCCTGTCTATTCTCTGTCTCTCAGGCCATATGAAGGTACTTTTTCGGGGGGGTTTATGTTCAGAGAAGGTCCAGTATTTCGTGGTCGGGTATGACGAGTCCTTCTAGGAATATGTGCTCACATTTGGGAGAGATTTTTAAATAGTGGAGGACAGTGGGGTTTATCTGATGATCATGTCAGGAAAATGTAGTAGTAATGTCCCTTGTATGTCTCCCCAGATCTGGTGGTGGATCAGTGCCAAGCAGTGAAGTTTGCCCTGGACATTGCCCGTGGCATGGCATTTCTTCACACATTAGAGCCTCTTATTCCTCGGCATTACCTGAACAGCCGCAGTGTCATGGTGAGTCACGCAGATGCGGCTTCTTCCCGTTATTATCGGTGATGCCTCCATTGCCCTCGTCTTTTCAGTGTCCTTTCTTTCCTTCACTCATCAGATTGATGAAGATATGACCGCTCGTGTTAGTATGGCAGATGTCAAACTGTCCTTCCAGTGTCCAGGTCGCATGTATTGCCCGGCATGGATTGCACCAGAAGGTAACCATTTCCTCCAACTTCACTTCTCACATAGCATTGCACCTACCCGCTGCTTCTTCTCTTCTGACGTCCAATCCATCTCTACGCTACCTCATTACGCTGCTGACTTCCTGTCTACCCCCATATAACACTGTCCTCATGGTCTCTACACTACCCCATTCCTCTGCTGACTTCCTGCCTACACCCCATATAACACTGTCCTCATGGTCTCTACACTACCCCGTTCCTCTGCTGTCTTCCTGTCTACCCCCCATATAACACTGTCCTCATGGTCTCTACACTACCCCATTCCTCTGCTGTCTTCCTTTCTAACCCCATATAACACTGTCCTCATGGTCTCTACACTACCCCATTCCTCTGCTGACTTCCTGCCTACCCCTGTATAACACTGTCCTCATGGCCTCTACACTACCCCATTCCTCTGCTGACTTCCTGCCTACCCCCCATATAACACTGTCCTCATGGTCTCTACACTACCCCGTTCCTCTGCTGACTTCCTGCCTACCCCCCATATAACACTGTCCTCATGGTCTCTACACTACCCCATTCCTCTGCTGACTTCCTGCCTACCCCCATATAACACTGTCCTCATGGTCTCTACACTATCCCATTCCTCTGCTGACTTCCTGTCTACCCCCATATAACACTGTTCTCATGGTCTCTACACTACCCCGTTCCTCTGCTGTCTTCCTGTCTACCCCCATATAACACTGTTCTCATGGTCTCTACACTACCCCATTCCTCTGCTGACTTCCTGCCTACCCCCCATATAACACTGTCCTCATGGTCTCTACACTACCCCGTTCCTCTGCTGTCTTCCTGTCTACCCCCCATATAACACTGTCCTCATGGTCTCTACACTATCCCGTTCCTCTGCTGACTTCCTGTCTACCCCCATATAACACTGTCCTCATGGTCTCTACACTACCCCATTCCTCTGCTGACTTCCTGCCTACCCCCATATAACACTGCCCTCATGGTCTCTACACTACCCCATTCCTCTGCTGACTTCCTGCCTACCCCCATATAACACTGTCCTCATGGTCTCTACACTACCCCGTTCCTCTGCTGACTTCTTGTATAAAACTATCTTCATGGTCTCTCTTACTACCCCATTACTCCTGCCTACCCCTGTATAACACTGTCCTCATGATCTCTCTCTATACTACCCCATGACTCCTGCCTACCCCTGTATAACTGTCCTCATGATCTCTCTCTATACTACCCCATTACTCCTGCTTACCCCTGTATAACACTGTCCTCATGGTCTCTCTCTATACTACCCCATTACACCTGCCTACCCCCATATAACACTGTCCTCATGGTCTCTACACTACCCCGTTCCTCTGCTGTCTTCCTGTCTACCCCCATATAACACTGTCCTCATGGTCTCTACACTACCCCATTCCTCTGCTGACTTCCTGTCTACCCCCATATAACACTGTCCTCATGGTCTCTACACTACCCCATTCCTCTGCTGACTTCCTGTCTACCCCCATATAACACTGTCCTCATGGCCTCTACACTACCCCGTTCCTCTGCTGACTTCCTGTCTACCCCCATATAACACTGTCCTCATGGTCTCTACACTACCCCATTCCTCTGCTGACTTCCTGTCTACCCCCATATAACACTGTCCTCATGGTCTCTACACTACCCCATTCCTCTGCTGACTTCCTGTCTACCCCCATATAACACTGTCCTCATGGTCTCTACACTACCCCATTCCTCTGCTGACTTCCTGTCTACCCCCATATAACACTGTCCTCATGGCCTCTACACTACCCCGTTCCTCTGCTGACTTCCTGTCTACCCCCATATAACACTGTCCTCATGGTCTCTACACTACCCCATTCCTCTGCTGACTTCCTGTCTACCCCCATATAACACTGTC
The DNA here is from genome assembly GCA_031769625.1 of Taudactylus pleione. Lineage (NCBI taxonomy): Eukaryota > Metazoa > Chordata > Amphibia > Anura > Myobatrachidae > Taudactylus > Taudactylus pleione. Next base: position 521,570 of record JAUIMM010001558.1, on the reverse strand, counting down.
CTCATGGTCTCTACACTATCCCGTTCCTCTGCTGACTTCCTGCCTACCCCCCATATAACACTGTCCTCATGATCTCTACACTACCCCATTCCTCTGCTGACTTCCTGCCTACCCCCATATAACACTGTCCTCATGGCCTCTACACTATCCCGTTCCTCTGCTGACTTCCTGTCTAACCCCATATAACACTGTCCTCATGGTCTCTACACTATCCCGTTCCTCTGCTGACTTCCTGTCTACCCCCATATAACACTGTCCTCATGGTCTCTCTCTATACTACCCCATTACACCTGCCTACCCCCATATAATACTGTCCCCCTCGCTGACTTATCAGCTGAAATGTACAATTCCATAGACCCCATCCAGCTTCCCACCAAGCCGTACGTCTCCCTGTACAAAGCTGTGTATCTGTACAACGTTAGGCTTATTTTATCCATCACATTGCTCATTGGCCGGACGTCCTTTTCCAGCTCTGCAGAAACGTCCTGAGGACATTAACCGTCGCTCTTCAGACATGTGGAGCTTCGCTGTGCTGCTGTGGGAGCTGGTGACACGAGAGGTTCCTTTTGCTGACCTTTCAAACATGGAGATTGGCATGAAGGTAAGTCGTAGCTCACCTGTTATGTTGTATATAAGGCACAAATGGGGCTGGTAGGTTATAGCTCACCTGTTATGTTGGATATAAGGCACAGGTTTAGAAGGTAGGTTATAGATCACCTCTGTTATGTTGTATATAAGGCACAGGTGGGGTTGGTAGGTTATAGCCCACCTCTGTTATGTTGGTTTAGAAGGTAGTATCACCTCTGTTGTGTTGTATATAAGACACAGGTGGGGTTGGTAGGTTATAGCCCACCTTTCTTATGTTGGTTTAGAAGGTAGTATCACCTCTGTTATGTTGTATATAAGGCATAGGTGTGGTAGGTAGGTTATAGCTCACCTTTGTTATGTTGGATAGAAGGCATAGATGTGGTAGGTAGGTTATAGCTCACCTTTGTTATGTTGGATAGAAGGCATAGATGTGGTAGGTAGGTTATAGCTCACTTTTGTTATGTTGGACTGAAGGCATAGATGTGGTAGGTAGGTTATAGCTCACCTTTGTTATGTTGGATAGAAGGCATAGATGTGGTAGGTAGGTTATAGCTCACCTCTGTTATGTTGTATATAAGGCATAGGTGTGGTAGGTAGGTTATAGCTCACTTTTGTTATGTTGGATAGAAGGCATAGATGTGGTAGGTAGGTTATAGCTCAACTTTGTTATGTTGGATAGAAGGCATAGGTGTGGTAGGTAGGTTATAGCTCACCTTTGTTATGTTGGATAGAAGGCATAGATGTGGTAGGTAGGTTATAGCTCACCTTTGTTATGTTGGATAGAAGGCATAGATGTGGTAGGTAGGTTATAGCTCACCTTTGTTATGTTGGATAGAAGGCATAGATGTGGTAGGTAGGTTATAGCTCACCTTTGTTATGTTGGATAGAAGGCATAGATGTGGTAGGTAGGTTATAGCTCACCTTTGTTATGTTGGATAGAAGGCATAGATGTGGTAGGTAGGTTATAGCTCACTTTTGTTATGTTGGACAGAAGGCATAGATGTGGTAGGTAGGTTATAGCTCACCTTTGTTATGTTGGATAGAAGGCATAGATGTGGTAGGTAGGTTATAGCTCACCTTTGTTATGTTGGATAGAAGGCATAGGTGTGGTAGATAGGTTATAGCTCACCTTTGTTATGTTGTATATAAGGCATAGGTGTGGTAGGTAGGTTATAGCTCACCTTTGTTATGTTGTATATAAGGCATAGGTGTGGTAGGTAGGTTATAGCTCACCTTTGTTATGTTGGATATAAGGCATAGGTGTGGTAGGTAGGTTATAGCTCACCTTTGTTATGTTGGATATAAGGCATAGGTGTGGTAGGTAGGTTATAGCTCACCTTTGTTATGTTGGATAGAAGGCATAGATGTGGTAGGTAGGTTATAGCTCACCTTTGTTATGTTGGATAGAAGGCATAGGTGTGGTAGGTAGGTTATAGCTCACCTTTGTTATGTTGGATAGAAGGCATAGATGTGGTAGGTAGGTTATAGCTCACCTTTGTTATGTTGGATAGAAGGCATAGATGTGGTAGGTAGGTTATAGCTCACCTTTGTTATGTTGGATAGAAGGCATAGATGTGGTAGGTAGGTTATAGCTCACCTTTGTTATGTTGGATAGAAGGCATAGATGTGGTAGGTAGGTTATAGCTCACCTTTGTTATGTTGGATAGAAGGCATAGGTGTGGTAGGTAGGTTATAGCTCACCTTTGTTATGTTGGATAGAAGGCATAGATGTGGTAGGTAGGTTATAGCTCACCTTTGTTATGTTGGATAGAAGGCATAGGTGTGGTAGGTAGGTTATAGCTCACCTTTGTTATGTTGGATAGAAGGCATAGATGTGGTAGGTAGGTTATAGCTCACCTTTGTTATGTTGGATAGAAGGCATAGATGTGGTAGGTAGGTTATAGCTCACCTTTGTTATGTTGGATAGAAGGCATAGATGTGGTAGGTAGGTTATAGCTCACCTTTGTTATGTTGGATAGAAGGCATAGTTGTGGTAGGTAGGTTATAGCTCACCTTTGTTATGTTGGATAGAAGGCATAGATGTGGTAGGTAGGTTATAGCTCACCTTTGTTATGTTGGATAGAAGGCATAGTTGTGGTAGGTAGGTTATAGCTCACCTTTGTTATGTTGGATAGAAGGCATAGATGTGGTAGGTAGGTTATAGCTCACCTTTGTTATGTTGGATAGAAGGCATATGTGTGGTAGGTAGGTTATAGCTCACCTTTGTTATGTTGGATAGAAGGCATATGTGTGGTAGGTAGGTTATAGCTCACCTTTGTTATGTTGGATAGAAGGCATAGGTGTGGTAGGTAGGTTATAGCTCACCTTTGTTATGTTGTATATAAGGCATAGGTGTGGTAGGTAGGTTATAGCTCACCTTTGTTATGTTGGATAGAAGGCATAGTTGTGGTAGGTAGGTTATAGCTCACCTTTGTTATGTTGGATAGAAGGCATAGGTGTGGTAGGTAGGTTATAGCTCACCTTTGTTATGTTGTATATAAGGCATAGGTGTGGTAGGTAGGTTATAGCTCACCTTTGTTATGTTGGATAAAAGGCATAGATGTGGTAGGTAGGTTATAGCTCACCTTTGTTATGTTGGATAGAAGGCATAGATGTGGTAGGTAGGTTATAGCTCACCTTTGTTATGTTGGACTGAAGGCATAGGTGTGGTAGGTAGGTTATAGCTCACCTTTGTTATGTTGGATAGAAGGCATAGATGTGGTAGGTAGGTTATAGCTCACCTTTGTTATGTTGGATAGAAGGCATAGATGTGGTAGGTAGGTTATAGCTCACCTTTGTTATGTTGGATAGAAGGCATAGATGTGGTAGGTAGGTTATAGCTCACCTTTGTTATGTTGGATAGAAGGCATAGATGTGGTAGGTAGGTTATAGCTCACCTTTGTTATGTTGGATAAAAGGCATAGATGTGGTAGGTAGGTTATAGCTCACCTTTGTTATGTTGGATAGAAGGCATAGATGTGGTAGATAGGTTATAGCTCACCTTTGTTATGTTGGATAGAAGGCATATGTGTGGTAGGTAGGTTATAGCTCACCTTTGTTATGTTGGATAGAAGGCATAGATGTGGTAGGTAGGTTATAGCTCACCTTTGTTATGTTGGATAGAAGGCATAGATGTGGTAGGTAGGTTATAGCTCACCTTTGTTATGTTGGATAGAAGGCATAGATGTGGTAGGTAGGTTATAGCTCACCTTTGTTATGTTGGATAGAAGGCATATGTGTGGTAGGTAGGTTATAGCTCACCTTTGTTATGTTGGATAGAAGGCATATGTGTGGTAGGTAGGTAAAGCTGATATGATATTGAGCTACATTTGTGGATTGTTTTAGGTGTCCCTGGAAGGTCTGCGACCCACAATTCCTCCTGGGATCTCTCCACATATCTGCAAGCTCATGAAGATTTGTATGAATGAGGATCCAGCCAAAAGACCCAAGTTTGACATGATTGTGCCAATCCTGGAGAAGATGCAGGAGAAATGATGAGCTTGGCTTTATATATCGTCCCATCCCGACTTTGCAACACCACCACAATTGCTGCCCAAATGCTCAGAGTCACCATCTCACAGCTACATAAGCCAAAACCGGACACAACCCAGAGCAATATGTACCCAGTCCTATCCATTGCTCTAGCTTAAGCCACCAAGTGCCTTCAGGGAGACTGGGGCCCATTATTCTGTGCCAGATGGTGACCTGGGTATTCCAATGTTACTCCTATATCCATCATCCAGTTGCCAGCAGGCTGTGGTTACTGAGCAGTGTTATATAGAACCAGTATTCAGTTGTCCTTTACATTTACTGTATATTCTGTATGTTGGGAATGGAGGCTTGGTAATCTTCCCATGATGGTTCATAAAAAAAGATGGGGCAACGTGGCGGGTCAGGGGCAGCATTTCTCCTGGATCACCCTCTTGAATATTTCCCCTGTTTAGTCTGGTGGGCGCAGTGCGATTCTGCAGGTTAATCTGTGATTGGATGTTGCAGTGTTAGTTTGAATATCCAGCTTTTGCTTTGGCCGTGTGAACATTTCATGCTGGATCTTTGTTTATATGTCTGAGGGGCTCCTTCATAGGACCAAGTGCCATTTTCTGCCCCCCATACAAATGCTGGGTCCCTGACATTTCAGTGAGAATAGTAGCCTCACCTTGGGGAGAATGGGACTGTTCCATAACTTGATAGATCCATATCTTGATATTTCAATATACTGAACAATGATCAGCCTATGTTTCAGAAGGTTGGAACCATCATTGATATTTTACAAGGTAGTGACGAATGATGGTTCTAGAGTGGGACCGTAGTGAAGACTTGTGGTATGGCTCCTTTTGTGAGCTGTAATGAAGAACAGCGGAAGGGATGGGGTTTTATGTTACAATGAGTGTGAAAGATTTTGTAATAGAGCTGGCATGTCTTATAAATGACCCTGCTCAGTGGGTACCGCCCCCAAGGAACATGAGCACCTGCTCTGTACTTTTGTTGCCTAATAAATCCCTGGTGCTTTGCCATGTGCCTAGGGCAGTGTACTGTACTAATTACCCCCCATACCTTGCTGCCACACCCCTATATAGCAATGCTCTGCCAATGTATAAATATGTAATATCACTGTAACGTATTATAGCTCGGCGGTGGTGGAGGACAGGTGCTCGGATCTACTCCTCACCTCCGTCTGCCTTCTGTCATTAAGCAGGAGTACAAAATGTATTTTTTATATATATCTAAATTAATCATGCGCACCTTGTGAAAGCTTAATAAATATTATTCTACAAATCCCAGACTATGCTGTCTTCATCAGATGATAGTAATGTAGCACTGGCTGCCTTCTCATACACATGCTGGTATAATGTCTGTGTGTCAGATGTCAGCAGCAGTTTCCTCCTCAGTCACTGCTATCAGTTATCTGCTTCCTGCATCAGGTGAGAGTAACGTAGCACTGGCTGCCTTCTCAGACACATGCTGGTATAATGTCTGTGTGTCAGATGTCAGCAGCAGTTTCCTCCTCAGTCACTGCTATCAGTTATCTGCTTCCTGCATCAGGTGAGAGTAACGTAGCACTGGCTGCCTTCTCAGACACATGCTGGTATAATGTCTGTGTGTCAGATGTCAGCAGCAGTGTCCTCCTCAGTCACTGCTATCAGTTATCAGCTTCCTGCATCAGGTGAGAGTAATGTAGCACTGGCTGCCTTCTCAGACACATGCTGGTATAATGTCTGTGTGTCAGCAGCAGTTTCCTCCTCAGTCACTGCTATCAGTTATCTGCTTCCTGCATCAGGTGAGAGTAACGTAGCACTGGCTGCCTTCTCAGACACATGCTGGTATAATGTCTGTGTGTCAGATGTCAGCAGCAGTTTCCTCCTCAGTCACTGCTATCAGTTATCTGCTTCCTGCATCAGGTGAGAGTAACGTAGCACTGGCTGCCTTCTCAGACACATGCTGGTATAATGTCTGTGTGTCAGATGTCAGCTGCAGTTTCCTCCTCAGTCACTGCTATCAGTTATCTGCTTCCTGCATCAGGTGAGAGTAATGTAGCACTGGCTGCCTTCTCAGACACATGCTGGTATAATGTCTGTGTGTCAGATGTCAGCTGCAGTTTCCTCCTCAGTCACTGCTATCAGTTATCTGCTTCCTGCATCAGGTGAGAGTAATGTAGCACTGGCTGCCTTCTCAGACACATGCTGGTATAATGTCTGTGTGTCAGATGTCAGCAGCAGTTTCCTCCTCAGTCACTGCTATCAGTTATCTGCTTCCTGCATCAGGTGAGAGTAACGTAGCACTGGCTGCCTTCTCAGACACATGCTGGTATAATGTCTGTGTCAGATGTCAGCAGCAGTTTCCTCCTCAGTTGCTGCTGTCAGTTATCCGCTTCCTGCACAAGGCTTCAGGTACAGATGAGTGCATTATAGTGTTCACTCTAGCTCCGGCGGCAGGCAGGGCGCCAGAGCTAGAGAGGGCAATTATGTGCGTGGCTGAAAAGTGGGCGTGGCTATCAAAAGGGGGCGTGTAGCCCCCAAGCGCTGCAGACAGGGAGAATAGATGCCGGGCGCATGCGCCCGGCGTCTATTCTCCGGCGGTGACCGGGTTACCCCACATTTCTCCACCCGCGGGACACTGCGTCCCGCGGGTGAAGACTGCACCCGCAGGCTGTGAGTGCAGGGTGCTTTTTGCCCTCCAGAAGGAGGACAGGGCGCCGCGCCCCGCTAAAATAGCCTAGCGGGAACGCTACATTGCATGACCCGCTCTGTACTGAAGCCTAGGACTGTTTCCCTGTAAGTGGAGTGGGCAGAAAGTGCGGGAACGTATAATGAGCTAGTAACACTGTGTTCTCCTAAGTTCAAAAGGGACAGATGGCAAAGTTTGTTCAAATTCTCACAGCTGCTCCATAAACCCAATTTTATATAATTGGCTTTAATTTAACTTTTTTACTAATAACTATTGTATAGAAGACTGTTTAGCGATTTATTTTTTCACTAGATAAGAGCCGGTCACAATGACAGAATAAAGTAACTGTGAGATCATGTTGGACGTTTCCTTGGTAACTGGTAAATGCAGCCCGTCTAGCGTGGCATCTTGTTTACGGACTTTGTAGGCGTTGATGTGTTATTACCTCTGTTCTGTTCGCTCTTTGTTTTGTTTGACGGGAAATTTGCTGAGGACTCATATTTGCTTGGCGATGGCGATCACATTCTCATTCTCTTTAGTCATCAGTCATAGTTTGTCGTCGAGCTTTATCCCGCTCCGCCCTTCATCTTTTTGCAGTGACTCCCTCAGCAGACACGTCACCAAGTATCTCAGTATGAGTAGCGCCCAAACCATATTTGTGACTAAGGGCTCTATTTACTACAATCCGCATATTGAATGCGGATTGTAGTGTGATATTACCGAGTGAATTCGCATTGCGAATTCAGGTAATATCACAGGGATTTACTATAAATCCCTTGCAGGGACAGAGCTTGCGATAAAGCTCTGTCCCTGCGGATCCCATCCGCAATCTAGTCGCGGTATTTTCGGAAAAAGAGCCTGCGCATGCGCCGACCGACCACCGCTACTACCCCCCCACCGACGCTAAGCCCCGCCCCCTGCGATCGCGGACCCCCGCGACCCCCCCTCCCCCCCCCTCCCTTCATTACACTTACCTGCATCCTCCTGGCCTCCGGTGGTCTTCTCCCGGCTTCCCGATCAGGTGATCTCCCATACTGCACTGGGGCCCGATCACCTGATGACCGGGCCCCAGTGCACTGTGGGAGACCAGCTGACCGGAGAGGAGCCATCACCGGAGGCCCGATTCCCGGTCCCTGGATTCAGGTAAGTGAAAAAAAAAATGTTTAATTTTTTTTTTCTTTTTTTTACAGCAATCAGCTTGCGGTCTGCTTAGACCACACAGCTGATTACTGGTACCAGCTCCCGCCTCTGCTCTCCCCGTTAGAGCAGAGTGGGAGCCCGGTAACCGGGGGAGACCCTGGATAACGCCACCTCCAGGTGGCGTTATTATCACAGGGATTTCCCCGGTATTTTTTTACAATTTATTTTTAGTAACTGTGGTCGGATCACATTTCCCATTACAGTTATGGGAAATGCGATCTGCTTTACTAAAAATAAGTGATACTGGGGGTTGGAGTAGAATTTTACTAATTCTACTCCAATTGCCCTGTAATAACTATAGGTGATACTAAAATAATGTGAAAAGGGTGTGACAACACAAAACAGCCTTTATCACTTTATTTTAGTCAAAATAATGTTAATAAATAGAGCCCTAAAACTGTTATTTGCAAAATGTTGGCGCCATCTAGTGGCCACCAGCACACAAAACACTTGATTTCCCCCCCATAGAGGTGCAGAGCAGCGTCAGCTATATATGTGTATGTATAATATATATATATATATACATATATATAAAATCCACACTGTGTGGCACTCCCAATAAAGAAAAAAACAACGTGCCCGGTGCCCTTCCTAGACAATAGTAATACCACAACTGGATAAATGGACGGCACTCGTGGCTCTCCTCAACATTCAAAAATAACACGCTAGGACCAGCGTTAATCTGTCAACGTTTCGAAGTGTTAACTCCTTTATCAAGACATATAAACAAGTAAAACTTTACATACCTTTATAGACATCACCCCGTGCATCACCTTCACCGTACGTAGTCTCGTGGAGATCTGATGACATCATCAGACAACGCCGAAGCGCCCGCTTCTCAGCAGCCGACAGAGACACGTACAACCCCAAGTGACCCATCACCATGGTTACAACTATACATTAAACTGAAAAAGAGAATCAGGGAAAAATCACATTTTCTCATGCACCCCTTTTAACTAGTTTAATCTAACTTGTGTCAGCTGTTCTCCTAGGTGCTTTGCAACAGGTGTGTTTGGTGACTGTCTCACGTTTAAAAGCAAAGTTGCTGTGAGCTTTAAACCTTGATAGCATACCCTGAGTGTAACACTAATGTGATGGCTAGTTCCATGTTATAATTCTGAGCAATAGAGTAGGGACTTGCAGTAAAGTGGGGTCCCGTGTCGGTGGGCTGCAAGCTTAAATGCATTCAGCAATTTATGAACTAAAACCCCACTGTTTATTATGTATATTATTATTAGTTATTATGGTGAGTGCAGAGCCCCTGTGATTTCTAATATATATATACTGTGACACAGTCGGGATAGGGGTCCCTCTCCTGGGGTAGATGGACTACCTCTTTATACACACAGCAGCCGTAGAAACAGGATACAAGTCTGGGGTTCTCGTACAAACTGGTCATCGCCAGTCTTTATTGTGCCAAATGAATATCCAGACTGAGGGCCTGATTCAGCTTTGGGAATAGAGTAAGATATAACAAGTGACTGTGAACCTGGATAAACCATGTTACAATACAAGGGGAGCAAATACATACACTGTTTTTGCACGTAGGGTAAATAAGGCATCCATTACTTTATTGCAATTAACCCTTAGATACATGTGGCCGTTGGCTAGTAGTGCCTTCCCGCCACAGCTAGGTTCTGAAACTGCAGCCTGCCGCCCTGAACTGACACCTATCCCCGACTGGACCTAGATCCTACTCAATCAAGGAATGTGAAAATATCCTTAAGGGACACTCCCAAACCTGACTCAGAAAGATGCACCCCATCTGACCTAAAATATTGTGGACTCTGTAAAGTCAATAACGGGTGTCTAACCACTATGCCCCCAGAAGAAGCTACCCAAACTAAATATAACCACTACGCCCCCAGAAGAAGCTATGCCCCCTGGAACCTCTTCAAACAAGCCTAGGTATCAACTCCGACCATAGCACATGAACATCAGGCCAGTGTGAGGCTACCTCTGCCAAATCAGCCTTCACTTTCAGAATAAGGTCGATTCCTTTAATCTGCCCTACTTCATTGCCCCCAATGTGCACCACCAACCAGTCAGGATGCCCCGTAGCTATTCTTTCCTAAAAATCAAATCCAAATGGGCTGCCAACCTTAAACCTTGAACCCCTAACCATCTAACCCTTCGCCCCCCCCAACATCAAAGAAGCCTTCCTAGCTAACTGATACCGCTCAGCTCAAAATATGTAGGAAGGACCTACAATCCACACTTGCTCCGTTGACGGGGATGCTAAGAAAGATCCCTAAATGTCAGTATCCTCACCCAGCAAACCAAGTAACTGAACAAGTTTACCAGGAACTGTGTTAGTGACAAAAAGAACCCAAGCGAAGGAGAAAACTTAAAAACCTCCCGTGGACCTGATATTCAGCCAATTGTAATCATGCCCCCTCGGAGGAAAATTAAAAATCCCTTCACACCCCCACTTTTTGAATGCTAGTCATTAAAAAACTGACGGATAAGCAACGTTTTTGAGTTACCGCAAGTAGCGCAACATCAAACCTTATCACAGCGAACATAAGATTTAAAAGCTGCAAACTTCCAATGGCCCATCACTTGTATGGCTGGAGCTGGCAAACCGCTGGCCGCAGCGCAAGGAGCCGCTCCAATGCGACAATAGTGGGTGCCGTCATTCTCACTCTTCAGGCCCAACTTAACCAGACAACGCTTAAACACCGCTGCAAGTCTCGCCAACTATATTCCTTTTTAAAGACAACCATCACCCCCTTTCCATTTGATCCTTTTTTGAGCGGGGGATCTTGCACGGTACTGCCTCTCCCTTCAACAAATGCTTATTTGAAGCCACTAATTCACTGATTCTAAAAGCCCCAAAGAAAGTAAAGGAAAAAGCCAGTTGGAGAAGTACTGCCTCGAACTCTGAATCTGCCACTGATTTTAGGACTACCAAAAGGTATTGTAATAATCCCAAATCAATGGGCCTATGAGATGAAGCCGGAGATGGCCATTCTCTAGCCCATCCCATAGGAGCCTTGGACAAAACAAATGACTTAATGGGTTCATTCATTTGAGTCATTCTAGCAAAAAATATAAAATCCAGACTAAAGCAGAAATCATGTACATACACTGACTATAGTGGACCCATACAAATGCCAGCAAACATTGCTTGGCTGACTTACCCTCCTGTTGGTACCTAATGCGATATGCTTCCCACCCATGCCAAGCTGACGTATACGCTCACAGTGTCGATGGTGCCAAGGATTTCTGTGCCAATTCCGCTATGCCTGATCGATAATCTGCCAGACATAAGGAGGACACGTTAATCCAGAAGGTTCAGCTTCCGGTGCCAAAAAGCGAAATTTATCAAAGTTGAAATGCGACAAATCATCCGCTATCTCGTTATCAACTCCGGAAACGTGCTTCACAGTAACATTGATGTTAAACTGTAAATACTTCAACACAAGCTACCTTAAAAGCCGAAGAGCCTGAGGTGAAGAGGAACGCTGGTTGTTAACCGAGTGAACAACTCCCAAATTGTCACACAAAAAACAATGCTCCGGTTTGACAGTTTTCTGGCCCACAGCTCCACTGCCACAATTATCGGAAACAACTCCTATAACATGAAGTTGGCCATAAAACCACGAGAAAACCAAGATGTAGGCCAGGGAGCAGCACACCATTCCTCTTGGAAAAAGGCACCGAAACCAGAAGAGCCAGCTGCATCAGTGAATAGCTGCAGGTATGAATTTGAAACTAATCTGGCCCTTCAGGCCGGTGTCAAATTAAAATTAACTAGGGGTCTGCACCGGCCACTTTTTCGTGTTTTAGTTTTGGATCTGGATTGGTTTTGACAAAACCACCTTTCCGGGTTTTGGATCTGTATTTTTTTTGGAAAAAACCATAAAAACAGCTAAAATCTCAGAATTTGTGGGTTTTCTGCTCCTATGCTATTATTAACCTCAATAACATTAATTTCCACTCATTTCCAGTCTATTTAGGCCAAGAGGTTGCACCGAGGTAGCTGGATGACTATGCTAAGCGACACAAGTGGGCGGCACAAACACGTGACCCATCTAGGAGTGGCACTGCAGTGGCAGACAGGATGGCAGTTTGAAAAACTAGGCCCCAAACTGTACTTAATGCAAAGAAAAAAAAGAGGTGCAAGATGGAATTGTCCTTGGGCCCTCCCACCCATATGTTGTATAAACAGGACATGCACACTTTAACAAACCAATCATTTCAGCGCCAGGGTCTGCCACACGACTGTGGCTGAAATGATTGGTTCGTTTGGTCCCCCACAAAACAAGCTTTCAATTAATCTGTCCCTGCACAAACTGGCTCCACAGAGGTAAGATGTCGTTCTCATCCACTGATTCCTCACCCTCTTCAGTGTTGTGTACATCCTCATCCTCACAGAGTATTAGTTCATCCCCACTGGAATCCACCACCACAGGTCCCTCTGTACGTTCTGGAGGCTGGTCTCCCTGGAAGAGTTGATAATTCATTTTGATGAACATCTTCTCCACATTTTGTGGAGGCAACCTCCTACGCCTTTCGCTGACAAGGTTCCCGGCTGCACTAGAAACTCTTTCGGAGAACACACTAGAGGGGGGGCAACTTAGGTAAAATAGAGCCAGTTTGTATAGGGGCCTCCAAATTGCCTTTTTCCTGCCAGTACAGGACGGACTGTCTGACATGCCTACTTGGATGCTGTCACCGATGTAATTCTCCACCATTCTGTCAATGGTGACAGTCCTTCAGTCCGGACCAGATGTTCAAACTTGGTCCTGCCTGCCCTGCATCACCACCAGTGGGTTGCTTAGGATACCTAAGTTGTTTCCTGGCAGCCCCAGTTGCAGGAGAAAATGAAGAAGGACCTGTTGATGTGTCACATTCCACTTCAGCTGACAGTGTTTTCACCAGCAGGTATGTGCACCTCTACAGGCTTTTGTAGGTTGGAAAGAGAGACACCACATAGGCTTTAAACCTAGGGTCGAGCACAGTGGCCAAAATGTAGTGTTCTGATTTCAACAGATTGACCACCCTCGAATCCTGGCAAAGCAAATGAAGGGCTTCATCCACAAGTCCCACATGCCGAGCGGAATCGCTCTGTCTTAGCTCCTCCTTCACTTTCTCCAGCTGCTTCTGCAAAAGCCTGATGAGGGGAATGACCTCACTCAAGCTGGCAGTGTCTGAACTGACTTCATGTGTGGCAAGTTTGAAGGGCTGGAGAATCTTGCACAACATGGAAATCCCCTCCTTTCCCTATGTCCTAGGTGGATGTATAGGCTTGAATGGCCTTTTGCTGCTCCTCCATCCTCTGAATCATATAGAGGGTTGAGTTCCACCACGTTACAACTAGAGATGAGTGGGTCCGGTTCCCTGAGAATCAGACCCACCCAAACTTCGGTGATCCTGGGCAATCCGAGGCACCCCTCGGATCTCTCTTCCTGCCCCAGATCCCTAATCGAGGCAAAACCTTGCAATCCTGTGGATCTCAAGGTTTTGCCTCCAGCGGTTATTTTTAAAAAACCCTTTGCCTTCAATGGGCAAAGCGCTGATTGGCTGACAGAGCCGTCTGTCATGGCTCGTGTATAGATGCATGTAGCGTGGACCCAGGAAATTCATGCTATATGCATCTGTGTGATTGACACAGAGCACGGATGTGTCAGTGACCCATCTGTGTTGCTGCGGTAAAAAATAAATAAAAAACCTGTGTAAAAGAAAAAGATGGCGTGCCCCCCCCTCCAAAAGAGCAACCAGCCCTGGACTTTAGTGACCCAGTGCTGGGTGTGCTTAAATACAGGGGACAAATGATGTAGGGGTCCCCTGCACCTAAGCACACCAACACCAGGCTAGTCAGAACCAGCCCTGGTTGCCAAAATATTGGGGACAGATGATGTAGGGGTCCCCTGTATTTGGCAAAACCAGCACTGGGCTCTGATCTGGTCCTGGTTCTGTAAATACAGGGGAAAAAAATTAGTAGGGTTCCCCTGTATCTTCCAGAACGAGCACCAAACTTTTTCTAGTGAGAGGCTGATGCCACAGCCAGGGGAGCCCTTTCACTGGGCCCCCCAGCCACAGCATCAGCCCTGACCACTAGTCAGCTCAGGCCAGGGATCCCTGCAGAGCTGGGAACCCCCCAATAAGGTGGTACCCCCTCCAGGGTACCTCAGGCCCAGGCTGATAGCCCGGGGCTATCCCCGCCACCCTTGGTGGTGGTGGGTGGCAGGTTGAAAGTGTATGTGTTGTGTAAAATTAAATAAGTGTAAACATTATCTTTACAAGTAGAACTGCAGGTCCCAGCAACTCTGCCCCGCATGCTGGTACTTGGAGAACCACAAGTACCAGCATGCACTGCATTAAGGGCCCACTAGCACCTGTTGTTCACCTGTAAATAAATGTTTAAATAACATACACACACCATACACAGTATAAGTTTATTAAACATACATGCACTCACACATGTACACACACATACACATGTACACATACTCACCTATGTATACCTGTAGCATCGATCCACTTGTTCGGTAAAGTATCCATAGGGGACCTGTGAAAAAAAAAAACATACTCACTGCCTCCTATGTGTGGTTCTGTCCTTTTCGTTCCGAAGTAGGCATCCCACGGACTTGGCAAAAAAAAAAGAAGAAAATCCCAATCCACATACTTAAGTAACGTTCAATAGAATGGTACTTCCCGAATGAGAGCTTAGTGGTGGGATTTCACCATGGACATCCTGCCGCTAAGTGTTCATTGGCTGAGAGAAGTCATCCCCCATCTCTCAGCAAATTAATGGCTCCCTCCATTTTAGTCAATGTTGGGAAGCGCAGGGTAAACTCCACTGACCTCTCTCAGCCAATGAGCGCTTCACAGCAGGGTTTCCATGGTGAAATCCCGCCGCTAAGCTGTCAATCGGGAAGTACCGTTCTATAGAACGGTACTTCAGGTCGTGATATTTATTTATTTATTTTTTTGCCAAGTCTGGAATCTCGCATAGTAGTTGGTATGTTGTTTTTTTTTTCACAGGTCCCTTATGGATATTTTACCAGACAAGTGGACCGCGGCAGCACAGACAGGTCTCACTGTCCTGTCCGTGCTCTGTGTCAATCACAAAGATGTATGTAGCATGGATTTCCCTCGTCCATGCTGCATGCATCTGTGTCAGATCATACACACGGTTTGGCTGAAAGCCGTGACAGATGGCTCTGTCAGCCAAACAGCGCTTTGGCCATTGAAGGCAAAGGGATTCTTAAAAATGGCTGCTCGAGGCAAAACCTCGAGAGGATCACAAGGTTTTGCCTCAATTAGGGATCCGGGGCAGGAGGAGAGATCCGAGGGGCACCTGGGATCACCCTGGATCCCCGAAGTTTGGGTGGGTCAAGTTCTCAGGGAACCGAACACGCTCAATCTCTAAAATTAACCAAAAACAATGAACAAACCTGTAAATCATCTTTGATCTCCTGTGACAATTGTATAGTTTGATGTGGCTTAGCAACTCCTGAAGTTGCCCTCTCCAACTTCTGGCAAAAAACCCTGGTCGGGCCTTATGTCTTGTCATGTGCAATTGAGACTCCCATAACTTTAAGCAATGCGCGGGCTGAAAACAAAAGATCCTGAAAAACGTTACTATCTCTTGGGCCTATAAAGAGAAAATTATGCGCCACTCCGTTGTGGCCTGTACCTGCTTGGATGCACCAATGCAGAAGAATACTAAATTTCTCAAAATAGGCACAAGAGACAGAACAGCCCAAAGGCAAACATTTATCTAAGTAATAAAGACCGTCTAACTTAAAACCCATGAACCTTAGTGAATTAGGATGAAGGGGAAGGAGACGAAAAAGCAGACTCAATGTCCAATTTCTCCATAAGCGTCCTAGGGCCAAAACACCATATTAATTCAACCTTGAACAACTGGTAATAAATTCTACAAAACTCATCAGAAATTGCATCATTAACAGAGCCCCCATGAGGGTAAGACAAATGTTGGATTAAGCTGAACTTTCCTGAACTTTCTTGGGCACCACCCCTAACGGTGAAACGCACAAGCCAGGCAAAGGTTCACAGCTAAAAGGACCGCACATGCATCCAAACTTGATTTCAGTATCCACTTTCTGTCTAACCACATTGGGTAACTCTCTCGCAGACCTTATATTTCTGCGCGCCACCACCTGCACCGAATCAAGAATGGGCAAACTAAAACCAGAACTAAAGCCCTCAAACAAAAACTGAGCATCATCCCTCCTGGGGTGCAGAACCTTGCCAACCATTTCATCAATTCTGACAACACCATCGGGGACAATGCCTTACTTATTACCCCCTCTGCCTGTGACCTGATATGACTGGCTACCGCCTGCTGACGACTTGCGCTCTCTAGCTGGGTGACTTGCCACGCAAATCCTTCATGATTGTCGAAAACAACAAATCATGCCCCTGTTACATTTGGAATAATTGTACGTGAAATATTTTCCCTTCGCAATATATCCGGGGCCTACCGTTGGAGCAAGGGTGGTTCTTTTATCCTGACCCTCAAGTGAACTTTTCCCCTGCTGTGTAACCTCCAACCAAACCTCCACGTCCTTAAAACCTAAAGGCATGGGTGCATTCCCATCCTGTTTACAACTACATTTTTCGTTGTATTCCCTCCAAACGTAACCCCTCGGAACATCTCGTGAACTTGGAATATGTATTTTATAATGTTCGGATGTTCATTGGGCTTGGTTTCCCAATATGATGCCGAAAACACTAAAAAACCTTTTAACCAGTGATGAAAACTATGAAAAGCACCTTCACCCATACATCCCGGCTTCTTAGCCTTATCAAAACCCTCTCTCATTTCATGAGTGAGCGTGAACACATCTACGTACTTCCCCTTTGTAATCTTTTCCCTCATTCTTTCCCTCAGTCCCCTCGTCACAGCTGTATTAGCACAATGTACCGTTTCCCCAAAAGGCATGGTCTCCGCATGAGGTCCTGCTGCACTCGGCTCCTTGCGCTTCGATGCTTTCTTTACTAAACACTGTGCAATTAACTTGGCTAATTTTCGCAGGCGCTTGGCGGAAATTGAAGATTCGCTGCTGGTAGACGAATCGGAGGAAGAATGAACAGATGATAAATGGGGAACTGCATGCTCACCAGATCCAGATGGGCCAGGAATCTCTGCTGCATCAACATTGTTTGCTGATGTCGGACTGGCAGAATCTCCCTACTCCGTCTGCTTCTTCCTCCGAACTACTTAGACAAAAACCACATGTATCATCAAGCCACTAGCTAAAACCTCGGGAGTAGAAACAGTAGCCATCAGTGAGGTGGATGTAAATGCATCAGACATAGGTGTGTGGGGAAGAGGGGGGCTGCGGATCTGACTGGAAACCAGAGATGAGCGGATAGAATTCTGAGGAATGTGAACTACTCCGAACAGGTGCAATCCGGGTCCACCGAAACGCAAGTTTGAGTGTTCCCGCCTGACTCGGATTCCACCTCGAGGCCGAACATCACTCGGGCATCTATAAAAGGCGCGGCGCCCGGGACTCGACGCCATTTCATCAGAGAAGATAGACCTACTGTAGTGGTATACAAGCTCCGTGACTGGGTATAAGCCCACTGTGTGTATACAAGCTCTGTGACTGGGTATAAGCCCACTGTGTGTATACAAGCTCTGTGACTGGGTATAAGCCCACTGTGTGTATACAAGCTCCGTGACTGGGCATAAACCCACTGTGTGTATACAAGCTCTGTGACTGGGTATAAGCCCACTGTGTGTATACAAGCTCTGTGACTGGGCATAAGCCCATTGTGTGTATATAAGCTCCATGACTGGGCATAAGCCCACTGTGTGTATACAAGCTCTGTGACTGGGTATAAGCCCACTGTGTGTATACAAGCTCCGTGACTGGGCATAAGCCCACTGTGTGTATACAAGCTCTGTGACAGGGCATAAGCCCACTGTGTGTATACAAGCTCTGTGACTGGGCATAAGCCCATTGTGTGTATACAAGCTCCGTGACTGGGCATAAGCCCACTGTGTGTATACAAGCTCTGTGACTGGGCATAAGCCCACTGTGTGTATACAAGCTCTGTGACTGGGCATAAGCCCACTGTGTGTATACAAGCTCCGTCACTGGATATAAGCCCACTGTGTGTATACAAGCTCTGTGACTGGGTATAAGCTCACTGTGTATATACAAGCTCCGTGACTGGGCATAAGCCCACTGTGTATATACAAGCTCTGTGACTGGGCATAAGCCCACTGTGTGTATACAAGCTACAATTACTGGGTATAAGCCCACTGTGTGTATATAAGCTCCATGACTGGGCATAAGCCCACTGTGTGTATACAAGCTCTGTGACTGGGTATAAGCCCACTGTGTGTATACAAGCTCTGTGACTGGGTATAAGCCCACTGTGTGTATACAAGCTCTGTGACTGGGCATAAGCCCATTGTGTGTATATAAGCTCCATGACTGGGCATAAGCCCACTGTGTGTATACAAGCTCTGTGACTGGGTATAAGCCCACTGTGTGTATACAAGCTCCGTGACTGGGCATAAGCCCACTGTGTGTATACAAGCTCTGTGACAGGGCATAAGCCCACTGTGTGTATACAAGCTCTGTGACTGGGCATAAGCCCATTGTGTGTATACAAGCTCTGTGACTGGGCATAAGCCCATTGTGTGTATACAAGCTCCGTGACTGGGCATAAACCCACTGTGTGTATACAAGCTCTGTGACTGGGCATAAGCCCACTGTGTGTATACAAGCTCCGTGACTGGATATAAGCCCACTGTGTATATACAAGCTCTGTGACTGGGCATAAGCCCACTGTGTGTATACAAGCTCCGTCACTGGATATAAGCCCTGTGTGTATACAAGCTCCGTGACTGGGCATAAGCCCACTGTGTGTATACAAGCTCTGTGACTGGGCATAAGCCCACTGTGTGTATACAAGCTCTGTGACTGGGCATAAGCCCACTGTGTGTATACAAGCTCCGTCACTGGATATAAGCCCACTGTGTGTATACAAGCTCTGTGACTGGGTATAAGCTCACTGTGTATATACAAGCTCCGTGACTGGGCATAAGCCCACTGTGTATATACAAGCTCTGTGACTGGGCATAAGCCCACTGTGTGTATACAAGCTACAATTACTGGGTATAAGCCCACTGTGTGTATATAAGCTCCATGACTGGGCATAAGCCCACTGTGTGTATACAAGCTCTGTGACTGGGTATAAGCCCACTGTGTGTATACAAGCTCTGTGACTGGGTATAAGCCCACTGTGTGTATACAAGCTCTGTGACTGGGCATAAGCCCATTGTGTGTATATAAGCTCCATGACTGGGCATAAGCCCACTGTGTGTATACAAGCTCTGTGACTGGGTTTAAGCCCACTGTGTGTATACAAGCTCCGTGACTGGGCATAAGCCCACTGTGTGTATACAAGCTCTGTGACAGGGCATAAGCCCACTGTGTGTATACAAGCTCTGTGACTGGGCATAAGCCCATTGTGTGTATACAAGCTCTGTGACTGGGCATAAGCCCATTGTGCGTATAATACAAGCTCCCATGACTGGGCATAAACCCACTGTGTGTAAACAAGCTCTGTGACTGGGCATAAGCCCACTGTGTGTATACAAGCTCCGTGACTGGGCATAAACCCACTGTGTGTATACAAGCTCTGTGACTGGGCATAAGCCCACTGTGTGTATACAAGCTCCGTGACTGGGCATAACCCCACTGTGTGTATACAAGCTCCGTGACTGGGTATAAGCCCACTGTGTGTATACAAGCTCCGTGACTGGGCATAAGCCCACTGTGTGTATACAAGCTCTGTGACTGGGCATAAGCCCATTGTGTGTATATAAGCTCCGTGACTGGGCATAAGCCCACTGTGTGTATACAAGCTCTGTGACTGGGTATAAGCCCACTGTGTGTATACAAGCTACATTACTGGGTATAAGCCCACTGTGTGTATACAAGCTCCATGACTGGGCATAAGCCCACTGTGTGTATACAAGCTCCGTGACTGGATATAAGCCCACTGTGTGTATACAAGCTCTGTGACTGGGCATAAGCCCACTGTGTGTATACAAGCTCCGTCACTGGATATAAGCCCTGTGTGTATACAAGCTCCGTGACTGGGCATAAGCCCACTGTGTGTATACAAGCTACATTACTGGGTATAAGCCCACTGTGTGTATACAAGCTCCATGACTGGGCATAAGCCCACTATGTGTATACAAGCTCTGTGACTGGGTATAAGCCCACTGTGTGTATACAAGCTTTGTGACTGGGCATAAGCCCACTGTGTGTATACAAGCTCCGTGACTGGATATAAGCCCACTGTGTGTATACAAGCTCTGTGACTGGGCATAAGCCCACTGTGTGTATACAAGCTCCGTCACTGGATATAAGCCCTGTGTGTATACAAGCTCCGTGACTGGGCATAAGCCCACTGTGTGTATACAAGCTCTGTGACTGGGCATAAGCCCACTGTGTGTATACAAGCTCTGTGACTGGGCATAAGCCCACTGTGTGTATACAAGCTCTGTGACTGGGCATAAGCCCACTGTGTGTATACAAGCTCCGTCACTGGATATAAGCCCACTGTGTGTATACAAGCTCTGTGACTGGGCATAAGCCCACTGTGTGTATACAAGCTCCGTGACTGGGCATAGGCCCTTTGTGTGTATACAAGCTCCGTGACTGGGCATAAGCCCACTGTGTGTATACAAGCTCCGTGACTGGGCATAAGCCCACTGTGTGTATACAAGCTCCGTGACAGGGCATAAACCCACTGTGTGTATACAAGCTCCGTGACAGGGCATAAACCCACTGTGTGTATACAAGCTCCGTGACTGGGCATAGGCCCACTGTGTGTATACAAGCTCCGTGACTGGGCATAAGCCCACTGTGTGTATACAAGCTCCGTGACTGGGCATAAGCCCACTGTGTCTATACAAGCTCCGTGACAGGGCATAAACCCACTGTGTGTATACAAGCTCCGTGACAGGGCATAAACCCACTGTGTGTATACAAGCTCCGTGACTGGGCATAAGCTCACTGTGTGTATACAAGCTCCGTGACTGGGAATAAGCCCACTGTGTGTATACAAGCTCTGTGACTGGCTATAAGCCCACTGTGTGTATACAATCTCTGTGACTGGGTATAAGCCCACTGTGTGTATACAAGCTCCGCGACTGGGTATAAGCCCACTGTGTGTATACAATCTCTGTGACTGGGCATAAGCCCACTGTGTGTATACAAGCTCCGTGACAGGGCATAAGCCCACTGTGTGTATACAAGCTCCGTGACTGGGCATAAGCCCACTGTGTGTATACAAGCTCCGTGACTGGGCATAAAACCACTGTGTGTATACAAGCTCCGTGACTGGGCATAAGACCACTGTGTGTATACAAGCTCCGTGACTGGGCATAAGCCCACTGTGTGTATACAAGCTCTGTGACTGGGCATAAGCTCACTGTGTGTATACAAGCTCCGTCACTGGATATAAGCCCACTGTGTGTATACAAGCTCCGTGACTGGGCATAAGCCCACTGTGTGTATACAAGCTCTGTGACTGGGCATAAGCCCATTGTGTGTATACAAGCTCTGTGACTGGGCATAAGCCCATTGTGCGTATAATACAAGCTCCCATGACTGGGCATAAACCCACTGTGTGTATACAAGCTCCGTCACTGGATATAAGCCCACTGTGTGTATACAAGCTCTGTGACTGGGCATAAGCCCACTGTGTGTATACAAGCTCTGTGACAGGGCATAAGCCCATTGTGCGTATACAAGCTCCGTCACTGGATATAAGCCCACTGTGTGTATATAAGCTCTGTGACTGGGCATAAGCCCACTGTGTGTATGCAAGCTCTGTGACTGGGCATAAGCCCACTGTGTGTATACAAGCTCCGTGACTGGGCATAAGCCCACTGTGTGTATACAAGCTCTGTGACTGGGCATAAGCCCACTATGTGTATACAAGCTCTGTGACTGGGTATAAGCCCACTGTGTGTATACAAGCTCTGTGACTGGGCATAAGCCCACTGTGTGTATACAAGCTCCGTGACTGGATATAAGCCCACTGTGTGTATACAAGCTCTGTGACTGGGCATAAGCCCACTATGTGTATACAAGCTACATTACTGGGTATAAGCCCACTGTGTATATAAGCTCCATGACTGGGCATAAGCCCACTGTGTGTATACAAGCTCTGTGACTGGGCATAAGCCCACTATGTGTATACAAGCTCTGTGACTGGGTATAAGCCCACTGTGTGTATACAAGCTCTGTGACTGGGCATAAGCCCACTGTGTGTATACAATTTCTGTGACCGGGCATAAGCCCACTGTGTGTATACAAGCTCTGTGACTGGGCATAAGCCCATTGTGTGTATACAAGCTCTGTGACTGGGCATAAGCCCATTGTGTGTATAACACAAGCTCCCATGACTGGGCATAAACCCACTGTGTGTATACAAGCTCTGTGACTGGGCATAAGCCCACTGTGTGTATACAAGCTCCGTGACTGGGCATAAGCCCACTGTGTGTATACAAGCTCTGTGACTGGGCATAAGCCCATTGTGCGTATAATACAAGCTCCCGTGACTGGGCATAAACCCACTGTGTGTATACAATCTCTGTGACTGGGCATAAGCCCACTGTGTGTATACAAGCTCCGTGACTGGGCATAAGTCCACTGTGTGTATACAAGCTCCGTGACTGGGCATAAGCCCACTGTGTGTGTATACAAGCTCCATGACTGGGCATAAGCCCACTGTGTGTATACAAGCTCCGTGACTGGGCATAAGCCCACTGTGTGTATACAAGCTCTGTGACTGGGTATAAGCCCACTGTGTGTATTATACAAGCTCTGTGACTGGGCATAAGCCCACTGTGTGTATACAAGCTACATTACTGGGTATAAGCCCACTGTGTGTATACAAGCTCCATGACTGGGCATAAGCCCACTGTGTGTATACAAGCTCTGTGACTGGGCATAAACCCACTATGTGTATACAAGCTCTGTGACTGGGTATAAGCCCACTGTGTGTATACAAGCTCTGTGACTGGGCATAAGCCCACTGTGTGTATACAAGCTCTGTGACTGGGCATAAGCCCACTGTGTGTATACAAGCTCCGTCACTGGATATAAGCCCACTGTGTGTATACAAGCTCTGTGACTGGGTATAAGCCCACTGTGTGTATACAAGCTCTGTGACTGGGCATAAGCCCACTGTGTGTATACAAGCTCTGTGACTGGGTATAAGCCCACTGTGTGTATACAAGCTCTGTGACTGGGCATAAGCCCATTGTGTGTATATAAGCTCCGTGACTGGGCATAAGCCCACTGTGTGTATACAAGCTCCGTGACTGGGTATAAGCCCTCTGTGTGTATACAAGCTCCGTGACTGGGCATAAGCCCACTGTGTGTATACAAGCTCTGTGACAGGGCATAAGCCCACTGTGTGTATACAAGCTCTGTGACAGGGCATAAGCCCACTGTGTGTATACAAGCTCTGTGACTGGGCATAAGCCCATTGTGTGTATACAAGCTCTGTGACTGGGCATAAGCCCATTGTGTGTATACAAGCTCCGTGACTGGGCATAAACCCACTGTGTGTATACAAGCTCTGTGACTGGGCATAAGCCCACTGTGTGTATACAAGCTCCGTGACTGGGCATAAACCCACTGTGTGTATACAAACTCTGTGACTGGGTATAAGCCCACTGTGTGTATACAAGCTCTGTGACTGGGCATAAGCCCATTGTGTGTATATAAGCTCCATGACTGGGCATAAGCCCACTGTGTGTATACAAGCTCCGTGACTGGGCATAAGCCCACTGTGTGTATACAAGCTCCGTGACTGGGCATAAGCCCACTGTGTGTATACAAGCTCTGTGACAGGGCATAAGCCCACTGTGTGTATACAAGCTCTGTGACTGGGCATAAGCCCATTGTGTGTATACAAGCTCTGTGACTGGGCATAAGCCCATTGTGTGTATACAAGCTCCGTGACTGGGCATAAACCCACTGTGTGTATACAAGCTCTGTGACTGGGCATAAGCCCACTGTGTGTATACAAGCTCCGTGACTGGGCATAAACCCACTGTGTGTATACAAGCTCTGTGAGTGGGCATGAGCCCACTGTGTGTATACAAGCTCCGTGACTGGGCATAAGCCCACTGTGTGTATACAAGCTCCGTGACTGGGCATAAGCCCACTGTGTGTATACAAGCTACATTACTGGGTATAAGCCCACTGTGTGTATACAAGCTCCATGACTGGGCATAAGCCCACTGTGTGTATACAAGCTCTGTGACTGGGCATAAACCCACTATGTGTATACAAGCTCTGTGACTGGGTATAAGCCCACTGTGTGTATACAAGCTACATTACTGGGTATAAGCCCACTGTGTGTATACAAGCTCCATGACTGGGCATAAGCCCACTGTGTGTATACAAGCTCTGTGACTGGGCATAAACCCACTGTGTGTATACAAGCTCCGTGACTGGATATAAGCCCATTGTGTGTATATAAGCTCCATGACTGGGCATAAGCCCACTGTGTGTATACAAGCTCCGTGACTGGGCATAAGCCCACTGTGTGTATACAAGCTCCGTCACTGGATATAAGCCCACTGTGTGTATACAAGCTCTGTGACTGGGTATAAGCTCACTGTGTATATACAAGCTCCGTGACTGGGCATAAGCCCACTGTGTATATACAAGCTCTGTGACTGGGCATAAGCCCACTGTGTGTATACAAGCTACAATTACTGGGTATAAGCCCACTGTGTGTATATAAGCTCCATGACTGGGCATAAGCCCACTGTGTGTATACAAGCTCTGTGACTGGGTATAAGCCCACTGTGTGTATACAAGCTCTGTGACTGGGTATAAGCCCACTGTGTGTATACAAGCTCTGTGACTGGGCATAAGCCCATTGTGTGTATATAAGCTCCATGACTGGGCATAAGCCCACTGTGTATATACAAGCTCTGTGACTGGGCATAAGCCCACTGTGTGTATACAAGCTCCGTCACTGGATATAAGCCCTGTGTGTATACAAGCTCCGTGACTGGGCATAAGCCCACTGTGTGTATACAAGCTCTGTGACTGGGCATAAGCCCACTGTGTGTATACAAGCTCTGTGACTGGGCATAAGCCCACTGTGTGTATACAAGCTCCGTCACTGGATATAAGCCCACTGTGTGTATACAAGCTCTGTGACTGGGTATAAGCTCACTGTGTATATACAAGCTCCGTGACTGGGCATAAGCCCACTGTGTATATACAAGCTCTGTGACTGGGCATAAGCCCACTGTGTGTATACAAGCTACAATTACTGGGTATAAGCCCACTGTGTGTATATAAGCTCCATGACTGGGCATAAGCCCACTGTGTGTATACAAGCTCTGTGACTGGGTATAAGCCCACTGTGTGTATACAAGCTCTGTGACTGGGTATAAGCCCACTGTGTGTATACAAGCTCTGTGACTGGGCATAAGCCCATTGTGTGTATATAAGCTCCATGACTGGGCATAAGCCCACTGTGTGTATACAAGCTCTGTGACTGGGTTTAAGCCCACTGTGTGTATACAAGCTCCGTGACTGGGCATAAACCCACTGTGTGTATACAAGCTCTGTGAGTGGGCATGAGCCCACTGTGTGTATACAAGCTCCGTGACTGGGCATAAGCCCACTGTGTGTATACAAGCTCCGTGACTGGGCATAAGCCCACTGTGTGTATACAAGCTACATTACTGGGTATAAGCCCACTGTGTGTATACAAGCTCCATGACTGGGCATAAGCCCACTGTGTGTATACAAGCTCTGTGACTGGGCATAAACCCACTATGTGTATACAAGCTCTGTGACTGGGTATAAGCCCACTGTGTGTATACAAGCTACATTACTGGGTATAAGCCCACTGTGTGTATACAAGCTCCATGACTGGGCATAAGCCCACTGTGTGTATACAAGCTCTGTGACTGGGCATAAACCCACTGTGTGTATACAAGCTCTGTGACTGGGCATAAGCCCACTGTGTGTATACAAGCTCCGTGACTGGATATAAGCCCACTGTGTATATACAAGCTCTGTGACTGGGCATAAGCCCACTGTGTGTATACAAGCTCCGTCACTGGATATAAGCCCTGTGTGTATACAAGCTCCGTGACTGGGCATAAGCCCACTGTGTGTATACAAGCTCTGTGACTGGGCATAAGCCCACTGTGTGTATACAAGCTCTGTGACTGGGCATAAGCCCACTGTGTGTATACAAGCTCCGTCACTGGATATAAGCCCACTGTGTGTATACAAGCTCTGTGACTGGGTATAAGCTCACTGTGTATATACAAGCTCCGTGACTGGGCATAAGCCCACTGTGTATATACAAGCTCTGTGACTGGGCATAAGCCCACTGTGTGTATACAAGCTACAATTACTGGGTATAAGCCCACTGTGTGTATATAAGCTCCATGACTGGGCATAAGCCCACTGTGTGTATACAAGCTCTGTGACTGGGTATAAGCCCACTGTGTGTATACAAGCTCTGTGACTGGGTATAAGCCCACTGTGTGTATACAAGCTCTGTGACTGGGCATAAGCCCATTGTGTGTATATAAGCTCCATGACTGGGCATAAGCCCACTGTGTGTATACAAGCTCTGTGACTGGGCATAAACCCACTGTGTGTATACAAGCTCTGTGACTGGGTATAAGCCCACTGTGTGCATACAAGCTCCGTGACTGGGCATAAGCCCACTGTGTGTATACAAGCTCCGTGACTGGGCATAAGCCCACTGTGTGTATACAAGCTCCGTGACTGGGCATAAGCCCACTGTGTGTATACAAGCTCCATGATTGGGCATAAGCCCACTGTGTGTATACAAGCTCCGTGACTGGGTATAAGCCCACTGTGTGTATACAAGCTCCGTGACTGGGCATAAGCCCACTGTGTGTATTATACAAGCTCCGTGACTGGGCATAAGCCCACTGTGTTTTTCAAGCTCTGTGACTGGGTATAAGCCCACTGTGTGTATACAAGCTCCGTGACTGGGTATAAGCCCACTGTGTGTATACAAGCTCCGTGACTGTGTATAAACCCACTGTGTGTATACAAGCTCCGTGACTGGGCATAAGCCCACTGTGTTTTTCAAGCTCTGTGACTGAGCATAAGCCCACTGTGTGTATAATACAAGCTCCGTGATAGGGCATAAGCCCACTATGTGTATACAAGCTCTGTGACTGGGCATAAGCCCACTGTGTGTATATTATAATACAAGCTCCGTGACTGGGCATAAGCCCACTGTGTGTATAATACAAGCTCCATGACTGGGCATAAACCCACTATGTGTATACAAGCTCCATGACTGGGCATAAGCTCACTGTGTGTATATCCTTGGGCCGTAGCCCACTCTGTAAACACATACTGTGATTCTGCTGACTGTACCCCATATTGGGCCCAAGGACCATTCCATCTTGCGCTACCTCTCATTTCTGTGTGGCAATGTGTCATAGATGTGCTTTATACTGTGGTGTCTACGCCGCTGCTCTGTCGCTTAGTAACCGGTCAGCTCACTGCAGCCTTTGGCCAATAATAGTGAAAACAATATTATGAGCTGTGAGGTGGTCTACATTGAATGTAAATGACTGGAAATTAATGTTATTGAGGTTAATAATTCTCTAGGAAGAAAAAAAAAAGACTTATTTATGTGATTTTAGCTTTTTTTGTAAATTTTTGTAAAAAATCCAAATCCAAAGCCAGTCGATGAATTAGAACCAAATCCAAATCTGGCAAAAATGAAAGTATGCTTGCTAGATTACTGAAAACCGGCACCCAGGGGCCTGACGATGAATAACCAGGTTGCCAAGGGTAGCTGTACGGGGCCAGGAGCTGCTGCGCAGGTTAAAAGGGGGCTTCCAATATGGCATTTGGCTAATGGCTTAAAATAGGCAAGGTGTTGGAAGTATAGGCAGATGAAAAGGAGGCCGTAACTGAAGTTTGCGCCAGTGAATCTGGTGAACTAGTTAACCAAGTGGGCTTTGCAGTGAAGTGAGAGTAACCTAATGTTGGGAACTGAATGAACTGATTTAGGGACAGCCTGAAAAACATGACCAGCAGCACCCCTGGGTGTTTATTAAATGGGGCTGTGCTGGCATGTTAAAATGGTATGTAGTCAGGAAGCCAGCGGTGGAAAAGGCGGACCACCAGCTTCCCGACAGTGAAATCCCAGCATGAGACTAGTGATAGACGTCTACATACCGTCGCCTATCATTAGACCCACGCAGAAATCCCGACGCCCGGCGTACCGATTGTAGGTAAGCCGGGAGTCGGGAGCGGGTAGCCGCAAGTGGGGGAGAGGGTTAGGTTTAGGGTCTCCTGGGGGGCCTTAGCCCTCGACTCCCACCAGGAGGGTTAGGCTAGGGGAAGAGGGGGGTTAGGGTCAGCAGGCACCCCCGGGAGGAGGTTAGGGTTAGGCACTAGGGGGGAGGTTAGGGTTAGGCACTAGGGGGGAGGTTAGGGTTAGGCACTAGGGGAGAGGTTAGAGCTAAGCACTAGGAGGGGAGGTTAGAGTTAAGCACTAGGAGGGAGGTTAGAGTTAGGCACTAAGGGGGAGGTTAGGCACTAGGGGGGAGGTTAGAGTTAGGTACTAGGGGGGAGGTTAGGGTTAGGCACTAGGGGGGAGGTTAGAGTTAGGTACTAGGGGGGAGGTCAGAGTTAGGCACTAGGGAGGAGGGTTAGGTGTAGGCACTAGGGGGGAGGTTAGAGTTAGGCACTAGGGGGGAGGTTAGGGTTAGGCACTAGGGGGGTAGGTTAGGGTTAGGCACTGGGGGGAGGTTAGAGTTAGGCACTAGGGGGGAGGTTAGGGTTAGGCACCCCCGGAGAAGGTTAGGGTTAGGCTCTAGGGGGGAGGTTAGGGTTAGGCACACCCAGGAGGAGGTTAGAGTTAGGCACTAGGGGGTGGTCAGAGTTAAGCACTAGGAGGGGAGATTAGAGTTAAGCACTAGGAGGGAGGTTAGAGTTAGGCACTAGGGGGGAGTTTAGAGTTAGGCACTAGGGGGGAGTTTAGAGTTAGGCACTAGGGGGGAGGTTAGGGTTAGGCACTAGGGGGAGTTTAAAGTTAAGCACTAGGGGGGAAGTTAGGGTTAGGCACTAGGGGGGAGGTTAGGGTTAGGCACTAGGGGGGTAGGTTAGAGTTAGGCACCCTTGGGTGGAGGTTAGGGTTAGGCACTAGGGGGAGGATAGAGTTAGGCACTATGGGGGAGGTTTTGGTTAGACACTAGGGAGGAGGTTAGAGTTAGGCACTAGGGTGGAGGTTAGGGACTAGTGGGGAGGTTAGGGTTAGGCACTAGGGGGGAGGTTAGGGTTAGGCACCCCCGGGAGGAGGTTAGAGTTAGGCACTAGGGGGGAGGTCAGAGTTAAGCACTAGGAGGGGAGGTTAGAGTTAAGCACAAGGGGGGAGGTTAGGGTTAGGCACTAGGGGAGAGGTTAGGGTTGGGCACTAGGGGGGAGGTTAGAGTTAGGCACTAGGAGGAGATTAGAGTTAAGCACTAGGGGGGAGGTTAGGGTTAGGCACTAGGGGGGAGGTTAGGGTTAGGAACTAGGGGGGAGGTTAGGGTTAGGCACTAGGGGGGAGGTTAGAGTTAGGCACCCTTGGGTGGAGGTTAGGGTTAGGCACTAGGGGGGAGGATAGAGTTAGGCACTATGGGGGAGGTTAGGGTTAGGCACTAGGGAGGAGGTTAGAGTTAGGCACTAGGGGGGAGGATAGAGTTTGGCACTAGGGGGGAGGTTAGAGTTAGGCACTAGGGGGAGGTTAGGGTTAGGCACTGGGGGGAGGTTAGAGTTAGTCACTAGGGGGGAGGTTAGGGTTAGGCACCCCTGGGTGGAGGTTAGAGTTAGGCACT
This sequence comes from Taudactylus pleione, assembly GCA_031769625.1. NCBI lineage: Eukaryota > Metazoa > Chordata > Amphibia > Anura > Myobatrachidae > Taudactylus > Taudactylus pleione. The sequence goes on along the minus strand of JAUIMM010001558.1, from coordinate 491,734 downwards.
AGGGGGGAGGTTAGGGTTAGGCACTGGGGGGAGGTTAGAGTTAGTCACTAGGGGGGAGGTTAGGGTTAAGCACTAGGAGGGAGGTTAGAGTTAGGCACTAGGTGGGGAGGTTAGAGCTAGGCACTAGTGGGGAGTTTAGAGTTAGGCACTAGGGGGAGATTAGAGTTAAGCACTAGGGGGGAGGTTAGGGTTAGGCACTAGGGGGGAGGTTAGGGTTAGGCACTAGGGGGGAGGTTAGGGTTAGGCACTAGGGGGGGAGGTTAGAGTTAGGCACCCTTGGGTGGAGGTTAGGGTTAGGCACTAGGGGGAGGATAGAGTTAGGCTCTATGGGGGAGGTTAGGGTTAGGCACTAGGGAGGAGGTTAGAGTTAGGCACTAGGGGGGAGGATAGAGTTTGGCACTAGGGGGGAGGTTAGAGTTAGGCACTAGGGGGAGGGTAGGGTTAGGCACTGGGGGGAGGTTAGAGTTAGTCACTAGGGGGGAGGTTAGGGTTAGGCACCCCTGGGTGGAGGTTAGAGTTAGGCACTAGGGGGGAGGTTAGGGTTAGGCACTGGGGGGAGGTTAGAGTTAGTCACTAGGGGGAGGTTAGAGTTAAGCACTAGGAGGGAGGTTAGAGTTAGGCACTAGGGGGAGGATAGAGTTAGGCACTATGGGGGAGGTTAGGGTTAGGCACTAGGGAGGAGGTTAGAGTTAGGCACTAGGGGGGAGGATACAGTTTGGCACTAGGGGGGAGGTTTGGGTTAGGCACTAGGGGGGAGGTTAGGGTTAGGCACTGGGGGGAGGTTAGAGTTAGTCACTAGGGGGGAGGTTAGAGTTAAGCACTAGGAGGGAGGTTAGAGTTAGGCACTAGGGGGAGGATAGAGTTAGGCACTATGGGGGAGGTTAGGGTTAGGCACTAGGGAGGAGGTTAGAGTTAGGCACTAGGGGGGAGGATAGAGTTTGGCACTAGGGGGGAGGTTTGGGTTAGGCACTAGGGGGGAGGTTAGGGTTAGGCACTAGGGGGGAGGTTAGGGTTAGGCACTAGGGGTGAGGTTAGAGTTAGACACTAGGGGGGAGGTTAGGGTTAGGCACTAGGGGGGAGGTTAGGGTTAGGGACTAGTGGGGAGGGTTAGGTGTTAGGCACTAGGGGGGAGGTTAGAGTTAGGCACTAGGGGGAGGTTAGGTTTAGGCACAAGGGGGGAGGTTAGGGTTAGGCACTAGGGGGGAGGTTAGGGTAAGGCACTAGCAGGGAGGTTAGGGTTAGGCACTAGGGGTGAGGTTAGAGTTAGGCACTAGGGGGGAGGTTAGGGTTAGGCACTGGGGGGAGGTTAGAGTTAGCACTAGGAGGGAGGTTAGAGTTAGGCACTAGGGGGGGAGGTTAGAGTTAGGCACTAGGGGGGGTTAGGGTTAGGCACTAGGGGGAGGTTAGAGTTAGGCACCCTTGGGTGGTGGTTAGGGTTAGGCACTAGGGGGGAGGTTAGGGTTAGGCACTAGGGGGGAGGTTAGGGTTAGGCACTAGGGGGGAGGTTAGAGCTAAGCACTAGGGGGTAGATTAGGATTAGGCACTAGGGGGGAGGTTAGGGTTTGGCACTAGGGGGGAGGTTAGGGTTTGGCACTAGGGGGGAGGTTAGGGTTAGGCACTAGGGGGGTAGGTTAGGGTTAGGCACTAAGGGGGTAGGTTAGGGTTAGGCACTAAGGGGGTAGGTTAGGGTTAGGCACTAGGGGGGAGGTTAGAGTTAGGCACTAGGGGGGAGGTTAGAGTTAGGCACTAGGGGGGAGGTTAGAGTTAGGCACTAGGGGGGATGTTAGGCACTAGGGGGGAGGTTAGAGTTAGGCACTAGGGGTGGAGGTTAGAGTTAGGCACTAGGGGGGAGGTTAGAGTTAGGCACTAGGGGGGGAGGTTAGAGATAGGCACTAGGGGGGAGGTTAGGGTTAGGCACTAGGGGGGAGGTTAGAGCTAAGCACTAGAGGGGAGGTTAGGGTTAGTCATTAGGGGGAGGTTAGGGTTAGGCACTAGGGGGGAGGTTAGGGTTAGGCACTAGGGGGGAGGTTAGAGCTAAGCACTAGGGGGGAGGTAAGAGTTAGGCACCCCTGGGGGGAGGTTAGAGTTAGGTACTAGGGGGGAGGTTAGAGTTAGGCACAAGGGGGTAGGTTAGGGTTAGGTACTAGGGGGGAGTTTAGAGTTAAGCACTAGGGGGGAGGTTAGGGTTAGGCACTAGGGGGGAGGTTAGGGTTAGCACTAGGGGGGAGGTTAGGGTTAGGCACCCTTGGGTGGAGGTTAGAGTTAGGCACTAGGGGGAGGTTTTGGTTAGGCACTAGGGAGGAGGTTAGAGTTAGGCACTAGGGTGGAGGTTAGGGACTAGTGGGGAGGTTAGGGTTAGGCACTAGGGGGGAGGTTAGGGTTAGGCACCCCCGGGAGGAGGTTAGAGTTAGGCACTAGGGGGGAGGTCAGAGTTTAGCACTAGGGGGGAGGTTAGGGTTAGGGACTAGTGGGGAGGGTTAGGTGTTAGGCACTAGGGGGGAGGTTAGAGTTAGGCACTAGGGGGAGGTTAGGTTTAGGCGTTAGGGGGGAGGTTAGGGTTAGGCACTAGGCGGGGAGGTTAAAGTTAAGCACTAGGGGGGAGGTTAGGCACTAGGGGGGAGGTTAGAGTTAGGCACTAGGGGGGGAGGTTAGAGATAGGCACTGGAGGGGAGGTTAGGGTTAGGCACTAAGGGGGAGGTTAGGGTTAGGCACTAGGCGGGGAGGTTAGGCACTAGGCGGGGAGGTTAGAGTTAGGCACTAGTGGGGAGTTTTGAGTTAGGCACTAGGGGGGAGGTTAGGGTTATGCACTAAGGGGGAGGTTAGAGTTATGCAATAGGGGGGGAGGTTAGGGTTAGGCATTAGGGGGAGGTTAGGGTTAGGCACTAGGGGGGAGGTTAGGGTTAGGCACTAGGGGGGAGGTTAGAGCTAAGCACTAGGGGGGAGGTAAGAGTTAGGCACCCCTGGGGGGAGGTTAGAGTTAGGTACTAGGGGGGAGGTTAGAGTTAGGCACAAGGGGGAAGGTTAGGGTTAGGTACTAGGGGGGAGTTTAGAGTTAAGCACTAGGGGGGAGGTTAGGGTTAGGCACTAGGGGGGAGGTTAGGGTTAGCACTTGGGGGGAGGTTAGGGTTAGGCACCCTTGGGTGGAGGTTAGAGTTAGGCACTAGGGGGAGTTTAGAGTTAGGCACTATGGGGGAGGTTTTGGTTAGACACTAGGGAGGAGGTTAGAGTTAGGCACTAGGGTGGAGGTTAGGGACTAGTGGGGAGGTTAGGGTTAGGCACTAGGGGGGAGGTTAGGGTTAGGCACCCCCGGGAGGAGGTTAGAGTTAGGCACTAGGGGGGAGGTTAGGGTTAGGCACTAGGGGAGAGGTTACGGTTAGGCACTAGGGGGGAGGTTAGAGTTAGGCACTAGGGGGAGATTAGAGTTAAGCACTAGGGGGGAGGTTAGGGTTATGCACTAGGGGGGAGGTTAGGGTTAGGCACTAGGGGGGGAGATTAGAGTTAGGCACTAGGGGGAGGTTAGGGTTAGGCACTGGGGGGAGGTTAGAGTTAGTCACTAGGGGGGAGGTTAGGGTTAGGCACCCCTGGGTGGAGGTTAGAGTTAGGCACCCCTGGGTGGAGGTTAGAGTTAGGCACTAGGGGGGAGGTTAGGGTTAGGCACTGGGGGGAGGTTAGAGTTAGTCACTAGGGGGGAGGTTAGGGTTAGGCACTAGGGGGGAGGTTAGGGTTAGGCACTAGGTGGGAGGTCAGAGTTAGGCACTAGGGGTGAGGTCAGAGTTAAGCACTAGGAGGGGAGGTTAGAGTTAAGCACTAGGAGGGAGGTTAGAATTAGGCACTAGGCGGGGAGGTTAGAGTTAGGCACTAGGGGGGAGTTTAGAGTTAGGCACTAGGGGGGAGGTTAGAGTTAAGCACTAGGGGGAAGGTTAGGGTTAGGCACTAGGGGGGAGGTTAGGGTTAGGCACTAGGGGGGAGGTTAGAGTTAGGCACTAGGGGGGAGGTTAGAGTTAGGCACTAGGGGGGAGGTTAGGGTTAGGCACTAGGGGGGAGGGTTAGGTGTTAGGCACTAGGGGGGAGGGTTAGGTGTTAGGCACTAGGGAGGAGGGTTAGGTGTAGGCACTAGGGGGGAGGTTAGAGTTAGGCACTAGGGGGAGGTTAGGTTTAGGCACTAGGGGGGAGGTTTGAGTTAGGCACTAGGGGGGAGGTTTGGGTTAGGCACTAGGGGGAGGTTAGGGTTAGGCACTAGGGGGGAGGTTAGGGTTAGGCACTAGGGGGGAGGTTAGGGTTAGGCACTAGGGGTGAGGTTAGAGTTAGACACTAGGGGGGAGGTTAGGGTTAGGCACTAGGGGGGAGGTTAGGGTTAGGGACTAGTGGGGAGGGTTAGGTGTTAGGCACTAGGGGGGAGGTTAGAGTTAGGCACTAGGGGGAGGTTAGGTTTAGGCATTAGGGGGGAGGTTAGGGTTAGGCACTAGGCGGGGAGGTTAAAGTTAAGCACTAGGGGGGAGGTTAGGCACTAGGGGGGAGGTTAGAGTTAGGCACTAGGGGGGGAGGTTAGAGATAGGCACTGGAGGGGAGGTTAGGGTTAGGCACTAAGGGGGAGGTTAGGGTTAGGCACTAGGGGGGAGGTTAGAGTTAGGCACTAGGCGGGGAGGTTAGAGTTAGGCACTAGTGGGGAGTTTTGAGTTAGGCACTAGGGGGGAGGTTAGGGTTATGCACTAAGGGGGAGGTTAGAGTTAGGCAATAGGGGGGAGGTTAGGGTTAGGCACTAGGGGGGAGGTTAGGGTTAGGCACTAGGGGGAGGTTAGAGTTATGCACCCTTGGGTGGAGGTTAGGGTTAGGCACTAGGGGGGAGGTTAGAGTTAGGCACTATGGGGGAGGTTAGAGTTAGGCACTATGGGGGAGGTTAGAGTTAGGCACTAGGGAGGAGGTTAGAGTTAGGCACTAGGGGGAGGTTAGGGACTAGTGGGGAGGATAGAGTTAGGCAATAGGGGGAGGTTAGAGTTAGGCACTAGGGGGGAGGTTAGGGTTAGGCACTGGGGGAGGTTAGAGTTAGGGTCTAGGGGGGAGGGTTAGGGTTAGGCACTAGGGGGGAGGGTTAGGGTTAGGCACTAAGGGGAAGGTTAGAGTTAGGCACTAGGGGAAAAGTTAGAGTTAGGCACTAGGGGGGAGGTTAGAGTTAGGCACTAGGGGGAGGTTAGAGTTAGGCACTAGGGGGGGAGATTAGGGTTAGGCACCCCTGGGAGGAGGTTAGTGTTAGGCACTAGGGGGGAGGTTAGGGTTAGGCACTAGGGGGGAGGTTAGGGTTAGGCACCCCCAGGAGGAGGTTAGAGTTAGGCACTAGGAGGGGAGGTTAGAGATAGGCACTAGGCGGGGAGGTTAGAGTTAGGCACTAGGCGGGGAGGTTAGAGTTAGTCACTAGGGGGGAGGTTAGAGTTAGGCACTAGGGGGAAGGTTAGGGTTAGGCACTAGGGGGGAGGTTAAGGTTTGGCACTATTGGGAGTTTAGAGTTAAGCCCTAGGGGGGAGGTTAGGGTTAAGCACTAGGGGGGAGGTTAGGGTTAGGCACTAGGGGGGAGGATAGAGTTAGGCACCATGGGGGAGGTTAGAGACTAGTGGGGAGGGTTAGGTATTAGGCACTAGGGGGGAGGTTAGGGTTATGCACTAGGGGGGAGGTTAGAGTTAGGCAATAGGGGGGGAGGTTAGGGTTAGGCACTAGGGGGGAGGTTAGGGTTAGGCACTAGGGGGAGGTTACAGTTAGGCACCCTTGGGTGGAGGTTTGGGTTAGGCACTGGGGGAGGTTAGAGTTAGGCACTGGGGGGAGGTTAGAGTTAGGCACTAGGGGGGAAGTTAGGGTTAGGCACTAGGGGGCAGTTTAGAGTTAGGCACTAGGGGGAGGTTAGAGTTAGGCACTAGGAGGGAGGTTAGGGATAGGCACCTGTGGCCTGTGGCCCCCGTGCTGTGCTGCCATTTTTAAAAGGACAAAAAGGCGCCAGGTGCCCATTGTAAATGTATACTCTGCGCTACGCACTGAGTGTTGATAAGTGTGGTCTTAATGTTTTATATGCAGCGGCCTAGACTTGCTGCACTGGGGGAGTGTAGGTAGAGTGTGTCTTGGCCGCTGCGGGACAGGGAGAGCCAGCTCCCACTGCGACCAGCGCTGAAACAGTTTAAGTGGACAGTTTAAAAGCACACTGCACATGGTTCATAGTAAACTGTATTAAAGTATATATGTATTGCTGTAATGCACTGCAGCTGATCTGCAATGCATTAGTGCATGAAGCAACGTATATTTAATAGGCTATGCACTATATGGTTTAAATGTATATTTTGTAGAAAAAATGCACTTATAGAAATGTAAAATGTCTTGACCTTTGGAGACAAACTGCTTGTTAGACATCTTCACCTAGGGATGGATATGGTAATTACCCTAGCCTGACAGTGGGGATGGATATGGTAATCACCCTAGCCTGGCAGTGGGGGGTTAGGTGTTGACTGAAGAAGCCTTTCCTTTGAAATGCGGGCTAGCGAGACTCCTGTGTGTCTGTATACGATACTAAGCAAAGGTGTAAAAGACAAGTTGTTTGTGTGTAAGAAGCTTCTATGTTGTGTAAGAGCTTAGAATGTGTAAGACTCAGAAAGCCCAAACTGGTTTAGTCATAGACATGTGAAGAGACGAATGTAATAGGAATTTGCATTATATTTACCTTTTCAGAACAGTATATGCTAACTCAGTTTGTGCTTAGGAAACCAAATGTTTTTGGGTGGTATCAAGGAAATTGATTTCATTTCTGTGAATGTAAGACGTATTTATTTATGTTCTATGAGATAGCCCGATTGGCTAGAAGGAACAAAGGGTGGATTTGCCCCCCTGTGATGTTGTGTGTAAGAATGACATAAAAAGAGGGACTGTGAGTCCTGTATGTGTACAACCCTGTAACTTCTTTGAGGAGAAGAACTGATGACTTGATAAGAATACTGTATGCTGATTATTCCCCTTCATTCGGAAGGTTGAGTCTTCTTTAAGACTTGGGGGCCTATTCATTAAACCTAAAAATTCTCTGGAGATAATTAGCTTTAGAACTCTCATGGAGTTCTAGCTAATTATAGGTGGGATTCATCATTCCACCTCTCCATAAGTATCTATTCCGGTACCTGTCATTTTTGCGATGACAGCTTTTCGGGAAATAGATACTTTTCCTGCCTACACTACCTTATCGCATCTGGAAACAGTGCTGCGCATGCGCTGTTACATCTGTAAAACCAGCGCATGCGCAGCACTGCCTACAGATGCGTTAAGTTTGTCTACCCCCCCCGACCCTCTCCCACCCCCCTCCCCCCTCCGCTCACCCCCCACCCCCGACTTACCTGTCCGCGCAGCAGCCTCTGGCTGGCTCCGTCCTGCTGGTCTGTCATGTGGTTTCCCAGCAGACCACATGACAGATTGGAAAAAAATATATATATTTTTTTCTTTTTCTAAACTTTCTTGTGCTCTGCTGGGGAGCACACATGTCCGACCAGCCTCCGGAGCCTGAGGACGGAGCAGAGCGCCGGAGGGACTCGGGGGACCTGCACACGCGGATACAGGTAAGTTTCACCTGCTATTCACCACCTCACAGTGGCGAATAGTAACTGCATCAAGTTCCGAAAATTGATAATTTTCGGAATTTGATGAATACCACAATTTCCACATCCCCATACTAATGTACTAATCTACCCATACTAATGTACTAATGTCCCCATACTAATGTACCCATACTAATGTACTAATGTCCCCATACTAATGTACTAATGTACCCATACTAATGTACTAATGTCCCCATACTAATGTACTAATGTCCCCATACTAATGTACTAATGTCCCCATACTAATGTACTAATGTACCCATACTAATGTACTAATGTCCCCATACTAATGTACTAATGTCCCCATACTAATGTACTAATGTACCCATACTAATGTACTAATGTCCCCATACTAATGTACTAATGTCCCCATACTAATGTACTAATGTCCCCATACTAATGTACTAATGTACCCATACTAATGTACTAATGTACCCATACTAATGTACTAATGTACCCTTACTAATGTACCCATACTACTGTACTAATGTACTAATGTCCCCATACTAATGTACTAATGTACCCATACTAATGTACTAATGTACCCTTACTAATGTACCCATACTACTGTACTAATGTACTAATGTAAGAGGAGTGTGGAAATTAACGCAGGGGAACTTAGCAAGGAGATATCTGTGATATCTCCTGTGCTAAGTGGCTACATGAATACCAAAATAACGTTATTTAAGGAAAATGTCCTTAAAAACGTTATTTTAGTGTTGATGAATAGCCCCCTTGGAGCGATAAACACCTTTTGCCGTTTACTTCGACTACGTCTGTACCCTGCGACAACAGAATTGCGCAAAGCGCTATTCCGTTCTCCTGCTGTTCTGGGTAAGAGCTCAGCGTCTCCAAGTTAAAGCCCTCTGCCAAGCTACCGTGCAGACCTGGTCCTTTGCGAGGGATCAGGTGGGAACAGCCGACACCAAACAGGAGGTGTGTCCGCAGTTAGTCGACGCATACACAGCAGAAGCGGTTCCAAACGCAGATGGTAGAGTTTGGTGGTGGCAGCATCGTTACACGCCCACAGCACAGTGGGCGGAGTCAGTGACAGGCGGTCACTGACGGTGAGTGGGGGTCCAAAAGCGCTAACCCATGACCAGTGACGGCCTAGGCGAAAGGCGTCCGGTCACATTTGGTGGCATAGCGGTGGGATAATCCCAGGCGGCTTTTCGGTCACCCGACAAGAGAAGCCGAGTTACTCAGGAGAGGAGTAACTGCAGTTCAGGAGAACGCGCAGGATGGCTGATAACAGCGGAATGGAGTTGCATCAGACGGAGGTGGAAAGTGCGGCCAGCGTAACAATGGACGCCCCTCAGAACGTGGTGAGAGGAACAAGTCCCGCCCCCTCTCACAGCAGTTAAGTTTCTCAGCAATCCCCAGCATGGCAGGGATCCCAACGAATGGATACCCTAGCAGAGCGGCTAGCAGAATTGGGAGAAAAGGCAACGGAACAAGAACGTATGCTAATCATTCGGATGTGGCATGACGAGCGGGCATCACGGGCCGTAATACCACAAGAACCGTTGCAGACTGCTGTACCCAGATCAGGACGTATACAGTTTGCCAAGTTTGCAGACAGTGATGGGGACATTGATGGACATTTGCAAGTATTTGAAAGGACTTGTAAACTACATGATTTACCCAAGCAGGAGTGGGTCAGACACCTAGTGCCCACACTGCACGGAGAGGCCCTGGAGGCCTATCGAGGAGTGGCCACCGAGGACTGCGGTGACTATGATGAAGTCGTAAGGGCCCTCCTACAGCGATACTTTGTCACTCCTGAGTCTTACAGGAAAAAGTTCCGGGACTTGCCCAAGAACCCTACCAGCACCCATGAGCAGTTCGCCACCCAGCTGAGGCAGTACGTGGTGAAGTAGGTGAAGGGATCTGGTGCCACTACCTGGGATGCACTGACTGATCTGCTGTGCCAAGAGCAGTTCTACCGCAGGTGCGCCCCAGAGGTGAAGGAGTGGGTGCTAGACCGGGAGCCACCAAGCTTAAAGATGGCGGCCCAGCTAGCAGACAAGTATGTGGCAATTCGGCCACAAGGGCAGAAGCGCCCGACTAGCAGCAGACCTCAATGGACTGGTGTGCAACCAGGGGAACACCCCTCTTCTGCTCATCACCACACAAAGCGGGCATCCTCCAACCCGGGTGCTCTTGGCCAGCAATCGCCCCACCCTGTCCCTGCAAATCATCAGAGACCACCGGGGCCCCGACTGGACAAGAAGTGTTATGACTGTGGGAAAATCGGACATCTGAGGATGAACTGTCCCGCACCCCAAGCACCCCAGACTCGTGCCCCAAATCCGAGTGCTGGAGCCCGGCTTGCTTGCCTGACCCGGGGAGGTGAGCCCAAAGAGACTGTTCCTACTCCAGATAGTCCAATGGAGTGTGGGGAGAATCAGGCGAACTCTACGGAGAGAGTCACCTGCATGGCCAAGGGGCCACCCCAAAATATGTGGCGGCACCTGCAGACGGTCCAAGTGGGGCACCTGCAGGGACAAGGATTAAGAGACTCTGGGGCCTCAATCACTGTTGTGAGCCCCTGCCTAATTGATCCTGCCGCAGTACTGCCAGGTCGCACTGCCAAAGTGACCGTGGCAGGCGGAATGGAGCAAGAGGTACCTGTGGCGAGAGTCTACCTGGACTGGGGAGCTGGCCCAGAGTTGAGGGATGTTGCCGTCATGGATGGCCTTCCAACCGATGTGGTCCTGGGGAATGATCTTGGTGGTGGAATCATTACCATGTTTGCTGACACCATCGCCTGGAGTCAAGTTTCCGGATCATGGTCTACATCAACTGCACCAGAACAGCCCAGCCCAGAGGAAAAGACTACAGTGGCTAGACAACTGCCAGCGCAGCTTACCACAGCATCAACCAGCCCAGAGGAAAAGATTACAGAGGCTAGATCAGCACATCTACCCAGCATGCCTTTTGCCTCTGGTATGCCTACGTCCCCTAGCAATGCAGAGGAACTTGGTTCCGGCTCGTTGGACCCTGTGAGGGTGCCCAGTGATGCTCCTGTCCCAAGTGGTTTGCCAACTCCAGCGGTGAGTATGAATGACCACACTGACTTCCCTTTGGCTGACCTCAACCAAACTGACCCTAGCGATCCCAACCCATATCCCCCTGTAGAATGTCCCTACTTAGAAGGAAGTGAGGGCCCCAGACAGGAGTTCAGGGAAGCTCAACTTGCTGACCCATATCTGGAAGGCATATCCTGCCAAGATGGCAGTGGCCTTTCAGGAATAGCGGCAGTGAGTGTGACCTGGCGGGGAGGGTTAAGGTACAGGGTAGCCAGGAAGGCAGAAGGGGATAGGCCAGTTAGGGAACAAGGTCCCCTGCTTGTGCCAAGTAGATCGGGGAAGACACGCAGCCTACACATGGTGGATGTTACACAGAGTTCAGAGGCTGGTGATCTGTCCGCCATCACTATGGAACAGGTAGCGGATGAGGTGGTGAGAGAAGGCCTAGGTGACAGGGTAGGTTCCCTTAGTCATAGGTCATTGGAGGAGGATGGTAGGGCAGGTCTGACAGGTAGTACAGACAGATGCCAGGTGGAGATGACAGAGGTGCAGTGCCCAGGGTATAAAGTGGGGGGAGACAGTGGTAGGCCCAGACCAGTGGGGGTGGAGGGAACCAGAAACTGTCCCCAGCCCACAACCCCAAGACAGGTACTGACCTTATAAACTGTAAGGCCCTACGGACGAGTTGTCCCTGACTATAGTACTGTAGTGACACGCCTTACAGAGTTGACCAGGGAGAGACTTCCCAAGTCAGTGGACTGGATACCCGCTCGTGAGTTGGCATTCCAGTCTTTGAAGGAGGCTCTGATACCAGCTCCAGTGCAGATGGCGCAATTTCAGGACCAGGACATTGTGGTGCGAACTAATGCATCATTGCACGGACTAGGAGCAGTACAGAGCCAGGAGGAGCCATATGGGCAGGAGCACCCTGTGGATTGTTTGAGCAAGATACTGCTATGGTGGGAGGTGGGGTATGCCACAATTGGAACACAATGGTTGGCAATTGTTTGGGCATTGGACCACCTTCAGCACTATGTGTGCGACTGGCCCCGCCAAAGGGAAAATGACAGACTGTTGTGGTGGAGCCTTGGACTTCAGTGTAACTATTTGGACATTGTGCACAGACAAGGAAAGGCCCACTGCAATATGGAGGAACTGTCAAGGCCGGAGCCAAAGCCCCCCAGGTAGCTTCCCTGAACCCCCCAAGAGACTGCAGGACCAGGAGCCAAATCGTTGGAACATGGCCCTCTGGTGTCCCACTTGAGGGGGGGGGAGAAGTGTGGCTGGAGGCAGGCCACACGGGGTTAATGGCTGCCACAGCACTGAAGGGGTTAACCCCCGTGCTGTGCCGCCATTTTTAAAAGGACAAAAAGGCGCCGTGCACCCTTTGTAAATGTATACTCTGCGCTACGTGCTGAGTGTTGATAAGTGTGGTCTTAATGTTTTATATGCAGCGGCCTGGACTTGCTGCACTGGGGGAGTGTAGGTAGAGTGTGTCATGGCCACTGCGGGACAGGGAGAGCCAGCTCCCACTGTGACCACCATTGAAACAGTTAAAGTGGACAGTGTAAAAGCACACTGCACATGGTTCATAGTAAACTGTATTAAAGTATATATGTATTGCTGTAATGCACTGCAGCTGATCTGCAATGCATTAGGGCATGAAGCAATGTATATTTAATAGGCTATGCACTATATGGTTTAAATGTATATTTTGTAGAGAAAATGCACTTATAGAAATGTAAAATGTCTTGACCTTTGGAGACAAACTGCTTGTTAGACATCCGCACCTAGGGATGGATATGGTAATTACCCTATAGCCTGGCAGTGGGGGGTTAGGTGGTGACTGAAGAAGCCTTTCCTTTGAAATGCGGGCTAGGGAGTCTCCTGTGTGTCTGTATACGATACCAAGCAAAGTTGTAAAAGACAAGTTGTTTGTGTGTAAGAAGCTTCTATGTTGTGTAAGAGCTTAGAAGGTGATAAGAATCAGAAAGCCCAAACTGGTTTAGTCATAGACATGTGAAGAGACGAATGTAATAGGAATTTGCATTATATTTACCTTTTCAGAACAGTATATGCTAACTCAGTCTGTGCTTAGGAAGCCAAATGTTTTTGGGTGGTATCAAGAAAATTGATTTCATTTCTGTGAATGTAAGACGTATTTATTTATGTTTTGTAAGATATCCTGATTGGCTAGAAGGAACACCGGGTGGATTTGCCCCCCTGTGATGTTGTGTAAGAATGACATAAAAAGAGGGACTGTGAGTCCTGTATGTGTACAACCCTGTAACTTCTTTGAGGAGAAGAACTGATGACTTGATAAGAATTCTGTATGCTGATTATTCCCCTTCATTCGGAAGGTTGAGTCTTCTTTAAGACTTGGAGCAATAAACACCTTTTGCCGTTTACTGCGACTACGTCCGTACTCTGCGACAACAGAATTGCGCAAAACGCTATTCCGTTCTCCTGCTGTTCTTGGTAAGAGCTCAGCGTCTCCAAGTTCAAGCCCTCTGCCAGCTACCGTGACCAGTGACGGCCTAGGCGAAAGGCGTCCGGTCACAGCACCCCTAAGGGAGGGTTAGTGGGGGAGAGGGGTAGGGATAGCCTTTACACTTACCCTGTCGGGATCTCCATATGCTGGCCTTACGGCATCAGTATTTAATCCGCTGGGCTGAAGTCCGGTGGTATTACATCCCAATTCCGTTAAAACTAGAGATGAGCGGGTTCGGATCTCAGAGATCCGAACCCACTCGAACTTAGGAAATACGAGTCAGATATGAGTCGGCTCGGGTTTTCCCACCTGACTCGGATCTGAAAATGAGGCAAAACGTCATCATCCTGCTGTTGGATTGTCCCGTGATTGTCGGCTGTGGAGAGTGAAGAGGAAGGGAGCTGTGCTGCGCTGCTGTGCATAATTGAGGTTGATACTGTCTATAAGGAATGGCTGGCTGTTGTCCATATTAATCCATATAGGGGTTGGCTGTTGTCCTGTCCATAGGGACTGGCTGGCTGTTGTCCTGTCCATAGGGGCTGGCTGGCTGTTGTCCTGTCCATAGGGGCTGGCTGGCTGTTCTGCTGTGTTGTCCAGGGGGTGCTCTGTCCTTCTTCACCCCCAGTGTAAAAAAATAGAAACAATTTTCTGTGTGTGCGTAATTGCATATTAGCCACACCACCAGTGAGAAAATAAAAAAAAATTTTGTGTGTGGTTGGTTGTGTGCATTAGCTGTGCTATATTTGTTTGGTGACACTGCTGTAAGACCGCAGTGAGTATGGAGGACAGTCACATGACAGGAGAGCAGGATCCACATACCAGTCTTGTAGCTGCCGGCAGCAGTCATGATAACGATACAAGGCCGTCAACATCATCTATGAAGGCCGATGCACCAGGGCTTAAGTCAGGCTGCAAAAATCAACTTTTACCCGGTTAAAGAAAAAAAAATTCTAAAGCTAAGTCAGCTTTAGAGAAACAAAATATTGGCAATATGCCATTGACTACACCACGTGGCAAGGAAAGGATAAGGCCTTGGCCTTTATTATTTATGACTGGTGGTTTTAGTGATGATTTAAGCCCCTCTGTTTGTAGGAGAGGTACAAAAAAAATTAAAATTGTTAAGATGAGTGAGACACCGGAACCAACTGTGTGCTCCGAAACATCACAAATCCCAGAGGAGAGTCCAAGTGTGTCCGCGGTTGTCATGTGTGATCCTGACCTTTCTAATACTGTACTTGAAGAGGATCCTCCTTCCACCATTTGTGTGCCCTCTGCAAATGTGGGGATGAGCAGCACAAGTCAACATGCTGAGGTAGAAATCGAGGATGCTTTTGTGGAATTGCATGAGGAGAATATTTATATAGTTGGCAATAACAACAAGGATGTTGATGGCGAGGATGCTTGTGTAAAAACTGTAAATCACAATGAGGCAACAGTTGTTGCCCATGGTGGGAAAAATCCCATTATTGCCATGCCTGGGCAAAGGACCAAAAAATCCACATCTCATGTGTGTAATCATTTCCACCCAAATCCGGACAACCTTTGCCAAGCCATTTGTGACCATTGCCAAGTAACAGTGAGTAGAGGTAAGGACCTTAACCATCTTGGAACCTCCTCCCTGTTACGTCACTTGCAGCGCATTCATCAAATTGTAAAGGGTTTGAAACTTTGTGGACAAAAAAACGAACAACAATCAGTCCAGTGTCACCTAGCTGCTCCCTCCTATCTGGATCCAAGCGCCTGCAATCTCCACCACCAACACCTGCATCATCATCAATATCCTCATTCCTAATCGGAAGTAGTCCTGCATCCAATATCATAAGCATGACTAACTCCTCTCCTATTCGTTGTTCCTCAGAAGGATTCTTGAGTGTTATGCCTGTTGCTGCTGCTGTTGCTATGAGTGGATCTTCATCCCAGGAGGGGACCAGGAAGAATCCTTTGCATTGGCGAACAAGTTTGACAGCAAACACCCAGTTGCACAGCGGATTACTGACGCCATAACAGCTATGCTGGTATTAAATGTGTGTCCAGTACTGCCATTAATGCAGTGGGTTTTAGACCGTTAATGGAGGTCCTGTGTCCCTGCTACAAATTGCCTTCTAGATTCCACTTCTCTAGAATAGCAATTCCCAATCTGTATAAGGGCATTAAAAAAACCTTATTAATGTCCTCCGAAATGCCACAGATAACCACAGATATGTGGACATGTGGGACAGGTCAAACTAAAGATTACATGACTGTGACAGCCCACTGGGTAGGTGTATTGCCTCCAACAATGCAAACAGCAACCGCAATATCACCAAATGCCAGCTCATTCAGAGGCAGGCTACTCTGTGTATCACCAGTTTCAGTAAGAGGCATACCACTGAGAACCTCTTAGAAACACTCAGGGAAATCATTGTAAAATGGCTTACCCCACTTGGACTCTCCTCGGGATTTGTGATTTTTGACAATGCCAGCAATATTGTGTGAGCATTACATGTGGGTGATTTCGAACACATCCCATGTGTTGCTCACACAATGAATTTGGTGGTGCAACATTTCTAAAAAAAATGACAGGGGTGTGCAGAAGATGCTTTTGGTGGCCCGAAAGATTTCTGGACATTTTCAACATTCAACAACTGCCTGTCAAAGATTGCAGCACCAGCAAGAACTGTTGAAATTGCCCTGCCATCAGCTGAAGCAAGAGGTAGTAACTAGGTGGAATTCTACCCTGTATATGCTTCAGCGGATGGAGGAGCAGAAAAAGGCCATCCAAGGCTACACTACAGCCTATGACATAGGGAGAGGAGCGGGAATGCACCTTAGTCAAGTGCAGTGGAGAATAATTTCCATGTTGTGCAAGGTTCTCAAACCCTTTGAACTTGTCAGACACTGCCAACTTGAGTTAGGTCATTCCCCTAATCAGACTTTTGCAAAAGCAGCTGGAGAAACTGAAGGAGGAGCTGAAATGGAGTGATTCCACTAACTATGTCGGACTTGTAGATCAAGCCCTTAATTTGCTTCTACAGGATCCAAAATTCATCAATCTATTGAAATCAGATCACTATATTTCTCGACCATACTTGATCTTAGGTTTAAGTCATACCTTGTGTCTTTATTTCTGACGGACATAAATCAGAAAAGATGCAAAGAGCTGGTGGTGAAAATATTGTCAGCTTAAGCGGAATGTGACATGGCAGCATCTCCTCCTTCAGTTTCTACAGCTGCCAGGAAAAAACAAAATTTTCCTAAGAGACCCACTGCTGGTGGTGATGCAGATCAGTCAGCAAAATCTAATGACATCTGGTTGGGTCTGAAAGAACTGGCTACATGTCTACCGTGACTTTGTATGATACGGTCACCATTCAGAGAATTGTGGATGACTATTTTAGGGATAGCATCCAAATAGGCATGTCACACAGTCCGTTTCACTACTGGCAGGAAAAATAGGCCATTTGGTGGCCATTACACAAACTGGCTTTGCTGTACTTAAGTTGCCCACCCTCCAGTGTGTACTCTGAAAGAGTTTTCAAGGAACATTGTCAGTGATCGTCGTAGGAAGTTACTTCCCCAAAATGTGGAAAAGATGATATTCATCAAAATGAATTAAATTCCTTGAGGAAGACCTTTACCGGCAATTAAGTCCAAAAAATACAGAGGCGTCTATAATGGTGGATTCTAGCGGGGACAAATTAATATTGTGTGAAGAAGAGGAGGATGCACACACTGATGGGGATGACGATGACAATGACGACATCTGATCTTACCTATGTTGTACTGTAAAGCCAGTTTGTGTATGGGATCATTGCCACCAATGTCCACTGCGCATTGGCAGCTTGTTTTGTCCAAACAAACCAATCATTTCAGCCACAAGTGGCAATCCCTGTCGCTGTAGTGATTGGTTTGTTATACTGTGAATGTCCTGTTTCATATACAGGTTGAGTCTCCCATATCCAAATATTAAGAAATACGGAATTTGTTTGGCATGACTGAGATAATGAAACCTTTGATTTTTGATGGTTCAATGTACACAAACTTTGTCTAAGGCACAAATTATTAAAAATATTGTAGTTATTGACCTTCAGGTTGTGTGTATAATGTGTATATAACACATAAATGCATTGTGTGTGTATATTTGGGTCCTATTCTCAAGATATTTCATTATGATATGCAAGTATTCCAAAATACAGAATATTCTGTTATCCAAAATACCCCTGGTCCCGAGCATTTTGGATATGGGAGACACAACCTGGACAATTCCATCTTGCACCTTTTTCCTTTGCATTATGTGCTGGTTGGGGCATTGCTGCCTGACATTTAATGTTATGGTTTATGAATGTCCAGAAGTTGTAAATTCCACAGACAGCATCTCCTGTATGCCCCTTTCATTTGTTTTATAGAAAATTCTGAACCAATTGCTGCTTGTTGTGTCAACCTGACGGCTCAAGTCGCACAACAGTGACATTCAGCCAAGGCCACCTCCTGCTTCACTGCCCAAAGGCCACCTGTCGTCACTCCTCACCAGCCCTCAAGGCTGTAATGGCCGCAACTTGCCAAGAGTTCCAGCCCTCAAGGCTGCTGGACTGGTTCCTTCCTAATCATAGCTTTGTATTACACTACAACTCAGCCCGGATGCTGCATCAATTAACTATCAACTATCAATTCTTCAGCCAGGGGCTGCACCAACTATCAACTATCAATTCTTCAATCCTCAAGGGGTGCCCCAACCATCATCTTTGCACAGTTCTCAACTCTATTTACCACTCAGTTTTGAGCCAGCTAGCGGGATGCAACCTTTTGGCCCTTAACTAGATAAAAAAATCAATATAGTGAGCCGTGAGGTGGTCAAAATTGACTGGAAACGAGTGGAGATAAATGTTATTGAGGTTACTAATACTGTAGGAACAAAAACAGGCCCATTTTATGTGATTTTAGCTGTTTTTTTATTTTTTAAGAAAAAATCCAGATCTAGAACCAAAACCGAAAAACAAAACACGGAGGTGAGATTTTGGCAAAACCAATCCAGATCCAAAACCAGGGGAGATCCAGATCCAAAATCAGGATCGGCGTACATCTCTAGTTAAAACCTGTGTAGCTTGTGTATTAACTACTTAGTAATACCCTGCAGAGGCAGCAGATGGCGCTCCAGCATTAGCTCTGGCCACATCTCCTGCAGGAGGATGAGGCAAAGCTCGTAAAATGGGGACTGTGCTTGGGGGCGCATGTGTCAGGATCTCCGTAGGGATAGTGGCGACATCCGCGCCCTGACCTGTAAAAACCCCTGCTGAAGATGTGGCCATGGATACCTATTCCCTGGCGCTAGCGTTAGACCCTGTCTGGCCTGCGGCTAATTCCCGGCTGCCCGTGGGTGTGAGGCGCATGCTGGGACTTAAGGGCAGTGAATATGGCGGCTCCTGAGTAATCTGGGGAGCCACCTCACCACCTGCAGCAACACTGGGCTGCATGAGGAACAACTCCCAGGGCGACTGGGCAGACAGCCACAATGACACTCCTCTGCTCCGGTCCCCAGGAGGAGGGACCGCCGGATGAGTAACGCAACAGCAGCGGGTGTCATTCGCCGATGGGGAGGCTGCTTCGGCTAGGCGCCGGTGAGGGGTGCGATCTACACTAACTTACCACATCTGTAATCAGTGCTGCGCATGCGCTGTTACATCCGTAAAACCAGCGCATGCGCAGCACTACCTACAGCGGCGGTAATTTGTGTCTCCCCCCCGCATACCTCCCCCCTGTCCCGCACTTACCTGGCCGCTGCAGCACCTCCGGCTCCGTCCTGCTGCTCGGACACTGTGTTCTCCTTGCAGACCACAGTACAGTTTAGAAAAAAAATATATATATATATTTTTTTCTAAACTTTATTGTGTTCTGCTGGGAGAACACAGTGTCCGAGCAGCCACCAGAGCCGGAGGAGGAACCAAAGCGCCGGAGGAAGAAACCGGGGGGCTTGCACACGCTGACACAGGTAAGTGTTAACTGCTATTCGCCACCTCCCAGTATTGGATAGTAACTCCATCAAATTCCGAAAACACATAATTTCCATATCCCCATACTAATGTACTAATGTATGGGGAGTGTGGAAATGAACGCAGGGGGACTTACCCAGGAGATATCAGTGTTATCTTCTGTATTAAGACTCTTCATGAATACTAAAATAACGGTAATTAAGGAAAATGTCCTTAAGAACATTATTTTAGTGTTGATGAATAGGTAAATACTGATTCATGACACTACCACACTCACATTAGAGGCATCAATCCAAGTACACTATGTATGACCATAACCCTCCCAATCCATTAGTAACTGATGTCTTCCATGAAAGATTCTGGAATTGAGAATTTGTTGACCCTGAAATTATTCTTCACCCTGAGCCATCACTTTGGAAAGAATTATGCTGGGTGTAGAAAAGTGGATCTGACCAAGGGCTCGAGTAAGGATGCATGGAAGGAGATTGATATATAGAGTGAGTGGGGAAGCAGAAGCTTGTAGGTTACTGGATTTAGGACTAGAAGAGTTATAAAAGGCCCAATAAATCTAAGAGTAAGTTTCATGGAGGGAACCTGCAGTCGGACAGTCTTGGTGGAGAGCCACCGTTTCTTCCCAGGAGATAAGTTGTATCGGACGGCTTATCAGGTTCTCCCTGACTTAGCTCCAAGTCTAAGGAACGTCCAGCAGAAGTGAGCCAGCAGCTGGCATGTCAGAGTGTACTGCAGAGATGGTGTAACATTGAGTGACATATAATATGATATTGGTTATTGTGAGCTAATTCGGCAGAAAGGTATCACATCGTCCCTGTCACCTTCAGTGGTGGAAATCTTCATCCTCACTACAAATTCCAAATTCTGGTTAGAGCGCTGTGTCTGCCTAATGTACTATGGGAGGGAAGCTGGGACAGATCTGTAATGCGTTACACAGCGCTCACCCCAATCTGAGAGCCCAATCTGAGACAGCCCAATCTGAGACAGCCCAATCTGAGACACCCCAATCTGAGACACCCCAATCTGAGACGCCCCAATCTGAGACGCCCCAATCTGAGACGCCCGCTGCACTGTAGCTATGATGATGTGGGATGTGGAGGCTCATTTGCTGGCACATTGCTGTGTGCTGGGGGAACTTGTTTTGTTCTTTCCTGTCTAGATTAGCCGCTCCCTTACACGCACCTGTAATCGGCCAATAAAGTGATTGAGCAACTGCGATTCTGTGTATCACTGTTCTGAGAAACAGGTATGGGGTCAGTAGTTGGAGGGTATGCTGATCCTTGTAGTACCACATTGGAGGATCCTGGAGTGCCTCCAGGTTAGTTAGCTCTCATTTTAGAAATACATAACTGTATGACCCAGCGTCCAATAGGTGCTATTATCCTGTAGCGTAGGAGCCTCCAGATGAGAGACGCTTCCTATGGCTGCAGGCACACTATACGTATGTATCTGAGAGCTCTGCATGTAGGATATACATCTCATTAGCTGGCCCATCGCTGGGTGCTGGGGGAACTTGTTTTGCTTTTTTATTATCAGTCATGTTGCAAGATGTTATTTCAGCTTCTGGGCTAATTCACAGATGAGTCACCATCGTTCCTTCCAGAAGATCCTTAATCCTGATCTAACCGGAGCTCTAAAGAATTTAGGACATGGAGAACTGTGAGAATCAGCAGCCTATTCGCATTCCAAGTGTACCGAAGGCCAGTGTGTCCCAAACGCAGTCTACAAGCCACCTTAGCCTTAAAACGTGGACTGTATCTTGCTTGAGCACATATGGTTAAATCAAAGTGACTGAGCTACTAATTAAGTCACCTATGCTTAAACATGGATATCCTTAAAACCTAAACTGTTTAAGGGTAAGTTTGGGAAACTTTGCTGCTGACCTAAAATTTCTATTTAAGTTATTTGCTACTAATATCTTTGGGTAAATTTCTCTTCAGGTTTGTTGCACAATAACCAGGTATAATAATCCTCGTCCTTCTCACAATATTAGTAAGACCTCTGCCATTATTCACACGGCAAAATCATCTAAACACTAATGCTGGGTATACACTGCCAGATAAAATGTCTGTCAGACCGACAGACATTTTATCTGGCTGCCTGCCAGCCGCAGATGTCGCCGGCATACACTGTGAGAGAAATCTCAGTGTACAGCCCAACATCCGCGCTCCGCCCCCGGGGGAGGAGACATTTCCCTGTTCCTTCCGTAGGAAGGAACACAGGAAATGTCTGTCTGTCGGCCGCGCTGGGCATACACTGCCCGATGCGGCCGACAGTTTCCCGGGTAAATATCGCATCGGACGGGCATGCTGGACAATCCAGCATGCCCGACCGAGCAATATTTAACCCTCGGTCGCCCGCATACACGCTGCAATTATCGCGGCGATCCGCCGATATCGGGCGGATCGTCCCGATAATTGCAGAGTGTACGGCCAGCATAAGGGGTATAGTTACTAACGTGCGGGTTTATAGAAGTGGAGATGTTGCCCATAGCAACCAATCAGATTGTAGCTATTATCTTCTAGAAGGCGCTCGATAAATAAGTAGAATCTGATTGATATACCCCCAGGGGCTAAAGTTACTAAGCTATTTTTTGAAAACCGCTGATTTCTGAAAGGCAACACTGGTGTACACCCGCTGGAAAGCCAACAGTTTCCAAAACTGCCCAAAACACATTATCATCCCCATTTTCTTAACATAAAAAATAGAAACCACCCCATAGGCAAACGCAGGAGGGGGTTCCGGTTGCCTGGAAACCCCCCTCCCTACCCACACTGACCACTCTATGCAGCATCTATAGGGATAATTATTAATGCTGTATAACATACACTATCCAGTACATAAGGAAACAATTGTGTACATACAGTATATGTCCAGGGCAGTGCTAGGATCATTTGTGCCCACATCTGAAATAAAAACATTCAGCTCAGGCTGGATTGCCCTAGTGCCACATCTAATGGGTAAACTATGTTTGCTGGTCCTGTATATGTCGGTATTATGATATACACTGCACTTTGTATGACACACATTAAATGCTGATAAGTGTTAATGATGCCCTCTTCATGGACTGGCCAAACTCGCTCTAAAATCAGGCATTTGGAAACCCCCCTCTAGGAATCCTGCATTTGCCACTGACACCCAATTTAGTAGCAGTTTAAAATACTGCCTACAGCTGGGTACATACAGTCAGGTCCATAAATATTGGGACATTGACAGAATTTTCATAGTTTGTCCTCTATTTACCACCACAATGGCTTTGAAATGAAACAAACAAGATGTGATTTACCTGCAGACTTTCAGATTTAATTTGAGGGTAATTACATCCAAATCAGGTGAACAGTGTAGGAATTACAACGGTTTCTATATGTGCCTCCCACTTTTTAAGGGGCCAAAAGTAATGGGACAAACTAAACAATCCTAAATCTAACTTTCACTTTTTAATACTTTGTTGCAAATCCTTTGCAGGCAATTACAGCCTGAAGTCTGGAACGCATAGACATCACCAGACGCTGGGTTTCATCCCTGGTGATGCTCTGCCAGGCCTCTACTGCAAATGTCTTCAGTTCCTGCTTGTTCTTGGGGCATTTTCCCTTCAGTTTTGTCTTCATCAAGTGAAATGCATGCTCAATCAGATTCAGGTCAGGGGATTGACTTGGCCATTGCATAACATTCCACTTTTTAGCCTTAAAAAACTCTTTGGTTGCTTTTGCAGTATGCTTCGGGTCATTGTCCATCTGCACTGTGAAGCACCGTCCAATGAGTTCTGAAGCATTTGACTGAATATGAGCATATAATATTACCCGAAACACTTCAGAATTCATTCTGCTGCTTTTGTCAGCAGTCACATCATCAATAATACAAGGGAACCAGTTCCATTGGCAGCCATACATGCCCACACCATGACACTACCACCACCATGCTTCACTGATGAGGTGGTATGTTTTGGATCATGAGCAGTTCCTTTCCTTCTCCATACTCTTCTCTTCCCATCACTCTGGTACAAGTTGATCTTTGTCTCATCTGTCCATAGGATGTTGTTCCAGAACTGTAATGGCTTTTTTAGATGTTGTTTGGCAAACTCTAATCTGGTCTTCCTGTTTTTGTGGCTCACCAATGGTTGACTTTGACACATATACACCTACCTCCTGGAGATTGTTCTTGATTTGGCCAACTGTTGTGAAGGGGTTTTTCTTCACCAGGGAAATAATTCTTCTGTCATCCACCACAGTTGTTTTCCGTGGTCTTCCGGGTCTTTTGGTGTTGCTGAGCTCTCCGGTGCGTTCTTTCTTTTTAAGAATGTTCCAAACAGTTGATTTGGCCACACCTAATGTTTTTGCTATCTCTCTGATGGGTTTGTTTTGATTTCTCAGCCTAATGATGGCTTGCTTCACTGATAGTGACAGCTCTTTGGATCTCATATTGAGAGTCAACAGCAACTGATTCCAAATGCAAATGTCACACCTAGAATCAACTCCAGACCTTTTACCTGCTTAATTGATAATGAAATAACGAGGGAATAGCCCACACCTGTCCATGAAATAGCTTTTGAGTTGATAGTCCCATTACTTTTGGCCCCTTAAAAAGTGGGAGGCACATATAGAAACCGTTGTAATTCCTACACCGTTCACCTGATTTGGATGTAATTACCCTCAAATTAAATCTGAAAGTCTGCAGGTAAATCACATCTTGTTTGTTTCATTTCAAAGCCATTGTGGTGACTAGAGGCCAAAATATGAGAATTCTGTCAATGTCCCAATATTTATGCACCTGACTGTACCTGATAGACATGTACATGTACTTTCTAACTTTAATATTCTCTGCTTACTTTCTTTCTTCTTCTGCTCACGCTTTCACCTCTCGCGCAGCGGCTCCTTTCACCTCTCGCGCAGCGGCTCCTTTCACCTCTCGCGCAGTGCCTCCTTTCACCTCTCGCGCAGCGGCTCCATTCAGCTGCCCAATGACAATGAGACTCTTTGTTCGCCATTCAGCGGATATAATTTGAACATTGATCAAATTTTGACCTTGAATTCTTTGAGTGCTGGCACCTGTGTGCGTTTCTTCCATCTCAGTTGCACCTTAATATATTTTTACTGCAGTCTCCTTTGTGTTACTTCTCTCTCTAACTCCAGTGTTGTAGCACATTGGCTGTAGTATTGATTCATCGGATGCCTTCCAGTATTACTACAGTACTGAGGGGAGCGGCTCTGGTACTATAAGGATGGATAGTAATTAGCTGTAGTATTGATTCATCGGATTCCTTGTAGTATTACTGGTCAGTACTGAGGAGAGCGGCTCTGGTACTATAAGGATGGATAGTAATTGGCTGTAGTATTGATTCATCGGATGCCTCCCAGTATTACTGGTCACTACTGAGGGGAGCGGCTCTGGTACTATAAGGGTGGATAGTAATTGGCTGTAGTATTTATTAATCGGATGCCTTGTAGTATTACTGGTCAGTACTGAGGGGAGCGGCTCTGGTACTATAAGGGTGGATAGTAATTGGCTGTAGTATTGATTCATCGGGTGCCTCTCAGTATTACTGGTCAGTACTGAGGGGAGCGGCTCTGGTACTATAAGGATGGATAGTAATTAGCTGTAGTATTTATTAATCGGAAGCCTCCCAGTATTACTGGTCAGTACTGAGGGGAGCGGCTCTGGTACTATAAGGGTGGATAGTAATTGGCTGAAGTATTTATTAATCGGATGCCTTGTAGTATTACTACAGTACTGAGGGGAGCGGCTCTGGTACTATATGGATGGATAGTAATTAGCTGTAGTATTGATTCATCGGATTCCTTGTAGTATTACTGGTCAGTACTGAGGAGAGCGGCTCTGGTACTATAAGGATGGATAGTAATTGGCTGTAGTATTGATTCATCGGATGCCTCCCAGTATTACTGGTCAGTACTGAGGGGAGCGGCTCTGGTACTATAAGGGTGGATAGTAATTGGCTGTAGTATTTATTAATCGGATGCCTTGTAGTATTACTGGTCAGTACTGAGGGGAGCGGCTCTGGTACTATAAGGGTGGATAGTAATTGGCTGTAGTATTGATTCATCGGATGCCTCTCAGTATTACTGGTCAGTACTGAGGGGAGCGGCTCTGGTACTATAAGGATGGATAGTAATTAGCTGTAGTATTGATTCATCGGATGCCTCCCAGTATTACTGGTCAGTACTGAGGGGAGCGGCTCTGGTACTATAAGGGTGGATAGTAATTAGCTGTAGTATTTATTAATCGGAAGCCTCCCAGTATTACTGGTCAGTACTGAGGGGAGCGGCTCTAGTACTATAAGGGTGGATAGTAATTAGCTGTAGTATTTATTAATCGGATGCCTTGTAGTATTACTGGTCAGTACTGAGGGGAGCGGCTCTGGTACTATAAGGATGGATAGTAATTAGCTGTAATATTGATTCATCGGATGCCTTGTAGTATTACTGGTCAGTACTGAGGGGAGCGGCTCTGGTACTATAAGGATGGATAGTAATTAGCTGCAGTATTTATTAATCGGATGCCTCCCAGTATTACAGGTCAGTACTGAGGGGAGCGGCTCTGGTACTATAAGGGTGGATAGTAATTAGCTGTAGTATTTATTAATCAGATGCCTTGTAGTATTACTGGTCAGTACTGAGGGGAGCGGCTCTGGTACTATAAGGATGGATAGTAATTAGCTGTAGTATTTATTAATCGGATGCCTTGTAGTATTACTGGTCAGTACTGAGGGGACCAGCTCTGGTACTATAAGGGTGGATAGTAATTAGCTGTAGTATTTATTAATCGGATTCCTTGTAGTATTACTGGTCTGTACTGAGGAGAGCGGCTCTGGTACTATAAGGGTGGATAGTAATTAGCTGCAGTATTTATTAATCGGATGCCTTGTAGTATTACTGGTCAGTACTGAGGGGAGCGGATCTGGTACTATAAGGATGGATAGTAATTAGCTGTAGTATTTATTAATCGGATGCCTTGTAGTATTACTGGTCAGTACTGAGGGGACCAGCTCTGGTACTATAAGGGTGGATAGTAATTAGCTGTAGTATTGATTCATCGGATGCCTCCCAGTATTACTGGTCAGTACTGAGGGGAGCGGCTCTGGTACTATAAGGGTGGATAGTAATTGGCTGTAGTATTGATTCATCGGATGCCTTGTAGTATTACTGGTCAGTACTGAGGGGAGCGGCTCTGGTACTATAAGGGTGGATAGTAATTAGCTGTAGTATTTATTAATCGGATGCCTTGTAGTATTACTGGTCAGTATTGAGGGGAGCGGCTCTGGTACTGTAAGGATGGATAGTAATTAGCTGCAGTATTTATTAATCGGATGCCTTGTAGTATTACTGATCAGTACTGAGGGGAGCGGCTCTGGTAATATAAGGGTGGATAGTAATTAGCTGTAGTATTGATCATCGGATGCCTTGTAGTATTACTGGTCAGTACTGAGTGGAGCGGCTCTGGTACTATAAGGGTGGATAGTAATTAGCTGTAGTATTGATTCATCGGATGCCTCCCAGTATTACTGGTCAGTACTGAGGGGAGCGGCTCTGGTACTATAAGGGTGGATAGTAATTGGCTGTAGTATTGATTCATCGGATGCCTTGTAGTATTACTGGTCAGTACTGAGGAGAGCGGCTCTGGTACTATAAGGGTGGAAAGTAATTAGCTGTTGTATTTATTAATCGGATGCCTTGTAGTATTACTGGTCAGTACTGAGGGGAGCGGCTCTGGTACTATAAGGGTGGATAGTAATTAGCTGTAGTATTTATTAATCGGATGCCTTGTAGTATTACTGGTCAGTACTGAGGAGAGCGGCTCTGGTACTGTAAGGGTGGATAGTAATTGGCTGTAGTATTGATTCATCGGATGCCTCCCAGTATTACTGGTCAGTACTGAGGAGAGCGGCTCTGGTACTATAAGGGTGGATAGTAATTAGCTGCAGTATTTATTAATCGGATGCCTTGTAGTATTACTGGTCAGAACTGAGGGGAGCGGCTCTGGTACTATAAGGGTGGATAGTAATTAGCTGCAGTATTTATTAATCGGATGCCTTGTAGTATAACTGGTCAGTACTGAGGGGAGCGGCTCTGGTACTATAAGGATGGATAGTAATTAGCTGTAGTATTGATTCATCGGATGCCTCCCAGTATTACTGGTCAGTACTGAGGGGAGCGGCTCTGGTACTATAAGGATGGATAGTAATTAGCTGTAGTATTGATTCATCGGATGCCTTGTAGTATTACTGGTCAGTACTGAGGGGAGCGGCTCTGGTACTATAAGGGTGGATAGTAATTGGCTGTAGTATTGATTCATCGGATGCCTTGTAGTATTACTGGTCTGTACTGAGGAGAGCGGCTCTGGTACTATAAGGGTGGATAGTAATTAGCTGTAGTATTTATTAATCGGATGCCTTGTAGTATTACTGGTCAGTACAGAGCGGAGCGGCTCTGGTACTATAAGGGTGGATAGTAATTAGCTGTAGTATTGATTCATCGGATGCCTCCCAATATTACTGGTCAGTACTGAGGGGAGCGGCTCTGGTACTATAAGGGTGGATAGTAATTAGCTGTAGTATTGATTCATCGGATGCCTCCCAGTATTACTGGTCAGTACTGAGGGGAGCTGCTCTGGCTCTGGTACTATAAGGGTGGATAGTAATTAGCTGCAGTATTTATTAATCGGATGCCTTGTAGTATTACTGGTCAGTACTGAGGAGAGCGGCTCTGGTACTATAAGGGTGGATAGTAATTAACTGTAGTATTGATTCATCGGATGCCTCCCAGTATTACTGGTCAGTACTGAGGGGAGCGGCTCTGGTACTATAAGGGTGGATAGTAATTGGCTGTAGTATTTATTAATCGGATGCCTCCCAGTATTACTGGTCTGTACTGAGGGGAGCGGCTCTGGTACTATAAGGGTGGATAGTAATTGGCTGTAGTATTGATTCATCGGATGCCTCCCAGTATTACAGGTCAGTACTGAGGGGAGCGGCTCTGGTACTATAAGGATGGATAGTAATTAGCTGCAGTATTTATTAATCGGATGCCTTGTAGTATTACTGGTCAGTACTGAGGGGAGCGGCTCTGGTACTATAAGGGTGGATAGTAATTGGCTGTAGTATTTATTAATCGGATGCCTTGTAGTATTACTGGTCAGTACTGAGGGGAGCGGCTCTGGTACTATAAGGGTGGATAGTAATTAGCTGTAGTATTGATTCATCGGATGACTTGTAGTATTACTGGTCAGTACTGAGGGGAGCGGCTCTGGTACTATAAGGGTGGATAGTAATTAGCTGCAGTATTTATTAATCGGATGCCTCCCAGTATTACTGGTCAGTACTGAGGGGAGCGGCTCTGGTACTATAAGGGTGGATAGTAATAGTAATTAGCTGCAGTATTTATTAATCGGATGCCTTGTAGTATTACTGGTCAGTACTGAGGGGAGCGGCTCTGGTACTATAAGGATGGATAGTAATTAGCTGTAGTATTTATTAATCGGATGCCTCCCAGTATTACTGGTCAGTACTGAGGGGAGCGGCTCTGGTACTATAAGGGTGGATAGTAATTAGCTGCAGTATTTATTAATCGGATGCCTCCCAGTATTACTGGTCAGTACTGAGGGGAGCGGCTCTGGTTCTATAAGGATGGATAGTAATTAGCTGTAGTATTGATTCATCGGATGCCTTGTAGTATTACTGGTCAGT
The DNA here is from genome assembly GCA_031769625.1 of Taudactylus pleione. Classification (NCBI taxonomy): domain Eukaryota; kingdom Metazoa; phylum Chordata; class Amphibia; order Anura; family Myobatrachidae; genus Taudactylus; species Taudactylus pleione. The sequence continues at coordinate 462,920 of JAUIMM010001558.1, read as the reverse complement.
ACTGAGGGGAGCGGCTCTGGTACTATAAGGATGGATAGTAATTAGCTGTAGCATTGATTCATTGGATGCCTTGTAGTATTACTAGTCAGTACTGAGGGGAGCGGCTCTGGTAATATAAGGATGGATAGTAATTAGCTGTAGTATTGATTCACCGGATGCCTTGTAGTATTACTGGTCAGTACTGAGGGGAGCGGCTCTGGTATTATAAGGGTGGATAGTAGGGGTGAGCGGGTTCGGATTTCTGAAATCCGAGCCCCCCCGATCCGAGTCCGATCCGAGTCAGGCTCGACTTTTCCCGCCTGACTCGGATCTGAAATCGAGGCAAAACGTCATCATCCCGCCTTCCGAGTCTCGCGGGTTTTGGATCCTATATAAGGTACCCGCGTCGGCGCCATTTTCTCACTCGGCTGTGGACAGTGAAGAGGGAGGGTGGGAGTTAGGGCTGTGTAGTGTAGTGTAGTGTAGTGTAGTGTTTCTGTTGTCCACTACTTCAAAGTCCATAGGGGCTGGCTGTGTTGTGCTGTGCTGCTGTTGTTAATAGGGGCTGTGTCCACTACTTCAAAGTCCATAGGGGCTGGCTGGACTGTGTTGTGCAGTCAGTTCTCCATAGGGGCTGTGTCCACTCCAAAGTCCTGTGCAGTGTCCCAGTCCTAAAGGAGTGCTGTAGTGTTGTCCAGGGGGTGCTCTGTCCATCAGGGGTGCTCCCCCCAAGTGCTAAAAAAATAATATATTTTCTGTGTTTGTGAATTGTGTGCGCAGTAGCCGCACGTGCATCAACAAAGTAGTGCCAAGCGTGCGCCTGTGTCATAAGTAAAGGGTCGGCTGGCTTGACCGTTAAGGGTGCTGTAACCCCCGAAAGTACACTCCAGTCCAAACCAAAAAAAAAATTATTTTCTGTGTTTGTGAATTGTGTGCGCAGTAGCCGCACGTGCATCAACAAAGTAGTGCCAAGCGTGCGCCTGTGTCATAAGTAAAGGGCCGGCTGGCTTGACCGTTAAGGGTGCTGTAACCCCCGAAAGTACACTCCAGTCCAAACCAAAAAAAAACTTATTTTCTGTGTTTGTGAATTGTGTGCGCAGTAGCCGCACGTGCATCAACAAAGTAGTGCCAAGCGTGCGCCTGTGTCATAAGTAAAGGGCCGGCTGGCTTGACCGTTAAAGGGTGCTGTAACCCCCGAAGTACACTCCAGTCCAAACCAAAAAAAAAATTATTTTCTGTGTTTGTGAATTGTGTGCGCAGTAGCCGCACGTGCATCAACAAAGTAGTGCCAAGCGTGCGCCTGTGTCATAAGTAAAGGGCCGGCTGGCTTGACCGTTAAAGGGTGCTGTAACCCCCGAAAGTACACTCCAGTCCAAACAAAAAAAAAATTATTTTCTGTGTTTGTGAATTGTGTGCGCAGTAGCCGCACATGCATCAACAAAGTAGTGCCAAGCGTGCGCCTGTGTCATAAGTAAAGGGCCGGCTGGCTTGACCGTTAAAGGGTGCTGTAACCCCCGAAAGTACACTCCAGTCCAAACCAAAAAAAAATTATTTTCTGTGTTTGTGAATTGTGTGCGCAGTAGCCGCACGTGCATCAACAAAGTAGTGCCAAGCGTGCGCCTGTGTCATAAGTAAAGGTCCGGCTGGCTTGACCGTTAAGGGTGCTGTAACCCCCAAAGTACACTCCAGTCTAAACCAAAAAAAAAAATATTTTCTGTGTTTAGCCGCACGTATATATCAAATCGATATAACATAAATGGAGGACCAAACTTTCTCCGATAAAAATAAAATAGAGAAAGATCAAGAACCACTTCCTCCTAGTGCTGAAGCTGCTGCCACTAGTCATGACATAGACGATAACATGCCATCAACGTCGTCTGCCAAGGCCGATGCCCAATGTCATAGTAGAGGGCACATACAATCCCAAATGGCAAAGTTCAGGAAAATGACCTTGAAAAAGACATTTAAATCAGCTGAAGAGAAACGTAAACTTGCCAATATGCCATTTACGACACGGAGTGGCAAGGAACGGCTAAGGTCGATCCCTAGTATGTTCATGACTAGTGGTTCAGCTTCACATGACGATGGAAGCCCTCCTCCCACTAAAAAAATCAAAAGAGTTAAGCTGGCAAAAGCACAGCGAAGAACTGTGCTTTCTAAGAAGATATCACAAATCCCCAAGGAGAGTCCAAGTGTGGTGGTGGTTGCGATGCCTGACCTTCCCAGCACTGGACGGGAAGAGGTGGCTCTTTCCACCATTTGCACGCCCCCTGCAAGTGCTGAAAGGAGCACCCACAGTCCACTTGCTGATATGCAAATTGAAGATGTCACTGTTGAAGTACAACAGGATGAAGATACTGGTGTAGCTGGCGCTTAGGAGGAAGTTGGCGAGGAGGATTCTGATGGTGATGTGGTTTGTTTAAATCAGGCTCCGGGGGAGACAGTTGTTGTCCGTGGGATGAAAAAGCCCATCACGGTCATGCCTGGGCAGAAGACCAAACATTCCACCTCTTTGGTCTGGCAATATTTCTATCCAAATCCGGATAACAACTGTCTTGCCATATGTACCATATGTAAAGGTGAAATAAGTAGGGGTAGGGACGTCAACCACCTAGGAACATCCTCCCTTATACGGCACCTGCAGCGCGTTCATAAAAAGTTACTGTCAAGTTCAGAAACTTTGGCTAAGACTGTAAGCAGTCCAGGGACACCTAAATCCCGTTGTCCTGTTGTATCCAAGCGCCTGCAAACCACACCGTCAACTCCCTCCTCGTCAATTTCCTCCTTAGTCAGGATCGGAAGTAGTCCTGCAGGCCATGTCACTGGCATGACTGACTCTCCTATCCGGGATTCCTCTGGAGGATCCTGCATTGCTACGCCTACTGCTGCCGCTGCTGCTGTTGCTGCTGCTGGGAGTCGTTCATCATCCCAGAGAGGAAGTAGGAACACCACTACTTTTACTAAACAATTGACCCTCCAACAGTCCTTAGCGAGGAGGATGAAGTACGACAGCAGTCATCCTGAAGCAAAACGTATAACTGAGGCCTTGACTGCTATGTTGGTGTTAGACGTGCGTCCGGTATCCGCCATTAGTGCAGTGGGATTTAGACAATTGATGGAGGTAGTGTGTCCCCGGTTCCAAATCCCGTCTAGATTCCACTTCACTAGGCAGGCGATACCGAGACTGTACAGAAACGTCAGAAAAAGTGTCCTCAGTGTCCTGAAAAATGCCGTTGTACACAATGTCCACTTAACCACGGACATGTGGACAAGTGGAACAGGGCAGACTAAGGACTATATGACTGTGACAGCCCACTGGGTAGATGTATCACCTTACGCAGCAACAGCAGCAGCGTCACCAGTAGCAGCATCTCAGAAACGCCAGCTCGTTACAAGGCAGGCTACGCTGTGTATCACCGGTTTCAGTAAGAGGCACACCGCCGACAACCTCTTAGAGAAACTGAGGGAAATCATCGCCCAGTGGCTTACCCCACTTAGACTCTCCTGGGGATTTGTGATATCTGACAACGCCACCAATATTGTGCGGGCATTACATCTGGGCAAATTCCAGCACGTCCCATGTTTTGCTCACACAATAAACTTGGTGGTGCAGAATTTTCTGAAAAGCGACAGGGGCGTGCAGGAGACGCTTTGGGTGGCCCGAAAAATTTCTGGCCACTTTCGCCATTCAGCGACTGCGTGCCGAAGACTGGAGCGCCAGCAAACACTCTTGAACCTGCCCCGCCATCACCTGAAGCAAGAGGTTGTGACGCGGTGGAACTCAACCCTCTATATGCTTCAGAGGATGGAGGAGCAGCAAAAGGCCATACAAGCCTATACATCCACCTATGACATAGGCAAAGGAGGGGGTATGCACCTGACTCAAGCGCAGTGGAGAATGATTTCCGTGTTGTGCAAGGTTCTCCAGCCCTTCGAACTTGCCACACGTGAAGTCAGTTCAGACACAGCCAGCTTGAGTCAGGTCATTCCCCTCATCAGGCTTTTGCAGAAGCAGCTGGAGAAAGTGAAGGAGGAGCTAAGACGGAGCGATTCCGCTCGGCATGTGGGACTTGTGGATGAAGCCCTTCATTCGCTTTGCCAGGATTCCAGGGTGGTCAATCTGTTGAAATCAGACCACTACATTTTGGCCACCGTGCTTGATCCTAGGTTTAAAGCCTATGTGGTGTCTCTCTTTCCGGCCGACACAAGCCTGCAGAGGTGCAAAGACCTGCTGGTGAACACACTGTCAGCTGAAGCGGAACGTGACACGTCAACGGCTCCTTCTTCATTTTCTCCCGCAACTGGGGCTGCCAGGAAAAAACTTAGGCATCCTAAGCAACCCGCTGGCGGTGATGCAGGGCAGGCAGGACCAAGTTTGGACATCTGGTCCGGACTGAAGGACCTGGCAACAATTTCTGACATGTCTACTGTCACTGCATATGATACTGTCACCATTGACAGAATGGTGGAGGATTACATCGGTGACAGCATCCAAGTAGGCATGTCAGACAGTCCATACCTGTACTGGCAGGAAAAAGAGGCAATTTGGAGGCCCCTGTACAAGCTGGCTCTATTTTACCTGAGTTGCCCCCCCTCCAGTGTGTACTCCGAAAGAGTGTTTAGTGCAGCCGGGAACCTTATCAGCGAAAGGCGTAGGAGGTTGCTTCCACAGAATGTGGAGAAGATGATGTTCATCAAAATGAATTATCAGCTCTTCCAGGGAGACCAGCCTCCAGAAGGTACAGAGGGACCTGTGGTGGTGGATTCAAGTGGGGACGAGTTAATACTTTGTGAGGATGAGGATGTACACACTGAAGAGGGTGAGGAATCGGTGGATGAGAAGGATGAGGATGACATCTTGCCTCCGTAGAGCCAGTTTGTGCAGGGACACATTAATTGCCAGCTTGTTTTGTGGGGGCCCAAACGAACCAATCATTTCAGCCACAGTTGTGTGGCAGACCCTGGCGCTGAAATGATTGATTTGTTAAAGTGTGCATGTCCTGTTTATACAACATAAGGGTGGGTGGGAGGGCCCAAGGACAATTCCATCTTGCACTTCTTTTTTTTCTTTGCATTATGTACAGTTTGGGGCCTAGTTTTTCTAACTGCCATCCTGTCTGCCACTGCAGTGTCACTCCTAGATGGGTCACGTGTTTGTGCCGCCCACTCGTGTCGCTTAGCATAGTCATCCAGCTACCTCGGTGCAACCTTTTGGACATGAAAACACTATTGTGAGGTGTGAGGTGTTCAGAATAGACTGGAAATGAGTGGAAATTAAGGTTATTGAGGTTAATAATAGCATAGGAGCAGAGAAACCAACAAATTCTGTGATTTTAGCTGTTTTTATGCTTTTTTAAAAAAAAATACAGATCCAAAACACAAAACCCAGAACCCAAAACACCGAAGGGTGGTTTTGGCAAAACCAATCCAGATCCAAAACACGAAGAAAGATCCAGATCCAAAACCAAAACACAAAACACGAAAAGTGGCCGGTGCACACCCCTAGTGGATAGTAATTAGCTGTAGTATTTATTAATCGGATTCCTTGTAGTATTACTGGTCTGTTCTGAGGGGAGCGGCTCTGGTACTATAAGGGTGGATAGTAATTGGCTGCAGTATTTATTTAACAGATGCCTTGTAGTATTACTGGTCAGTACTGAGGGGAGCGGCTCTGGTACTATAAGGGTGGATAGTAATTGGCTGCAGTATTTATTTAACAGATGCCTTGTAGTATTACTGGTCAGTACTGAGGGGAGCGGCTCGGGTACTATAAGGGTGGATAGTAATTAGCTGTAGTATTTATTAATCGGATGCCTTGTAGTATTACTGGTCAGTACTGAGGGGAGCGGCTCTGGTACTATAAGGGTGGATGGTAATTCGCTGTAGTATTTATTAATCGGATGCCTTGTAGTATTACTGGTCAGTACTGAGGGGAGCGGCTCTGGTACTATAAGGGTGGATAGTAATTGGCTGTAGTATTGATTCATCGGATGCCTTGTAGTATTACTGGTCAGTACTGAGGGGAGCGGCTCTGGTACTATAAGGGTGGATAGTAATTAGCTGCAGTATTTATTAATCGGATGCCTCCCAGTATTACTGGTCAGTACTGAGGGGAGCGGCTCTGGTACTATAATGGTGGATAGTAATAGTAATTAGCTGCAGTATTTATTAATCGGATGCTTTGTAGTATTACTGGTCAGTACTGAGGGGAGCGGCTCTGGTACTATAAGGATGGATAGTAAATAGCTGTAGTATTTATTAATCGGATGCCTCCCAGTATTACTGGTCAGTACTGAGGGGAGCGGCTCTGGTACTATAAGGGTGGATAGTAATTAGCTGTAGTATTTATTAATCGGATGCCTTGTAGTATTACTGGTCAGTACTGAGGGGAGCGGCTCTGGTACTATAAGGGTGGATAGTAATTGGCTGTAGTATTGATTCATCGGATGCCTCCCAGTATTACTGGTCAGTTCTGAGGAGAGCGGCTCTGGTACTATAAGGGTGGATAGTAATTAGCTGCAGTATTTATTAATCGGATGCCTCCCAGTATTACTGGTCAGTACTGAGGGGAGCGGCTCTGGTACTATAAGGATGGATAGTAATTAGCTGTAGTATTGATTCATCGGATGCCTTGTAGTATTACTGGTCAGTACTGAGGGGAGCGGCTCTGGTACTATAAGGATGGATAGTAATTAGCTGTAGTATTGATTCATCGGATGCCTTGTAGTATTACTGGTCAGTACTGAGGGGAGCGGCTCTGGTATTATAAGGGTGGATAGTAATTAGCTGCAGTATTTATTTATCGGATGCCTTGTAGTATTACTGGTCAGCACTGAGGGGAGCAGCTCTGGTACTATAAGGATGGATAGTAATTGGCTGTAGTATTTATTAATCGGATGCCTTGTAGTATTACTGGTCTGTACTGAGGAGAGCGGCTCTGGTACTATAAGGGTGGATAGTAATTAGCTGTAGTATTTATTAATCGGATGCCTTGTAGTATTACTGGTCAGTACTGAGGGGAGCGGCTCTGGTACTATAAGGGTGGATAGTAATTGGCTGTAGTATTGATTCATCGGATGCCTCCCAGTATTACTGGTCTGTACTGAGGAGAGCGGCTCTGGTACTATAAGGGTGGATAGTAATTAGCTGTAGTATTGATTCATCGGATGCCTCCCAGTATTACTGGTCAGTACTGAGGGGAGCGGCTCTGGTACTATAAGGGTGGATAGTAATTAGCTGCAGTATTTATTAATCGGATGCCTCCCAGTATTACTGGTCTGTACTGAGGGGAGCGGCTCTGGTACTATAAGGGTGGATAGTAATAGTAATTAGCTGCAGTATTTATTAATCGGATGCCTTGTAGTATTACTGGTCAGTACTGAGGGGAGCGGCTCTGGTACTATAAGGATGGATAGTAAATAGCTGTAGTATTTATTAATCGGATGCCTCCCAGTATTACTGGTCAGTACTGAGGGGAGCGGCTCTGGTACTATAAGGGTGGATAGTAATTGGCTGTAGTATTGATTCATCGGATGCCTCCCAGTATTACTGGTCAGTACTGAGGAGAGCGGCTCTGGTATTATAAGGGTGGATAGTAATTAGCTGCAGTATTTATTAATCGGATGCCTCCCAGTATTACTGGTCAGTACTGAGGGGAGCGGCTCTGGTACTATAAGGATGGATAGTAATTAACTGTAGTATTGATTCATCGGATGCCTTGTAGTATTACTGGTCAGTACTGAGGGGAGCGGCTCTGGTACTATAAGGATGGATAGTAATTAACTGTAGTATTGATTCATCGGATGCCTTGTAGTATTACTGGTCAGTACTGAGGGGAGCTGCTCTGGTATTATAAGGGTGGATAGTAATTAGCTGTAGTATTTATTAATCGGATGCCTTGTAGTATTACTTGTCAGTACTGAGGGGAGCGGTTCTTGTACTATAAGGGTGGATAGTAATTGGCTGGAGTATTTATTTATCGGATGCCTTGTAGTATTACTGGTCAGTACTGTGGGGAGCAGCTCTGGTACTATAAGGATGGATAGTAATTGGCTGTAGTATTTATTAATCGGATGCCTCCCAGTATTACTGGTCAGTACTGAGGGGCGAGGCTCTGGTACTATAAGGGTGGATAGTAATTAGCTGTAGTATTTATTAATCGGATTCCATGTAGTATTACTGGTCAGTACTGAGGGGAGCGGCTCTGGTACTATAAGGGTGGATAGTAATTTACTGTAGTATTTATTAATCGGATGCCTTGTAGTATTACTGGTCAGTACTGAGGGGAGCGGCTCTGGTACTATAAGGGTGGATAGTAATTGGCTGTAGTATTGATTCATCGGATGCCTTGTAGTATTACTGGTCAGTACTGAGGAGAGCGGCTCTGGTACTATAAGGGTGGATAGTAATTAGCTGTAGTATTTATTAATCGGATGCCTCCCAGTATTACTGGTCAGTACTGAGGGGAGCGGCTCTGGTACTATAAGGGTGGATAGTAATTAGCTGTAGTATTGATTCATCGGATGCCTTGTAGTATTACTGGTCAGTACTGAGGGGAGCGGCTCTGGTACTATAAGGGTGGATAGTAATTAGCTGTAGTATTGATTCATCGGATGCCTTGTAGTATTACTGGTCAGTACTGAGGGGAGCGGCTCTGGTACTATAAGGGTGGATAGTAATTGGCTGTAGTATTGATTCATCGGATGCCTTGTAGTATTACTGGTCTGTACTGAGGAGAGCGGCTCTGGTACTATAAGGGTGGATAGTAATTAGCTGTAGTATTTATTAATCGGATGCCTTGTAATATTACTGGTCAGTACTGAGGGGAGCGGCTCTGGTACTATAAGGGTGGATAGTAATTAGCTGTAGTATTGATTCATCGGATGCCTCCCAGTATTACTGGTCAGTACTGAGGGGAGCGGCTCTGGTACTATAAGGGTGGATAGTAATTAGCTGTAGTATTTATTAATCGGATGCCTCCCAGTATTACTGGTCAGTACTGAGGGGAGCGGCTCTGGTACTATAAGGGTGGATAGTAATAGTAATTAGCTGCAGTATTTATTAATCGGATGCCTTGTAATATTACTGGTCAGTACTGAGGGGAGCGGCTCTGGTACTATAAGGATGGATAGTAAATAGCTGTAGTATTTATTAATCGGATGCCTCCCAGTATTACTGGTCAGTACTGAGGGGAGCGGCTCTGGTACTATAAGGGTGGATAGTAATTAGCTGTAGTATTTATTAATCGGATGCCTTGTAGTATTACTGGTCAGTACTGAGGGGAGCGGCTCTGGTACTATAATGGTGGATAGTAATTGGCTGTAGTATTGATTCATCGGATGCCTCCCAGTATTACTGGTCAGTACTGAGGAGAGCGGCTCTGGTACTATAAGGGTGGATAGTAATTAGCTGCAGTATTTATTAATCGGATGCCTCCCAGTATTACTGGTCAGTACTGAGGGGAGCTGCTCTGGTACTATAAGGATGGATAGTAATTAGCTGTAGTATTGATTCATCGGATGCCTTGTAGTATTACTGGTCAGTACTGAGGGGAGCGGCTCTGGTACTATAAGGATGGATAGTAATTAGCTGTAGTATTGATTCATTGGATGCCTTGTAGTATTACTGGTCAGTACTGAGGGGAGCGGCTCTGGTATTATAAGGGTGGATAGTAATTAGCTGTAGTATTTATTAATCGGATTCCTTGTAGTATTACTGGTCAGTACTGAGGGGAGCGGCTCTGGTACTATAAGGATGGATAGTAATTAGCTGCAGTATTTATTAATCGGTTGCCTTGTAGTATTACTGGTCAGTACTGAGGGGCGCGGCTCTGGTACTATAAGGGTGGATAGTAATTAGCTGTAGTATTTATTAATCGGATTCCATGTAGTATTACTGGTCAGTACTGAGGGGAGCAGCTCTGGTACTATAAGGATGGATAGTAATTGGCTGTAGTATTTATTAATCGGAAGCCTTGTAGTATTACTGGTCAGTACTGAGGGGCGCGGCTCTGGTACTATAAGAGTGGATAGTAATTAGCTGTAGTATTTATTAATCGGATGCCTCCCAGTATTACTGGTCAGTACTGAGGGGAGCGGCTCTGGTACTATAAGGGTGGATAGTAATTAGCTGTAGTATTTATTAATCGGATGCCTCCCAGTATAACTGGTCAGTACTGAGGGGAGCGGCTCTGGCTCTGGTACTATAAGGGTGGATAGTAATTAGCTGCTGTATTTATTAATCGGATGCCTTGTAGTATTACTGGTCAGTACTGAGGGTGAGCGGATCTGGTACTATAATGGTGGATAGTAATTGGCTGTAGTATTGATTCATCAGATGCATCCCAGTATTACTGGTCAGTACTGAGGGGAGCGGCTCTGGTACTATAAGGGTGGATAGTAATTAGCTGTAGTATTGATTCATCCCATGCCTTGTAGTATTACTGGTCAGTACTGAGGGGAGCGGCTCTGGTACTATAAGGGTGGATAGTAATTGGCTGTAGTATTGATTCATCGGATGCCTTGTAGTATTACTGGTCTGTACTGAGGAGAGCGGCTCTGGTACTATAAGGGTGGATAGTAATTAGCTGTAGTATTTATTAATCGGATGCCTTGTAGTATTACTGGTCAGTACTGCGGGGAGCGGCTCTGGTACTATAAGGGTGGATAGTAATTAGCTGTAGTATTGATTCATCGGATGCCTCCCAGTATTACTGGTCAGTACTGAGGGGAGCGGCTCTGGTACTATAAGGGTGGATAGTAATTAGCTGTAGTATTTATTAATCGGATGCCTTGTAGTATTACTGGTCAGTACTGAGGGGAGCGGCTCTGGTACTATAAGGATGGATAGTAATTAGCTGTAGTATTGATTCATTGGATGCCTTGTAGTATTACTGGTCAGTACTGAGGGGAGCGGCTCTGGTACTATAAGGGTGGATAGTAATTAGCTGCAGTATTTATTAATTGGATGCCTCCCAGTATTACTGGTCAGTACTGAGGGGAGCGGCTCTGGTACTATAAGGGTGGATAGTAATTAGCTGTAGTATTGATTCATTGGATGCCTTGTAGTATTACTGGTCAGTATTGAGGGGAGCGGCTCTGGTACTGTAACGGTGGATAGTAATTAGCTGTAGTATTGATTCATCGGATGCCTTGTAGTATTACTGGTCAGTACTGAGGGGAGCGGCTCTGGTACTATAAGGGTGGATAGTAATTGGCTGTAGTATTGATTCATCGGATGCCTTGTAGTATTACTGGTCTGTACTGAGGAGAGCGGCTCTGGTACTATAAGGGTGGATATTAATTAGCTGTAGTATTTATTAATCGGATGCCTTGTAGTATTACTGGTCAGTACTGCGGGGAGCGGCTCTGGTACTATAAGGGTGGATAGTAATTAGCTGTAGTATTGATTCATCGGATGCCTCCCAGTATTACTGGTCAGTACTGAGGGGAGCGGCTCTGGTACTATAAGGGTGGATAGTAATTAGCTGTAGTATTTATTAATCGGATGCCTTGTAGTATTACTGGTCAGTACTGCGGGGAGCGGCTCTGGTACTATAAGGGTGGATAGTAATTAGCTGTAGTATTGATTCATCGGATGCCTCCCAGTATTACTGGTCAGTACTGAGGGGAGCGGCTCTGGTACTATAAGGGTGGATAGTAATTAGCTGTAGTATTTATTAATCGGATGCCTTGTAGTATTACTGGTCAGTACTGAGGGGAGCGGCTCTGGTACTATAAGGATGGATAGTAATTAGCTGTAGTATTGATTCATTGGATGCCTTGTAGTATTACTGGTCAGTACTGAGGGGAGCGGCTCTGGTACTATAAGGGTGGATAGTAATTAGCTGCAGTATTTATTAATTGGATGCCTCCCAGTATTACTGGTCAGTATTGAGGGGAGCGGCTCTGGTACTGTAACGGTGGATAGTAATTAGCTGTAGTATTGATTCATCGGATGCCTTGTAGTATTACTGGTCAGTACTGAGGGGAGCGGCTCTGGTACTATAAGGGTGGATAGTAATTGGCTGTAGTATTGATTCATCGGATGCCTTGTAGTATTACTGGTCTGTACTGAGGAGAGCGGCTCTGGTACTATAAGGGTGGATATTAATTAGCTGTAGTATTTATTAATCGGATGCCTTGTAGTATTACTGGTCAGTACTGCGGGGAGCGGCTCTGGTACTATAAGGGTGGATAGTAATTAGCTGTAGTATTGATTCATCGGATGCCTCCCAGTATTACTGGTCAGTATTGAGGGGAGCGGCTCTGGTACTGTAACGGTGGATAGTAATTAGCTGTAGTATTGATTCATCGGATGCCTTGTAGTATTACTGGTCAGTACTGAGGGGAGCGGCTCTGGTACTATAAGGGTGGATAGTAATTGGCTGTAGTATTGATTCATCGGATGCCTTGTAGTATTACTGGTCTGTACTGAGGAGAGCGGCTCTGGTACTATAAGGGTGGATATTAATTAGCTGTAGTATTTATTAATCGGATGCCTTGTAGTATTACTGGTCAGTACTGCGGGGAGCGGCTCTGGTACTATAAGGGTGGATAGTAATTAGCTGTAGTATTGATTCATCGGATGCCTCCCAGTATTACTGGTCAGTACTGAGGGGAGCGGCTCTGGTACTATAAGGGTGGATAGTAATTAGCTGTAGTATTTATTAATCGGATGCCTTGTAGTATTACTGGTCAGTACTGAGGAGAGCGGCTCTGGTACTATAAGGATGGATAGTAATTAGCTGTAGTATTGATTCATCGGATGCCTCCCAGTATTACTGGTCAGTACTGAGGGGAGCGGCTCTGGTACTATAAGGGTGGATAGTAATTAGCTGTAGTATTTATTAATCGGATGCCTTGTGGTATTACTGGTCAGTACTGAGGAGAGCGGCTCTGGTACTATAAGGATGGATAGTAATTAGCTGTAGTATTTATTAATTGGATGCCTCCCAGTATTACTGGTCAGTATTGAGGGGAGCGGCTCTGGTACTGTAACGGTGGATAGTAATTAGCTGTAGTATTGATTCATCGGATGCCTTGTAGTATTACTGGTCAGTACTGAGGGGAGCGGCTCTGGTACTATAAGGGTGGATAGTAATTGGCTGTAGTATTGATTCATCGGATGCCTTGTAGTATTACTGGTCTGTACTGAGGAGAGCGGCTCTGGTACTATAAGGGTGGATATTAATTAGCTGTAGTATTTATTAATCGGATGCCTTGTAGTATTACTGGTCAGTACTGCGGGGAGCGGCTCTGGTACTATAAGGGTGGATAGTAATTAGCTGTAGTATTGATTCATCGGATGCCTCCCAGTATTACTGGTCAGTACTGAGGGGAGCGGCTCTGGTACTATAAGGGTGGATAGTAATTAGCTGTAGTATTTATTAATCGGATGCCTTGTAGTATTACTGGTCAGTACTGAGGAGAGCGGCTCTGGTACTATAAGGATGGATAGTAATTAGCTGTAGTATTGATTCATCGGATGCCTCCCAGTATTACTGGTCAGTACTGAGGGGAGCGGCTCTGGTACTATAAGGGTGGATAGTAATTAGCTGTAGTATTTATTAATCGGATGCCTTGTAGTATTACTGGTCAGTACTGAGGAGAGCGGCTCTGGTACTATAAGGATGGATAGTAATTAGCTGTAGTATTGATTCATCGGATGCCTCCCAGTATTACTGGTCAGTACTGAGGGGAGCGGCTCTGGTACTATAAGGGTGGATAGTAATTAGCTGCAGTATTTATTAATCGGATTCCTTGTAGTATTACTGGTCAGTACTGAGGGGAGCGGCTCTGGTACTATAAGGGTGGATAGTAATTAGCTGTAGTATTTATTAATCGGATGCCTTGTAGTATTACTGGTCAGTACTGAGGAGAGCGGCTCTGGTACTATAAGGATGGATAGTAATTAGCTGTAGTATTGATTCATCGGATGCCTCCCAGTATTACTGGTCAGTACTGAGGGGAGCGGCTCTGGTACTATAAGGGTGGATAGTAATTAGCTGCAGTATTTATTAATCGGATTCCTTGTAGTATTACTGGTCAGTACTGAGGGGAGCGGCTCTGGTACTATAAGGGTGGATAGTAATTAGCTGTAGTATTTATTAATCGGATGCCTTGTGGTATTACTGGTCAGTACTGAGGAGAGCGGCTCTGGTACTATAAGGATGGATAGTAATTAGCTGTAGTATTTATTAATTGGATGCCTCCCAGTATTACTGGTCAGTATTGAGGGGAGCGGCTCTGGTACTGTAACGGTGGATAGTAATTAGCTGTAGTATTGATTCATCGGATGCCTTGTAGTATTACTGGTCAGTACTGAGGGGAGCGGCTCTGGTACTATAAGGGTGGATAGTAATTGGCTGTAGTATTGATTCATCGGATGCCTTGTAGTATTACTGGTCTGTACTGAGGAGAGCGGCTCTGGTACTATAAGGGTGGATATTAATTAGCTGTAGTATTTATTAATCGGATGCCTTGTAGTATTACTGGTCAGTACTGCGGGGAGCGGCTCTGGTACTATAAGGGTGGATAGTAATTAGCTGTAGTATTGATTCATCGGATGCCTCCCAGTATTACTGGTCAGTACTGAGGGGAGCGGCTCTGATACTATAAGGGTGGATAGTAATTAGCTGTAGTATTTATTAATCGGATGCCTTGTAGTATTACTGGTCAGTACTGAGGAGAGCGGCTCTGGTACTATAAGGATGGATAGTAATTAGCTGTAGTATTGATTCATCGGATGCCTCCCAGTATTACTGGTCAGTACTGAGGGGAGCGGCTCTGGTACTATAAGGGTGGATAGTAATTAGCTGTAGTATTTATTAATCGGATGCCTTGTAGTATTACTGGTCAGTACTGAGGAGAGCGGCTCTGGTACTATAAGGATGGATAGTAATTAGCTGTAGTATTGATTCATCGGATGCCTCCCAGTATTACTGGTCAGTACTGAGGGGAGCGGCTCTGGTACTATAAGGGTGGATAGTAATTAGCTGTAGTATTTATTAATCGGATGCCTTGTAGTATTACTGGTCAGTACTGAGGAGAGCGGCTCTGGTACTATAAGGATGGATAGTAATTAGCTGTAGTATTGATTCATCGGATGCCTCCCAGTATTACTGGTCAGTACTGAGGGGAGCGGCTCTGGTACTATAAGGGTGGATAGTAATTAGCTGTAGTATTTATTAATCGGATGCCTTGTAGTATTACTGGTCAGTACTGAGGAGAGCGGCTCTGGTACTATAAGGATGGATAGTAATTAGCTGTAGTATTGATTCATCGGATGCCTCCCAGTATTACTGGTCAGTACTGAGGGGAGCGGCTCTGGTACTATAAGGGTGGATAGTAATTAGCTGCAGTATTTATTAATCGGATTCCTTGTAGTATTACTGGTCAGTACTGAGGGGAGCGGCTCTGGTACTATAAGGGTGGATAGTAATTAGCTGCAGTATTTATTAATCGGATTCCTTGTAGTATTACTGGTCAGTACTGAGGGGAGCGGCTCTGGTACTATAAGGGTGGATAGTAATTGGCTGTAGTATTGATTCATCGGATGCCTTGTAGTATTACTGGTCTGTACTGAGGAGAGCGGCTCTGGTACTATAAGGGTGGATATTAATTAGCTGTAGTATTTATTAATCGGATGCCTTGTAGTATTACTGGTCAGTACTGCGGGGAGCGGCTCTGGTACTATAAGGGTGGATAGTAATTAGCTGTAGTATTGATTCATCGGATGCCTCCCAGTATTACTGGTCAGTACTGAGGGGAGCGGCTCTGGTACTATAAGGGTGGATAGTAATTAGCTGTAGTATTTATTAATCGGATGCCTTGTAGTATTACTGGTCAGTACTGAGGAGAGCGGCTCTGGTACTATAAGGATGGATAGTAATTAGCTGTAGTATTGATTCATCGGATGCCTCCCAGTATTACTGGTCAGTACTGAGGGGAGCGGCTCTGGTACTATAAGGGTGGATAGTAATTAGCTGTAGTATTTATTAATCGGATGCCTTGTAGTATTACTGGTCAGTACTGAGGAGAGCGGCTCTGGTACTATAAGGATGGATAGTAATTAGCTGTAGTATTGATTCATCGGATGCCTCCCAGTATTACTGGTCAGTACTGAGGGGAGCGGCTCTGGTACTATAAGGGTGGATAGTAATTAGCTGTAGTATTTATTAATCGGATGCCTTGTAGTATTACTGGTCAGTACTGAGGAGAGCGGCTCTGGTACTATAAGGATGGATAGTAATTAGCTGTAGTATTGATTCATCGGATGCCTCCCAGTATTACTGGTCAGTACTGAGGGGAGCGGCTCTGGTACTATAAGGGTGGATAGTAATTAGCTGTAGTATTTATTAATCGGATGCCTTGTAGTATTACTGGTCAGTACTGAGGAGAGCGGCTCTGGTACTATAAGGATGGATAGTAATTAGCTGTAGTATTGATTCATCGGATGCCTCCCAGTATTACTGGTCAGTACTGAGGGGAGCGGCTCTGGTACTATAAGGGTGGATAGTAATTAGCTGTAGTATTTATTAATCGGATGCCTTGTAGTATTACTGGTCAGTACTGAGGAGAGCGGCTCTGGTACTATAAGGATGGATAGTAATTAGCTGTAGTATTGATTCATCGGATGCCTCCCAGTATTACTGGTCAGTACTGAGGGGAGCGGCTCTGGTACTATAAGGGTGGATAGTAATTAGCTGTAGTATTTATTAATCGGATGCCTCCCAGTATTACTGGTCAGTACTGAGGGGAGCGGCTCTGGTACTATAAGGGTGGATAGTAATTAGCTGCAGTATTTATTAATCGGATTCCTTGTAGTATTACTGGTCAGTACTGAGGGGAGCGGCTCTGGTACTATAAGGGTGGATAGTAATTAGCTGCAGTATTTATTAATCGGATTCCTTGTAGTATTACTGGTCAGTACTGAGGGGAGCGGCTCTGGTACTATAAGGGTGGATAGTAATTAGCTGCAGTATTTATTAATCGGATTCCTTGTAGTATTACTGGTCAGTACTGAGGAGAGCGGCTCTGGTACTATAAGGATGGATAGTAATTAGCTGTAGTATTGATTCATCGGATGCCTCCCAGTATTACTGGTCAGTACTGAGGGGAGCGGCTCTGGTACTATAAGGGTGGATAGTAATTAGCTGTAGTATTTATTAATCGGATGCCTTGTAGTATTACTGGTCAGTACTGAGGAGAGCGGCTCTGGTACTATAAGGATGGATAGTAATTAGCTGTAGTATTGATTCATCGGATGCCTCCCAGTATTACTGGTCAGTACTGAGGGGAGCGGCTCTGGTACTATAAGGGTGGATAGTAATTAGCTGCAGTATTTATTAATCGGATTCCTTGTAGTATTACTGGTCAGTACTGAGGGGAGCGGCTCTGGTACTATAAGGGTGGATAGTAATTAGCTGCAGTATTTATTAATCGGATTCCTTGTAGTATTACTGGTCAGTACTGAGGGGAGCGGCTCTGGTACTATAAGGGTGGATAGTAATTAGCTGCAGTATTTATTAATCGGATTCCTTGTAGTATTACTGGTCAGTACTGAGGAGAGCGGCTCTGGTACTATAAGGATGGATAGTAATTAGCTGTAGTATTGATTCATCGGATGCCTCCCAGTATTACTGGTCAGTACTGAGGGGAGCGGCTCTGGTACTATAAGGGTGGATAGTAATTAGCTGTAGTATTTATTAATCGGATGCCTTGTAGTATTACTGGTCAGTACTGAGGAGAGCGGCTCTGGTACTATAAGGATGGATAGTAATTAGCTGTAGTATTGATTCATCGGATGCCTCCCAGTATTACTGGTCAGTACTGAGGGGAGCGGCTCTGGTACTATAAGGGTGGATAGTAATTAGCTGCAGTATTTATTAATCGGATTCCTTGTAGTATTACTGGTCAGTACTGAGGGGAGCGGCTCTGGTACTATAAGGGTGGATAGTAATTAGCTGCAGTATTTATTAATCGGATTCCTTGTAGTATTACTGGTCAGTACTGAGGGGAGCGGCTCTGGTACTATAAGGGTGGATAGTAATTAGCTGCAGTATTTATTAATCGGATGCCTTGTAGTATTACTGGTCAGTACTGAGGGGAGCGGCTCTGGTACTATAAGGGTGGATAGTAATTAGCTGCAGTATTTATTAATCGGATGCCTCCCAGTATTACTGGTCAGTACTGAGGGGAGCGGCTCTGGTTCTATAAGGATGGATAGTAATTAGCTGTAGTATTGATTCATCGGATGCCTTGTAGTATTACTGGTCAGTACTGAGGGGAGCGGCTCTGGTACTATAAGGATGGATAGTAATTAGCTGTAGCATTGATTCATTGGATGCCTTGTAGTATTACTAGTCAGTACTGAGGGGAGCGGCTCTGGTAATATAAGGATGGATAGTAATTAGCTGTAGTATTGATTCACCGGATGCCTTGTAGTATTACTGGTCAGTACTGAGGGGAGCGGCTCTGGTATTATAAGGGTGGATAGTAGGGGTGAGCGGGTTCGGATTTCTGAAATCCGAGCCCCCCCGATCCGAGTCCGATCCGAGTCAGGCTCGACTTTTCCCGCCTGACTCGGATCTGAAATCGAGGCAAAACGTCATCATCCCGCCTTCCGAGTCTCGCGGGTTTTGGATCCTATATAAGGTACCCGCGTCGGCGCCATTTTCTCACTCGGCTGTGGACAGTGAAGAGGGAGGGTGGGAGTTAGGGCTGTGTAGTGTAGTGTAGTGTAGTGTAGTGTTTCTGTTGTCCACTACTTCAAAGTCCATAGGGGCTGGCTGTGTTGTGCTGTGCTGCTGTTGTTAATAGGGGCTGTGTCCACTACTTCAAAGTCCATAGGGGCTGGCTGGACTGTGTTGTGCAGTCAGTTCTCCATAGGGGCTGTGTCCACTCCAAAGTCCTGTGCAGTGTCCCAGTCCTAAAGGAGTGCTGTAGTGTTGTCCAGGGGGTGCTCTGTCCATCAGGGGTGCTCCCCCCAAGTGCTAAAAAAATAATATATTTTCTGTGTTTGTGAATTGTGTGCGCAGTAGCCGCACGTGCATCAACAAAGTAGTGCCAAGCGTGCGCCTGTGTCATAAGTAAAGGGTCGGCTGGCTTGACCGTTAAGGGTGCTGTAACCCCCGAAAGTACACTCCAGTCCAAACCAAAAAAAAAATTATTTTCTGTGTTTGTGAATTGTGTGCGCAGTAGCCGCACGTGCATCAACAAAGTAGTGCCAAGCGTGCGCCTGTGTCATAAGTAAAGGGCCGGCTGGCTTGACCGTTAAGGGTGCTGTAACCCCCGAAAGTACACTCCAGTCCAAACCAAAAAAAAACTTATTTTCTGTGTTTGTGAATTGTGTGCGCAGTAGCCGCACGTGCATCAACAAAGTAGTGCCAAGCGTGCGCCTGTGTCATAAGTAAAGGGCCGGCTGGCTTGACCGTTAAAGGGTGCTGTAACCCCCGAAGTACACTCCAGTCCAAACCAAAAAAAAAATTATTTTCTGTGTTTGTGAATTGTGTGCGCAGTAGCCGCACGTGCATCAACAAAGTAGTGCCAAGCGTGCGCCTGTGTCATAAGTAAAGGGCCGGCTGGCTTGACCGTTAAAGGGTGCTGTAACCCCCGAAAGTACACTCCAGTCCAAACAAAAAAAAAATTATTTTCTGTGTTTGTGAATTGTGTGCGCAGTAGCCGCACATGCATCAACAAAGTAGTGCCAAGCGTGCGCCTGTGTCATAAGTAAAGGGCCGGCTGGCTTGACCGTTAAAGGGTGCTGTAACCCCCGAAAGTACACTCCAGTCCAAACCAAAAAAAAATTATTTTCTGTGTTTGTGAATTGTGTGCGCAGTAGCCGCACGTGCATCAACAAAGTAGTGCCAAGCGTGCGCCTGTGTCATAAGTAAAGGTCCGGCTGGCTTGACCGTTAAGGGTGCTGTAACCCCCAAAGTACACTCCAGTCTAAACCAAAAAAAAAAATATTTTC
The DNA here is from genome assembly GCA_031769625.1 of Taudactylus pleione. Classification (NCBI taxonomy): domain Eukaryota; kingdom Metazoa; phylum Chordata; class Amphibia; order Anura; family Myobatrachidae; genus Taudactylus; species Taudactylus pleione. The sequence continues at coordinate 442,967 of JAUIMM010001558.1, read as the reverse complement.
TGTGTTTAGCCGCACGTATATATCAAATCGATATAACATAAATGGAGGACCAAACTTTCTCCGATAAAAATAAAATAGAGAAAGATCAAGAACCACTTCCTCCTAGTGCTGAAGCTGCTGCCACTAGTCATGACATAGACGATAACATGCCATCAACGTCGTCTGCCAAGGCCGATGCCCAATGTCATAGTAGAGGGCACATACAATCCCAAATGGCAAAGTTCAGGAAAATGACCTTGAAAAAGACATTTAAATCAGCTGAAGAGAAACGTAAACTTGCCAATATGCCATTTACGACACGGAGTGGCAAGGAACGGCTAAGGTCGATCCCTAGTATGTTCATGACTAGTGGTTCAGCTTCACATGACGATGGAAGCCCTCCTCCCACTAAAAAAATCAAAAGAGTTAAGCTGGCAAAAGCACAGCGAAGAACTGTGCTTTCTAAGAAGATATCACAAATCCCCAAGGAGAGTCCAAGTGTGGTGGTGGTTGCGATGCCTGACCTTCCCAGCACTGGACGGGAAGAGGTGGCTCTTTCCACCATTTGCACGCCCCCTGCAAGTGCTGAAAGGAGCACCCACAGTCCACTTGCTGATATGCAAATTGAAGATGTCACTGTTGAAGTACAACAGGATGAAGATACTGGTGTAGCTGGCGCTTAGGAGGAAGTTGGCGAGGAGGATTCTGATGGTGATGTGGTTTGTTTAAATCAGGCTCCGGGGGAGACAGTTGTTGTCCGTGGGATGAAAAAGCCCATCACGGTCATGCCTGGGCAGAAGACCAAACATTCCACCTCTTTGGTCTGGCAATATTTCTATCCAAATCCGGATAACAACTGTCTTGCCATATGTACCATATGTAAAGGTGAAATAAGTAGGGGTAGGGACGTCAACCACCTAGGAACATCCTCCCTTATACGGCACCTGCAGCGCGTTCATAAAAAGTTACTGTCAAGTTCAGAAACTTTGGCTAAGACTGTAAGCAGTCCAGGGACACCTAAATCCCGTTGTCCTGTTGTATCCAAGCGCCTGCAAACCACACCGTCAACTCCCTCCTCGTCAATTTCCTCCTTAGTCAGGATCGGAAGTAGTCCTGCAGGCCATGTCACTGGCATGACTGACTCTCCTATCCGGGATTCCTCTGGAGGATCCTGCATTGCTACGCCTACTGCTGCCGCTGCTGCTGTTGCTGCTGCTGGGAGTCGTTCATCATCCCAGAGAGGAAGTAGGAACACCACTACTTTTACTAAACAATTGACCCTCCAACAGTCCTTAGCGAGGAGGATGAAGTACGACAGCAGTCATCCTGAAGCAAAACGTATAACTGAGGCCTTGACTGCTATGTTGGTGTTAGACGTGCGTCCGGTATCCGCCATTAGTGCAGTGGGATTTAGACAATTGATGGAGGTAGTGTGTCCCCGGTTCCAAATCCCGTCTAGATTCCACTTCACTAGGCAGGCGATACCGAGACTGTACAGAAACGTCAGAAAAAGTGTCCTCAGTGTCCTGAAAAATGCCGTTGTACACAATGTCCACTTAACCACGGACATGTGGACAAGTGGAACAGGGCAGACTAAGGACTATATGACTGTGACAGCCCACTGGGTAGATGTATCACCTTACGCAGCAACAGCAGCAGCGTCACCAGTAGCAGCATCTCAGAAACGCCAGCTCGTTACAAGGCAGGCTACGCTGTGTATCACCGGTTTCAGTAAGAGGCACACCGCCGACAACCTCTTAGAGAAACTGAGGGAAATCATCGCCCAGTGGCTTACCCCACTTAGACTCTCCTGGGGATTTGTGATATCTGACAACGCCACCAATATTGTGCGGGCATTACATCTGGGCAAATTCCAGCACGTCCCATGTTTTGCTCACACAATAAACTTGGTGGTGCAGAATTTTCTGAAAAGCGACAGGGGCGTGCAGGAGACGCTTTGGGTGGCCCGAAAAATTTCTGGCCACTTTCGCCATTCAGCGACTGCGTGCCGAAGACTGGAGCGCCAGCAAACACTCTTGAACCTGCCCCGCCATCACCTGAAGCAAGAGGTTGTGACGCGGTGGAACTCAACCCTCTATATGCTTCAGAGGATGGAGGAGCAGCAAAAGGCCATACAAGCCTATACATCCACCTATGACATAGGCAAAGGAGGGGGTATGCACCTGACTCAAGCGCAGTGGAGAATGATTTCCGTGTTGTGCAAGGTTCTCCAGCCCTTCGAACTTGCCACACGTGAAGTCAGTTCAGACACAGCCAGCTTGAGTCAGGTCATTCCCCTCATCAGGCTTTTGCAGAAGCAGCTGGAGAAAGTGAAGGAGGAGCTAAGACGGAGCGATTCCGCTCGGCATGTGGGACTTGTGGATGAAGCCCTTCATTCGCTTTGCCAGGATTCCAGGGTGGTCAATCTGTTGAAATCAGACCACTACATTTTGGCCACCGTGCTTGATCCTAGGTTTAAAGCCTATGTGGTGTCTCTCTTTCCGGCCGACACAAGCCTGCAGAGGTGCAAAGACCTGCTGGTGAACACACTGTCAGCTGAAGCGGAACGTGACACGTCAACGGCTCCTTCTTCATTTTCTCCCGCAACTGGGGCTGCCAGGAAAAAACTTAGGCATCCTAAGCAACCCGCTGGCGGTGATGCAGGGCAGGCAGGACCAAGTTTGGACATCTGGTCCGGACTGAAGGACCTGGCAACAATTTCTGACATGTCTACTGTCACTGCATATGATACTGTCACCATTGACAGAATGGTGGAGGATTACATCGGTGACAGCATCCAAGTAGGCATGTCAGACAGTCCATACCTGTACTGGCAGGAAAAAGAGGCAATTTGGAGGCCCCTGTACAAGCTGGCTCTATTTTACCTGAGTTGCCCCCCCTCCAGTGTGTACTCCGAAAGAGTGTTTAGTGCAGCCGGGAACCTTATCAGCGAAAGGCGTAGGAGGTTGCTTCCACAGAATGTGGAGAAGATGATGTTCATCAAAATGAATTATCAGCTCTTCCAGGGAGACCAGCCTCCAGAAGGTACAGAGGGACCTGTGGTGGTGGATTCAAGTGGGGACGAGTTAATACTTTGTGAGGATGAGGATGTACACACTGAAGAGGGTGAGGAATCGGTGGATGAGAAGGATGAGGATGACATCTTGCCTCCGTAGAGCCAGTTTGTGCAGGGACACATTAATTGCCAGCTTGTTTTGTGGGGGCCCAAACGAACCAATCATTTCAGCCACAGTTGTGTGGCAGACCCTGGCGCTGAAATGATTGATTTGTTAAAGTGTGCATGTCCTGTTTATACAACATAAGGGTGGGTGGGAGGGCCCAAGGACAATTCCATCTTGCACTTCTTTTTTTTCTTTGCATTATGTACAGTTTGGGGCCTAGTTTTTCTAACTGCCATCCTGTCTGCCACTGCAGTGTCACTCCTAGATGGGTCACGTGTTTGTGCCGCCCACTCGTGTCGCTTAGCATAGTCATCCAGCTACCTCGGTGCAACCTTTTGGACATGAAAACACTATTGTGAGGTGTGAGGTGTTCAGAATAGACTGGAAATGAGTGGAAATTAAGGTTATTGAGGTTAATAATAGCATAGGAGCAGAGAAACCAACAAATTCTGTGATTTTAGCTGTTTTTATGCTTTTTTAAAAAAAAATACAGATCCAAAACACAAAACCCAGAACCCAAAACACCGAAGGGTGGTTTTGGCAAAACCAATCCAGATCCAAAACACGAAGAAAGATCCAGATCCAAAACCAAAACACAAAACACGAAAAGTGGCCGGTGCACACCCCTAGTGGATAGTAATTAGCTGTAGTATTTATTAATCGGATTCCTTGTAGTATTACTGGTCTGTTCTGAGGGGAGCGGCTCTGGTACTATAAGGGTGGATAGTAATTGGCTGCAGTATTTATTTAACAGATGCCTTGTAGTATTACTGGTCAGTACTGAGGGGAGCGGCTCTGGTACTATAAGGGTGGATAGTAATTGGCTGCAGTATTTATTTAACAGATGCCTTGTAGTATTACTGGTCAGTACTGAGGGGAGCGGCTCGGGTACTATAAGGGTGGATAGTAATTAGCTGTAGTATTTATTAATCGGATGCCTTGTAGTATTACTGGTCAGTACTGAGGGGAGCGGCTCTGGTACTATAAGGGTGGATGGTAATTCGCTGTAGTATTTATTAATCGGATGCCTTGTAGTATTACTGGTCAGTACTGAGGGGAGCGGCTCTGGTACTATAAGGGTGGATAGTAATTGGCTGTAGTATTGATTCATCGGATGCCTTGTAGTATTACTGGTCAGTACTGAGGGGAGCGGCTCTGGTACTATAAGGGTGGATAGTAATTAGCTGCAGTATTTATTAATCGGATGCCTCCCAGTATTACTGGTCAGTACTGAGGGGAGCGGCTCTGGTACTATAATGGTGGATAGTAATAGTAATTAGCTGCAGTATTTATTAATCGGATGCTTTGTAGTATTACTGGTCAGTACTGAGGGGAGCGGCTCTGGTACTATAAGGATGGATAGTAAATAGCTGTAGTATTTATTAATCGGATGCCTCCCAGTATTACTGGTCAGTACTGAGGGGAGCGGCTCTGGTACTATAAGGGTGGATAGTAATTAGCTGTAGTATTTATTAATCGGATGCCTTGTAGTATTACTGGTCAGTACTGAGGGGAGCGGCTCTGGTACTATAAGGGTGGATAGTAATTGGCTGTAGTATTGATTCATCGGATGCCTCCCAGTATTACTGGTCAGTTCTGAGGAGAGCGGCTCTGGTACTATAAGGGTGGATAGTAATTAGCTGCAGTATTTATTAATCGGATGCCTCCCAGTATTACTGGTCAGTACTGAGGGGAGCGGCTCTGGTACTATAAGGATGGATAGTAATTAGCTGTAGTATTGATTCATCGGATGCCTTGTAGTATTACTGGTCAGTACTGAGGGGAGCGGCTCTGGTACTATAAGGATGGATAGTAATTAGCTGTAGTATTGATTCATCGGATGCCTTGTAGTATTACTGGTCAGTACTGAGGGGAGCGGCTCTGGTATTATAAGGGTGGATAGTAATTAGCTGCAGTATTTATTTATCGGATGCCTTGTAGTATTACTGGTCAGCACTGAGGGGAGCAGCTCTGGTACTATAAGGATGGATAGTAATTGGCTGTAGTATTTATTAATCGGATGCCTTGTAGTATTACTGGTCTGTACTGAGGAGAGCGGCTCTGGTACTATAAGGGTGGATAGTAATTAGCTGTAGTATTTATTAATCGGATGCCTTGTAGTATTACTGGTCAGTACTGAGGGGAGCGGCTCTGGTACTATAAGGGTGGATAGTAATTGGCTGTAGTATTGATTCATCGGATGCCTCCCAGTATTACTGGTCTGTACTGAGGAGAGCGGCTCTGGTACTATAAGGGTGGATAGTAATTAGCTGTAGTATTGATTCATCGGATGCCTCCCAGTATTACTGGTCAGTACTGAGGGGAGCGGCTCTGGTACTATAAGGGTGGATAGTAATTAGCTGCAGTATTTATTAATCGGATGCCTCCCAGTATTACTGGTCTGTACTGAGGGGAGCGGCTCTGGTACTATAAGGGTGGATAGTAATAGTAATTAGCTGCAGTATTTATTAATCGGATGCCTTGTAGTATTACTGGTCAGTACTGAGGGGAGCGGCTCTGGTACTATAAGGATGGATAGTAAATAGCTGTAGTATTTATTAATCGGATGCCTCCCAGTATTACTGGTCAGTACTGAGGGGAGCGGCTCTGGTACTATAAGGGTGGATAGTAATTGGCTGTAGTATTGATTCATCGGATGCCTCCCAGTATTACTGGTCAGTACTGAGGAGAGCGGCTCTGGTATTATAAGGGTGGATAGTAATTAGCTGCAGTATTTATTAATCGGATGCCTCCCAGTATTACTGGTCAGTACTGAGGGGAGCGGCTCTGGTACTATAAGGATGGATAGTAATTAACTGTAGTATTGATTCATCGGATGCCTTGTAGTATTACTGGTCAGTACTGAGGGGAGCGGCTCTGGTACTATAAGGATGGATAGTAATTAACTGTAGTATTGATTCATCGGATGCCTTGTAGTATTACTGGTCAGTACTGAGGGGAGCTGCTCTGGTATTATAAGGGTGGATAGTAATTAGCTGTAGTATTTATTAATCGGATGCCTTGTAGTATTACTTGTCAGTACTGAGGGGAGCGGTTCTTGTACTATAAGGGTGGATAGTAATTGGCTGGAGTATTTATTTATCGGATGCCTTGTAGTATTACTGGTCAGTACTGTGGGGAGCAGCTCTGGTACTATAAGGATGGATAGTAATTGGCTGTAGTATTTATTAATCGGATGCCTCCCAGTATTACTGGTCAGTACTGAGGGGCGAGGCTCTGGTACTATAAGGGTGGATAGTAATTAGCTGTAGTATTTATTAATCGGATTCCATGTAGTATTACTGGTCAGTACTGAGGGGAGCGGCTCTGGTACTATAAGGGTGGATAGTAATTTACTGTAGTATTTATTAATCGGATGCCTTGTAGTATTACTGGTCAGTACTGAGGGGAGCGGCTCTGGTACTATAAGGGTGGATAGTAATTGGCTGTAGTATTGATTCATCGGATGCCTTGTAGTATTACTGGTCAGTACTGAGGAGAGCGGCTCTGGTACTATAAGGGTGGATAGTAATTAGCTGTAGTATTTATTAATCGGATGCCTCCCAGTATTACTGGTCAGTACTGAGGGGAGCGGCTCTGGTACTATAAGGGTGGATAGTAATTAGCTGTAGTATTGATTCATCGGATGCCTTGTAGTATTACTGGTCAGTACTGAGGGGAGCGGCTCTGGTACTATAAGGGTGGATAGTAATTAGCTGTAGTATTGATTCATCGGATGCCTTGTAGTATTACTGGTCAGTACTGAGGGGAGCGGCTCTGGTACTATAAGGGTGGATAGTAATTGGCTGTAGTATTGATTCATCGGATGCCTTGTAGTATTACTGGTCTGTACTGAGGAGAGCGGCTCTGGTACTATAAGGGTGGATAGTAATTAGCTGTAGTATTTATTAATCGGATGCCTTGTAATATTACTGGTCAGTACTGAGGGGAGCGGCTCTGGTACTATAAGGGTGGATAGTAATTAGCTGTAGTATTGATTCATCGGATGCCTCCCAGTATTACTGGTCAGTACTGAGGGGAGCGGCTCTGGTACTATAAGGGTGGATAGTAATTAGCTGTAGTATTTATTAATCGGATGCCTCCCAGTATTACTGGTCAGTACTGAGGGGAGCGGCTCTGGTACTATAAGGGTGGATAGTAATAGTAATTAGCTGCAGTATTTATTAATCGGATGCCTTGTAATATTACTGGTCAGTACTGAGGGGAGCGGCTCTGGTACTATAAGGATGGATAGTAAATAGCTGTAGTATTTATTAATCGGATGCCTCCCAGTATTACTGGTCAGTACTGAGGGGAGCGGCTCTGGTACTATAAGGGTGGATAGTAATTAGCTGTAGTATTTATTAATCGGATGCCTTGTAGTATTACTGGTCAGTACTGAGGGGAGCGGCTCTGGTACTATAATGGTGGATAGTAATTGGCTGTAGTATTGATTCATCGGATGCCTCCCAGTATTACTGGTCAGTACTGAGGAGAGCGGCTCTGGTACTATAAGGGTGGATAGTAATTAGCTGCAGTATTTATTAATCGGATGCCTCCCAGTATTACTGGTCAGTACTGAGGGGAGCTGCTCTGGTACTATAAGGATGGATAGTAATTAGCTGTAGTATTGATTCATCGGATGCCTTGTAGTATTACTGGTCAGTACTGAGGGGAGCGGCTCTGGTACTATAAGGATGGATAGTAATTAGCTGTAGTATTGATTCATTGGATGCCTTGTAGTATTACTGGTCAGTACTGAGGGGAGCGGCTCTGGTATTATAAGGGTGGATAGTAATTAGCTGTAGTATTTATTAATCGGATTCCTTGTAGTATTACTGGTCAGTACTGAGGGGAGCGGCTCTGGTACTATAAGGATGGATAGTAATTAGCTGCAGTATTTATTAATCGGTTGCCTTGTAGTATTACTGGTCAGTACTGAGGGGCGCGGCTCTGGTACTATAAGGGTGGATAGTAATTAGCTGTAGTATTTATTAATCGGATTCCATGTAGTATTACTGGTCAGTACTGAGGGGAGCAGCTCTGGTACTATAAGGATGGATAGTAATTGGCTGTAGTATTTATTAATCGGAAGCCTTGTAGTATTACTGGTCAGTACTGAGGGGCGCGGCTCTGGTACTATAAGAGTGGATAGTAATTAGCTGTAGTATTTATTAATCGGATGCCTCCCAGTATTACTGGTCAGTACTGAGGGGAGCGGCTCTGGTACTATAAGGGTGGATAGTAATTAGCTGTAGTATTTATTAATCGGATGCCTCCCAGTATAACTGGTCAGTACTGAGGGGAGCGGCTCTGGCTCTGGTACTATAAGGGTGGATAGTAATTAGCTGCTGTATTTATTAATCGGATGCCTTGTAGTATTACTGGTCAGTACTGAGGGTGAGCGGATCTGGTACTATAATGGTGGATAGTAATTGGCTGTAGTATTGATTCATCAGATGCATCCCAGTATTACTGGTCAGTACTGAGGGGAGCGGCTCTGGTACTATAAGGGTGGATAGTAATTAGCTGTAGTATTGATTCATCCCATGCCTTGTAGTATTACTGGTCAGTACTGAGGGGAGCGGCTCTGGTACTATAAGGGTGGATAGTAATTGGCTGTAGTATTGATTCATCGGATGCCTTGTAGTATTACTGGTCTGTACTGAGGAGAGCGGCTCTGGTACTATAAGGGTGGATAGTAATTAGCTGTAGTATTTATTAATCGGATGCCTTGTAGTATTACTGGTCAGTACTGCGGGGAGCGGCTCTGGTACTATAAGGGTGGATAGTAATTAGCTGTAGTATTGATTCATCGGATGCCTCCCAGTATTACTGGTCAGTACTGAGGGGAGCGGCTCTGGTACTATAAGGGTGGATAGTAATTAGCTGTAGTATTTATTAATCGGATGCCTTGTAGTATTACTGGTCAGTACTGAGGGGAGCGGCTCTGGTACTATAAGGATGGATAGTAATTAGCTGTAGTATTGATTCATTGGATGCCTTGTAGTATTACTGGTCAGTACTGAGGGGAGCGGCTCTGGTACTATAAGGGTGGATAGTAATTAGCTGCAGTATTTATTAATTGGATGCCTCCCAGTATTACTGGTCAGTACTGAGGGGAGCGGCTCTGGTACTATAAGGGTGGATAGTAATTAGCTGTAGTATTGATTCATTGGATGCCTTGTAGTATTACTGGTCAGTATTGAGGGGAGCGGCTCTGGTACTGTAACGGTGGATAGTAATTAGCTGTAGTATTGATTCATCGGATGCCTTGTAGTATTACTGGTCAGTACTGAGGGGAGCGGCTCTGGTACTATAAGGGTGGATAGTAATTGGCTGTAGTATTGATTCATCGGATGCCTTGTAGTATTACTGGTCTGTACTGAGGAGAGCGGCTCTGGTACTATAAGGGTGGATATTAATTAGCTGTAGTATTTATTAATCGGATGCCTTGTAGTATTACTGGTCAGTACTGCGGGGAGCGGCTCTGGTACTATAAGGGTGGATAGTAATTAGCTGTAGTATTGATTCATCGGATGCCTCCCAGTATTACTGGTCAGTACTGAGGGGAGCGGCTCTGGTACTATAAGGGTGGATAGTAATTAGCTGTAGTATTTATTAATCGGATGCCTTGTAGTATTACTGGTCAGTACTGCGGGGAGCGGCTCTGGTACTATAAGGGTGGATAGTAATTAGCTGTAGTATTGATTCATCGGATGCCTCCCAGTATTACTGGTCAGTACTGAGGGGAGCGGCTCTGGTACTATAAGGGTGGATAGTAATTAGCTGTAGTATTTATTAATCGGATGCCTTGTAGTATTACTGGTCAGTACTGAGGGGAGCGGCTCTGGTACTATAAGGATGGATAGTAATTAGCTGTAGTATTGATTCATTGGATGCCTTGTAGTATTACTGGTCAGTACTGAGGGGAGCGGCTCTGGTACTATAAGGGTGGATAGTAATTAGCTGCAGTATTTATTAATTGGATGCCTCCCAGTATTACTGGTCAGTATTGAGGGGAGCGGCTCTGGTACTGTAACGGTGGATAGTAATTAGCTGTAGTATTGATTCATCGGATGCCTTGTAGTATTACTGGTCAGTACTGAGGGGAGCGGCTCTGGTACTATAAGGGTGGATAGTAATTGGCTGTAGTATTGATTCATCGGATGCCTTGTAGTATTACTGGTCTGTACTGAGGAGAGCGGCTCTGGTACTATAAGGGTGGATATTAATTAGCTGTAGTATTTATTAATCGGATGCCTTGTAGTATTACTGGTCAGTACTGCGGGGAGCGGCTCTGGTACTATAAGGGTGGATAGTAATTAGCTGTAGTATTGATTCATCGGATGCCTCCCAGTATTACTGGTCAGTATTGAGGGGAGCGGCTCTGGTACTGTAACGGTGGATAGTAATTAGCTGTAGTATTGATTCATCGGATGCCTTGTAGTATTACTGGTCAGTACTGAGGGGAGCGGCTCTGGTACTATAAGGGTGGATAGTAATTGGCTGTAGTATTGATTCATCGGATGCCTTGTAGTATTACTGGTCTGTACTGAGGAGAGCGGCTCTGGTACTATAAGGGTGGATATTAATTAGCTGTAGTATTTATTAATCGGATGCCTTGTAGTATTACTGGTCAGTACTGCGGGGAGCGGCTCTGGTACTATAAGGGTGGATAGTAATTAGCTGTAGTATTGATTCATCGGATGCCTCCCAGTATTACTGGTCAGTACTGAGGGGAGCGGCTCTGGTACTATAAGGGTGGATAGTAATTAGCTGTAGTATTTATTAATCGGATGCCTTGTAGTATTACTGGTCAGTACTGAGGAGAGCGGCTCTGGTACTATACGGATGGATAGTAATTAGCTGTAGTATTGATTCATCGGATGCCTCCCAGTATTACTGGTCAGTACTGAGGGGAGCAGCTCTGGTACTATAAGGGTGGATAGTAATTAGCTGTAGTATTTATTAATCGGATGCCTTGTGGTATTACTGGTCAGTACTGAGGAGAGCGGCTCTGGTACTATAAGGATGGATAGTAATTAGCTGTAGTATTTATTAATTGGATGCCTCCCAGTATTACTGGTCAGTATTGAGGGGAGCGGCTCTGGTACTGTAACGGTGGATAGTAATTAGCTGTAGTATTGATTCATCGGATGCCTTGTAGTATTACTGGTCAGTACTGAGGGGAGCGGCTCTGGTACTATAAGGGTGGATAGTAATTGGCTGTAGTATTGATTCATCGGATGCCTTGTAGTATTACTGGTCTGTACTGAGGAGAGCGGCTCTGGTACTATAAGGGTGGATATTAATTAGCTGTAGTATTTATTAATCGGATGCCTTGTAGTATTACTGGTCAGTACTGCGGGGAGCGGCTCTGGTACTATAAGGGTGGATAGTAATTAGCTGTAGTATTGATTCATCGGATGCCTCCCAGTATTACTGGTCAGTACTGAGGGGAGCGGCTCTGGTACTATAAGGGTGGATAGTAATTAGCTGTAGTATTTATTAATCGGATGCCTTGTAGTATTACTGGTCAGTACTGAGGAGAGCGGCTCTGGTACTATAAGGATGGATAGTAATTAGCTGTAGTATTGATTCATCGGATGCCTCCCAGTATTACTGGTCAGTACTGAGGGGAGCGGCTCTGGTACTATAAGGGTGGATAGTAATTAGCTGTAGTATTTATTAATCGGATGCCTTGTAGTATTACTGGTCAGTACTGAGGAGAGCGGCTCTGGTACTATAAGGATGGATAGTAATTAGCTGTAGTATTGATTCATCGGATGCCTCCCAGTATTACTGGTCAGTACTGAGGGGAGCGGCTCTGGTACTATAAGGGTGGATAGTAATTAGCTGCAGTATTTATTAATTGGATGCCTCCCAGTATTACTGGTCAGTACTGAGGGGAGCGGCTCTGGTACTATAAGGGTGGATAGTAATTAGCTGTAGTATTTATTAATCGGATGCCTTGTAGTATTACTGGTCAGTACTGAGGAGAGCGGCTCTGGTACTATAAGGATGGATAGTAATTAGCTGTAGTATTGATTCATCGGATGCCTCCCAGTATTACTGGTCAGTACTGAGGGGAGCGGCTCTGGTACTATAAGGGTGGATAGTAATTAGCTGCAGTATTTATTAATCGGATTCCTTGTAGTATTACTGGTCAGTACTGAGGGGAGCGGCTCTGGTACTATAAGGGTGGATAGTAATTAGCTGTAGTATTTATTAATCGGATGCCTTGTGGTATTACTGGTCAGTACTGAGGAGAGCGGCTCTGGTACTATAAGGATGGATAGTAATTAGCTGTAGTATTTATTAATTGGATGCCTCCCAGTATTACTGGTCAGTATTGAGGGGAGCGGCTCTGGTACTGTAACGGTGGATAGTAATTAGCTGTAGTATTGATTCATCGGATGCCTTGTAGTATTACTGGTCAGTACTGAGGGGAGCGGCTCTGGTACTATAAGGGTGGATAGTAATTGGCTGTAGTATTGATTCATCGGATGCCTTGTAGTATTACTGGTCTGTACTGAGGAGAGCGGCTCTGGTACTATAAGGGTGGATATTAATTAGCTGTAGTATTTATTAATCGGATGCCTTGTAGTATTACTGGTCAGTACTGCGGGGAGCGGCTCTGGTACTATAAGGGTGGATAGTAATTAGCTGTAGTATTGATTCATCGGATGCCTCCCAGTATTACTGGTCAGTACTGAGGGGAGCGGCTCTGGTACTATAAGGGTGGATAGTAATTAGCTGTAGTATTTATTAATCGGATGCCTTGTAGTATTACTGTCAGTACTGAGGAGAGCGGCTCTGGTACTATAAGGATGGATAGTAATTAGCTGTAGTATTGATTCATCGGATGCCTCCCAGTATTACTGGTCAGTACTGAGGGGAGCGGCTCTGGTACTATAAGGGTGGATAGTAATTAGCTGTAGTATTTATTAATCGGATGCCTTGTAGTATTACTGGTCAGTACTGAGGAGAGCGGCTCTGGTACTATAAGGATGGATAGTAATTAGCTGTAGTATTGATTCATCGGATGCCTCCCAGTATTACTGGTCAGTACTGAGGGGAGCGGCTCTGGTACTATAAGGGTGGATAGTAATTAGCTGTAGTATTTATTAATCGGATGCCTTGTAGTATTACTGGTCAGTACTGAGGAGAGCGGCTCTGGTACTATAAGGATGGATAGTAATTAGCTGTAGTATTGATTCATCGGATGCCTCCCAGTATTACTGGTCAGTACTGAGGGGAGCGGCTCTGGTACTATAAGGGTGGATAGTAATTAGCTGTAGTATTTATTAATCGGATGCCTTGTAGTATTACTGGTCAGTACTGAGGAGAGCGGCTCTGGTACTATAAGGATGGATAGTAATTAGCTGTAGTATTGATTCATCGGATGCCTCCCAGTATTACTGGTCAGTACTGAGGGGAGCGGCTCTGGTACTATAAGGGTGGATAGTAATTAGCTGCAGTATTTATTAATCGGATTCCTTGTAGTATTACTGGTCAGTACTGAGGGGAGCGGCTCTGGTACTATAAGGGTGGATAGTAATTAGCTGCAGTATTTATTAATCGGATTCCTTGTAGTATTACTGGTCAGTACTGAGGGGAGCGGCTCTGGTACTATAAGGGTGGATAGTAATTGGCTGTAGTATTGATTCATCGGATGCCTTGTAGTATTACTGGTCTGTACTGAGGAGAGCGGCTCTGGTACTATAAGGGTGGATATTAATTAGCTGTAGTATTTATTAATCGGATGCCTTGTAGTATTACTGGTCAGTACTGCGGGGAGCGGCTCTGGTACTATAAGGGTGGATAGTAATTAGCTGTAGTATTGATTCATCGGATGCCTCCCAGTATTACTGGTCAGTACTGAGGGGAGCGGCTCTGGTACTATAAGGGTGGATAGTAATTAGCTGTAGTATTTATTAATCGGATGCCTTGTAGTATTACTGGTCAGTACTGAGGAGAGCGGCTCTGGTACTATAAGGATGGATAGTAATTAGCTGTAGTATTGATTCATCGGATGCCTCCCAGTATTACTGGTCAGTACTGAGGGGAGCGGCTCTGGTACTATAAGGGTGGATAGTAATTAGCTGTAGTATTTATTAATCGGATGCCTTGTAGTATTACTGGTCAGTACTGAGGAGAGCGGCTCTGGTACTATAAGGATGGATAGTAATTAGCTGTAGTATTGATTCATCGGATGCCTCCCAGTATTACTGGTCAGTACTGAGGGGAGCGGCTCTGGTACTATAAGGGTGGATAGTAATTAGCTGTAGTATTTATTAATCGGATGCCTTGTAGTATTACTGGTCAGTACTGAGGAGAGCGGCTCTGGTACTATAAGGATGGATAGTAATTAGCTGTAGTATTGATTCATCGGATGCCTCCCAGTATTACTGGTCAGTACTGAGGGGAGCGGCTCTGGTACTATAAGGGTGGATAGTAATTAGCTGTAGTATTTATTAATCGGATGCCTTGTAGTATTACTGGTCAGTACTGAGGAGAGCGGCTCTGGTACTATAAGGATGGATAGTAATTAGCTGTAGTATTGATTCATCGGATGCCTCCCAGTATTACTGGTCAGTACTGAGGGGAGCGGCTCTGGTACTATAAGGGTGGATAGTAATTAGCTGTAGTATTTATTAATCGGATGCCTTGTAGTATTACTGGTCAGTACTGAGGAGAGCGGCTCTGGTACTATAAGGATGGATAGTAATTAGCTGTAGTATTGATTCATCGGATGCCTCCCAGTATTACTGGTCAGTACTGAGGGGAGCGGCTCTGGTACTATAAGGGTGGATAGTAATTAGCTGTAGTATTTATTAATCGGATGCCTCCCAGTATTACTGGTCAGTACTGAGGGGAGCGGCTCTGGTACTATAAGGGTGGATAGTAATTAGCTGCAGTATTTATTAATCGGATTCCTTGTAGTATTACTGGTCAGTACTGAGGGGAGCGGCTCTGGTACTATAAGGGTGGATAGTAATTAGCTGCAGTATTTATTAATCGGATTCCTTGTAGTATTACTGGTCAGTACTGAGGGGAGCGGCTCTGGTACTATAAGGGTGGATAGTAATTAGCTGCAGTATTTATTAATCGGATTCCTTGTAGTATTACTGGTCAGTACTGAGGAGAGCGGCTCTGGTACTATAAGGATGGATAGTAATTAGCTGTAGTATTGATTCATCGGATGCCTCCCAGTATTACTGGTCAGTACTGAGGGGAGCGGCTCTGGTACTATAAGGGTGGATAGTAATTAGCTGTAGTATTTATTAATCGGATGCCTTGTAGTATTACTGGTCAGTACTGAGGAGAGCGGCTCTGGTACTATAAGGATGGATAGTAATTAGCTGTAGTATTGATTCATCGGATGCCTCCCAGTATTACTGGTCAGTACTGAGGGGAGCGGCTCTGGTACTATAAGGGTGGATAGTAATTAGCTGCAGTATTTATTAATCGGATTCCTTGTAGTATTACTGGTCAGTACTGAGGGGAGCGGCTCTGGTACTATAAGGGTGGATAGTAATTAGCTGCAGTATTTATTAATCGGATTCCTTGTAGTATTACTGGTCAGTACTGAGGGGAGCGGCTCTGGTACTATAAGGGTGGATAGTAATTAGCTGCAGTATTTATTAATCGGATTCCTTGTAGTATTACTGGTCAGTACTGAGGAGAGCGGCTCTGGTACTATAAGGATGGATAGTAATTAGCTGTAGTATTGATTCATCGGATGCCTCCCAGTATTACTGGTCAGTACTGAGGGGAGCGGCTCTGGTACTATAAGGGTGGATAGTAATTAGCTGTAGTATTTATTAATCGGATGCCTTGTAGTATTACTGGTCAGTACTGAGGAGAGCGGCTCTGGTACTATAAGGATGGATAGTAATTAGCTGTAGTATTGATTCATCGGATGCCTCCCAGTATTACTGGTCAGTACTGAGGGGAGCGGCTCTGGTACTATAAGGGTGGATAGTAATTAGCTGCAGTATTTATTAATCGGATTCCTTGTAGTATTACTGGTCAGTACTGAGGGGAGCGGCTCTGGTACTATAAGGGTGGATAGTAATTAGCTGCAGTATTTATTAATCGGATTCCTTGTAGTATTACTGGTCAGTACTGAGGGGAGCGGCTCTGGTACTATAAGGGTGGATAGTAATTAGCTGCAGTATTTATTAATCGGATGCCTTGTAGTATTACTGGTCAGTACTGAGGGGAGCGGCTCTGGTACTATAAGGGTGGATAGTAATTAGCTGCAGTATTTATTAATCGGATTCCTTGTAGTATTACTGGTCAGTACTGAGGGGAGCGGCTCTGGTACTATAAGGGTGGATAGTAATTAGCTGCAGTATTTATTAATCGGATTCCTTGTAGTATTACTGGTCAGTACTGAGGGGAGCGGCTCTGGTACTATAAGGGTGGATAGTAATTAGCTGCAGTATTTATTAATCGGATTCCTTGTAGTATTACTGGTCAGTACTGAGGAGAGCGGCTCTGGTACTATAAGGATGGATAGTAATTAGCTGTAGTATTGATTCATCGGATGCCTCCCAGTATTACTGGTCAGTACTGAGGGGAGCGGCTCTGGTACTATAAGGGTGGATAGTAATTAGCTGTAGTATTTATTAATCGGATGCCTTGTAGTATTACTGGTCAGTACTGAGGAGAGCGGCTCTGGTACTATAAGGATGGATAGTAATTAGCTGTAGTATTGATTCATCGGATGCCTCCCAGTATTACTGGTCAGTACTGAGGGGAGCGGCTCTGGTACTATAAGGGTGGATAGTAATTAGCTGCAGTATTTATTAATCGGATTCCTTGTAGTATTACTGGTCAGTACTGAGGGGAGCGGCTCTGGTACTATAAGGGTGGATAGTAATTAGCTGCAGTATTTATTAATCGGATTCCTTGTAGTATTACTGGTCAGTACTGAGGGGAGCGGCTCTGGTACTATAAGGGTGGATAGTAATTAGCTGCAGTATTTATTAATCGGATTCCTTGTAGTATTACTGGTCAGTACTGAGGAGAGCGGCTCTGGTACTATAAGGATGGATAGTAATTAGCTGTAGTATTGATTCATCGGATGCCTCCCAGTATTACTGGTCAGTACTGAGGGGAGCGGCTCTGGTACTATAAGGGTGGATAGTAATTAGCTGTAGTATTTATTAATCGGATGCCTTGTAGTATTACTGGTCAGTACTGAGGAGAGCGGCTCTGGTACTATAAGGATGGATAGTAATTAGCTGTAGTATTGATTCATCGGATGCCTCCCAGTATTACTGGTCAGTACTGAGGGGAGCGGCTCTGGTACTATAAGGGTGGATAGTAATTAGCTGCAGTATTTATTAATCGGATTCCTTGTAGTATTACTGGTCAGTACTGAGGGGAGCGGCTCTGGTACTATAAGGGTGGATAGTAATTAGCTGCAGTATTTATTAATCGGATTCCTTGTAGTATTACTGGTCAGTACTGAGGGGAGCGGCTCTGGTACTATAAGGGTGGATAGTAATTAGCTGCAGTATTTATTAATCGGATGCCTTGTAGTATTACTGGTCAGTACTGAGGGGAGCGGCTCTGGTACTATAAGGGTGGATAGTAATTGGCTGTAGTATTGATTCATCGGATGCCTCTCAGTATTACTGGTCAGTACTGAGGGGAGCGGCTCTGGTAATATAAGGATGGATAGTAATTAGCTGCAGTATTTATTAATCGGATTCCTTGTAGTATTACTGGTCAGTACTGAGGGGAGCGGCTCTGGTACTATAAGGGTGGATAGTAATTAGCTGCAGTATTTATTAATCGGATTCCTTGTAGTATTACTGGTCAGTACTGAGGAGAGCGGCTCTGGTACTATAAGGATGGATAGTAATTAGCTGTAGTATTGATTCATCGGATGCCTCCCAGTATTACTGGTCAGTACTGAGGGGAGCGGCTCTGGTACTATAAGGGTGGATAGTAATTAGCTGTAGTATTTATTAATCGGATGCCTTGTAGTATTACTGGTCAGTACTGAGGAGAGCGGCTCTGGTACTATAAGGATGGATAGTAATTAGCTGTAGTATTGATTCATCGGATGCCTCCCAGTATTACTGGTCAGTACTGAGGGGAGCGGCTCTGGTACTATAAGGGTGGATAGTAATTAGCTGCAGTATTTATTAATCGGATTCCTTGTAGTATTACTGGTCAGTACTGAGGGGAGCGGCTCTGGTACTATAAGGGTGGATAGTAATTAGCTGCAGTATTTATTAATCGGATTCCTTGTAGTATTACTGGTCAGTACTGAGGGGAGCGGCTCTGGTACTATAAGGGTGGATAGTAATTAGCTGCAGTATTTATTAATCGGATGCCTTGTAGTATTACTGGTCAGTACTGAGGGGAGCGGCTCTGGTACTATAAGGGTGGATAGTAATTGGCTGTAGTATTGATTCATCGGATGCCTCTCAGTATTACTGGTCAGTACTGAGGGGAGCGGCTCTGGTACTATAAGGATGGATAGTAATTAGCTGCAGTATTTATTAATCGGATTCCTTGTAGTATTACTGGTCAGTACTGAGGGGAGCGGCTCTGGTACTATAAGGGTGGATAGTAATTAGCTGCAGTATTTATTAATCGGATTCCTTGTAGTATTACTGGTCAGTACTGAGGAGAGCGGCTCTGGTACTATAAGGATGGATAGTAATTAGCTGTAGTATTGATTCATCGGATGCCTCCCAGTATTACTGGTCAGTACTGAGGGGAGCGGCTCTGGTACTATAAGGGTGGATAGTAATTAGCTGTAGTATTTATTAATCGGATGCCTTGTAGTATTACTGGTCAGTACTGAGGAGAGCGGCTCTGGTACTATAAGGATGGATAGTAATTAGCTGTAGTATTGATTCATCGGATGCCTCCCAGTATTACTGGTCAGTACTGAGGGGAGCGGCTCTGGTACTATAAGGGTGGATAGTAATTAGCTGCAGTATTTATTAATCGGATTCCTTGTAGTATTACTGGTCAGTACTGAGGGGAGCGGCTCTGGTACTATAAGGGTGGATAGTAATTAGCTGCAGT
Source organism: Taudactylus pleione (assembly GCA_031769625.1). Taxonomy (NCBI): domain Eukaryota; kingdom Metazoa; phylum Chordata; class Amphibia; order Anura; family Myobatrachidae; genus Taudactylus; species Taudactylus pleione. The sequence goes on along the minus strand of JAUIMM010001558.1, from coordinate 423,741 downwards.
ATTTATTAATCGGATGCCTTGTAGTATTACTGGTCAGTACTGAGGGGAGCGGCTCTGGTACTATAAGGGTGGATAGTAATTAGCTGCAGTATTTATTAATCGGATTCCTTGTAGTATTACTGGTCAGTACTGAGGAGAGCGGCTCTGGTACTATAAGGATGGATAGTAATTAGCTGTAGTATTGATTCATCGGATGCCTCCCAGTATTACTGGTCAGTACTGAGGGGAGCGGCTCTGGTACTATAAGGGTGGATAGTAATTAGCTGTAGTATTTATTAATCGGATGCCTTGTAGTATTACTGGTCAGTACTGAGGAGAGCGGCTCTGGTACTATAAGGATGGATAGTAATTAGCTGTAGTATTGATTCATCGGATGCCTCCCAGTATTACTGGTCAGTACTGAGGGGAGCGGCTCTGGTACTATAAGGGTGGATAGTAATTAGCTGCAGTATTTATTAATCGGATTCCTTGTAGTATTACTGGTCAGTACTGAGGGGAGCGGCTCTGGTACTATAAGGGTGGATAGTAATTAGCTGCAGTATTTATTAATCGGATGCCTTGTAGTATTACTGGTCAGTACTGAGGGGAGCGGCTCTGGTACTATAAGGGTGGATAGTAATTAGCTGCAGTATTTATTAATCGGATGCCTTGTAGTATTACTGGTCAGTACTGAGGAGAGCGGCTCTGGTACTATAAGGATGGATAGTAATTAGCTGTAGTATTTATTAATCGGATGCCTTGTAGTATTACTGGTCAGTACTGAGGAGAGCGGCTCTGGTACTATAAGGATGGATAGTAATTAGCTGCAGTATTTATTAATCGGATGCCTTGTAGTATTACTGGTCAGTACTGAGGGGAGCGGATCTGGTACTATAAGGATGGATAGTAATTAGCTGTAGTATTTATTAATCGGATGCCTTGTAGTATTACTGGTCAGTACTGAGGGGAGCGGCTCTGGTACTATAAGGATGGATAGTAATTGGCTGTAGTATTGATTCATCGGATGCCTCCCAGTATTACTGGTCAGTACTGAGGGGAGCGGCTCTGGTACTATAAGGATGGATAGTAATTAGCTGTAGTATTGATTCATCGGATGCCTCCCAGTATTACTGGTCAGTACTGAGGGGAGCGGCTCTGGTACTATAAGGGTGGATAGTAATTAGCTGCAGTATTTATTAATCGGATGCCTTGTAGTATTACTGGTCAGTACTGAGGGGAGCGGCTCTGGTACTATAAGGGTGGATAGTAATTAGCTGCAGTATTTATTAATCGGATGCCTTGTAGTATTACTGGTCAGTACTGAGGGGAGCGGCTCTGGTACTATAAGGGTGGATAGTAATTAGCTGCAGTATTTATTAATCGGATGCCTTGTAGTATTACTGGTCAGTACTGAGGAGAGCGGCTCTGGTACTATAAGGATGGATAGTAATTAGCTGTAGTATTTATTAATCGGATGCCTCCCAGTATTACTGGTCAGTACTGAGGGGAGCGGCTCTGGTACTATAAGGGTGGATAGTAATTAGCTGTAGTATTGATCATCGGATGCCTTGTAGTATTACTGGTCAGTACTGAGGGGAGCGGCTCTGGTACTATAAGGATGGATAGTAATTAGCTGTAGTATTTATTAATCGGATGCCTTGTAGTATTACTAGTCAGTACTGAGGGGAGCGGCTCTGGTACTATAAGGGTGGATAGTAATTAGCTGTAGTATTGATTCATCGGATGCCTCCCAGTATTACTGGTCAGTACTGAGGAGAGCGGCTCTGGTACTATAAGGATGGATAGTAATTAGCTGTAGTATTGATTCATTGGATGCCTTGTAGTATTACTGGTCAGTACTGAGGAGAGCGGCTCTGGTACTATAAGGATGGATAGTAATTAGCTGTAGTATTGATTCATCGGATGCCTCCCAGTATTACTGGTCAGTACTGAGGAGAGCGGCTCTGGTACTATAAGGATGGATAGTAATTAGCTGTAGTATTGATTCATCGGATGCCTCCCAGTATTACTGGTCAGTACTGAGGAGAGCGGCTCTGGTACTATAAGGATGGATAGTAATTAGCTGTAGTATTGATTCATTGGATGCCTTGTAGTATTACTGGTCAGTACTGAGGAGAGCGGCTCTGGTACTATAAGGGTGGATAGTAATTAGCTGTAGTATTTATTAATCGGATGCCTTGTAGTATTACTGGTCAGTACTGAGGGGAGCGGCTCTGGTACTATAAGGATGGATAGTAATTAGCTGTAGTATTTATTAATCGGATGCCTTGTAGTATTACTGGTCAGTACTGAGGGGAGCGGCTCTGGTACTATAAGGATGGATAGTAATTAGCTGTAGTATTTATTAATCGGATGCCTTGTAGTATTACTAGTCAGTACTGAGGGGAGCGGCTCTGGTACTATAAGGGTGGATAGTAATTAGCTGTAGTATTGATTCATCGGATGCCTCCCAGTATTACTGGTCAGTACTGAGGAGAGCGGCTCTGGTACTATAAGGATGGATAGTAATTAGCTGTAGTATTGATTCATTGGATGCCTTGTAGTATTACTGGTCAGTACTGAGGAGAGCGGCTCTGGTACTATAAGGATGGATAGTAATTAGCTGTAGTATTGATTCATCCGATGCCTCCCAGTATTACTGGTCAGTACTGAGGAGAGCGGCTCTGGTACTATAAGGATGGATAGTAATTAGCTGTAGTATTGATTCATCGGATGCCTCCCAGTATTACTGGTCAGTACTGAGGAGAGCGGCTCTGGTACTATAAGGATGGATAGTAATTAGCTGTAGTATTGATTCATTGGATGCCTTGTAGTATTACTGGTCAGTACTGAGGAGAGCGGCTCTGGTACTATAAGGGTGGATAGTAATTAGCTGTAGTATTTATTAATCGGATGCCTTGTAGTATTACTGGTCAGTACTGAGGGGAGCGGCTCTGGTACTATAAGGATGGATAGTAATTAGCTGTAGTATTTATTAATCGGATGCCTTGTAGTATTACTGGTCAGTACTGAGGGGAGCGGCTCTGGTACTATAAGGGTGGATAGTAATTAGCTGTAGTATTGATTCATCGGATGCCTCCCAGTATTACTGGTCAGTACTGAGGAGAGCGGCTCTGGTACTATAAGGATGGATAGTAATTAGCTGTAGTATTTATTAATCGGATGCCTTGTAGTATTACTGGTCAGTACTGAGGAGAGCGGCTCTGGTACTATAAGGATGGATAGTAATTAGCTGTAGTATTGATTCATCGGATGCCTCCCAGTATTACTGGTCAGTACTGAGGAGAGCGGCTCTGGTACTATAAGGATGGATAGTAATTAGCTGTAGTATTGATTCATCGGATGCCTCCCAGTATTACTGGTCAGTACTGAGGAGAGCGGCTCTGGTACTATAAGGATGGATAGTAATTAGCTGTAGTATTGATTCATTGGATGCCTTGTAGTATTACTGGTCAGTACTGAGGAGAGCGGCTCTGGTACTATAAGGGTGGATAGTAATTAGCTGTAGTATTTATTAATCGGATGCCTTGTAGTATTACTGGTCAGTACTGAGGGGAGCGGCTCTGGTACTATAAGGATGGATAGTAATTAGCTGTAGTATTGATTCATCGGATGCCTCCCAGTATTACTGGTCAGTACTGAGGAGAGCGGCTCTGGTACTATAAGGATGGATAGTAATTAGCTGTAGTATTGATTCATCGGATGCCTCCCAGTATTACTGGTCAGTACTGAGGAGAGCGGCTCTGGTACTATAAGGATGGATAGTAATTAGCTGTAGTATTGATTCATTGGATGCCTTGTAGTATTACTGGTCAGTACTGAGGAGAGCGGCTCTGGTACTATAAGGGTGGATAGTAATTAGCTGTAGTATTTATTAATCGGATGCCTTGTAGTATTACTGGTCAGTACTGAGGGGAGCGGCTCTGGTACTATAAGGATGGATAGTAATTAGCTGTAGTATTTATTAATCGGATGCCTTGTAGTATTACTGGTCAGTACTGAGGGGAGCGGCTCTGGTACTATAAGGGTGGATAGTAATTAGCTGTAGTATTGATTCATCGGATGCCTCCCAGTATTACTGGTCAGTACTGAGGAGAGCGGCTCTGGTACTATAAGGATGGATAGTAATTAGCTGTAGTATTGATTCATCGGATGCCTCCCAGTATTACTGGTCAGTACTGAGGAGAGCGGCTCTGGTACTATAAGGATGGATAGTAATTAGCTGTAGTATTGATTCATCGGATGCCTCCCAGTATTACTGGTCAGTACTGAGGAGAGCGGCTCTGGTACTATAAGGGTGGATAGTAATTAGCTGTAGTATTTATTAATCGGATGCCTTGTAGTATTACTGGTCAGTACTGAGGGGAGCGGCTCTGGTACTATAAGGATGGATAGTAATTAGCTGTAGTATTTATTAATCGGATGCCTTGTAGTATTACTGGTCAGTACTGAGGGGAGCGGCTCTGGTACTATAAGGATGGATAGTAATTAGCTGTAGTATTTATTAATCGGATGCCTTGTAGTATTACTGGTCAGTACTGAGGAGAGCGGCTCTGGTACTATAAGGATGGATAGTAATTAGCTGTAGTATTGATTCATCGGATGCCTCCCAGTATTACTGGTCAGTACTGAGGAGAGCGGCTCTGGTACTATAAGGATGGATAGTAATTAGCTGTAGTATTGATTCATCGGATGCCTCCCAGTATTACTGGTCAGTACTGAGGAGAGCGGCTCTGGTACTATAAGGATGGATAGTAATTAGCTGTAGTATTGATTCATTGGATGCCTTGTAGTATTACTGGTCAGTACTGAGGAGAGCGGCTCTGGTACTATAAGGGTGGATAGTAATTAGCTGTAGTATTTATTAATCGGATGCCTTGTAGTATTACTGGTCAGTACTGAGGGGAGCGGCTCTGGTACTATAAGGATGGATAGTAATTAGCTGTAGTATTGATTCATCGGATGCCTCCCAGTATTACTGGTCAGTACTGAGGAGAGCGGCTCTGGTACTATAAGGATGGATAGTAATTAGCTGTAGTATTGATTCATCGGATGCCTCCCAGTATTACTGGTCAGTACTGAGGAGAGCGGCTCTGGTACTATAAGGATGGATAGTAATTAGCTGTAGTATTGATTCATTGGATGCCTTGTAGTATTACTGGTCAGTACTGAGGAGAGCGGCTCTGGTACTATAAGGGTGGATAGTAATTAGCTGTAGTATTTATTAATCGGATGCCTTGTAGTATTACTGGTCAGTACTGAGGGGAGCGGCTCTGGTACTATAAGGATGGATAGTAATTAGCTGTAGTATTTATTAATCGGATGCCTTGTAGTATTACTGGTCAGTACTGAGGGGAGCGGCTCTGGTACTATAAGGGTGGATAGTAATTAGCTGTAGTATTGATTCATCGGATGCCTCCCAGTATTACTGGTCAGTACTGAGGAGAGCGGCTCTGGTACTATAAGGATGGATAGTAATTAGCTGTAGTATTGATTCATCGGATGCCTCCCAGTATTACTGGTCAGTACTGAGGAGAGCGGCTCTGGTACTATAAGGGTGGATAGTAATTAGCTGTAGTATTTATTAATCGGATGCCTTGTAGTATTACTGGTCAGTACTGAGGGGAGCGGCTCTGGTACTATAAGGATGGATAGTAATTAGCTGTAGTATTTATTAATCGGATGCCTTGTAGTATTACTGGTCAGTACTGAGGGGAGCGGCTCTGGTACTATAAGGATGGATAGTAATTAGCTGTAGTATTTATTAATCGGATGCCTTGTAGTATTACTGGTCAGTACTGAGGAGAGCGGCTCTGGTACTATAAGGATGGATAGTAATTAGCTGTAGTATTGATTCATCGGATGCCTCCCAGTATTACTGGTCAGTACTGAGGAGAGCGGCTCTGGTACTATAAGGATGGATAGTAATTAGCTGTAGTATTGATTCATCGGATGCCTCCCAGTATTACTGGTCAGTACTGAGGAGAGCGGCTCTGGTACTATAAGGATGGATAGTAATTAGCTGTAGTATTGATTCATTGGATGCCTTGTAGTATTACTGGTCAGTACTGAGGAGAGCGGCTCTGGTACTATAAGGGTGGATAGTAATTAGCTGTAGTATTTATTAATCGGATGCCTTGTAGTATTACTGGTCAGTACTGAGGGGAGCGGCTCTGGTACTATAAGGATGGATAGTAATTAGCTGTAGTATTGATTCATCGGATGCCTCCCAGTATTACTGGTCAGTACTGAGGAGAGCGGCTCTGGTACTATAAGGATGGATAGTAATTAGCTGTAGTATTTATTAATCGGATGCCTTGTAGTATTACTGGTCAGTACTGAGGGGAGCGGCTCTGGTACTATAAGGGTGGATAGTAATTAGCTGTAGTATTTATTAATCGGATGCCTTGTAGTATTACTGGTCAGTACTGAGGAGAGCGGCTCTGGTACTATAAGGGTGGATAGTAATTAGCTGTAGTATTTATTAATCGGATGCCTTGTAGTATTACTGGTCAGTACTGAGGGGAGCGGCTCTGGTACTATAAGGATGGATAGTAATTAGCTGTAGTATTTATTAATCGGATGCCTTGTAGTATTACTGGTCAGTACTGAGGGGAGCGGCTCTGGTACTATAAGGGTGGATAGTAATTAGCTGTAGTATTGATTCATCGGATGCCTCCCAGTATTACTGGTCAGTACTGAGGAGAGCGGCTCTGGTACTATAAGGATGGATAGTAATTAGCTGTAGTATTGATTCATCGGATGCCTCCCAGTATTACTGGTCAGTACTGAGGAGAGCGGCTCTGGTACTATAAGGATGGATAGTAATTAGCTGTAGTATTGATTCATCGGATGCCTCCCAGTATTACTGGTCAGTACTGAGGGGAGCGGCTCTGGTACTATAAGGGTGGATAGTAATTAGCTGTAGTATTTATTAATCGGATGCCTTGTAGTATTACTGGTCAGTACTGAGGGGAGCGGCTCTGGTACTATAAGGGTGGATAGTAATTAGCTGTAGTATTTATTAATCGGATGCCTTGTAGTATTACTGGTCAGTACTGAGGGGAGCGGCTCTGGTACTATAAGGATGGATAGTAATTAGCTGTAGTATTTATTAATCGGATGCCTTGTAGTATTACTGGTCAGTACTGAGGGGAGCGGCTCTGGTACTATAAGGGTGGATAGTAATTAGCTGTAGTATTGATTCATCGGATGCCTCCCAGTATTACTGGTCAGTACTGAGGAGAGCGGCTCTGGTACTATAAGGATGGATAGTAATTAGCTGTAGTATTGATTCATCGGATGCCTCCCAGTATTACTGGTCAGTACTGAGGAGAGCGGCTCTGGTACTATAAGGATGGATAGTAATTAGCTGTAGTATTGATTCATCGGATGCCTCCCAGTATTACTGGTCAGTACTGAGGGGAGCGGCTCTGGTACTATAAGGGTGGATAGTAATTAGCTGTAGTATTTATTAATCGGATGCCTTGTAGTATTACTGGTCAGTACTGAGGGGAGCGGCTCTGGTACTATAAGGGTGGATAGTAATTAGCTGTAGTATTTATTAATCGGATGCCTTGTAGTATTACTGGTCAGTACTGAGGGGAGCGGCTCTGGTACTATAAGGATGGATAGTAATTAGCTGTAGTATTTATTAATCGGATGCCTTGTAGTATTACTGGTCAGTACTGAGGGGAGCGGCTCTGGTACTATAAGGGTGGATAGTAATTAGCTGTAGTATTGATTCATCGGATGCCTCCCAGTATTACTGGTCAGTACTGAGGAGAGCGGCTCTGGTACTATAAGGATGGATAGTAATTAGCTGTAGTATTGATTCATCGGATGCCTCCCAGTATTACTGGTCAGTACTGAGGAGAGCGGCTCTGGTACTATAAGGATGGATAGTAATTAGCTGTAGTATTGATTCATCGGATGCCTCCCAGTATTACTGGTCAGTACTGAGGGGAGCGGCTCTGGTACTATAAGGGTGGATAGTAATTAGCTGTAGTATTTATTAATCGGATGCCTTGTAGTATTACTGGTCAGTACTGAGGGGAGCGGCTCTGGTACTATAAGGGTGGATAGTAATTAGCTGTAGTATTTATTAATCGGATGCCTTGTAGTATTACTGGTCAGTACTGAGGGGAGCGGCTCTGGTACTATAAGGGTGGATAGTAATTAGCTGTAGTATTTATTAATCGGATGCCTTGTAGTATTACTGGTCAGTACTGAGGAGAGCGGCTCTGGTACTATAAGGGTGGATAGTAATTAGCTGTAGTATTTATTAATCGGATGCCTTGTAGTATTACTGGTCAGTACTGAGGGGAGCGGCTCTGGTACTATAAGGGTGGATAGTAATTAGCTGTAGTATTTATTAATCGGATGCCTTGTAGTATTACTGGTCAGTACTGAGGGGAGCGGCTCTGGTACTATAAGGGTGGATAGTAATTAGCTGTAGTATTTATTAATCGGATGCCTTGTAGTATTACTGGTCAGTACTGAGGGGAGCGGCTCTGGTACTATAAGGGTGGATAGTAATTAGCTGTAGTATTTATTAATCGGATGCCTCCCAGTATTACTGGTCAGTACTGAGGGGAGCGGCTCTGGTACTATAAGGGTGGATAGTAATTAGCTGTAGTATTTATTAATCGGATGCCTTGTAGTATTACTGGTCAGTACTGAGGGGAGCGGCTCTGGTACTATAAGGGTGGATAGTAATTAGCTGTAGTATTTATTAATCGGATGCCTTGTAGTATTACTGGTCAGTACTGAGGGGAGCGGCTCTGGTACTATAAGGGTGGATAGTAATTAGCTGTAGTATTTATTAATCGGATGCCTTGTAGTATTACTGGTCAGTACTGAGGAGAGCGGCTCTGGTACTATAAGGGTGGATAGTAATTAGCTGTAGTATTTATTAATCGGATGCCTTGTAGTATTACTGGTCAGTACTGAGGGGAGCGGCTCTGGTACTATAAGGGTGGATAGTAATTAGCTGTAGTATTTATTAATCGGATGCCTTGTAGTATTACTGGTCAGTACTGAGGGGAGCGGCTCTGGTACTATAAGGGTGGATAGTAATTAGCTGTAGTATTTATTAATCGGATGCCTTGTAGTATTACTGGTCAGTACTGAGGGGAGCGGCTCTGGTACTATAAGGGTGGATAGTAATTAGCTGTAGTATTTATTAATCGGATGCCTTGTAGTATTACTGGTCAGTACTGAGGGGAGCGGCTCTGGTACTATAAGGGTGGATAGTAATTAGCTGTAGTATTTATTAATCGGATGCCTTGTAGTATTACTGGTCAGTACTGAGGAGAGCGGCTCTGGTACTATAAGGGTGGATAGTAATTAGCTGTAGTATTTATTAATCGGATGCCTTGTAGTATTACTGGTCAGTACTGAGGGGAGCGGCTCTGGTACTATAAGGGTGGATAGTAATTAGCTGTAGTATTTATTAATCGGATGCCTTGTAGTATTACTGGTCAGTACTGAGGGGAGCGGCTCTGGTACTATAAGGGTGGATAGTAATTAGCTGTAGTATTTATTAATCGGATGCCTTGTAGTATTACTGGTCAGTACTGAGGAGAGCGGCTCTGGTACTATAAGGGTGGATAGTAATTAGCTGTAGTATTTATTAATCGGATGCCTTGTAGTATTACTGGTCAGTACTGAGGGGAGCGGCTCTGGTACTATAAGGATGGATAGTAATTAGCTGTAGTATTTATTAATCGGATGCCTTGTAGTATTACTGGTCAGTACTGAGGGGAGCGGCTCTGGTACTATAAGGGTGGATAGTAATTAGCTGTAGTATTGATTCATCGGATGCCTCCCAGTATTACTGGTCAGTACTGAGGAGAGCGGCTCTGGTACTATAAGGATGGATAGTAATTAGCTGTAGTATTGATTCATCGGATGCCTCCCAGTATTACTGGTCAGTACTGAGGAGAGCGGCTCTGGTACTATAAGGATGGATAGTAATTAGCTGTAGTATTGATTCATCGGATGCCTCCCAGTATTACTGGTCAGTACTGAGGGGAGCGGCTCTGGTACTATAAGGGTGGATAGTAATTAGCTGTAGTATTTATTAATCGGATGCCTTGTAGTATTACTGGTCAGTACTGAGGGGAGCGGCTCTGGTACTATAAGGGTGGATAGTAATTAGCTGTAGTATTTATTAATCGGATGCCTTGTAGTATTACTGGTCAGTACTGAGGGGAGCGGCTCTGGTACTATAAGGGTGGATAGTAATTAGCTGTAGTATTTATTAATCGGATGCCTTGTAGTATTACTGGTCAGTACTGAGGAGAGCGGCTCTGGTACTATAAGGGTGGATAGTAATTAGCTGTAGTATTTATTAATCGGATGCCTTGTAGTATTACTGGTCAGTACTGAGGGGAGCGGCTCTGGTACTATAAGGGTGGATAGTAATTAGCTGTAGTATTTATTAATCGGATGCCTTGTAGTATTACTGGTCAGTACTGAGGGGAGCGGCTCTGGTACTATAAGGGTGGATAGTAATTAGCTGTAGTATTTATTAATCGGATGCCTTGTAGTATTACTGGTCAGTACTGAGGGGAGCGGCTCTGGTACTATAAGGGTGGATAGTAATTAGCTGTAGTATTTATTAATCGGATGCCTCCCAGTATTACTGGTCAGTACTGAGGGGAGCGGCTCTGGTACTATAAGGGTGGATAGTAATTAGCTGTAGTATTTATTAATCGGATGCCTTGTAGTATTACTGGTCAGTACTGAGGGGAGCGGCTCTGGTACTATAAGGGTGGATAGTAATTAGCTGTAGTATTTATTAATCGGATGCCTTGTAGTATTACTGGTCAGTACTGAGGGGAGCGGCTCTGGTACTATAAGGGTGGATAGTAATTAGCTGTAGTATTTATTAATCGGATGCCTTGTAGTATTACTGGTCAGTACTGAGGAGAGCGGCTCTGGTACTATAAGGGTGGATAGTAATTAGCTGTAGTATTTATTAATCGGATGCCTTGTAGTATTACTGGTCAGTACTGAGGGGAGCGGCTCTGGTACTATAAGGGTGGATAGTAATTAGCTGTAGTATTTATTAATCGGATGCCTTGTAGTATTACTGGTCAGTACTGAGGGGAGCGGCTCTGGTACTATAAGGGTGGATAGTAATTAGCTGTAGTATTTATTAATCGGATGCCTTGTAGTATTACTGGTCAGTACTGAGGGGAGCGGCTCTGGTACTATAAGGGTGGATAGTAATTAGCTGTAGTATTTATTAATCGGATGCCTTGTAGTATTACTGGTCAGTACTGAGGGGAGCGGCTCTGGTACTATAAGGGTGGATAGTAATTAGCTGTAGTATTTATTAATCGGATGCCTTGTAGTATTACTGGTCAGTACTGAGGGGAGCGGCTCTGGTACTATAAGGGTGGATAGTAATTAGCTGTAGTATTTATTAATCGGATGCCTTGTAGTATTACTGGTCAGTACTGAGGGGAGCGGCTCTGGTACTATAAGGGTGGATAGTAATTAGCTGTAGTATTTATTAATCGGATGCCTTGTAGTATTACTGGTCAGTACTGAGGGGAGCGGCTCTGGTACTATAAGGGTGGATAGTAATTAGCTGTAGTATTTATTAATCGGATGCCTTGTAGTATTACTGGTCAGTACTGAGGAGAGCGGCTCTGGTACTATAAGGGTGGATAGTAATTAGCTGTAGTATTTATTAATCGGATGCCTTGTAGTATTACTGGTCAGTACTGAGGAGAGCGGCTCTGGTACTATAAGGATGGATAGTAATTAGCTGTAGTATTGATTCATCGGATGCCTCCCAGTATTACTGGTCAGTACTGAGGGGAGCGGCTCTGGTACTATAAGGGTGGATAGTAATTAGCTGTAGTATTTATTAATCGGATGCCTTGTAGTATTACTGGTCAGTACTGAGGGGAGCGGCTCTGGTACTATAAGGGTGGATAGTAATTAGCTGTAGTATTTATTAATCGGATGCCTTGTAGTATTACTGGTCAGTACTGAGGGGAGCGGCTCTGGTACTATAAGGATGGATAGTAATTAGCTGTAGTATTTATTAATCGGATGCCTTGTAGTATTACTGGTCAGTACTGAGGGGAGCGGCTCTGGTACTATAAGGGTGGATAGTAATTAGCTGTAGTATTGATTCATCGGATGCCTCCCAGTATTACTGGTCAGTACTGAGGAGAGCGGCTCTGGTACTATAAGGATGGATAGTAATTAGCTGTAGTATTTATTAATCGGATGCCTTGTAGTATTACTGGTCAGTACTGAGGAGAGCGGCTCTGGTACTATAAGGGTGGATAGTAATTAGCTGTAGTATTGATTCATCGGATGCCTCCCAGTATTACTGGTCAGTACTGAGGGGAGCGGCTCTGGTACTATAAGGATGGATAGTAATTAGCTGTAGTATTTATTAATCGGATGCCTTGTAGTATTACTGGTCAGTACTGAGGAGAGCGGCTCTGGTACTATAAGGGTGGATAGTAATTAGCTGCAGTCTTACGGACTTGAGGCTCACAGTCTACCTGCTGATTGTATGAGGCTCTCACAAAGGGTCCGGTGTCTCCGCTTACCGCTCACACCATGATATCCTCCAACCTCTGCACAGGATCACTGCAGACTCTGCGATGTACCTGCCTCTCTGTTACCTGTCAGTCCTGGTGCTCCGTCTGCAGATTATCGCATCTCTGGCTGCCGCCCACTGCTGTCAGCTGCCATTTATTTTATTATTTATTTATTAACAGTTTCTTATATAGCGCAGCATATTCCGTTGCGCTTTACAATTGGAAACATTGATAGAACAAAACAGGGTAATAACAGACAGACATAAAGGTGAGGGCCCTGCTCGCAAGCTTACAATCTATAGGGAAATAGGCATTGATACACAGGGATAGGTGCTATATATGATACACAAGGATAGGTGCTATATATGATACACAGGGATAGGTGCTATATATGATACACAGGGATAGGTGCTATATATGATACACAGGGATAGGTGCTATATATGATACACAAGGATAGGTGCTATATATGGTACACAGGGATAGGTGCTATATATGGTACACAGGGATAGGTGCTATATATGATACACAAGGATAGGTGCTATATATGATACACAAGGATAGGTGATATATATGATACACAAGGATAGGTGCTATATATGATACACTAGGATAGGTGCTATCTATGATACACTAGGATAGGTGCTATATATGATACACTAGGATAGGTGCTATATATGATACACAAGGATAGGTGCTATATATGATACACAAGGATAGGTGCTATATATGATACACAGGGATAGGTGCTATATATGATACACAAGGATAGGAGCTATATATGATACACAAGGATAGGTGCTATATATGATACACAAGGATAGGTGCTATATATGATACACAAGGATAGGAGCTATATATGATACACAAGGATAGGTGCTATATATGATACACAAGGATAGGTGCTATATATGATACACAAGGATAGGTGCTATATATGATACACAAGGATAGGTGCTATATATGATACACAAGGATAGGTGCTATATGATACACAAGGATAGGTGCTATATATGATACACAAGGATAGGTGATATATATGATACACAAGGATAGGTGCTATATATGATACACAAGGATAGGTGCTATATATGATACACAAGGATAGGAGCTATATATGATACACAAGGATAGGTGCTATATATGGTACACAGGGATAGGTGATATATATGATACACAAGGATAGGTGCTATATATGATACACAAGGATAGGTGCTATATATGATACACAGGGATAGGAGCTATATATGATACACAAGGATAGGTGCTATATATGATACACAAGGATAGGAGCTATATATGATACACAAGGATAGGTGCTATATATGATACACAAGGATAGGTGCTATATATGATACACAAGGATAGGTGCTATATATGATACACAAGGATAGGTGCTATATATGATACACAAGGATAGGAGCTATATATGATACACAAGGATAGGTGCTATATATGATACACAAGGATAGGTGATATATATGATACACAAGGATAGGTGCTATATATGATACACAAGGATAGGTGCTATATATGATACACAAGGATAGGTGATATATATGTACACAGGGATAGGTGATATATATGATACACAAGGATAGGTGCTATATATGATACACAAGGATAGGTGCTATATATGATACACAGGGATAGGAGCTATATATGATACACAAGGATAGGAGCTATATATGATACACAAGGATAGGTGCTATATATGATACACAAGGATAGGTGATATATATGGTACACAGGGATAGGTGATATATATGATACACAAGGATAGGTGCTATATATGATACACAAGGATAGGTGCTATATATGATACACAGGGATAGGAGCTATATATGATACACAAGGATAGGAGCTATATATGATACACAAGGATAGGTGCTATATATGATACACAAGGATAGGTGCTATATATGATACACAAGGATAGGTGCTATATATGATACACAAGGATAGGTGCTATATATGATACACAGGGATAGGAGCTATATATGATACACAAGGATAGGTGCTATATATGATACACAAGGATAGGTGCTATATATGATACACAAGGATAGGTGCTGTATATGATACACAAGGATAGGTGCTATATATGATACACAAGGATAGGTGCTATATATGATACACAGGGATAGATGATATATATGATACACAAGGATAGGTGCTATATATGATACACAAGGATAGGTGCTATATATGATACACAAGGATAGGTGCTATATATGATACACAGGGATAGGAGCTATATATGATACACAAGGATAGGAGCTATATATGATACACAAGGATAGGTGCTATATATGATACACAAGGATAGGTGCTATATATGATACACAAGGATAGGTGCTATATATGATACACAAGGATAGGTGCTATATATGATACACAAGGATAGGTGCTGTATATGATACACAAGGATAGGTGCTATATATGATACACAAGGATAGGTGCTATATATGATACACAAGGATAGGTGCTATATATGATACACAAGGATAGGTGCTATATATGATACACAAGGATAGGTGCTGTATATGATACACAAGGATAGGTGCTATATATGATACACAAGGATAGGTGCTATATATGATACACAAGGATAGGTGCTATATATGATACACAAGGATAGGTGCTATATATGATACACAAGGATAGGTGCTATATATGATACACAAGGATAGGTGCTATATATGATACACAAGGATAGGTGCTATATATGATACACAAGGATAGGTGCTATATATGATACACAGGGATAGGTGCTATATATGATACACAGGGATAGGAGCTATATATGATACACAAGGATAGGAGCTATATATGATACACAAGGATAGGTGCTATATATGATACACAAGGATAGGTGCTATATATGATACACAAGGATAGGTGCTATATATGATACACAAGGATAGGTGCTATATATGGTACACAAGGATAGGTGCTATATATGATACACAAGGATAGGTGCTATATATGATACACAGGGATAGGTGCTATATATGATACACAGGGATAGGAGCTATATATGATACACAAGGATAGGAGCTATATATGATACACAAGGATAGGTGCTATATATGATACACAAGGATAGGTGCTATATATGATACACAAGGATAGGTGCTATATATGATACACAAGGATAGGTGCTATATATGATACACAAGGATAGGTGCTATATATGATACACAAGGATAGGTGCTGTATATGATACACAAGGATAGGTGCTATATATGATACACAAGGATAGGTGCTATATATGATACACAAGGATAGGTGCTATATATGATACACAAGGATAGGTGCTATATATGATACACAAGGATAGGTGCTGTATATGATACACAAGGATAGGTGCTATATATGATACACAAGGATAGGTGCTATATATGATACACAAGGATAGGTGCTATATATGATACACAAGGATAGGTGCTATATATGATACACAAGGATAGGTGCTATATATGATACACAAGGATAGGTGCTATATATGATACACAAGGATAGGTGCTATATATGATACACAAGGATAGGTGCTGTATATGATACACAAGGATAGGTGCTATATATGATACACAAGGATAGGTGCTATATATGATACACAAGGATAGGTGCTATATATGATACACAAGGATAGGTGCTATATATGATACACAAGGATAGGTGCTATATATGATACACAGGGATAGGTGCTATATATGATACACAAGGATAGGTGCTATATATGATACACAAGGATAGGAGCTATATATGATACACAAGGATAGGAGCTATATATGATACACAAGGATAGGTGCTATATATGATACACAAGGATAGGAGCTATATATGATACACAAGGATAGGAGCTATATATGATACACAAGGATAGGAGCTATATATGATACACAAGGATAGGAGCTTTATATTGCAATTTGGTCCGGCCAGAATACAGAGTTTCTTGGTTGGCTGCATTATCCAGTCACACAGGAATGTCGGCCAAATGTCAGGAGTATGTGAAAGAAAGACTATGGACCTCATTCAGACCTGCTCAGTAAGGCACGCTCACTCGCTGGGAGTAATTTTCGCACATCTGCGCATGCGCATAATTCGCAGTGCGCGTGCACAAGTAATTCGTTGCAATCTGATTTTTGGTAACTCGCAAGCCACTTTCAGGTCACTGCATTGAGTGACGGCGCCATTTGTGGGTGGTAACAGGGGAAGGTGCTTGTGAACGGGTGAGTTGTTGTGCGTACGCAGGCGTGTCTGGCCTCCAAAACGCCATTTAAAGGGCGTGCATAATTTATAAAGTAGTGTCATGGTACACATCACCTGCATGTATTTCAGCCAGCACTGATTGCAGTGCTTGCTGCAGGCTAAGGCAACCGCAAGGGCTGCGAGCAGCTCTGATGGCTCACGATGGTCCCGATGAATCCTTCATTTCCCAGAGATGATGTCTGTTGCGAGTGGCAAGGGGGCGTCTTTAGACACTTGTGAGCGCACTTTGCCGTAGCTCGCAAAAACATAGTGGGCGTCCTTACGAGACGCAGTGCTAGCACTTCATTACAATATCCGCCCCAGCAAGTGATCGCATCTTGTGAGAGACTCTGAATGAGGTCCAATGTGTGAGGTTATGTGTGGACTGTGAGAGAGGATGTAATAAGACATGGAATCATCCTCCTCTTTGTTATCCCAGGACTGCAACTGCCAACTGCCACTCCCTTCCAACTGTCACCTGCCTAACACTGGTCATGTGACCTGCCCCTGCCCTCCTGAGCAGCTGCAGAGGCTGCTGGGAATTGTCTGCACAGTATTAGGCATAATACCTTGCATAGCGGGGTATTACAGATATAACTGCAGACTGTGCAGAACATAGAGTATATTTTGCATACAGTGTGCCCGATCCATTGGAACTGACCAGGGCCGAATTAACAATGGGGTGGATGCAGGCCACACATGAAAATAGGCCCATAGGAATAGGATTCATTGCAATGCAGTGTTGACAGGAAAAATATTTATTTCCTACAACTACCAACAGCCTAACTCATTCATCCCGAGTCCCGGCCACCTGAAGTATTGTCCTTTCACTATCACTAGCCAAACAGCTGAAGCCTCGCCAATCACGGGGCCCGTTTGAAGCTCCGCCCCCTCCCATCTGGAGCCCTGCCCACATGCTGACCGAAGCTCAGTTTCTGGTAGGGATGTGCGCCGGACCATTTTTGCCGGATTTGGATTTGGTTCTAGTTTTTTTCTTCTTAGAGTATTATTAACCTCAATAACATTAATTTCCAGTCATTTACAGTCAATTTAGACCATATCACAGCTTATAATATTGTCTTCACCATTATTGGCCAAAGATTGCAGTGAGCTGGCTGGTTACCAAGCGACAAAGCAGCGGCGCAGATACCACAGTATAAAGCACATCTATGACACATTACCACACAGCAGTGGCAGAAATGTATATAATGTGTGTGTGCAGGGCCGCAACTAGGGGGGGGCTAGAGGTGCACGTGCACCGGGAGGGGATTGCGGGGGGGTGAAAAAGCAGACTCTGCCATCTGAAAATGGCCGCCGCTGAAGAGGAGACTAATGCTAGAGGTCCTTATTGGACCTCTAGTGTCTGTCTCTTTCTTGGCGGCGGCCATTTTTGGATGGCCGTTTTCAGCAGATTCCATGCGGACTAGCCGTCCGCATGGACTCTGCTGAAAACGGCCATCAAAAAATGGCCGCCGCCAAGGAAGAGACAGATGCTAGAGGTCCTGCTGGACCTCTAGTGTCTGTTAGCAGAGCGCAATGCACACAGCGTTCCCAAAAGTGCCGGGAACGCTGGCGCTGTAGGGAAAGGATGCTGAGAGCGGCATCTTCTCCCTTCAAACCCCCCTGGCAATGAGCATAAACCCCCCCTGGCTGAGCATAAATCCCCTGACAACAAGCATGAAACCCCCTGGCAATGAGCATGTAACCCCTGGCAACGAGCATGAAACCCCATGGCAACGAGCAGGTAATTTAAAGTAATTAGAAGCATTACTGTGGGGCATAAAATGGTGTCGGGCAAATATGTAAGTGGCACTTTGGTAATAGGCATTGCAGTGTGTGGCATAATGTGTAATGGGCATTATGATGTGTGGAATAATGTAAGTCACTATACCAGGGACGTCTGAGTAATGCACTGCCTTATGGAGGAGCAAGGACAAAATCCAGGTACGGGAAGGGAGGGGGGCGCAAAATTGCTGCCTTGCACCGGGTGAAAGATAACCTAGTTTCGGCCCTGGTGTGTGTGTGTGTGTGTGTGTATATATATATATATATACATACATATACACACATTATATACAAAGTACAAAGGTGCGGCACTCCCGGCATTTTTAGAATAAAGAGACAACATGTTAGGTCAACGTTTCAGTTCCTTGCAGAACTTTTATCCAGATGAATAGATACAATAACGTACATACCTTTCTACAAATGAGACACCATACGCAGAGCGGGGATCCGAGGCTGGGACCACTCACCCGCCCGGCGGCTCATTAAAATGATGTCATGACACTGAAAGCGTGTGCTCAGGGCCCTCAATCGTGTCACCATCACCATGACTACAGTACAAATAAAAACAAACAGCACATGAATGGGGCATCAATCAGGACTATTAAGGTGCCCACACACATAGCGAGTTTTCATCCAATTAGGCCGATTTTGATGAATCGCGATGACGTATCGGTTAAAATAAGTCCAAATCATGAGTTTTTACTCACAAGCACAATGCTGATGCGCGTCCCCGCTCGTCGTACCTCGCATCCTCTGATCTGCCGTGCTGTAGGGCAGGTTAGCCATCCTGGAACACAATGGCAGCCGATCGTGAGTTTTTTTACTAACGACGAATCGTACGATTCATCGCACAACGCAGAATTTGACTGACATGAGCCTGGACACGCCCCTCCGCCATCTTGTGCAGCATCATGTATGAGAGAGAAGGAAGCACAGTCGGGAGCCTGCACAATGAAGTTTATTTTGTTGAAGTTTGGTGAGTATTTGTACTGTATAAATGCAACCACACTGCCCACCAATGTGTGTGCCCCACTGCCCACCAATGTGTGCCCCCCACTGCCCACCAATGTGTGCCCCCCAGGTAATAAATGCTTGACCCAGCCACTGCCCGCCGTAATGAGGTGGGCGGTGGCTGGGTCATGCATTAAGCTCCCACTGCCCACCAATGTGGGGCCCCCAGGTAATAAATGGTTGACCCAGCCACTGCCCGCCGTAATGAGGCGGGTGGTGGCTGGGTCATGCATTAAGCTCCCATTTCCCATCAATGTGTGCCCCCAGGTAATAAATGCATGACCCAGCCACCGCCCGCTGTAATGAGGCGGGCGGTGGCTGGGTCATGCATTAAGCTCCCACTACCCACCAATGAGTGCCCCCCCTAGGTAATAAATGTATGACCCAGCCACCACCCACCGTAATGAGGTGGGCGGTAGATGGGTCATGCATTAAGCTCCCACCTAACCAACTGGCCACCAATGTCATGGGCCCACCTAATAATTAATTAGAAAACAATTAAACTTTTTGAAAAAGTAATAAACACATATATTTAAACAAGATAAACAAATACATTACAGGAAGATTCTTCATATTGAAATAACATCAAATATTTGTCAAAACATGTAAAAAAATAAATACAATACAGATAAAATAAAAATACATTTAAAGAAATAAAACTTAAAACTTAGTTCCTCAACAGCAGGAGGGCCAAAGGTCGAAGGCGCATGCTGTAAAAGAAAGAAAAACATTAAAATACCTAAAAATAAACACATGACATTCCTGTAAAAGAAAACACTTTTGCAATACCATACCAAACCTTTAAAAACCTGTAAAAAAGAAAATATTAAAACATTCAAAAATGTAACCGTAACAACATAAAATATAACAAAACTATATACACTAATATTTATATATATATATATATATATATATATATATTGTGATAGGATCACTGGTAAAGTGGTCGGTGGCAGGTACATTTGTCCCAGATTCCTGTCTTTTGTGTTTTAAACCCCCAGGAGAAAGTCTGCAGTGTAGCAGGCTTGAGTTTCAGCTTTTTGAAAAGCTGGTTTGGGACCTGGGGGTTGTGGGTGAGAGGAGAGGGAGGGCTCCACCCACGGCCACTCCAGGTTTTGGTTCTCGCAGCCTGGTAACAGGCTTGTTAGTTTTCCACCTGAGAGTGGCCAATATAAGCCTAGTGTGTTGAGGGCTGAGTGTCTCACCTGGGAGAGCAGACAGGGAGTTTGCTCAGAGACACTTGAAAACCTAACCGTGAGTGTTGTGCTGTGCTTTTGTTGCTGGCGAGGGCATTAGGCCCTGCCAGGTTCTGGTAGTGAGGGAACTACCTGCGAAGTTAGTGTCCCGACAGGGCTAGGATTTACGTTTATGTTTCTAACATTGTACTATAAAGACTGGCGCCGACCAGCTTGTACTTGCATCCAGACTGGTGTGTTGCTTTCCTGCTGCTGTGTGTGTATGTAAGGAAGGAGTCCTCTACCCAGGAGAGGGACCCCCTAACCTAACTGTGTCACAATATATATATATATATATATATTTTTTTTTTCCCTCTTCATAGATATGTCCATGGATAGTGAACGTGAGTTCGTTAGAGGATTCATCGAAATCCTGCACTCTAAAGAGTGTCTGTGGAGGATAAGCTCTCGCAAATACCACAACAAGTCGCACAAGTTGGCCGCATTACAGCTGCTCTTGGAGTATACGAAATGGTATATTGTCGATACTGACCTGAGAACTGTCCGGCAGAAAATTCAAAACCTCGGGACGTTGTACATTAAAGAGAAAAAAAAGGTTGATGACTCCAAAAACTCAGGAGCAGGCACAGATAATATATTTGAGCCCACGCTCTGGTACTACCATATGATGTCCTTCATCAGTGATCAAGAGCCACTAAGGGAATCTATCGTGTTGATGGCTGAGCGAGAGGAAGAAGAGGAGGTTGCAGAAGTGCCTGGACCGTCTGCTGAAGTCTTGGTAAGTAGTGACACAGTTAATACACCAAAATCCGTAATGTTTTTGTTGTTCAATCCCAAATGTCCAATATAGTCAGAAAGTTCACAGACATTCCTCCTGCCATGGCACCGCACCTGGTCCGTTGGAATAGGCCATGTACTCCTCCCTCACTTCTTTGGCACGTGCGGTCGATGTTGTAGAAATTGGTGGTGCAGACACAGATGTCAGATGGCCAATGTCCGCCGGAGGTCCTACATCTTCTAGTCTAGCTGGGACTGGTCCTCGTTGGGTAGTTTTTCTTCACAGAAAGTTATGCAACACACAGCACACCATCACGACCCAGTCTATCTTCTCCACACATAGGTTGATGGTGGTGTGGAAAATGCGGAAGCGGTTGCTCATATTCCAAACGCATTTTCCACAATGCGCCGTGCCCGGGATAGACGGTAGTTGTATATCCTTTTCTCTCTGGTCAGGCCCCTGTGTGCAAATGGCTTCATCACATGTTCATGTAATGCAAAGGCCTCGTCTGCAACGAAAACGTAATTTAGGCCGTGCTTTGTCTGGTCCAGTGAGGGCAGGTTGAGGGTTTTGTTGGCGAGTCTCTGGTAGAAAGCCGTCTGTTTGAAGGACCCACCATCCGAAGCACGGCCATTCTTGCCCACATCCACAAACAAAAATTCGTAGTTGGCATTCACCACTGCCATGAGAACGATGCTGAAGAATCCTTTGTAGTTGTAGTAATATGATCCGGTGTTGGCAAGTGGGTTGATGCGTATGTGTTTCCCATTGATGGCTCCTCTGTAGTTAGGGTAATTCCAACGTTGTTCAAAGTCTTCAGCGATCTTCTTCCACTCCTCCACGGTGTTAGGAAACTGTAAAAATATTTAAAAAGGGGTTGACTGTATATTTTTGTCTTTGTTTCCTATATAGACTCCCACCCAAGACCTTGATTTGGGATCCACACCGGACCTCAGTCTGATTGGGGAAAGTGATGTGGAGAATACCACACAACTGGCAACACCCATTGCACCTGGACCCTCATCCTCTTCCCAACAACCCCCCAAAAAATTTAAAAATAGGGGAGAAAGGTGAACCATACAGAACGGGAGGACATATTTCTCACCTGCTTCAAAAACCTCCTGATGCAATCGATGACTTTACGGCACATGTAAACAGCACTATGAGGAATATGGATGAAGATACATAAAAAAATTTCCTCAGGCTAAATTATGACCTATTGAGTAGGTGTATGAGCAAAAACATACACAACTCAACGTATATAGCTGGCCCAATGCTATATTCCCCTGCCCCAAACACCTATGTCAGGCCCCCCCAGCCCAGTTAGAGATTACACCCCCACCCAGCACCACAAGCACTGCCGTGTTTAATGCTCTGCTGGATGCAGCAGATGAATCGCCCCGTTATACAGATATCTCTTTTTTTTTTTTTGTTCTTGCTTTTACTAATAACCAAATTTTATGACTCCCAATAGGTGCTGGCTGCATGGGATAGGGTGGTGATGACGCTGTTTGGACAAGGTCACTACGCACATGGCACAAGTACACATTGCTGGAAACCGGGGCCACAATGTATACTTGTGCCATGTGTATATTGGCCTGTTCAAACTGGTGTCTGACCCACCCTATCACATACAGGGGTTTATTTATCAAGCAGTGAAAAACTAAGTGAAGCGGACCAGTGGAGAAGTTGCCCATGGCAACCAATCAGCTTTGAAGTAACATTTATTAAGTACAGTCTATAAAATAATAGGTAGGAGCTGATTGGATAAATAAACCCTACAGTACGCTACGTATTGGGATTCATAAAATTTGGTGATAATGCTTTTTTTAAAAAATTTTTTTTTGCAATCTATATTGCCTACAGGTCAGTGCACATTTTCATTAATGCAGCCTATTATTTGCTGCCTATTTCTAAACCCCCCCAAAAAATTTGTGAGGGCTACAGTGTGCAAGTGTTCTTTGGCCACAGTGGCTCTGTATTGTTCAAATGTTGTTGAAGTGTTGTGTACACCAGATGGCTGCTATACAGCATAGATTTCTGCCTTATTGGCACAGTTAAAAATTTTAATTTAAAACAATATTTAAGAACAAATAAAAACATTTTTTTTTCTTTAAACAAGGAACCAATGTGTGGTGTGTTTCTTCTTACCTTGCAATACTGGTACTGCAGCACATTAACGATGGCCTTGCAGGTCTCCGGAATGATGACGCCCAAGCACTGAGGTGAGATGAGGGCCCCAAACTTCAGGTCTTCATGTGACCTTCCTGTAGCCAGATACCTCAGGGTAGCCACCAGTCTGTCTTCAGCAGGGATTGCCCTCTGCCCCCTTGTGTCCTGTCTCTGGATGTGGGGGGGTCACCAGATGCAGCAATTCCTGAAAGGTGGCATCATCCATGCGCAGGTAGTTACGATAGTCGTCCGGGTTGTTCTCCTTGATCTCCATCAGCAGGGACATGAGAGCGGGTATCCCTTTGTAGAAGACACTCCTTGGTCCAGCATGCTCTTGTCCTTCTTTGCTGGGCCCTCTTCCTAATCTCCCGGACCCCAGCTTCAGAGACCAACACTGTATAGAATGCAGGTAGGTAGAATAAACTTTGTATAAGGCAAGCCAAATACAAAGAGCACAGTAGCAATGTACAGGAGTCAGCAGGAATACACCTGGCCTCACCTTTCCCTATAGAATGTAAGCTTATGAGCAGGGCCTTCCTACCTATATATCTGTATGTTATTACCCAGTTTTGTTCTATTTATGCTTCACTCGTCGGGTGACTGAAAAGCCACCTGGGATTATCCCACCGCTATGCCACCAATTTCTGAGACCGGATTGCTTACAGCTGACACTCCCGATCACAGTTTGGGGTTTCGATCCCCACTGGAACTTGGGGTATCAGGGATTCCCACTTACCATCAGTGACCACCTATCACTGACTCCACCCACTGAGCCGTGGGCATAACGATGCTGCCACCACTGAGCTCCTCCTATCGGCACTCGGAACAGCTTTTGAACACCCAGCCTCCTACCTCGGCACCTGGAACCACTTTTGCTGCTGCGTATGCGTTTGACTACCTGCGGCCACACCCCCTGATTGGTGTTGGCTGATTCCTCCTGTTCCCTCGCAATGAACCAGGTCTGCACGGTAGCTTGGCAGAGGGCTAGAACTTGGAAACACGGAGCTCTTACCCAGAACAGCCGGAGAACGGAATAGTGTTTGGCACAATTCTGTTGGTCGCAGGACTGAGATGCAATTGAAGTCAGGCAAGATGTTTATTGCTCAAAGTCTTAAAAAAGACTCGACCTTCCGAATGAAGGGGAACCTTAGTATACAGGAATCTTATCAATCAGCAGTGCTTCTCCTCAAAGAATTTACAAGGTTGTACAATTTTACCAGGCACGAAGCCTTCTTTTATACCACTCTAATACACATTACCACAGGGGGTAAATCTGCCCTGTGGTTTCCAGCCAATTACCTTAAGTGCATGACCTGGCCACATGCACATGTAACATTGTCCCCTATAGAAAGGTGGGAGTTGTCACTCCCCTGAGCCTGAGACTACCTGGTGTTTTGGTCGCCACCCAGGAGTCAGCTCGTCTAGGGCCGGGGGAGGTTTCCCTCCAAAAAACTTACTTCCAGGAATCTGCTAAGGGACCAAGCCTGCCATCTCTGCCTGAATCTGAGCTCCAGGGGTGGGGAAGCAGGGTCCCCGGGCACGGTTTCCTGACCATGGAAGGAAAGCTATTTTGGAGCCCCCTGTAACTACTTAGCCAGCTCCCTATGCACCCCCTCATACCACTTCCAGGAATGAGGCTGCATAAGGGGACATCTTATTCCTTCTGGCAGGGGCTGGGGGATCCAGCAGCCCACTGAGGACTCTGTATCCTCTGGCCATCCAGAGCATCACAGGAAAGTGCATTTTTCCTTAAATCATACATTTAAAATACTTACAAACACACTTGAAATACAGTTAAATGTTATGCACAGCAGCACTGCAGCTCAGGACGCCACTCCTAGCTCAGTGCTGCATACACCTTTTATACTACAGTTTATAAATACTTTTGATTTATTTTTACACTACTCAGCACTGGGTTGTTCTAGCCCTGCAGTCCCGAACTGCTAGGGCTCTGTGTGCCTGCCACTGCCTGTGTACGATGAGCAGCCAGTACGCAGTTACCAGCGGTAACCCTGGGAGTGCTGGGGCACCAGGGCCTATGTTCCTGGTTCCCAGCGCTCTGCTCCTACCAGCCCCGCATCACTGCACTGGGAGCCAGCTTACCCGGACCCCAGCATGTGGCCCCGAGCACAACCTCTCCCTTACACCGCGATGCACTGGGAGCCGGCTTCCCCGGACCCCAGCATGTGTCCCCATGCACAACCTCTCCCTTACACCGCGATGCACTGGGAGTCAGCTTCCCCGGACCCCAGCATGTGGCCCCATGCACAACCTCTCCCTTACACCGCGATGCACTGGGAGCCGGCTTCCCCGGACCCCAGCATGTGGCCCCATGCACAAGCTCTCCGTTACACCGCGATGCACTGGGAGCCGGCTTCCCCGGACCCCAGCATGTGGCCCCATGCACAACCTCTCCCTTACACCGTGATGCACTGGGAGCCGGCTTCCCCGGACACCAGCATGTGGCCCCATGCACAACCTCTCCCTTACACCGCGATGCACTGGGAGCCGGCTTCCCCGGACCTCAGCATGTGTCCCCATCCACAACCTCTCCCTTACACCGCGATGCACTGGGAGCCGGCTTCCCCGGACCCCAGCATGTGTCCCCATGCACAACCTCTCCCTTACACCGCGATGCACTGGGAGCCGGCTTCCCCGGACCCCAGCATGTGGCCCCATGAACAATCTCTCCCTTACACCGCGATGCACTGGGAGCCGGCTTCCCCGGACCCCAGCATGTGGCCCCATGCACAACCTCTCCCTTACACCGCGATGCACTGGGAGCCGGCTTCCCCGGACGCCAGCATGTGTCCCCATGCACAACCTCTCCCTTACACCGCGATGCACCTAGGAGCCGGCTTCCCCGGACCCCAGCATGTGGCCCCATGAACAATCTCTCCCTTACACCGCGATGCACTGGGAGCCGGCTTCCCCGGACCCCAGCATGTGGCCCCATGCACAACCTCTCCCTTACACCGCGATGCACTGGGAGCCGGCTTCCCCGGACCCCAGCATGTGTCCCCATGCACAACCTCTCCCTTACACCGCGATGCACTGGGAGCCGGCTTCCCCGGACCCCAGCATGTGGCCCCATGCACAACCTCTCCCTTACACCGCGATGCACTGGGAGCCGGCTTCCCCGGACCCCAGCATGTGGCCCCATGCACAACCTCTCCCTTACACCGTGATGCACTGGGAGCCAGCTTACCCGGTCTCCCAGTGTGCGGCCACTTAGCCCTGTAGTTGGGGATGAAAGTCCCGACTGCAGCATCTTCTTGCTGACCTGTGTGCTGGGTCACCTGGAGTGCTGCTCCCGGCATACTTGCCGACAATCTGGCTGCTCCTTCCGGGAGGGAGCAGCCAGATCGGCAGGGAGGCGTGGTCGGCAAAAGGGGGGCGGTCCAAACGAGGTGAGGGCGGTTTGCGGGCGTGACAGGGGGCGGGGCCACACAATCGCGTCATTTTAGCCCCGCCCCCGCTACACAATGCAGGGAAAAAAGGCATTGCGAAGCAGGGGGCGGGGCCAAAATGACGCGAATCGCGTCAGCGCCCCCCCCGCTGCGGGGGTTTATCAGGTAATTCGGAGGGGGGATTGGCGGCAGGCGGGAGGCTTACCTGCCTTTCCGGGGGGGCGGGAGCTGCACCCGTTTATCGGGAGGCTCCCGCCCGAATCAGGAGGGTAGGCAACCCTGGCTCCCGGTCCCCAGCAGTCCGCAGGTAGCCCGGCCGGCTCCAGGCAGTCTGCAGCCTTGCCGTTCAGCTGGAGCACTGGGAGCTAAGCTCCCATCCCCAGCATGGAGCACTCAGGGGCTCCTTAACACATTGCCGCAGCTGTCGGACAGGGTCTGGGCCACTGCAGCATAAAACATTAAACACTCAGTGCCTAGCGCCAGTAACATATTTAAAAGATGGCGCCTAGTGCCGATAATACAATTAAATGTTGCGCCTGGCGCCCATTGTTACTGTAAAAAATTGTGCCGCAGCACGGGGGGTTAACCCCTTCAGTGCCGTGACAGCCATTAAACACATGTGGCCGGCCTCCGGCCACACATAGCAACTACCTAGCAGGGATGCATAAGAGGGGAAACAAGTAACCTGAGTGAAGAGGAAAAACTAAAAAACCTACCCGTGAACCAGACTGGGTCAGATCAAGGCTCCCGGGAGGACAAATTATAAAATCCCTATACCACCCCCAATTGTTAAACGCTATTTGCTCAATGATTGGCTGGTAAACAATGTTTCGGTTTGGCGCAAGGTGCGCAACCACCTCTTGTCACAACGTGTATATGTCTTATAGGCAGCCGACTATCCACACCCTAAACTCTGCAGGCAATGCCCCCCGCAATAGCTGCCCCAATTTGAAAGAAATGAGTACTAGAGGCTGAAGTATAAAAACCTGCCACAACGCAGGGTAAGATCGGCATGTAAACCACTATTCTACTCCACTAGCAGGGTGCCACCTCTATAATGCACCGCAAGGCGTACAGGGCAAATAACTTCAGGATGTTGAGAAAGTAAACTATTTACCCCCACCTGTTTGGTCTCTTTCACCCACCAGAGCTTGCAAAGCACCACTGATCTCCTAAAAACAATATCTTTAATCAAAAGCCCTGACGATGAAGATGCCTTATTGGAAGCCACCAACTCTTTCAAACTAAACGCTCCATAAAATGCAGCCGAAAAGTTCAAATGTAAAAGAGAGGTCTCAAACCCATCAGAAACCACCTGACCCATAATCATCAAGCAACTTCATCAAAGCTGCACATCAATGAGCTGCCAGTAGACGACGCGAGTGGGGAACCCCTTCATCAAACATGAACCTAGCGAACGCAGATGACTGGGATTGGTCATAAATACCTTTAATCTTACAATAGAATGAGATCCCTGCTAGTGCCGTCACCACAGAGGCTTTGGACCTACCGTGTTACGAATGGTTCCAAACAAAGAAGTAAAGCAAATATTGTAATACTTACCTTCCGTAGATGGCTGAGCACCATAAGCTCTCCAAAATTGGCAGGCAGACGATTACGTCCGGAGTATCATTGGGACAAGAGACCACAGCGCAAACCTCTATGTTCAAAACCTAAAATTCGATACCTTAACACACAAACTAAATGAGGCAGCAAACGCAAACCGAAAATTAGCTTTGTTTGTTGATGACATGAGCTAAACCCAATTCGGGCGCTCTACAAATGAATTAGTCAACAACTCAGTCGCACTGACCAGAGATATATGGCCACAACATTGGGAACGGCTCCAACAGCAACAAATTACTCATAAGACCTGTATCGTACCAAACCCGGGGCCAAGGAGCCTCACAGAAAAATGTATCTCAAATTAAGAGTCAAAAAACCCGGCGAGCCAGCCGCAGTGGTGAAAAGTTGCAGCAACAAATTGCCACTGAAGGCCAAGGACAGATTAATTTGCCATTAAATTGAACCAGAAACCTGGCCCAACCACGGAGTGCACCATTACTCTCTGCCGACAAACGAAAATGATGATGAGGCTGGTTCCCCCCGGCGGTGGACCGCTCCTACTTCCTGGAGACAACTCGTCCCATGTGAATGGAATAGAAATCAAAGTTAAAGGAGTCAAATAACTAACCCATGCTCACTCTAACTGTGCCAATCTCTAAGCAACCCGCAATTTGTGCAAACCGCTTACAAACCCAGTCATTGGTTTCTAAAGTGTATCTACCGTGACTCAAACCCTAAATGTCTGGTGTGATTTCCCACTACGCTACAAAACCTACCAAACGCCACAACCTGCTATCGCGACTATCTCGATGCCCAAAAGACAAACAGGAAACTACAATCATGTCATGTGCAACTGGAACACCAAAAATATGGAAAAAGGTTCCTGCGCAGAAAAGAGGAGGTCCGAACAGACGTCACCCCTTCCTGCACCCATGAAGAGAAATCAGACCAGATGCTGTTCAGTGCCGGCATAAAAACACCAACGCAAAAGAAAATGGATTTCTCAAAATAGGTGCTGGAAACCGCAAAGCCCGAAGGTAAACATTCATTTGCTAAATCACCTAAAACCCACTGAAACCCCATTGCACGGCCTCCGAGTGCAAAACAACAAATGAAAAATCCGACCCCGAATAAACATAACCAGAAAGTCACCCAAAACTGCGAACTAAAACCAAACACTCGTCAGAAAGTAGAAACTGCTCTGAAGGACCTACGGGGACGGCATAATTAACGGAACTCCACAATGTATAGTATAAATGCTGTATTGACCTTTGCCCGCAAAGCCTAAGTATAAACCCTGCAGGACACAAACTATGGGTGCGCTAACAAGCACAGGCTATTAACGGCCAACGAAAGCCAAATGAAAAACTCCGCAACAACTCAAAAAAATTCAACCAGGGCCCTGATTCAGACCCACTCGCAAGCGGCTGTCCGCTCGCAAGTGGGTCGATGGTCTGCACTGAGTATGCGCACGACGGAGGGAGCTCCGTCGTGCGCATGCGCCAGACGCGACGAGCGAAGGAAAGTCCTTCGCTCGTTGTGTCTGATCAAAGGGGGCGTGCTGTCGATGTTGATTGACAGCACGCCCCCTTTGGTGGGCGTGCCGGGGGCGTGCCTCCCTGACGGGGGCGTTCCCAAGGGAACGCCTCCCGTCAGAAGCCGGCCCACTGACATCACTAGTGATGTCAGTGGGAGTG
The DNA here is from genome assembly GCA_031769625.1 of Taudactylus pleione. Taxonomy (NCBI): domain Eukaryota; kingdom Metazoa; phylum Chordata; class Amphibia; order Anura; family Myobatrachidae; genus Taudactylus; species Taudactylus pleione. Next base: position 393,297 of record JAUIMM010001558.1, on the reverse strand, counting down.
ATTTTGGCTCTGATAGAGCCAAAATCACTTCGGGCCTTGCGGTTGAAAACCTCAACCGCAGGCTCCAGCTCGCAGTTTCGATGGTCACGACCATCGCGGCCATCAAACTGCACGCTCGTATAGGCTGTGGGTGGTGACCCACAGCTATACGAGCGTCCAGGAGGACGCTCCATTTTTATGGAGGGCGGTCCTCATTCAGAGCGTGCGCTCTGCTCAGAGCGTCCGGCTCTGAATGAGGGCCCAGGTTAGCTATAATCACCATGAAAAATTAGCCACACAAAACAGGCGACTGAGCCTTAACTGGCTCCCTTGGGGCCGACCCCTAGATGGGAGATGAACCCTCTGATTAACGTTGCCAATCCTTGGCTAGGAGCACACCTCCACAGAGTGATAGGAGAGGCAACACGACAGCCAGACCCTCTAGTGCACTAGGCAAACGCAGGGGGGGGGTTCTGTCTGCCTGGAAATCCCCCTCCCCAGCACACACCATGACCACAATAGAAATAGTAATATAATGCAATGTTACTAGTGCTGCATCTTCTTCTCAGTATCACAAATGAAATGATTAGCATCACCTGTGGATCTTTTAAAATGTGTCAGCCAGTAATAAATAACATGTGCACCAACTAGAACATGTGGAAAACATGCACTGTTAGGGGTGCACTGCTATAGACCATCAATAGGGTTAATTATTAATATCGTATAATAATACACTATCCAGTACATAAGGTTACTGTGATCGCTGGTCCTGTATATGCTGGATATATGACACACAATACACTATGTATGACACATATAATGGGTTACTGTGATCTCTGGTCCTGTATATGCTGGATGTATGACACACAATACACTATGTATGACACATATAATGGGTTACTGTGATCGCTGGTCCTGTATATGCTGGAATTATGACACACAATACACTATGTATGACACATATAATGGGTTACTGTGATCGCTGGTCCTGTATATGCTGGAATTATGACACACAATACACTATGTATGACACATATAATGGGTTACTGTGATCACTGGTCCTGTATATGCTGGATATATGACACATAATACACTATGTATGACACATATAATGGTTACTGTGATCACTGGTCCTGTATATGCTGGAATTATGACACACAATACACTATGTATGACACATATAATGGGTTACTGTGATCACTGGTCCTGTATATGCTGGTATTATGACACACAATACACTATGTATGACACATATAATGGGTCACTGTGATCGCTGGTCCTGTATATGTTGGAATTATGACACACAATACACTATGTATGACACATATAATGGGTTACTGTGATCGCTGGTCCTGTACTTGCTGGAATTATGACACACAATACACTATGTATGACACATATAATGGGTTACTGTGATCACTGGTCCTGTATATGCTGGAATTATGACACACAATACACTATGTATGACACATATAATGGGTTACTGTGATCGCTGCTCCTGTATATGCTGGAATTATGACACACAATACACTATGTATGACACATATAATGGTTACTGTGATCACTGGTCCTGTATATGCTGGTATTATGACACACAATACACTATGTATGACACATATAATGGGTTCCTGTGATCGCTGGTCCTGTATATGTTGGAATTATGACACACAATACACTATGTATGACACATATAATGGGTTACTGTGATCACTGGTCCTGTATATGCTGGAATTATGACACACAATACACTATGTATGACACATATAATGGGTTACTGTGATCACTGGTCCTGTATATGCTGGAATTATGTTACACAATACACTATGTATGACACATATAATGGGTTACTGTGATCACTGGTCCTGTATATGCTGGATATATGACACACAATACACTATGTATGACACATATAATGGGTTACTGTGATCGCTGGTCCTGTATATGCTGGAATTATGACACACAATACACTATGTATGACACATATAATGGTTACTGTGATCACTGATCCTGTATATGCTGGAATTATGACACACAATACACTATGTATGACACATATAATGGGTTACTGTGATCACTGGTCCTGTATATGCTGGATATATGACACACAATACACTATGTATGACACATATAATGGGTTACTGTGATCACTGGTCCTGTATATGCTGGAATTATGACACACAATACACTATGTATGACACATATAATGGGTTACTGTGATCACTAGTCCTGTATATGCTGGAATTATGACACACAATACACTATGTATGACACATATAATGGGTTACTTTGATCGCTGGTCCTGTATATGCTGGAATTATGACACACAATACACTATGTATGACACATATAATGGGTTACTGTGATCACTAGTCCTGTATATGCTGGAATTATGACACACAATACACTATGTATGACACATATAATGGGTTACTGTGATCGCTGGTCCTGTATATGCTGGAATTATGACACACAATACACTATGTATGACACATATAATGGTTACTGTGATCACTGGTCCTGTATATGCTGGATATATGACACACACTACACTATGTATGACACATATAATGGGTTACTGTGATCACTAGTCCTGTATATGCTGGAATTATGACACACAATACACTATGTATGACACATATAATGGGTTACTGTGATTGCTGGTCCTGTATATGCTGGAATTATGACACACAATACACTATGTATGACACATATAATGGGTTACTGTGATCTCTGGTCCTGTATATGCTGGATGTATGACACACAATACACCATGTATGACACATATAATGGGTTACTGTGATCGCTGGTCCTGTATATGCTGGAATTATGACACACAATACACTATGTATGACACATATAATGGGTTACTGTGATCGCTGGTCCTGTATATGCTGGAATTATGACACACAATACACTATGTATGACACATATAATGGGTTACTGTGATCACTGGTCCTGTATATGCTGGAATTATGACACACAATACACTATGTATGACACATATAATGGGTTACTGTGATCACTGGTCCTGTATATGCTGGAATTATGACACACAATACACCATGTATGACACATATAATGGGTTACTGTGATCGCTGGTCCTGTATATGCTGGAACTATGACACAGAATACACTTTGTATGTAACATATTAAAGATGGATAAGTGGTAATTCTGCCCTCTTCATGGACTGGCCACACTCACTCTAAAATCAGGCATTTGGAAACCCCCCTCTAGAAATCCTGCGTTTGCCACTGAGTGCATTGGGGATTATAAAAGGCAAAACATTTGCCTGTTGCCACCCCCATCAAACCAGAAATACCCTCAGAAAAGGTTCTGCAGGGAGGCCCCATAATCAAGGTTGGTCAATGCAGCTGCGCTGCCTTTTATCAAATCCTATGACCTATCCATGATCACCCGCCCGTAGTGGTCCCACCCAAACTGGCATCAAACTCACGACATGCAAATTTTTCCCCGGACAAACATGTCAAGCACCAAAAAGATGTATTTAACAATCTACCCATGCGCGAAGATGAGCATGCTCTAAAACCAATATTATAGTCACAAAAGGCCCTTTTCCCGTGCCACGCCTTTTCGTAACCTGAGCACACCCCACTACGTCTCATCAGCAAGCGAGAAAAAATCCACAAATTTACTCCTGTGGATCCTTACTCAAACGCTGCTTCGCAAACCGAGCAGAAACGCTGTATTCGCACAATATGCAGTATCGGCACCTGTTTCCCCATTCCAATGACCTGCCTCATCCGCCTTCCTAGCATTATCACATGACCTCTTTGGCTAAACGGTGCGGAACCATCTTGTCAGTCTTACACGAGCGCACCAGGTAAACGGAAGTATGAGAGGAGAACTGGAGTCATAGCTAGAAAAGTGAAACAAAACAGACTCACCAGAACTAGAGGGTCCCAAAACCCCCTCTTCAATTGTTTCACACGCAGGAGCCAACGGCTCGACCGCCAGGGCAGTCTCAACACGCATAGTATCAGCAGCCGTACGAGCCACCGAGTCTTCTCCCCACATTCCACCCGTAACTAAGGCACCTACAACTAAAGGAGACGGGTAAGGAAGAACAAAGAAGACACAGCATAGAGGACGGAGGGGGGCGGGTATGTGACACAGGGGAGGGAGAGTGGAAAGCCGCGGCCCAGAATTGCACGGGAAGACCAGGGTGGGGGGGGGGGGGCAGCAGGGAAGCAGGGGGGCGTGATAACCTACTAATAGAGGAGTGCAAAGCGGGGGTGTAGTAGTAAAATAGAGGGGGAAAAACCAGAAGGATAGCATGGGAATGCAGGGGATGAGAGAAAAGGGGGGAGAGGAAAGGAGGGTGATGGGAGGGGTGGGGGCACAACAGGGGGAGCTACCCCAGAATTGCCAGCACCAGACCCCAGGTGGATAAAAAAGAGGTGTGGTGCGCAGCAACGTAATACCCAGGCACCTGCGGGGAGCAGCACGTCTGAGGCTGCCAGGCATGTAACCTCCCTGGGCATACTGCTGAAGGCAAGGGGATGTGTGTATAATAGAGGTGGGGGTGTCAGCCTGGCTGACCTGAAATACAAAAGCTGAAGTAGCAATGTACAAGTTGGCTACCGGGCTAAAATGGCTGTCAGGCCCGCCGGAACAGCAGGGCTCTGGAGCAACCGGGCAGCCTGGGTAGGTAAGCGCGCGGTCTGTAGGCCACGCGATGGCGCTAATCACTGGTGGGGGGAGTGTGACAAGTGGGAGCCGCTGCTCCTGCTGGCGCGGGGAGGGGGTGATAGCGCAACTCCTGGAGAAGTACAGAGAGGAGACCCAGCAATGAAAGGGGGAGACTCGTAAGGGCGGGGAGGAGAGGGGGGAGACCGCATGTGTGCACAAGCAGAGCGCAGTGGGTGGTAACCAAGCCAGATGGGTAGTCTGCAGGTACAGGGCAAAGGAAGATAAAGCCAGGGACAGCACTGAGGGGAGACAGGGATACAGGGGAAGAAAGAAACAGGCATAAACAGCTTGTGACAATTATAGGAATACAAATAAGGGTCAGCAATAGCCTGATTTCTAAGATCCAGAAAAAGAGGCTGTCTACATGCAAATGAGCCAATATATACTGATCATCTGACCACTCCCTCCAGCAACATCATTGGCTCTACCAACCAGCTAACCAGACAGCACCAAAAACTGCCCAGCAACAAGGCTGTCATCAACAGCCATACAGCAGAAAACACCAGTATTCTTACATATTCTCACGCTTATCCAGCCTTCGACTACTATAAGCCATACTAATGCTTACCCTCCCAATTTGGTCGGGAGCCTCCCAAAAATCGGGTGTCACTGCCGAACACTCGGGAAGGCAGGCAATCCTCCTGGCTGCTGGCCACCTCTCCTATCCCCCCTGCACTTACCTTAGAAACCACCGCAGCGTGGGAGGTGGTGACGCGATTCACGCTGAATCGCGTTATTTTGCCTCCACCCCCTGCTTCACAATGCCTGTAATATCGGCATTGTGTAGCAGGGGTGGGGCCAAAATGACGCAATCATGTGGCCCCACCCCCCACTCTGCCCACAAATATAGGTCGTCCGGCCCCACCTCCTCGCGATAGCCACTCCCCCCTGTAATACCGATTTGGTTGCTCCCTCCTGGAAGGGGCAGCAATAATGTCGACAAGCCTGCTATAAGCAGTGCAACTCCTCAGGCCATACCCCACTGTGATATAAGCACTGTAACTCCTCAGGCCATACCCCACTGTGATATAAGCACTGTGACTCCTCAGGCCATACCCCACTGTGATATAAGCACTGTAACTCCTCAGGCCATACCCCACTGTGATATAAGCACTGTGACTCCGCAGTCCATACCCCACTGTGATATAAGCACTGTGACTCCTCCGGCCATAGCCCACTGTGATATAAGCACTGTGACTCCTCAGGCCATAGCCCACTGTGATATAAGCACTGTGACTCCACAGGCCATAACCCACTGTGATATAAGCACTGTGACTCCTCAGGCCATACCCCACTGTGATATAAGCACTGTGACACCTCAGGCCATACCCCACTGTGATATAAGCACTATGACTCCTCAGGCCATACCCCACTGTGATATAAGCACTGTGACTCCTCAGGCCATACCCCACTGTGATATAAGCACTGTGACTCCTCCTCAGGCCATAACCCACTGTGATATAAGCACTGTGACTCCTCCTCAGGCCATAACCCACTGTGATATAAGCACTGTGACACCTCAGGCCATACCCCACTGTGATATAAGCACTATGACTCCTCAGGCCATACCCCACTGTGATATAAGTACTATGACTCCTCAGGCCATACCCCACTGTGATATAAGCACTGTGACACCTCAGGCCATACCCCACTGTGATATAAGCACTGTGACTCCTCAGGCCATACCCCACTGTGATATAAGCACTGTGACACCTCAGGCCATTACCCACTGCGATATGAGCACTGTGACTCCTCAGGCCATACCCCACTGTGATATAAGCACTGTGACACCTCAGGCCATACCCCACTGCGATATAAGCACTGTGACTCCACAGTCCATACCCCACTGCGATATAAGCACTATGACTCCTCAGGCCATAGCCCACTGCGATATAAGCACTATGACTCCTCTGGCCATAGCCCACTGTGATATAAGCAATGTGACTCCGCAGTCCATACCCCACTGTGATATAAGCAGTGTGACTCCACAGTCCATACCTCACTGTGATATAAGCACTGTGACTCCGCAGTCCATACCCCACTGCGATATGAGCACTGTGACTCCTCAGGCCATACCTCACTGCGATATGAGCACTGTGACTCCTCAGGCCATACCCCACTGCGATATGAGCACTGAGACTCCTCAGGCCATAGCCCACTGCGATATAAGCACTGTGACTCCTCCGGCCATAGCCCACTGCGATATGAGCACTGTGACTCCTCAGGCCATACCCCACTGCGATATGAGCACTGTGACTCCTCAGGCCATACCCCACTGTGATATGAGCACTGAGACTCCTCAGGCCATAGCCCACTGCGATATAAGCACTGTGACTCCTCCGGCCATAGCCCACTGCGATATAAGCACTGTGACTCCTCAGGTCATAGCCCACTGCGATATAAGCACTGTGACTCCTCAGGTCATAGCCCACTGCGATATAAGCACTGTGACTCCACAGGCCATAGTCCACTGTGATGTAAGCACTGTGACTCCTCAGGCCATAGTCCACTGTGATATAAGCAATGTGACTCCTGAGGTGATACCCCACTGTGATATAAGTACTGTGACTCCTCAGGCCATAGCCCACTGCGATATAAGCACTGTGACTCCTCAGGCCATAGCCCACTGCGATATAAGCACTGTGACTCCTCAGGTCATACCCCACTGTGATATAAGCACTGTGAATCCTCACTTAATAACCCACTGGGATATCAGTACTGTGACTCCACAGGCCATACACCACTGCGATATAAGCACTGTGACTCCTCAGGCCATAGCCCACTGCGATATAAGCACTGTGACTCCCCAGTCCATAGCCCACTGTGATATAAGCACTGTGACTCCTCAGTCCATACCCCACTGTGATATAAGCACTGTGACTCCTCAGGCCTTAAACCTCTGCGATATAAGCATTGTGACTCCTCAGGCAATAGCCCACTGTGATATAAGCACTGTGACTCCTCAGTCCATACCCCACTGTGATATAAGCACTGTGACTCCTCAGGCCTTAAACCACTGCGATATAAGCACTGTGACTCCTCAGGCCATAGCCCACTGTGATATAAGCACTGTGACTCCTCCGGCCATACCCCACTGTGATATAAGCACTGTGACTCCTCAGGCCATAGCCCACTGCGATATAAGTACTGTGACTCCTCAGGCCATACCCCACTGCGATATAAGCACTGTGACTCCTCCGGCCATAACCCACTGTGATATAAGCACTGTGACTCCTCAGGCCATACCCCACTGTGATATAAGCACTGTGACTCCTCAGTCCATACCCCACTGCGATATAAGTACTGTGACTCCACAGGCCATACCCCACTGCGATATAAGCACTGTGACTCCTCAGGCCATAGCCCACTGCGATAAAAGCACTGTGACTCCTCAGGCCATACCCCACTGTGATATAAGCACTGTGACTCCACAGGCCATACCCCACTGCGATATAAGCACTGTGACTCCACAGGCCATACCCCACTGTGATATAAGCACTGTGACTCCTTAGACCATACCCCACTGTGATATAAGCACTGTGACTCCGCAGTCCATACCCCACTGCGATATAAGCACTATGACACCTGAGGCCATAACCCACTGTGATATAAGCACTATGACTCCTCAGTCCATACCCCACTGCGATATAAGCACTATGACACCTCAGGCCATACCCCACTGCGATATAAGCACTATGACTCCTCAGGCCATACCCCACTGTGATATAAGCACTGTGACTCCAACGCCCATACCTCACTGTGATATAAGCACTGTGACACCTCAGGCCATACCCCACTGCGATATAAGCACTGTGACTCCTACGCCCATACCTCACTGTGATATAAGCACTGTGACTCCACAGGCCATACCCCACTGCGACATAAGCACTGTGACTCCACAGGCCATACCCCACTGCGATATAAGCACTGTGACTCCACAGGCCATACCCCACTGCGATATAAGCACTATGACTCCTGAGGCCATAGCCCACTGTGATATAAGCACTGTGACTCCTTAGGCCATACCCCACTGTGATATAAGCACTATGACTCCTAAGGCCATAACCCACTGCGATATGAGCAATATAACTCCACAGGCCATAGCCCACTGCGATATAAGCACTGTGACTCCTCAGTCCATACCCCACTGTGATATAAGCACTGTGACTCCTCAGGCCATAACCCACTGCGATATGAGCAATATAACTCCACAAGCCATAGCCCACTGCGATATAAGCACTGTGACTCCTCAGTCCATACCCCACTGTGATATAAGTACTGTGACTCCACAGGCCATACACCACTGCGATATAAGCACTGTGACTCCTCAGGCCATACCTCACTGTGATATAAGTACTGTGACTCCGCAGTCCATACCCCACTGTGATATAAGCACTGTGACTCCTCAGGCCATAGCCCACTGTGATATAAGTACTGTGACTCCTCAGGCCATAGCCCACTGTGATATAAGTACTGTGACTCCTCAGGCCATAGTCCACTGCGATATAAGCACTGTGATTCCGCAGTCCATACCCCACTGCGATATAAGCACTGTGACTCCTCAGGCCATAGCCCACTGCGATATAAGCAATATAACTCCACAGTCCATATCCCACTGTGATATAAGCACTGTGACTCCGCAGTCCATACACCAATGTGATATAAGCACTGTGACTCCTCACGCCATAGCCCACTGCGATATAAGCACTGTGACTCAGGCCATACCCAACTGCGATATAAGCACTGTGACTCCACAGGCCATAGCCCACTGTGATATAAGCACTGTGACTCCACAGGCCATAGCCCACTGCGATATAAGTACTGTGACTCCATGCCATACCCCACTGCGATATAAGCACTGTGACTCCATGCCATACCCCACTGCGATATAAGCACTGTGACTCCTCAGGCCATAGCCCACTGCGATATAAGCACTGTGACTCCATGCCATACCCCACTGCGATATAAGCACTGTGACTCCTCAGGCCATACCCCACTGTGATATAAGCACTGTGACTCCGCAGTCCATACCCCACTGCGATATAAGCACTGTGACTCCACAGGCCATAGCCCACTGTGATATAAGCACTGTGACTCCACAGGCCATAGCCCACTGCGATATAAGTACTGTGACTCCATGCCATACCCCACTGCGATATAAGCACTGTGACTCCATGCCATACCCCACTGCGATATAAGCACTGTGACTCCTCAGGCCATAGCCCACTGCGATATAAGCACTGTGACTCCATGCCATACCCCACTGCGATATAAGCACTGTGACTCCTCAGGCCATAGCCCACTGTGATATAAGCACTGTGACTCCGCAGTCCATACCCCACTGCGATATAAGCACTGTGACACCTGAGGCCATAACCCACTGTGATATAAGCACTATGACTCCTCAGTCCATACCCCACTGCGATATAAGCACTATGACACCTCAGGCCATACCCCACTGCGATATAAGCACTATGACTCCACAGGCCATACCCCACTGCGATATAAGCACTGTGACTCCTCAGGCCCTACCCCACTGTGATATAAGCACTATGACTCCTCAGGCCATAGCCCACTGTGATATAAGCACTGTGACTCCTCAGGCCATACCTCACTGCGATATAAGCAGTGTGACTCCACAGCCCATACCCCACTGCGATATAAGCACTGTGACACCTCAGACCATACCCCACTGTGATATAAGCACTGTGACTCCTCAGGCCATAGCCCACTGCAATATAAGCACAGTGACTCCTCAGGTCATAGCCCACTGCGATATAAGCACAGTGACTCCTCAGGTCATAGCCCACTGCGATATAAGCACAGTGACTCCACAGGCCATAGTCCACTGTGATGTAAGCACTGTGACTCCTCAGGCCATAGTCCACTGTGATATAAGCACTGTGACTCCTCAGGCCATACCCCACTGTGATATAAGCATTATAACTCCACAGGCCATACCCCACTGCGATATAAGTACTGTGACTCCTCAGGCCATAGCCCACTGCGGTATAAGCACTGTGACTCCTCAGGCCATAGCCCACTGCGATATAAGCACTGTGACTCCTCAGGCCATACCCCACTGTGATATAAGCACTGTGAATCCTCAGTCCATACCCCACTGTGATATCAGTACTGTGACTCCACAGGCCGTACACCACTGTGATATAAGCACTGTGACTCCTCAGGCCATACCCTACTGCGATATAAGCACTGTGACTCCACAGGCCATACCCTACTGCGATATAAGCACTGTGACTCCTCCGGCCATACCCCACTGCGATATAAGCACTGTGATTCCTCCGGCCATACCCCACTGCGATATAAGCACTGTGACTCCTCCGGCCATACCCCATTGTGATATAAGCACTGTGACTCCACAGGCCATACCCCACTGCGATATAAGCACTGTGACACCTCAGGCCATACCCCACTGTGATATAAGCACTGTGACTCCTCAGGCCATAGCCCACTGCGATATAAACACTGTGACTCCTCAGGCCATACCCCACTGCGATATGAGCACTGTGACTCCTCAGGCCATAGCCCACTGCGATATGAGCACTGTGACTCCTCAGGCCATAGCCCACTGTGATATAAGCACTGTGACTCCTCAGGCCATAGCCCACTGCGATATAAGCACTGTGACTCCTCCGGCCATACCCCACTGCGATATAAGCACTGTGACTCCTCAGGCCATAGCCCACAGCGATATAAGCACTGTGACTCCTCAGTCCATAACCCACTGTGATATAAGCACTGTGACTCCTCAGGCCATACCCCACTGTGATATAAGCACTGTGACTCCTCAGTCCATACGTCACTGTGATATAAGCACTGTGACTCCACAGGCCATACCCCACTGTGATATAAGCACTGTGACTCCGCAGTCCATACCCCACTGCGATATAAGCACTGTGACTCCACAGGCCATAGCCCACTGTGATATAAGCACTGTGACTCCACAGGCCATAGCCCACTGCGATATAAGTACTGTGACTCCATGCCATACCCCACTGCGATATAAGCACTGTGACTCCATGCCATACCCCACTGCGATATAAGCACTGTGACTCCTCAGGCCATAGCCCACTGCGATATAAGCACTGTGACTCCATGCCATACCCCACTGCGATATAAGCACTGTGACTCCTCAGGCCATAGCCCACTGTGATATAAGCACTGTGACTCCGCAGTCCATACCCCACTGCGATATAAGCACTGTGACACCTGAGGCCATAACCCACTGTGATATAAGCACTCTGACTCCTCAGTCCATACCCCACTGCGATATAAGCACTGTGACTCCTCAGGCCATAGCCCACTGCAATATAAGCACAGTGACTCCTCAGGTCATAGCCCACTGCGATATAAGCACAGTGACTCCTCAGGTCATAGCCCACTGCGATATAAGCACAGTGACTCCACAGGCCATAGTCCACTGTGATGTAAGCACTGTGACTCCTCAGGCCATAGTCCACTGTGATATAAGCACTGTGACTCCTCAGGCCATACCCCACTGTGATATAAGCATTATAACTCCACAGGCCATACCCCACTGCGATATAAGTACTGTGACTCCTCAGGCCATAGCCCACTGCGGTATAAGCACTGTGACTCCTCAGGCCATAGCCCACTGCGATATAAGCACTGTGACTCCTCAGGCCATACCCCACTGTGATATAAGCACTGTGAATCCTCAGTCCATACCCCACTGTGATATCAGTACTGTGACTCCACAGGCCGTACACCACTGTGATATAAGCACTGTGACTCCTCCGGCCATACCCCACTGTGATATAAGCACTGTGACTCCTCAGGCCATAGCCCACTGCGATATAAGCACTGTGACTCCTCAGGCCATACCCCACTGCGATATAAGCACTGTGACTCCTCAGTCCATACCCCACTGCGATATAAGTACTGTGACTCCTCAGGCCATACCCTACTGCGATATAAGCACTGTGACTCCTCCGGCCATACCCCACTGCGATATAAGCACTGTGACTCCTCCGGCCATACCCCACTGCGATATAAGCACTGTGACTCCTCCGGCCATACCCCATTGTGATATAAGCACTGTGACTCCACAGGCCATACCCCACTGCGATATAAGCACTGTGACACCTCAGGCCATACCCCACTGCGATATAAGCACTGTGACTCCTCCGGCCATACCCCACTGCGATATAAGCACTGTGACACCTCAGGCCATACCCCACTGTGATATAAGCACTGTGACTCCTCAGGCCATAGCCCACTGCGATATAAGCACTGTGACTCCTCAGGCCATACCCCACTGCGATATGAGCACTGTGACTCCTCAGGCCATAGCCCACTGCGATATGAGCACTGTGACTCCTCAGGCCATAGCCCACTGTGATATAAGCACTGTGACTCCTCAGGCCATAGCCCACTGCGATATAAGCACTGTGACTCCTCAGGCCATAGCCCACTGCGATATAAGCACTGTGACTCCTCTGGCCATAGCCCACAGCGATATAAGCACTGTGACTCCTCAGTCCATAACCCACTGTGATATAAGCACTGTGACTCCTCAGGCCATACCCCACTGTGATATAAGCACTGTGACTCCTCAGTCCATACGTCACTGTGATATAAGCACTGTGACTCCACAGGCCATACCCCACTGTGATATAAGCACTGTGACTCCTCAGGCCATAGCCCACTGTGATATAAGCACTGTGACTCCTCAGGCCATACCCCACTGCGATATAAGCACTGTGACTCCGCAGTCCATACCCCACTGCGATATAAGCACTGTGACTCCTCAGGCCATACCCCACTGTGATATAAGCACTGTGACTCCTCAGGCCATACCCCACTGCGATATAAGCACTGTGACTCCATGCCATACCCCACTGCGATATAAGCACTGTGACTCCTCAGGCCATACCTCACTGCGATATAAGCACTGTGACTCCGCAGTCCATACCCTACTGCGATATAAGCACTGTGACTCCTCTGGCCATAGCCCACTGTGATATAAGCACTGTGACTCCTGAGGCCATACCCCACTGCGATATAAGCACTGTGACTCCACAGGCCATACCCCACTGTGATATAAGCACCGTGACTCCACAGGCCATACCTCACTATGATATAAGCACTGTGACTCCTCAGGCCATAACCCACTGCGATATAAGCACTGTGACTCCTCAGGCCATAGCCCACTGCGATATAAGCAATATAACTCCACAGTCCATATCCCACTGTGATATAAGCACTGTGACTCCGCAGTCCATACACCAATGTGATATAAGCACTGTGACTCCTCACGCCATAGCCCACTGCGATATAAGCACTGTGACTCAGGCCATACCCCACTGCGATATAAGCACTGTGACTCCACAGGCCATAGCCCACTGTGATATAAGCACTGTGACTCCACAGGCCATAGCACACTGCGATATAAGTACTGTGACTCCATGCCATACCCCACTGCGATATAAGCACTGTGACTCCATGCCATACCCCACTGCGATATAAGCACTGTGACTCCTCAGGCCATAGCCCACTGCGATATAAGCACTGTGACTCCATGCCATACCCCACTGCGATATAAGCACTGTGACTCCTCAGGCCATACCCCACTGTGATATAAGCACTGTGACTCCACAGGCCATAGCCCACTGTGATATAAGCACTGTGACTCCACAGGCCATAGCCCACTGCGATATAAGTACTGTGACTCCATGCCATACCCCACTGCGATATAACACTGTGACTCCATGCCATACCCCACTGCGATATAAGCACTGTGACTCCTAAGGCAATAACCCACTGCGATATGAGCAATATAACTCCACAGGCCATAGCCCACTGCGATATAAGCACTGTGACTCCTCAGTCCATACCCCACTGTGATATAAGCACTGTGACTCCTCAGGCCATAACCCACTGCGATATGAGCAATATAACTCCACAGGCCATAGCCCACTGCGATATAAGCACTGTGACTCCTCAGTCCATACCCCACTGTGATATAAGTACTGTGACTCCACAGGCCATACACCACTGCGATATAAGCACTGTGACTCCTCAGGCCATACCTCACTGTGATATAAGCACTGTGACTCCGCAGTCCATACCCCACTGCGGTATAAGCACTGTGACTCCTCAGGCCATAACACACTGTGATATAAGTACTGTGACTCCGCAGTCCATACCCCACTGTGATATAAGCACTGTGACTCCTCAGGCCATAGCCCACTGTGATATAAGTACTGTGACTCCTCAGGCCATAGTCCACTGCGATATAAGCACTGTGATTCCGCAGTCCATACCCCACTGCGATATAAGCACTGTGACTCCTCAGGCCATAGCCCACTGCGATATAAGCAATATAACTCCACAGTCCATATCCCACTGTGATATAAGCACTGTGACTCCGCAGTCCATACACCAATGTGATATAAGCACTGTGACTCCTCACGCCATAGCCCACTGCGATATAAGCACTGTGACTCAGGCCATACCCCACTGCGATATAAGCACTGTGACTCCACAGGCCAAAGCCCACTGTGATATAAGCACTGTGACTCCACAGGCCATAGCCCACTGCGATATAAGTACTGTGACTCCATGCCATACCCCACTGCGATATAAGCACTGTGACTCCAGGCCATACCCCACTGCGATATAAGCACTGTGACTCCTCAGGCCATAGCCCACTGCGATATAAGCACTGTGACTCCATGCCATACCCCACTGCGATATAAGCACTGTGACTCCTCAGGCCATACCCCACTGTGATATAAGCACTGTGACTCCGCAGTCCATACCCCAATGCGATATAAGCACTGTGACTCCACAGGCCATAGCCCACTGTGATATAAGCACTGTGACTCCACAGGCCATAGCCCACTGCGATATAAGCACTGTGACTCCATGCCATAACCCACTGCGATATAAGCACTGTGACTCCTCAGGCCATAGCCCACTGTGATATAAGCACTGTGACTCCGCAGTCCATACCCCACTGCGATATAAGCACTGTGACACCTGAGGCCATAACCCACTGTGATATAAGCACTATGACTCCTCAGTCCATACCACACTGCGATATAAGCACTATGACACCTCAGGCCATACCCCACTGCGATATAAGCACTATGACTCCTCTGGCCATACCCCACTGTGATATAAGCACTGTGACTCCTAAGCCCATATCTCACTGTGATATAAGCACTGTGACACCTCAGGCCATACCCCACTGCGATATAAGCACTGTGACTCCACAGGCCATACCCCACTGCGACATAAGCACTGTGACTCCACAGGCCATACCCCACTGCGATATAAGCACTGTGACTCCACAGGCCATACCCCACTGCGATATAAGCACTGTGACTCCTCAGGCCCTACCCCACTGTGATATAAGCACTATGACTCCTCAGGCCATAGCCCACTGTGATATTAGCACTGTGACTCCTCAGGCCATACCTCACTGCGATATAAGCAGTGTGACTCCACAGCCCATACCCCACTGCGATATAAGCACTGTGACACCTCAGACCATACCCCACTGTGATATAAGCACTGTGACTCCTCAGGCCATAGCCCACTGCAATATAAGCACAGTGACTCCTCAGGTCATAGCCCACTGCGATATAAGCACAGTGACTCCTCAGGTCATAGCCCACTGCGATATAAGCACAGTGACTCCACAGGCCATAGTCCACTGTGATGTAAGCACTGTGACTCCTCAGGCCATAGTCCACTGTGATATAAGCACTGTGACTCCTCAGGCCATACCCCACTGTGATATAAGCATTATAACTCCACAGGCCATACCCCACTGCGATATAAGTACTGTGACTCCTCAGGCCATAGCCCACTGTGGTATAAGCACTGTGACTCCTCAGGCCATAGCCCACTGCGATATAAGCACTGTGACTCCTCAGGCCATACCCCACTGTGATATAAGCACTGTGAATCCTCAGTCCATACCCCACTGTGATATCAGTACTGTGACTCCACAGGCCGTACACCACTGTGATATAAGCACTGTGACTCCTCCGGCCATACCCCACTGTGATATAAGCACTGTGACTCCTCAGGCCATAGCCCACTGCGATATAAGCACTGTGACTCCTCAGGCCATACCCCACTGCGATATAAGCACTGTGACTCCTCAGTCCATACCCCACTGCGATATAAGTACTGTGACTCCTCAGGCCATACCCTACTGCGATATAAGCACTGTGACTCCTCCGGCCATACCCCACTGCGATATAAGCACTGTGACTCCTCCGGCCATACCCCACTGCGATATAAGCACTGTGACTCCTCCGGCCATACCCCATTGTGATATAAGCACTGTGACTCCACAGGCCATACCCCACTGCGATATAAGCACTGTGACACCTCAGGCCATACCCCACTGCGATATAAGCACTGTGACTCCTCCGGCCATACCCCACTGCGATATAAGCACTGTGACACCTCAGGCCATACCCCACTGTGATATAAGCACTGTGACTCCTCAGGCCATAGCCCACTGCGATATAAACACTGTGACTCCTCAGGCCATACCCCACTGCGATATGAGCACTGTGACTCCTCAGGCCATAGCCCACTGCGATATGAGCACTGTGACTCCTCAGGCCATAGCCCACTGTGATATAAGCACTGTGACTCCTCAGGCCATAGCCCACTGCGATATAAGCACTGTGACTCCTCAGGCCATAGCCCACTGCGATATAAGCACTGTGACTCCTCTGGCCATAGCCCACAGCGATATAAGCACTGTGACTCCTCAGTCCATAACCCACTGTGATATAAGCACTGTGACTCCTCAGGCCATACCCCACTGTGATATAAGCACTGTGACTCCTCAGTCCATACGTCACTGTGATATAAGCACTGTGACTCCACAGGCCATACCCCACTGTGATATAAGCACTGTGACTCCGCAGTCCATACCCCACTGCGATATAAGCACTGTGACTCCACAGGCCATAGCCCACTGTGATATAAGCACTGTGACTCCACAGGCCATAGCCCACTGCGATATAAGTACTGTGACTCCATGCCATACCCCACTGCGATATAAGCACTGTGACTCCATGCCATACCCCACTGCGATATAAGCACTATGACTCCTCAGGCCATAGCCCACTGCGATATAAGCACTGTGACTCCATGCCATACCCCACTGCGATATAAGCACTGTGACTCCTCAGGCCATAGCCCACTGTGATATAAGCACTGTGACTCCGCAGTCCATACCCCACTGCGATATAAGCACTGTGACACCTGAGGCCATAACCCACTGTGATATAAGCACTCTGACTCCTCAGTCCATACCCCACTGCGATATAAGCACTGTGACTCCTCAGGCCATAGCCCACTGCGATATAAGCACAGTGACTCCTCAGGTCATAGCCCACTGCGATATAAGCACAGTGACTCCACAGGCCATAGTCCACTGTGATGTAAGCACTGTGACTCCTCAGGCCATACCGCACTGTGATATAAGCACTGTGACTCCTCAGGCCATACCCCACTGTGATATAAGCACTGTGACTCCTCAGGCCATACCCCACTGTGATATAAGCATTATAACTCCACAGGCCATACCCCACTGCGATATAAGTACTGTGACTCCTCAGGCCATAGCCCACTGCGGTATAAGCACTGTGACTCCTCAGGCCATAGCCCACTGCGATATAAGCACTGTGACTCCTCAGGCCATACCCCACTGTGATATAAGCACTGTGAATCCTCAGTCCATACCCCACTGTGATATCAGTACTGTGACTCCACAGGCCGTACACCACTGTGATATAAGCACTGTGACTCCTCCGGCCATACCCCACTGTGATATAAGCACTGTGACTCCTCAGGCCATAGCCCACTGCGATATAAGCACTGTGACTCCTCAGGCCATACCCCACTGCGATATAAGCACTGTGACTCCTCAGTCCATACCCCACTGCGATATAAGTACTGTGACTCCTCAGGCCATACCCTACTGCGATATAAGCACTGTGACTCCTCCGGCCATACCCCACTGCGATATAAGCACTGTGACTCCTCCGGCCATACCCCACTGCGATATAAGCACTGTGACTCCTCCGGCCATACCCCATTGTGATATAAGCACTGTGACTCCACAGGCCATACCCCACTGCGATATAAGCACTGTGACACCTCAGGCCATACCCCACTGCGATATAAGCACTGTGACTCCTCCGGCCATACCCCACTGCGATATAAGCACTGTGACACCTCAGGCCATACCCCACTGTGATATAAGCACTGTGACTCCTAAGCCCATATCTCACTGTGATATAAGCACTGTGACTCCTCTGGCCATAGCCCACTGTGATATAAGCACTGTGACTCCTGAGGCCATACCCCACTGCGATATAAGCACTGTGACTCCACAGGCCATACCCCACTGTGATATAAGCACCGTGACTCCACAGGCCATACCTCACTATGATATAAGCACTGTGACTCCTCAGGCCATAACCCACTGCGATATAAGCACTGTGACTCCTCAGGCCATAGCCCACTGCGATATAAGCAATATAACTCCACAGTCCATATCCCACTGTGATATAAGCACTGTGACTCCGCAGTCCATACACCAATGTGATATAAGCACTGTGACTCCTCACGCCATAGCCCACTGCGATATAAGCACTGTGACTCAGGCCATACCCCACTGCGATATAAGCACTGTGACTCCACAGGCCATAGCCCACTGTGATATAAGCACTGTGACTCCACAGGCCATAGCCCACTGCGATATAAGTACTGTGACTCCATGCCATACCCCACTGCGATATAAGCACTGTGACTCCATGCCATACCCCACTGCGATATAAGCACTGTGACTCCTCAGGCCATAGCCCACTGCGATATAAGCACTGTGACTCCATGCCATACCCCACTGCGATATAAGCACTGTGACTCCTCAGGCCATACCCCACTGTGATATAAGCACTGTGACTCCGCAGTCCATACCCCACTGCGATATAAGCACTGTGACTCCACAGGCCATAGCCCTCTGTGATATAAGCACTGTGACTCCACAGGCCATAGCCCACTGCGATATAAGTACTGTGACTCCATGCCATACCCCACTGCGATATAAGCACTGTGACTCCATGCCATACCCCACTGCGATATAAGCACTGTGACTCCTCAGGCCATAGCCCACTGCGATATAAGCACTGTGACTCCATGCCATACCCCACTGCGATATAAGCACTGTGACTCCTCAGGCCATAGCCCACTGTGATATAAGCACTGTGACTCCGCAGTCCATACCCCACTGCGATATAAGCACTATGACACCTGAGGTCATAACCCACTGTGATATAAGCACTATGACTCCTCAGTCCATACCCCACTGCGATATAAGCACTATGACACCTCAGGCCATACCCCACTGCGATATAAGCACTATGACTCCTCTGGCCATACCCCACTGTGATATAAGCACTGTGACTCCTAAGCCCATATCTCACTGTGATATAAGCACTGTGACACCTCAGGCCATACCCCACTGCAATATAAGCACTGTGACCCCACAGGCCATACCCCACTGCGACATAAGCACTGTGACTCCACAGGCCATACCCCACTGCGATATAAGCACTGTGACTCCACAGGCCATACCCCACTGCGATATAAACACTGTGACTCCTCAGGCCCTACCCCACTGTGATATAAGCACTATGACTCCTCAGGCCATAGCCCACTGTGATATAAGCACTGTGACTCCTCAGGCCATACCTCACTGCGATATAAGCAGTGTGACTCCACAGCCCATACCCCACTGCGATATAAGCACTGTGACACCTCAGACCATACCCCACTGTGATATAAGCACTGTGACTCCTCAGGCCATAGCCCACTGCAATATAAGCACAGTGACTCCTCAGGTCATAGCCCACTGCGATATAAGCACAGTGACTCCTCAGGTCATAGCCCACTGCGATATAAGCACAGTGACTCCTCAGGCCATACCCCACTGCGATATAAGCACTGTGACTCCTCCGGCCATACCCCATTGTGATATAAGCACTGTGACTCCACAGGCCATACCCCATTGCGATATAAGCACTGTGACACCTCAGGCCATACCCCACTGCGATATAAGCACTGTGACTCCTCCGGCCATACCCCACTGCGATATAAGCACTGTGACTCCTCAGGCCATAGCCCACTGCGATATAAGCACTGTGACTCCTCAGGCCATACCCCACTGTGATATAAGCACTGTGAATCCTCAGTCCATACCCCACTGTGATATCAGTACTGTGACTCCACAGGCCGTACACCACTGTGATATAAGCACTGTGACTCCTCCGGCCATACCCCACTGTGATATAAGCACTGTGACTCCTCAGGCCATAGCCCACTGCGATATAAGCACTGTGACTCCTCAGGCCATACCCCACTGCGATATAAGCACTGTGACTCCTCAGTCCATACCCCACTGCAATATAAGTACTGTGACTCCTCAGGCCATACCCCACTGCAATATAAGCACTGTGACTCCTCCGGCCATACCCCACTGCGATATAAGCACTGTGACTCCTCCGGCCATACCCCACTGCGATATAAGCACTGTGACTCCTCCGGCCATACCCCATTGTGATATAAGCACTGTGACTCCACAGGCCATACCCCACTGCGATATAAGCACTGTGACACCTCAGGCCATACCCCACTGCGATATAAGCACTGTGACTCCTCCGGCCATACCCCACTGCGATATAAGCACTGTGACACCTCAGGCCATACCCCACTGTGATATAAGCACTGTGACTCCTCAGGCCATAGCCCACTGCGATATAAGCACTGTGACTCCTCAGGCCATAGCCCACTGCGATATGAGCACTGTGACTCCTCAGGCCTTAGCCCACTGCGATATGAGCACTGTGACTCCTCAGTCCATAACCCACTGTGATATAAGCACTGTGACTCCTCAGGCCATACCCCACTGTGATATAAGCACTGTGACTCCTCAGTCCATACGTCACTGTGATATAAGCACTGTGACTCCACAGGCCATACCCCACTGTGATATAAGCACTGTGACTCCTCAGGCCATAGCCCACTGTGATATAAGCACTGTGACTCCTCAGGCCATACCCCACTGCGATATAAGCACTGTGACTCCTCAGGCCATACCCCACTGTGATATAAGCACTGTGACTCCTCAGGCCATAGCCCACTGCGATATAAGCACTGTGACTCCTCAGGCCATACCTCACTGCGATATAAGCACTGTGACTCCGCAGTCCATACCCTACTGCGATATAAGCACTGTGACTCCTCTGGCCATAGCCCACTGTGATATAAGCACTGTGACTCCTGAGGCCATACCCCACTGCGATATAAGCACTGTGACTCCACAGGCCATACCCCACTGTGATATAAGCACCGTGACTCCACAGGCCATACCTCACTATGATATAAGCACTGTGACTCCTCAGGCCATAACCCACTGCGATATAAGCACTGTGAATCCTCAGTCCATACCCCACTGCGATATAAGCACTGTGACTCCGCAGTCCATACCTCACTGCGATATAAGCACTGTGACTCCACAGGCCATACCCCACTGTGATATAAGCACTGTGACTCCACAGGCCATACCCCACTGTGATATAAGCACCGTGACTCCACAGGCCATACCTCACTATGATATAAGCACTGTGACTCCTCAGGCCATAACCCACTGCGATATAAGCACTGTGAATCCTCAGTCCATACCCCACTGCGATATAAGCACTGTGACTCCGCAGTCCATACCTCACTGCGATATAAGCACTGTGACTCCTCAGGCCATAGCCCACTGTGATATAAGCACTGTGACTCCTCAGGCCATAGCCCACTGCGATATAAGCACTGTGACTCCTCAGGCCATACCCCAATGCGATATGAGCACTGTGACTCCTCAGGCCATACCCCACTGTGATATAAGCACTATGATTCCTCAGGCCATACCCCACTGCGATATAAGCACTGTGACTCCTCAGGCCATACCCCACTGTGATATAAGCACTGTGACTCCTCCGGCCATACCCCACGGTGATATAAGCACTGTGACTCATCCGGCCATAGCCCACTGTGACTCCTCCGGCCATACCCCACTGCGATATAAGCACTGTGACTCCTCCGGCCATAGCCCCCTGCGATATAAGCACTGTGACTCCTCAGGCCATAGCCCACTGCGATATAAGCACTGTGACTCCTCAGGCCATACCCCACTGCGATATGAGCACTGTGACTCCTCAGGCCATACCCCACTGCGATATGAGCACTGAGACTCCTCAGGCCATAGCCCACTGCGATATAAGCACTGTGACTCCTCAGGCCATACCCCAATGCGATATGAGCACTGTGACTCCTCAGGCCATACCCCACTGTGATATAAGCACTATGATTCCTCAGGCCATACCCCACTGCGATATAAGCACTGTGACTCCACAGGCCATACCCCACTGTGATATAAGCACTGTGACTCCTCCGGCCATACCCCATGGTGATATAAGCACTGTGACTCCTCCGGCCATAGCCCACTGCGATATAAGCACTGTGACTCCTCCGGCCATAGCCCACTGCGATATAAGCACTGTGACTCCTCAGGCCATAGCCCACTGCGATATAAGCACTGTGACTCCTCATGCCATAGCCCACTGCGATATAAGCACTGTGACTCCTCAGGCCATAGCCCACTGTGATATAAGCACTGTGACTCCTCAGTCCATACCCCACTGTGATATAAGCACTGTGACTCCTCCGGCCATACCCCACGGTGATATAAGCACTGTGACTCCTCCGGCCATACCCCACTGTGATATAAGCACTGTGACTCCTCCGGCCATAGCCCACTGCGATATAAGCACTGTGACTCCTCAGGCCATAGCCCACTGCGATATAAGCACTGTGACTCCTCATGCCATAGCCCACTGCGATATAAGCACTGTAACTCCTCAGGCCATAGCCCACTGTGATATAAGCACTGTGACTCCTCAGTCCATACCTCAATGTGATATAAGCACTGTGACTCCTCAGGCCATACCTCACTGTGATATAAGCACTGTGACTCCTCAGTCCATACCCCACTGTGATATAAACACTGTGACTCCTCAGTCCATACCTCAATGTGATATAAGCACTGTGACTCCTCAGGCCATACCCCACTGTGATATAAGCACTGTGACTCCTCAGGCCATACCCCACTGTGATATAAGCACTGTGACTCCTCAGGCCATTCCACACTGCGATATGAGCACTGTGACTCCTCAGGCCATACCTCACTGTGATATAAGCACTGTAACTCCTCAGGCCATAACCCACTGCGATATAAGCACTGTGACTCCGCAGTCCATACCCCACTGCGATATAAGCATTGTGACTCCACAGGCCATACCCCACTGCGATATAAGCACTGTGACTCCTCAGGCCCTACCCCACTGTGATATAAGCACTATGACTCCTCCGGCCATACCCCACTGTGATATAAGCACTGTGACTCTGCAGTCCGTACCCCACTGTGATATAAGCACTGTGACTCCTCCGGCCATACCCCACTGTGATATAAGCACTGTGACTCCTCAGTCCATACGTCACTGTGATATAAGCACTGTGACTCCGCAGGCCATACCCCACTGTGATATAAGCACTATGACTCCTCAGGCCATAACCCACTGCGATATGAGCAATATAACTCCACAGGCCATAGCCCACTGCGATATAAGCACTGAGACTCCTCAGTCCATACCCCACTGTGATATAAGCACTGTGACTCCTCAGGCCATAACCCACTGCGATATGAGCAATATAACTCCACAGGCCATAGCCCACTGCGATATAAGCACTGTGACTCCTCAGTCCATACCCCACTGTGATATAAGTACTGTGACTCCACAGGCCATACACCACTGCGATATAAGCACTGTGACTCCTCAGGCCATACCTCACTGTGATATAAGCACTGTGACTCCGCAGTCCATACCCCACTGCGGTATAAGCACTGTGACTCCTCAGGCCATAACACACTGTGATATAAGTACTGTGACTCCGCAGTCCATACCCCACTGTGATATAAGCACTGTGACTCCTCAGGCCATAGCCCACTGTGATATAAGTACTGTGACTCCTCAGGCCATAGTCCACTGCGATATAAGCACTGTGATTCCGCAGTCCATACCCCACTGCGATATAAGCACTATGATTCCTCAGGCCAAACCCCACTGCGATATAAGCACTGTGACTCCTCAGGCCATACCCCACTGTGATATAAGCACTGTGACTCCTCCGGCCATACCCCACTGCGATATAAGCACTGTGACTCCTCCGGCCATAGCCCCCTGCGATATAAGCACTGTGACTCCTCAGGCCACAGCCCACTGCGATATAAGCACTGTGACTCCTCAGGCCATACCCCACTGCGATATGAGCACTGTGACTCCTCAGGCCATACCCCACTGCGATATGAGCACTGAGACTCCTCAGGCCATAGCCCACTGCGATATAAGCACTGTGACTCCTCAGGCCATACCCCAATGCGATATGAGCACTGTGACTCCTCAGGCCATACCCCACTGTGATATAAGCACTATGATTCCTCAGGCCATACCCCACTGCGATATAAGCACTGTGACTCCACAGGCCATACCCCACTGTGATATAAGCACTGTGACTCCTCCGGCCATACCCCATGGTGATATAAGCACTGTGACTCCTCCGGCCATAGCCCACTGCGATATAAGCACTGTGACTCCTCCGGCCATAGCCCACTGCGATATAAGCACTGTGACTCCTCAGGCCATAGCCCTCTGCGATATAAGCACTGTGACTCCTCATGCCATAGCCCACTGCGATATAAGCACTGTGACTCCTCAGGCCATAGCCCACTGTGATATAAGCACTGTGACTCCTCAGTCCATACCCCACTGTGATATAAGCACTGTGACTCCTCCGGCCATACCCCACGGTGATATAAGCACTGTGACTCCTCCGGCCATAGCCCACTGCGATATAAGCAATATAACTCCACAGTCCATATCCCACTGTGATATAAGCACTGTGACTCCGCAGTCCATACACCAATGTGATATAAGCACTGTGCCATAGCCCACTGCGATATAAGCACTGTGACTCAGGCCATACCCCACTGCGATATAAGCACTGTGACTCCACAGGCCATAGCCCACTGTGATATAAGCACTGTGACTCCACAGGCCATAGCCCACTGCGATATAAGTACTGTGACTCCATGCCATACCCCACTGCGATATAAGCACTGTAACTCCATGCCATACCCCACTGCGATATAAGCACTGTGACTCCTCAGGCCATAGCCCACTGCGATATAAGCACTGTGACTCCATGCCATACCCCACTGCGATATAAGCACTGTGACTCCTCAGGCCATACCCCACTGTGATATAAGCACTGTGACTCCGCAGTCCATACCCCACTGCGATATAAGCACTGTGACTCCACAGGCCATAGCCCACTGTGATATAAGCACTGTGACTCCACAGGCCATAGCCCACTGCGATATAAGTACTGTGACTCCATGCCATACCCCACTGCGATATAAGCACTGTGACTCCATGCCATACCCCACTGCGATATAAGCACTGTGACTCCTCAGGCCATAGCCCACTGCGATATAAGCACTGTGACTCCATGCCATACCCCACTGCGATATAAGCACTGTGACTCCTCAGGCCATAGCCCACTGTGATATAAGCACTGTGACTCCGCAGTCCATACCCCACTGCGATATAAGCACTATGACACCTGAGGCCATAACCCACTGTGATATAAGCACTATGACTCCTCAGTCCATACCCCACTGCGATATAAGCACTATGACACCTCAGGCCATACCTCACTGCGATATAAGCACTATGACTCCTCTGGCCATACCCCACTGTGATATAAGCACTGTGACTCCTAAGCCCATATCTCACTGTGATATAAGCACTGTGACACCTCAGGCCATACCCCACTGCGATATAAGCACTGTGACTCCACAGGCCATACCCCACTGCGACATAAGCACTGTGACTCCACAGGCCATACCCCACTGCGATATAAGCACTGTGACTCCTCATGCCATAGCCCACTGCGATATAAGCACTGTGACTCCTCAGGCCATAGCCCACTGCGATATAAGCACTGTGACTCCTCAGGCCATAGCCCACTGCGATATAAGCACTGTGACTCCGCAGGCCATAGCCCACTGTGATATAAGCACTGTGACTCCTCAGGCCATACCTCACTGTGATATAAGCACTGTGACTCCTCAGTCCATACCCCACTGTGATATAAACACTGTGACTCCTCAGTCCATACCTCAATGTGATATAAGCACTGTGACTCCTCAGGCCATACCCCACTGTGATATAAGCACTGTGACTCCTCAGGCCATACCCCACTGTGATATAAGCACTGTGACTCCTCAGGCCATTCCCCACTGCGATATGAGCACTGTGACTCCTCAGGCCATACCTCACTGTGATATAAGCACTGTAACTCCTCAGGCCATAACCCACTGCGATATAAGCACTGTGACTCCGCAGTCCATACCCCACTGTGATATAAGCACTGTGACTCCTCCGGCCATACCCCACGGTGATATAAGCACTGTGACTCCTCCGGCCATACCCCACTGTGATATAAGCACTGTGACTCCTCCGGCCATAGCCCACTGCGATATAAGCACTGTGACTCCTCAGGCCATAGCCCACTGCGATATAAGCACTGTGACTCCTCATGCCATAGCCCACTGCGATATAAGCACTGTAACTCCTCAGGCCATAGCCCACTGTGATATAAGCACTGTGACTCCACAGGCCATACCTCACTGCGATATAAGCAGTGTGGCTCCACAGCCCATACCCCTCTGCGATATAAGCACTGTGACACCTCAGACCATACCCCACTGTGATATAAGCACTGTGACTCCTCAGGTCATAGCCCACTGCGATATAAGCACAGTGACTCCTCAGGTCATAGCCCACTGCGATATAAGCACAGTGACTCCACAGGCATTAGTCCACTGTGATATAAGCACTGTGACTCCTCAGGCCATACCCCACTGTGATATAAGCATTATAACTCCACAGGCCATACCCCACTGCGATATAAGTACTGTGACTCCTCAGGCCATAGCCCACTGCGGTATAAGCACTGTGACTCCTCAGGCCATAGCCCACTGCGATATAAGCACTGTGACTCCTCAGGCCATACCCCACTGTGATATAAGCACTGTGAATCCTCAGTCCATACCCCACTGTGATATCAGTACTGTGACTCCACAGGCCGTACACCACTGTGATATAAGCACTGTGACTCCTCCGGCCATACCCCACTGTGATATAAGCACTGTGACTCCTCAGGCCATAGCCCACTGCGATATAAGCACTGTGTCTCCTCAGGCCATAACCCACTGCGATATAAGCACTGTGACTCCTCAGTCCATACCCCACTGCGATATAAGTACTGTGACTCCTCAGGCCATACCCCACTGCGATATAAGCACTGTGACTCCTCCGGCCATACCCCACTGCGATATAAGCACTGTGACTCCTCCGGCCATACCCCACTGCGATATAAGCACTGTGACTCCTCCGGCCATACCCCATTGTGATATAAGCACTGTGACTCCACAGGCCATACCCCACTGTGATATAAGCACTGTGACTCCTCAGTCCATACGTCACTGTGATATAAGCACTGTGACTCCACAGGCCATACCCCACTGTGATATAAGCACTGTGACTCCTCAGGCCATAGCCCACTGTGATATAAGCACTGTGACTCCTCAGGCCATACCCCACTGCGATATAAGCACTGTGACTCCGCAGTCCATACCCCACTGCGATATAAGCACTGTGACTCCTCCGGCCATACCCCACGGTGATATAAGCACTGTGACTCCTCCGGCCATAGCCCACTGTGATATAAGCACTGTGACTCCTCAGGCCATAGCCCACTGCGATATAAGCACTGTGACTCCTCATGCCATAGCCCACTGCGATATAAGCACTGTGACTCCTCAGGCCATAGCCCACTGTGATATAAGCACTGTGACTCCTCAGGCCATACCTCACTGTGATATAAGCACTGTGACTCCTCAGTCCATACCCCACTGTGATATAAACACTGTGACTCCTCAGTCCATACCTCAATGTGATATAAGCACTGTGACTCCTCAGGCCATACCCCACTGTGATATAAGCACTGTGACTCCTCAGGCCATACCCCACTGTGATATAAGCACTGTGACTCCTCAGGCCATTCCCCACTGCGATATGAGCACTGTGACTCCTCAGGCCATACCTCACTGTGATATAAGCACTGTAACTCCTCAGGCCATAACCCACTGCGATATAAGCACTGTGACTCCGCAGTCCATACCCCACTGCGATATAAGCACTGTGACTCCTCAGGCCATACCACACTGTGATATAAGCACTATGACTCCTCAGGCCATAGCCCACTGTGATATAAGCACTGTGACTCCTCAGGCCATACCTCACTGCGATATAAGCAGTGTGACTCCACAGCCCATACCCCACTGCGATATAAGCACTGTGACACCTCAGGCCATACCCCACTGTGATATAAGCACTGTGACTCCTCAGGCCATAGCCCACTGCGATATAAGCACAGTGACTCCTCAGGTCATAGCCCACTGCGATATAAGCACAGTGACTCCTCAGGCCATAGCCCACTGCGATATAAGCACTGTGACTCCACAGGCCATAGTCCACTGCGATATAAGCACTGTGACTCCACAGGCCATAGTCCACTGTGATGTAAGCACTGTGACTCCTCAGGCCATAGTCCACTGCGATATAAGCACTGTGACTCCTCAGGCCATACCCCACTGCGATATAAGCACTGTGACTCCTCCGGCCATACCCCACTGCGATATAAGCACTGTGACTCCTCCGGCCATACCCCACTGCGATATAAGCACTGTGACTCCACAGGCCATACCCCACTGCGATATAAGCACTGTGACACCTCAGGCCATACCCCACTGCGATATAAGCACTGTGACTCCTGCGGCCATACCCCACTGCGATATAAGCACTGTGACACCTCAGGCCATACCCCACTGCGATATAAGCACTGTGACTCCTCAGGCCATAGCCCACTGCGATATAAGCACTGTGACTCCTCAGGCCATACCCCACTGCGATATGAGCACTGTGACTCCTCAGGCCATAGCCCACTGCGATATGAGCACTGTGACTCCTCAGGCCATAGCCCACTGCGATATGAGCACTGTGACTCCTCAGGCCATAGCCCACTGCGATATGAGCACTGTGACTCCTCAGGCCATAGCCAACTGCGATATAAGTACAGTGACTCCTCAGGTCATAGCCCACTGCGATATAAGCACAGTGACTCCTCAGGTCATAGCCCACTGCGATATAAGCACTGTGACTCCACAGGCCATAGTCCACTGTGATGTAAGCACTGTGACTCCTCAGGCCATAGTCCACTGTGATATAAGCACTGTGACTCCTCAGGCCATACCCCACTGTGATATAAGCATTATAACTCCACAGGCCATACCCCACTGCGATATAAGTACTGTGACTCCTCAGGCCATAGCCCACTGTGATATAAGCACTGTGACTCCTCAGGCCATACCCCACTGCGATATAAGCACTGTGACTCCTCAGTCCATACCCCACTGCGATATAAGTACTGTGACTCCTCAGGCCATACCCCACTGCGATATAAGCACTGTGACTCCTCTGGCCATACCCCACTGCGATATAAGCACTGTGACTCCTCCGGCCATACCCCACTGCGATATAAGCACTGTGACTCCTCCGGCCATACCCCACTGCGATATAAGCACTGTGACTCCTCCGGCCATACCCCACTGCGATATAAGCACTGTGACTCCACAGGCCATACCCCACTGTGATATAAGCACTGTGACTCCTCAGGCCATACCTCACTGTGATATAAGCACTGTGACTCCTCAGGCCATACCTCACTGTGATATAAGCACTGTGACTCCTCAGTCCATACCCCACTGTGAAATAAACACTGTGACTCCTCAGTCCATACCTCAATGTGATATAAGCACTGTGACTCCTGAGGCTATAGCCCACTGCGATATAAGCACTGTGACTGCTCAGGCCATAGCCCACTGTGATATAAGCACTGTGACTCCTCAAGCCACAGCCCACTGTGATATAAGCACTGTGACTCCTCAGGCCATAGCCCACTGCGATATAAGAACTGTGACTCCTCAGGCCATACCCCAATGCGATATGAGCACTGTGACTCCTCAGGCCATACCCCACTGTGATATAAGCACTATGATTCCTCAGGCCATACCCCACTGCGATATAAGCACTGTGACTCCTCAGGCCATACCCCACTGTGATATAAGCACTGTGACTCCTCCGGCCATATCCCACGGTGATATAAGCACTGTGACTCATCCGGCCATAGCCCACTGTGACTCCTCTGGCCATACCCCACTGCGATATAAGCACTGTGACTCCTCCGGCCATAGCCCCCTGCGATATAAGCACTGTGACTCCTCAGGCCATAGCCCACTGCGATATAAGCACTGTGACTCCTCAGGCCATACCCCACTGCGATATGAGCACTGTGACTCCTCAGGCCATACCCCACTGCGATATGAGCACTGAGACTCCTCAGGCCATAGCCAACTGCGATATAAGCACTGTGACTCCTCAGGCCATACCCCAATGCGATATGAGCACTGTGACTCCTCAGGCCATACCCCACTGTGATATAAGCACTATGATTCCTCAGGCCATACCCCACTGCGATATAAGCACTGTGACTCCTCAGGCCATACCCCACTGTGATATAAGCACTGTGACTCCTCCGGCCATACCCCACTGTGATATAAGCACTGTGACTCCTCCGGCCATAGCCCACTGCGATATAAGCACTGTGACTCCTCAGGCCATAGCCCACTGCGATATAAGCACTGTGACTCCTCAGGCCATAGCCCACTGCGATATAAGCACTGTGACTCCTCATGCCATAGCCCACTGCGATATAAGCACTGTGACTCCTCAGGCCATAGCCCACTGCGATATAAGCACTGTGACTCCTCATGCCATAGCCCACTGCGATATAAGCACTGTGACTCCTCCGGCCATAGCCCACTGCGATATAAGCACTGTGACTCCTCCGGCCATAGCCCACTGCGATATAAGCACTGTGACTCCTCCGGCCATAGCCCACTGCGATATAAGCACTGTGACTCCTCAGGCCATAGCCCACTGCGATATAAGCACTGTGACTCCTCAGGCCATAGCCCACTGTGATATAAGCACTGTGACTCCTCCGGCCATACCCCACGGTGATATAAGCACTGTGACTCCTCCGGCCATAGCCCACTGCGATATAAGCACTGTGACTCCTCCGGCCATAGCCCACTGCGATATAAGCACTGTGACTCCTCAGGCCATAGCCCACTGCGATATAAGCACTGTGACTCCTCATGCCATAGCCCACTGCGATATAAGCACTGTGACTCCTCAGGCCATAGCCCACTGTGATATAAGCACTGTGACTCGTCAGTCCATACCCCACTGTGATATAAGCATTGTGACTCCTCCGGCCATAGCCCACTGCGATATAAGCACTGTGACTCCACAGTCCACACCTCACTGCGATATAAGCACTGTGACTCCTCAGGCCATACCCCACTGTGATATAAGCACTGTGACTCCTCAGTCCATACCCCACTGTGATATAAGCACTGTGACTCCTCATGCCATAGCCCACTGTGATATAAGCACTGTGACTCCACAGTCCATACCTCACTGCGATATAAGCACTGTGACTCCTCAGGCCATACCCCACTGTGATATAAGCACTGTGACTCCTCAGGCCATACCTCACTGTGATATAAGCACTGTGACTCCTCAGTCCATACCTCAATGTGATATAAGCACTGTGACTCCTCAGGCCATACCCCACTGTGATATAAACACTGTGACTCCTCAGTCCATACCTCAATGTGATATAAGCACTGTGACTCCTCAGGCCATACCCCACTGTGATATAAGCACTGTGACTCCTCAGGCCATACCCCACTGTGATATAAGCACTGTGACTCCTCAGGCCATTCCCCACTGCGATATGAGCACTGTGACTCCTCAGGCCATACCTCACTGCGATATAAGCACTGTAACTCCTCAGGCCATAACCCACTGCGATATAAGCACTGTGACTCCGCAGTCCATACCCCACTGCGATATAAGCACTGTGACTCCGCAGTCCATAACCCACTGTGATATAAGCACTGTGACTCCTCAGGCCATACCCCACTGTGATATAAGCACTGTGACTCCTTAGGCCATACCCCTCTGTGATATAAGCAGTGTAACTCCACAGGCCATAGCCCACTGTGATATAAGCACTGTGACTCCTCAGTCCATACCCCACTGTGATATAAGCACTGTGACTTCTCAGGCCATACCCCACTGTGATATAAGCACTGTGACTCCTCAGGCCATAGCCCACTGCGATATAAGCAGTGTGACTCCACAGGCCATACCCCACTGCGATATAAGCACTGTGACTCCTCAGGCCATACCCCACTGTGATATAAGCACTGTGACTCCTCAGGCCATACCCCACTGTGATATAAGCAGTGTAACTCCACAGGCCATAGCCCACTGTGATATAAGCACTGTGACTCCTCAGGCCATAGCCCACTGTGATATAAGCACCGTGACTCCTCAGGCCATACCCCACTGTGATATAAGCACCGTCACTCCACAGGCCATACCCCACTGTGATATAAGCAATGTGACTCCACACGCCATACCCCACTGTGATATAAGCACTATGACTCCTCAGGCCATAGCCCACTGTGATATAAGCACTGTGACTCCTCAGGCCATAGCCCACTGCGATATAAGCACTGTGACTCCTCAGGCCATAGCCCACTGCGATATAAGCACTGTGACTCCTCAGGCCATAGCCCACTGTGATATAAGCACTGTGACTCCTCAGGCCATAGCCCACTGCGATATAAGCATTGTGACTCCTCAAGCCACAGCCCACTGTGATATAAGCACTGTGACTCCTCAGGCCATAGCCCACTGCGATATAAGCACTGTGACTCCTCAGGCCATACCCCAATGCGATATGAGCACTGTGACTCCTCAGGCCATACCCCACTGTGATATAAGCACTATGATTCCGCAGGCCATACCCCACTGCGATATAAGCACTGTGACCATTCAGGCCATACCCCACTGTGATATAAGCACTGTGACTCCTCCGGCCATACCCCACTGTGATATAAGCACTGTGACTACTCCGGCCATAGCCCACTGTGACTCCTCCGGCCATACACCACTGCGATATAAGCACTGTGACTCCTCCGGCCATAGCCCCCTGCGATATAAGCACTGTGACTCCTCAGGCCATAGCCCTCTGCGATATAAGCACTGTGACTCCTCAGGCCATACCCCACTGCGATATAAGCACTGTGACTCCTCAGGCCATACCCCACTGTGATATAAGCACTGTGACTCCTCCGGCCATACCCCATGGTGATATAAGCACTGTGACTCCTCCGGCCATAGCCCACTGCGATATAAGCACTGTGACTCCTCAGGCCATAGCCCACTGTGATATAAGCACTGTGACTCCTCATGCCATAGCCCACTGCGATATAAGCACTGTGACTCCTCAGGCCATAGCCCACTGTGATATAAGCACTGTGACTCCTCAGTCCATTCCCCACTTTGATATAAGCACTGTGACTCCTCAGTCCATACCCCACTGTGATATAAGCACTGTGACTGCTCCGGCCATAACCCACGGTGATATAAACACTGTGACTCCTCCGGCCATAGCCCACTGTGATATAAGCAATGTGACTCCACAGTCCATACCTCACTGTGATATAAGCACTGTGACTCCGCAGTCCATACCCCACTGTGATATAAGCACTGTGACTCCTCAGGCCATAACCCACTGTGATATAAGCACTGTGACACCTCAGGCCATACCCCACTGTGATATAAGCACTGTGACTCCTCAGGCCATACCCCACTGTGATATAAGCACTGTGACACCTCAGGCCATAGCCCACTGCGATATAAGCACTGTGACTCCACAGTCCATACCCCACTGCGATATAAGCACTATGACTCCTCAGGCCATAGCCCACTGCGATATAAGCACTATGACTCCTCTGGCCATAGCCCACTGTGATATAAGCAATGTGACTCCGCAGTCCATACCCCACTGTGATATAAGCACTGTGACTCCTCAGGCCATACCCCACTGTGATATAAGCACTGAGACTCCTCAGGCCATTCCCCACTGTGATATAAGCACTGTGACTCCGCAGTCCATACCTCACTGTGATATAAGCACTATGACTCCGCAGTCCATACCCCACTGTGATATAAGCACTGTGACTCCTCAGGCCATAGCCCACTGTGATATGAGCACTGTGACTCCTCAGGCCATACCCCACTGTGATATAAGCACTGTGACTCCTCAGGCCATACACTACTGTGATATAAGCACTATGTCTCCTCAGGCCATACCCCACTGCGATATCAGCACTGTGACTCCTCAGGCCATAGCCCACTGTGATATAAGCACTGTGACTCCTCAGTCCATAGCCCACTGAGATAAAAGCACTGTGACACCTCAGGCCATAGCCCACTGCGATATAAGCACTGTGACACCTCAGGCCATAGCCCACTGTGATATAAGCACTATGACTCCTCAGGCCATACTCCACTGTGATATAAGCACTGTGACTCCTCAGGCCATAGCCCACTGTGATATAAGCACTGTGACTCCTCAGGCCATACCCCACTGTGATATAAGCATTGTGACTCCTCCTCAGGCCATAACCCACTGTGATATAAGCAGTGTGACTCCTCAGGCCATTCCCCACTGAGATATAAGCACTGTGACACCTCAGGCCATACCCCACTGTGATATAAGCACTATGACTCCTCAGGCCATACCCCACTGTGATATAAGCACTGTGACTCCTCAGGCCATAACCCACTGCGATATAAGCACTGTGACTCCTCAGGCCATACCCCACTGCGATATAAGCACTGTGACTCCTCAGGCCATAGCCCACAGCGATATAAGCACTATGACTCCTCAGGCCATAGCCCACTGTGATATAAGCAATGTGACTCCGCAGTCCATACCCCACTGTGATATAAGCAGTGTGACTCCACAGTCCATACCTCACTGTGATATAAGCACTGTGACTCCTCAGGCCATACCCCACTGTGATATAAGCACTGTGACTCCTCAGGCCATACCCCACTGTGATATAAGCACTGTGACACCTCAGGCCATAGCCCACTGCGATATAAGCACTGTGACTCCACAGTCCATACCCCACTGCGATATAAGCACTATGACTCCTCAGGCCATAGCCCACTGCGATATAAGCACTATGACTCCTCTGGCCATAGCCCACTGTGATATAAGCAATGTGACTCCGCAGTCCATACCCCACTGTGATATAAGCACTGTGACTCCTCAGGCCATACCCCACTGTGATATAAGCACTGAGACTCCTCAGGCCATTCCCCACTGTGATATAAGCACTGTGACTCCGCAGTCCATACGTCACTGTGATATAAGCACTATGACTCCGCAGTCCATACCCCACTGTGATATAAGCACTGTGACTCCTCAGGCCATAGCCCACTGTGATATGAGCACTGTGACTCCTCAGGCCATACCCCACTGTGATATGAGCACTGTGACTCCTCAGGCCATACCCTACTGTGATATAAGCACTATGTCTCCTCAGGCCATACCCCACTGCGATATCAGCACTGTGACTCCTCAGGCCATAGCCCACTGTGATATAAGCACTGTGACTCCTCAGTCCATAGCCCACTGAGATATAAGCACTGTGACACCTCAGGCCATAGCCCACTGCGATATAAGCACTGTGACACCTCAGGCCATAGCCCACTGTGATATAAGCACTATGACTCCTCAGGCCATACTCCACTGTGATATAAGCACTGTGACTCCTCAGGCCATAGCCCACTGTGATATAAGCACTGTGACTCCTCAGGCCATACCCCACTGTGATATAAGCATTGTGACTCCTCCTCAGGCCATAACCCACTGTGATATAAGCAGTGTGACTCCTCAGGCCATAACACACTGCGATATAAGCACTGTGACTCCTCAGGCCATAGCCCACTGCGATATAAGCACTGTGACTCCTCCGGCCATACCCCACTGTGATATAAGCACTGAGACTCCTCAGGCCATTCCCCACTGTGATATAAGCACTGTGACTCCGCAGTCCATACCCCACTGCGATATAAGCACTATGACTCCTCAGGCCATAACACACTGTGATGTAAGTACTGTGACTCCTCAGGCCATAGCCCACTGCGATATAAGCACTATGACTCCTCAGGCCATAGCCCACTGTGATATAAGCAATGTGACTACGCAGTCCATACCCCACTGCGATATAAGCACTGTGACTCCTCAGGCCATACCCCACTGCGATATAAGCACTGTGACTCCTCAGGCCATAGCCCACAGCGATATAAGCACTATGACTCCTCAGGCCATAGCCCACTGTGATATAAGCAATGTGACTCCGCAGTCCATACCCCACTGTGATATAAGCAGTGTGACTCCACAGTCCATACCTCACTGTGATATAAGCACTGTGACTCCGCAGTCCATACCCCACTGCGATATAAGCACTATGACTCCTCAGGCCATAACACACTGCGATATAAGTACTGTGACTCCTCAGGCCATAGCCCACTGCGATATAAGCACTATGACTCCTCAGGCCATAGCCCACTGTGATATAAGCAATGTGACTCCGCAGTCCATACCCCACTGTGATATAAGCACTGTGACTCCGCAGTCCATACCCCACTGCGATATAAGCACTCTGACTCCTCAGGCCATAACACACTGTGATATAAGCACTGTGACTCCTCAGGCCATAGCCCACTGCGATAAAAGCACTGTGACTCCACAGGCCATCCCCCACTGTGATATAAGCACTGTGACTCCTCAGTCCATACCCCACTGTGATATAAGCACTGTGACTCCTCAGGCCATACCCCACTGTGATATAAGCACTGTGACTCCTCAGGCGATTCCCCACTGTGATATAAGCACTGTGACTCCGCAGTCCATACCTCACTGTGATATGAGCACTATGACTCCTCAGGCCATAACACACTGTGATATAAGTACTGTGACTCCTCAGGCCATAGCCAACTGCAATATAAGCACTGTGACTCCTCAGTCCATACCCCACTGTGATATAAGCACTATGACTCCTCAGGCCATACCCCACTGTGATATAAGCACTGTGACACCTCAGGCCATACCCCACTGTGATATAAGCACTATGACTCCTCAGGCCATAACCCACTGTGATATAAGCACTATGACTCCTCAGGCCATAACCCACTGCGATATAAGCACTGTGACTCCGCAGTCCATACCCCACTGCGATATAAGCACTGTGACTCCTCCTGCCATAGCCCACTGCGATATAAGCACTGTGACGCCTCAGGCCATAGCCCACTGCGATATAAGCACTGTGACTCCTCAGGCCATACCCCACTGCGATATGAGCACTGTGACTCCTCAGGCCATACCCCACTGCGATATGAGCACTGTGACTCCTCAGGCCATACCCCACTGCGATATGAGCACTGAGACTCCTCAGGCCATAGCCCACAGCGATATAAGCACTGTGACTCCTCCGGCCATAGCCCACTGCGATATAAGCACTGTTACTCCTCAGGTCATAGCCCACTGCGATATAAGCACTGTGACTCCTCAGGTCATAGCCCACTGCGATATAAGCACTGTGACTCCACAGGCCATAGTCCACTGTGATGTAAGCACTGTGACTCCTCAGGCCATAGTCCACTGTGATATAAGCACTGTGACTCCTCAGGCCATACCCCACTGTGATATAAGCATTATAACTCCACAGGCCATACCCCACTGCGATATAAGTACTGTGACTCCTCAGGCCATAGCCCACTGCGATATAAGCACTGTGACTCCTCA
The DNA here is from genome assembly GCA_031769625.1 of Taudactylus pleione. NCBI lineage: Eukaryota > Metazoa > Chordata > Amphibia > Anura > Myobatrachidae > Taudactylus > Taudactylus pleione. The sequence goes on along the minus strand of JAUIMM010001558.1, from coordinate 354,494 downwards.
GGCCATAGCCCACTGCGATATAAGCACTGTGACTCCTCAGGTCATACCCCACTGTGATATAAGCACTGTGAATCCTCAGTCCATACCCCACTGGGATATCAGTACTGTGACTCCACAGGCCATACACCACTGCGATATAAGCACTGTGACTCCTCAGGCCATAGCCCACTGCGATATAAGCACTGTGACTCCCCAGTCCATAGCCCACTGTGATATAAGCACTGTGACTCCTCAGTCCATACCCCACTGTGATATAAGCACTGTGACTCCTCAGGCCTTAAACCACTGCGATATAAGCATTGTGACTCCTCAGGCCACAGCCCACTGTGATATAAGCACTGTGACTCCTCAGTCCATACCCCACTGTGATATAAGCACTGTGACTCCTCAGGCCTTAAACCACTGCGATATAAGCACTGTGACTCCTCAGGCCATAGCCCACTGTGATATAAGCACTGTGACTCCTCCGGCCATACCCCCCTGTGATATAAGCACTGTGACTCCTCAGGCCATAGCCCACTGCGATATAAGTACTGTGTCTCCTCAGGCCATACCACACTGCGATATAAGCATTGTGACTCCTCCGGCCATAACCCACTGTGATATAAGCACTGTGACTCCTCAGGCCATAGCCCACTGCGATATAAGCACTGTGACTCCTCAGTCCATACCCCACTTTGATATAAGTACTGTGACTCCACAGGCCATACCCCACTGTGATATAAGCACTGTGACTACTCAGGCCATAGCCCACTGCGATAAAAGCACTGTGACTCCTCAGGCCTTACCCCACTGTGATATAAGCACTGTGACTCCACAGGCCATACCCCACTGCGATATAAGCACTGTGACTCCACAGGCCATACCCCACTGCGATATAAGCACTGTGACTCCTTAGGCCATACCCCTTTGTGATATAAGCACTGTGACTCCTCAGTCCATAGCCCACTGTGATATAAGCACTGTGACTCCTCAGGCCATACCCCACTGTGATATAAGCACTGTGACTCCTCAGGCCATACCCCACTGCGATATAAGCACTGTGACTCCTCAGCCAATACCCCACTGCGATATAACCACTGTGACTCCTCCGGCCATACCCCACTGCGATATAAGCACTGTGACTCCTCCGGCCATACCCCACTGTGATATAAGCACTGTGACTCTGCAGTCCGTACCCCACTGTGATATAAGCACTGTGACTCCTCCGGCCATACCCCACTGTGATATAAGCACTGTGACTCCTCAGGCCATACCCCACTGCGATATAAGCACTGTGACTCCGCAGGCCATACCCCACTGTGATATAAGCACTATGACTCCTCAGGCCACAACCCACTGCGATATGAGCAATATAACTCCACAGGCCATAGCCCACTGTGATATAAGCACTGTGACTCCTCAGGCCATACCCCACTGCGATATAAGCACTGTGACTCCTCAGGCCATACCTCACTGTGATATAAGCACTGTGACTCCTCAGGCCATACCCCACTGCGATATAAGCACTGTGACTCCTCAGGCCATACCTCACTGTGATATAAGCACTGTGACTCCTCAGGCCATAACCCACTGCGATATGAGCAATATAACTCCACAGGCCATACCCCACTGTGATATAAGCATTATAACTCCACAGGCCATACCCCACTGCGATATAAGTACTGTGACTCCTCAGGCCATAGCCCACTGCGTTATAAGCACTGTGACTCCTCAGGCCATACCCCACTGTGACATAAGCACTGTGAATCCTCAGTCCATACCCCACTGTGATATAAGCACTGTGAATCCTCAGTCCATACCCCACTGTGATATCAGTACTGTGACTCCACAGGCCGTACACCACTGCGATATAAGCACTGTGACTCCTCAGGCCATAGCCCACTGCAATATAAGCACTGTGACTCCTCAGTCCATACCCAACTGTGATATAAGCACTGTGACTTCTCAGGCCTTAAACCACTGCAATTTAAGCATTGTGACTCCTCAGGCCATAGCCCACTGTGATATAAGCACTGTGACTCCTCAGTCCATACCCCACTGTGATATAAGCACTGTGACTCCTCAGGCCTTAAACCACTGCAATATAAGCATTGTGACTCCTCAGGCCATAGCCCACTGCGATATAAGCACTGCGACTCCTCAGTCCATACCCCACTGCGATATAAGCACTGCGACTCCACAGTCCATACCCCACTGAGATATAAGCACTGTGACTCCTCAGGCCATACCCCACTGTGATATAAGCACTATGACTCCTCAGTCCATACCCCACTGTGATATAAGCACTGTGACTCCTCAGGCCATACCCCACTGTGATATAAGCACTATGACTCCTCAGTCCATACCTCACTGTGATATAAGCACTGTGACTCCTCAGGTCATACCCCACTGTGATATAAGCACTGTGACTCCTCCGGCCATACCCCACTGTGATATAAGCACTGTGACTCCTCAGGCCATAGGCCACTGCGATATAAGCACTGTGACTCCTCAGGCCATACCCCACTGCGATATAAGCACTGTGACTCCTCAGTCCATACCCCACTGTGATATAAGTACTGTGACTCCTCAGGCCATACCCCACTGCGATATAAGCACTGTGACACGTCAGGCCATACCCCACTGTGATATAAGCACTGTGACTCCTCCGGCCATACCCCACTGCGATATAAGCACTGTGACACCTCAGGCCATACCCCACTGTGATATAAGCACTGTGACTCCTCAGGCCATAGCCCACTGCGATATAAGCACTGGGACTCCTCAGGCCATACCCCACTGCGATATGAGCACTGTGACTCCTCAGGCCATAGCCCACTGAGATATGAGCACTGTGACTCCTCAGGTCATAGCCCACTGCGATATAAGCACTGTGACTCCTCAGGCCATAGCCCACTGCGATATAAGCACTGTGACTCCTCCGGCCATACCCCACTGCGATATAAGCACTGTGACACCTCAGGCCATACCCCACTGTGATATAAGCACTGTGACTCCTCAGGCCATAGCCCACTGCGATATAAGCACTGGGACTCCTCAGGCCATACCCCACAGCGATATGAGCACTGTGACTCCTCAGGCCATAGCCCACTGCGATATGAGCACTGTGACTCCTCAGGCCATAGCCCACTGCGATATAAGCACTGTGACTCCTCAGGCCATAGCCCACTGCGATATAAGCACTGTGACTCCTCAGGCCATAGCCCACTGCGATATAAGCACTGTGACTCCTCTGGCCATAGCCCACTGCGATATAAGCACTGTGACTCCTCAGTCCATAACCCACTGTGATATAAGCACTGTGACTCCTCAGGCCATACCCCACTGTGATATAAGCACTGTGACTCCTCAGTCCATACCTCACTGTGATATAAGCACTGTGACTCCACAGGCCATACCCCACTGTGATATAAGCACTGTGACTCCTCAGGCCATAGCCCACTGTGATATAAGCACTGTGACTCCTCAGGCCATACCCCACTGCGATATAAGCACTGTGACTCCGCAGTCCATACCCCACTGCGATATAAGCACTGTGACTCCTCAGGCCATACCCCACTGTGATATAAGCACTGTGACTCCTCAGGCCATAGCCCACTGCGATATAAGCACTGTGACTCCTCAGGCCATACCTCACTGCGATATAAGCACTGTGACTCCGCAGTCCATACCCTACTGCGATATAAGCACTGTGACTCCTCTGGCCATAGCTCACTGTGATATAAGCACTGACTCCTGAGGCCATACCCCACTGCGATATAAGCACTGTGACTCCACAGGCCATACCCCACTGTGATATAAGCACCGTGACTCCACAGGCCATACCTCACTGTGATATAAGCACTGTGACTCCTCAGGCCATAACCCACTGCGATATAAGCACTGTGAATCCTCAGTCCATACCCCACTATGATATAAGCACTGTGACTCCTCAGTCCATACCTCACTGCGATATAAGCACTGTGACTCCTCAGTCCATACCCCACTATGATATAAGCACTGTGACTCCTCAGGCCATAGCCCACTGTGATATAAGCACTGTGACTCCACAGTCCATACCCCACTGTGATATAAGCACTGTGACTCCTCAGGCCATAGCCCACTGTGATATAAGCATTGTGACTCCACAGTCCATACCTCACTGCGATATAAGCACTGTGACTCCTCAGGCCATACCCCACTGTGATATAAGCACTGTGACTCCTCAGGCCATACCTCACTGTGATATAAGCACTGTGACTCCTCAGGCCATAGCCCACTGTGATATAAGCACTGTGACTCCTCAGTCCATACCCCACTGTGATATAAACACTGTGACTCCTCAGTCCATACCTCAATGTGATATAAGCACTGTGACTCCTCCGGCCATACCCCACTGTGATATAAGCACTATGACTCCTCAGGCCATACCCCACTGTGATATAAGCACTGTGACTCCTCAGGCCATTCCCCACTGCGATATGAGCACTGTGACTCCTCAGGCCATACCTCACTGTGATATAAGCACTGTGACTCCACAGGCCATACCCCACTGTGATATAAACACTGTGACTCCTCAGTCCATACCTCAATGTGATATAAGCACTGTGACTCCTCAGGCCATACCCCACTGTGATATAAGCACTGTGACTCCTCAGGCCATACCCCACTGTGATATAAGCACTGTGACTCCTCAGGCCATAACCCACTGTGATATGAGCACTGTGACTCCACAGTCCATACCCCACTGCGATATAAGCACTGTGACTCCTCAGGCCATAGCCCACTGCGATATAGGCACTGTGACTCCTCAGGCCATAGCCCACTGTGATATAAGTACTGTGTCTCCTCAGGCCATACCACACTGCGATATAAGCATTGTGACTCCTCCGGCCATAACCCACTGTGATATAAGCACTGTGACTCCTCAGGCCATAGCCCACTGCGATATAAGCACTGTGACTCCTCAGTCCATACCCCACTTTGATATAAGTACTGTGACTCCACAGGCCATACCCCACTGTGATATAAGCACTGTGACTACTCAGGCCATAGCCCACTGCGATAAAAGCACTGTGACTCCTCAGGCCTTACCCCACTGTGATATAAGCACTGTGACTCCACAGGCCATACCCCACTGCGATATAAGCACTGTGACTCCACAGGCCATACCCCACTGCGATATAAGCACTGTGACTCCTTAGGCCATACCCCTTTGTGATATAAGCACTGTGACTCCTCAGTCCATAGCCCACTGTGATATAAGCACTGTGACTCCTCAGGCCATACCCCACTGTGATATAAGCACTGTGACTCCTCAGGCCATACCCCACTGCGATATAAGCACTGTGACTCCTCAGCCAATACCCCACTGCGATATAACCACTGTGACTCCTCCGGCCATACCCCACTGCGATATAAGCACTGTGACTCCTCCGGCCATACCCCACTGTGATATAAGCACTGTGACTCTGCAGTCCGTACCCCACTGTGATATAAGCACTGTGACTCCTCCGGCCATACCCCACTGTGATATAAGCACTGTGACTCCTCAGGCCATACCCCACTGCGATATAAGCACTGTGACTCCGCAGGCCATACCCCACTGTGATATAAGCACTATGACTCCTCAGGCCACAACCCACTGCGATATGAGCAATATAACTCCACAGGCCATAGCCCACTGTGATATAAGCACTGTGACTCCTCAGGCCATACCCCACTGCGATATAAGCACTGTGACTCCTCAGGCCATACCTCACTGTGATATAAGCACTGTGACTCCTCAGGCCATACCCCACTGCGATATAAGCACTGTGACTCCTCAGGCCATACCTCACTGTGATATAAGCACTGTGACTCCTCAGGCCATAACCCACTGCGATATGAGCAATATAACTCCACAGGCCATACCCCACTGTGATATAAGCATTATAACTCCACAGGCCATACCCCACTGCGATATAAGTACTGTGACTCCTCAGGCCATAGCCCACTGCGTTATAAGCACTGTGACTCCTCAGGCCATACCCCACTGTGACATAAGCACTGTGAATCCTCAGTCCATACCCCACTGTGATATAAGCACTGTGAATCCTCAGTCCATACCCCACTGTGATATCAGTACTGTGACTCCACAGGCCGTACACCACTGCGATATAAGCACTGTGACTCCTCAGGCCATAGCCCACTGCAATATAAGCACTGTGACTCCTCAGTCCATACCCAACTGTGATATAAGCACTGTGACTTCTCAGGCCTTAAACCACTGCAATTTAAGCATTGTGACTCCTCAGGCCATAGCCCACTGTGATATAAGCACTGTGACTCCTCAGTCCATACCCCACTGTGATATAAGCACTGTGACTCCTCAGGCCTTAAACCACTGCAATATAAGCATTGTGACTCCTCAGGCCATAGCCCACTGCGATATAAGCACTGCGACTCCTCAGTCCATACCCCACTGCGATATAAGCACTGCGACTCCACAGTCCATACCCCACTGAGATATAAGCACTGTGACTCCTCAGGCCATACCCCACTGTGATATAAGCACTATGACTCCTCAGTCCATACCCCACTGTGATATAAGCACTGTGACTCCTCAGGCCATACCCCACTGTGATATAAGCACTATGACTCCTCAGTCCATACCTCACTGTGATATAAGCACTGTGACTCCTCAGGTCATACCCCACTGTGATATAAGCACTGTGACTCCTCAGGCCATACCTCACTGTGATATAAGCACTGTGACTCCTCAGGCCATAGCCCACTGTGATATAAGCACTGTGACTCCTCAGTCCATACCCCACTGTGATATAAACACTGTGACTCCTCAGTCCATACCTCAATGTGATATAAGCACTGTGACTCCTCCGGCCATACCCCACTGTGATATAAGCACTATGACTCCTCAGGCCATACCCCACTGTGATATAAGCACTGTGACTCCTCAGGCCATTCCCCACTGCGATATGAGCACTGTGACTCCTCAGGCCATACCTCACTGTGATATAAGCACTGTGACTCCACAGGCCATACCCCACTGTGATATAAACACTGTGACTCCTCAGTCCATACCTCAATGTGATATAAGCACTGTGACTCCTCAGGCCATACCCCACTGTGATATAAGCACTGTGACTCCTCAGGCCATACCCCACTGTGATATAAGCACTGTGACTCCTCAGGCCATAACCCACTGTGATATGAGCACTGTGACTCCACAGTCCATACCCCACTGCGATATAAGCACTGTGACTCCTCAGGCCATAGCCCACTGCGATATAGGCACTGTGACTCCTCAGGCCATAGCCCACTGTGATATAAGCACTGTGACTCCTCAGGCCATACCCCACTGCGATATGAGCACTGTGACTCCTCAGGCCATACCCCACTGTGATATAAGCACTATGATTCCTCAGGCCATACCCCACTGCGATATAAGCACTGTGACTCCTCAGGCCATACCCCACTGTGATATAAGCACTGTGACTCCTCCGGCCATACCCCACGGTGATATAAGCACTGTGACTCCTCCGGCCATAGCCCACTGTGACTCCTCCGGCCTTACCCCACTGCGATATAAGCACTGTGACTCCTCCGGCCATAGCCCCCTGCGATATAAGCACTGTGACTCCTCAGGCCATACCCCACTGCGATATGAGCACTGTGACTCCTCAGGCCATACCCCACTGCGATATGAGCACTGAGACTCCTCAGGCCATAGCCCACTGCGATATAAGCACTGTGACTCCTCAGGCCATACCCCTATGCGATATGAGCACTGTGACTCCTCAGGCCATACCCCACTGTGATATAAGCACTATGATTCCTCAGGCCATACCCCACTGCGATATAAGCACTGTGACTCCTCAGGCCATACCCCACTGTGATATAAGCACTGTGACTCCTCCGGCCATACCCCATGGTGATATAAGCACTGTGACTCCTCCGGCCATAGCCCACTGCGATATAAGCACTGTGACTCCTCCGGCCATAGCCCACTGCGATATAAGCACTGTGACTCCTCAGGCCATAGCCCACTGCGATTTAAGCTCTGTGACTCCTCATGCCATAGCCCACTGCGATATAAGCACTCTGACTCCTCAGGCCATAGCCCACTGTGATATAAGCACTGTGACTCCTCAGTCCATACCTCAATGTGATATAAGCACTGTTACTCCTCAGGCCATACCTCACTGTGATATAAGCACTGTGACTCCTCAGTCAATACCCCACTGTGATATAAACACTGTGACTCCTCAGTCCATACCTCAATGTGATATAAGCACTGTGACTCCTCAGGCCATACCCCACTGTGATATAAGCACTGTGACTCCTCAGGCCATTCCCCACTGCGATATGAGCACTGTGACTCCTCAGGCCATACCTCACTGTGATATAAGCACTGTGACTCCTCAGGCCATAACCCACTGCGATATAAGCACTGTGACTCCGCAGTCCATACCCCACTGCGATATAAGCACTGTGACTCCGCAGTCCATAACCCACTGTGATATAAGCACTGTGACTCCTCAGTCCATACCTCACTGTGATATAAGCACTGTGACTCCTCAGGTCATACCCCACTGTGATATAAGCACTGTGACTCCTCCGGCCATACCCCACTGTGATATAAGCACTGTGACTCCTCAGGCCATAGCCCACTGCGATATAAGCACTGTGACTCCTCAGGCCATACCCCACTGCGATATAAGCACTGTGACTCCTCAGTCCATACCCCACTGTGATATAAGTACTGTGACTCCTCAGGCCATACCCCACTGCGATATAAGCACTGTGACACGTCAGGCCATACCCCACTGTGATATAAGCACTGTGACTCCTCCGGCCATACCCCACTGCGATATAAGCACTGTGACACCTCAGGCCATACCCCACTGTGATATAAGCACTGTGACTCCTCAGGCCATAGCCCACTGCGATATAAGCACTGGGACTCCTCAGGCCATACCCCACTGCGATATGAGCACTGTGACTCCTCAGGCCATAGCCCACTGCGATATGAGCACTGTGACTCCTCAGGTCATAGCCCACTGCGATATAAGCACTGTGACTCCTCAGGCCATAGCCCACTGCGATATAAGCACTGTGACTCCTCCGGCCATACCCCACTGCGATATAAGCACTGTGACACCTCAGGCCATACCCCACTGTGATATAAGCACTGTGACTCCTCAGGCCATAGCCCACTGCGATATAAGCACTGGGACTCCTCAGGCCATACCCCACTGTGATATGAGCACTGTGACTCCTCAGGCCATAGCCCACTGCGATATGAGCACTGTGACTCCTCAGGCCATAGCCCACTGCTATATAAGCACTGTGACTCCTCAGGCCATAGCCCACTGTGATATAAGCACTGTGACTCCTCAGGCCATACCCCACTGTGATATAAGCACTGTGACTCCTCAGTCCATACCTCACTGTGATATAAGCACTGTGACTCCACAGGCCATACCCCACTGTGATATAAGCACTGTGACTCCTCAGGCCATAGCCCACTGTGATATAAGCACTGTGACTCCTCAGGCCATACCCCACTGCGATATAAGCACTGTGACTCCGCAGTCCATACCCCACTGCGATATAAGCACTGTGACTCCTCAGGCCATACCCCACTGTGATATAAGCACTGTGACTCCTCAGGCCATAGCCCACTGCGATATAAGCACTGTGACTCCTCAGGCCATACCTCACTGCGATATAAGCACTGTGACTCCGCAGTCCATACCCTACTGCGATATAAGCACTGTGACTCCTCTGGCCATAGCTCACTGTGATATAAGCACTGACTCCTGAGGCCATACCCCACTGCGATATAAGCACTGTGACTCCACAGGCCATACCCCACTGTGATATAAGCACCGTGACTCCACAGGCCATACCTCACTGTGATATAAGCACTGTGACTCCTCAGGCCATAACCCACTGCGATATAAGCACTGTGAATCCTCAGTCCATACCCCACTATGATATAAGCACTGTGACTCCTCAGTCCATACCTCACTGCGATATAAGCACTGTGACTCCTCAGTCCATACCCCACTATGATATAAGCACTGTGACTCCTCAGGCCATAGCCCACTGTGATATAAGCACTGTGACTCCACAGTCCATACCCCACTGTGATATAAGCACTGTGACTCCTCAGGCCATAGCCCACTGTGATATAAGCACTGTGACTCCTCAGGCCATACCTCACTGTGATATAAGCACTGTGACTCCTCAGGCCATAGCCCACTGTGATATAAGCACTGTGACTCCTCAGGCCATACCCCACTGTGATATAAGCACTGTGACTCCTCAGGCCATTCCCCACTGCGATATGAGCACTGTGACTCCTCAGGCCATACCTCACTGTGATATAAGCACTGTGACTCCACAGGCCATACCCCACTGTGATATAAACACTGTGACTCCACAGTCCATACCTCAATGTGATATAAGCACTGTGACTCCTCAGGCCATACCCCACTGTGATATAAGCACTGTGACTCCTCAGGCCATACCCCACTGTGATATAAGCACTGTGACTCCTCAGGCCATAACCCACTGTGATATGAGCACTGTGACTCCACAGTCCATACCCCACTGCGATATAAGCACTGTGACTCCTCAGGCCATAGCCCACTGCGATATAGGCACTGTGACTCCTCAGGCCATAGCCCACTGTGATATAAGCACTGTGACTCCTCAGGCCATAGCCCACTGTGATATAAGCACTGAGACTCCTCAGGCCATACCCCACTGCGATATGAGCACTGTGACTCCTCAGGCCATACCCCACTGTGATATAAGCACTATGATTCCTCAGGCCATACCCCACTGCGATATAAGCACTGTGACTCCTCAGGCCATACCCCACTGTGATATAAGCACTGTGACTCCTCCGGCCATACCCCACGGTGATATAAGCACTGTGACTCCTCCGGCCATAGCCCACTGTGACTCCTCCGGCCTTACCCCACGGCGATATAAGCACTGTGACTCCTCCGGCCATAGCCCCCTGCGATATAAGCACTGTGACTCCTCAGGCCATACCCCACTGCGATATGAGCACTGTGACTCCTCAGGCCATACCCCACTGCGATATGAGCACTGAGACTCCTCAGGCCATAGCCCACTGCGATATAAGCACTGTGACTCCTCAGGCCATACCCCTATGCGATATGAGCACTGTGACTCCTCAGGCCATACCCCACTGTGATATAAGCACTATGATTCCTCAGGCCATACCCCACTGCGATATAAGCACTGTGACTCCTCAGGCCATACCCCACTGTGATATAAGCACTGTGACTCCTCCGGCCATACCCCATGGTGATATAAGCACTGTGACTCCTCCGGCCATAGCCCACTGCGATATAAGCACTGTGACTCCTCCGGCCATAGCCCACTGCGATATAAGCACTGTGACTCCTCAGGCCATAGCCCACTGCGATATAAGCACTGTGACTCCTCATGCCATAGCCCACTGCGATATAAGCACTCTGACTCCTCAGGCCATAGCCCACTGTGATATAAGCACTGTGACTCCTCAGTCCATACCTCAATGTGATATAAGCACTGTTACTCCTCAGGCCATACCTCACTGTGATATAAGCACTGTGACTCCTCAGTCAATACCCCACTGTGATATAAACACTGTGACTCCTCAGTCCATACCTCAATGTGATATAAGCACTGTGACTCCTCAGGCCATACCCCACTGTGATATAAGCACTGTGACTCCTCAGGCCATTCCCCACTGCGATATGAGCACTGTGACTCCTCAGGCCATACCTCACTGTGATATAAGCACTGTGACTCCTCAGGCCATAACCCACTGCGATATAAGCACTGTGACTCCGCAGTCCATACCCCACTGCGATATAAGCACTGTGACTCCGCAGTCTATAACCCACTGTGATATAAGCACTGTGACTCCTCAGGCCATAGCCCACTGTGATATAAGCACTGTGACTCCTTAGGCCATACCCCTCTGTGATATAAGCAGTGTAACTCCACAGGCCATAGCCCACTGTGATATAAGCACTGTGACTCCTCAGTCCATACCCCACTGTGATATAAGCACTGTGACTTCTCAGGCCATACCCCACTATGATATAAGCACTGTGACTCCTCAGGCCATAGCCCACTGCGATATAAGCAGTGTGACTCCACAGGCCATACCCCACAGCGATATAAGCACTGTGACTCCTCAGGCCATACCCCACTGTGATATAAGCACTGTGACTCCTCAGGCCATACCCCACTGTGATATAAGCAGTGTAACTCCACAGGCCATAGCCCACTGTGATATAAGCACTGTGACTCCTCAGGCCATAGCCCACTGTAATATAAGCACCGTGACTCCTCAGGCCATACCCCACTGTGATATAAGCACCGTCACTCCACAGGCCATACCCCACTGTGATATAAGCAATGTGACTCCACACGCCATACCCCACTGTGATATAAGCACTATGACTCCTCAGGCCATAGGCCACTGCGATATAAGCACTGTGACTCCTCAGGCCATAGCCCACTGCGATATAAGCACTGTGACTCCTCAGGCCATAGCCCACTGCGATATAAGCACTGTGACTCCTCAGGCCATAGCCCACTGTGATATAAGCACTGTGACTCCTCAGGCCATAGCCCACTGCGATATAAGCACTGTGACTCCTCAAGCCACAGCCCACTGTGATATAAGCACTGTGACTCCTCAGGCCATACCCCAATGCGATATGAGCACTGTGACTCCTCAGGCCATAGCCCACTGCGATATAAGCACTGTGACTCCTCAGGCCATACCCCAATGCGATATGAGCACTGTGACTCCTCAGGCCATACCCCACTGTGATATAAGCACTATGATTCCTCAGGCCATACCCCACTGCGATATAAGCACTGTGACCATTCAGGCCATACCACACTGTGATATAAGCACTGTGACTCCTCCGGCCATACCCCACTGTGATATAAGCACTGTGACTCCTCCGGCCATAGCCCACTGTGACTCCTCCGGCCATACCCCACTGCGATATAAGCACTGTGACTCCTCCGGCCATAGCCCCCTGCGATATAAGCACTGTGACTCCTCAGGCCATAGCCCACTGCGATATAAGCACTGTGACTCCTAAGGCCATACCCCACTGCGATATGAGCACTGTGACTCCTCAGGCCATACCCCACTGTGATATAAGCACTGTGACTCCTCAGGCCATACCCCACTGTGATATAAGCACTGTGACTCCTCCGGCAATACCCCATGGTGATATAAGCACTGTGACTCCTCCGGCCATAGCCCACTGCGATATAAGCACTGTGACTCCTCAGGCCATAGCCCACTGTGATATAAGCACTGTGACTCCTCATGCCATAGCCCACTGCGATATAAGCACTGTGACTCCTCAGGCCATAGCCCACTGCGATATAAGCACTGTGACTCCTCAGGCCATAGCCCACTGTGATATAAGCACTGTGACTCCTCAGTCCATACCCCACTGTGATATAAGCATTGTGACTCCTCCGGACATAGCCCACTGTGATATAAACACTGTGACTCCTCTGGCCATAGCCCACTGCGATATAAGCACTGTGACTTCGCAGTCCATACCCCACTGTGATATAAGCACTGTGACTCCTCAGTCCATACCCCACTGTGATATAAGCATTGTGACTCCTCCGACCATACCCCACTGTGATATAAGCACTGTGACTCCTCTGGCCATAGCCCACTGCGATATAAGCACTGTGACTTCGCAGTCCATACCCCACTGTGATATAAGCACTGTGACTCATCAGGCCATGCCCCACTGTGATATAAGAACCGTGACTCCACAGGCCATACCCCACTGTGATATAAGCAATGTGACTCCACACGCCATACCCCACTGTGATATAAGCACTGTGACTCCTCAGGCCATAGCCCACTGTGATATAAGCACTGTGACTCCTCAGGCCTTAGCCCACTGCGATATAAGCACTGTGACTCCACAGGCCATAGCCCACTGTGATATAAGCACTGTGACACCGCAGGCCATACCCCACTGTGATATAAGCACTATGACTCCTCAGGCCATAACCCACTGCGATATGAGCAATATAACTCCACAGGCCATAGCCCACTGTGATATAAGCACTGTAACTCCTCAGGCCATACCCCACTGCGATATAAGCACTGTGACTCCTCAGGCCATACCTCACTGTGATACAAGCACTGTGACTCCGCAGTCCATACCCCACTGCGATATAAGCACTATGACTCCTCAGGCCATAACACACTGTGATATAAGTACTGTGACTCCACAGGCCATACAACACTGCGATATAAGCACTATGAATCCTCAGTCCATACCCCACTGTGATATAAGTACTGTGACTCCTCAGGCCATACCTCACTATGATATAAGCACTGTGACTCCGCAGTCCATACCCCACTGCGATATAAGCACTATGACTCCTCAGGCCATAACACACTGTGATATAAGTACTGTGACTCCGCAGTCCATACCCCACTGTGATATAAGCACTGTGACTCCACAGGCCAAGGCCCACTGTGATATAAGCACTGTGACTCCACAGGCCATAGCCCACTGCGATATAAGCACTGTGACTCCTAAGGCCATACCCCACTGTGATATAAGCACTGTGACTCCACAGGCCATAGCCCAATGCGATATAAGTACTGTGACTCCACAGGCCATCGCCCACTGCGATATAAGCACTGTGACTCCTCAGGCCATAGCCCACTGTGATATAAGCACTATGACTCCTCAGGCCATAGCCCACTGTGATATAAGCACTGTGACTCCTCAGGCAATACCCCACTGTGATATAAGCACTATGACTCCACAGGCCATACCCCACTGTGATATAAGCACTGTGACTCCTCAGGCCATACCCCACTGTGATATAAGCACTGTGACTCCTCAGGCCATAGCCCACTGTGATACAAGCACTGTGACTCCGCAGTCCATACCCCACTGCGATATAAGCACTATGACACCTCAGGCCATACCCCACTGTGATATAAGCACTATGACTCCTCAGTCCATACCCCACTGCGATATAAGCACTATGACACCTCAGGCCATACCCCACTGTGATATAAGCACTATGACTCCTCAGGCCATACCCCACTGTGATATAAGCACTGTGACTCCTAAGCCCATACCTCACTGTGATATAAGCACTGTGACTCCACAGGCCATACCCCACTGCGATATAAGCACTGTGACTCCACAGGCCATACCCCACTGCGATATAAGCACTGTGACTTCACAGGCCATACCCCACTGCGATATAAGAACTGTGACTACACAGGCCATACCCCACTGCGATATAAGCACTGTGACTCCACAGGCCATACCCAACTGTGATATAAGCACTGTGACTCTTGAGGCCATACCTCACTATGATATAAGCACTGTGACTCCTAAGCCCATACCTCACTGTGATATAAGCACTGTGACTCCGCAGTCCATACCCCACTGCGATATAAGCATTGTGACTCCGCAGTCCATACCCCACTGTGATATAAGCACTATGACTCCTCAGGCCATAACCCACTGCGATATGAGCAATATAACTCCACAGGCCATAGCCCACTGTGATATAAGCACTGTGACTCCTCAGGCCATACCCCACTGCGATATAAGCACTGTGACTCCTCAGGCCATAGCCCACTGTGATATAAACACTGTGACTCCACAGGCCATAGCCCACTGCGATATAAACACTGACTCCACAGGCCATACCCCACTGCGATATAAGTACTGTGACACCTCAGGCCATAGCCCACTGTAATATAAGCACTGTGACTCCTCAGGCCATAGCCCACTGTGATATAAGCACTGTGACTCCGCAGTTCATACCCCACTGCGATATAAGCACTATGACTCCTCAGGCCATAGCCCACTGTGATATAAGCACTGTGACTCCTCATGCCATAGCCCACTGCGATATAAGCACTGTGACTCCTCAGGCCATAGCCCACTGCGATATAAGCACTGTGACTCCTCAGGCCATAGCCCACTGTGATATAAGCACTGTGACTCCTCAGTCCATACCCCACTGTGATATAAGCATTGTGACTCCTCCGGACATAGCCCACTGTGATATAAGCACTGTGACTCCTCTGGCCATAGCCCACTGCGATATAAGCACTGTGACTTCGCAGTCCATACCCCACTGTGATATAAGCACTGTGACTCCTCAGTCCATACCCCACTGTGATATAAGCATTGTGACTCCTCCGGCCATACCCCACTGTGATATAAGCACTGTGACTCCTCTGGCCATAGCCCACTGCGATATAAGCACTGTGACTTCGCAGTCCATACCCCACTGTGATATAAGCACTGTGACTCATCAGGCCATACCCCACTGTGATATAAGAACCGTGACTCCACAGGCCATACCCCACTGTGATATAAGCAATGTGACTCCACACGCCATACCCCACTGTGATATAAGCACTGTGACTCCTCAGGCCATAGCCCACTGTGATATAAGCACTGTGACTCCTCAGGCCTTAGCCCACTGCGATATAAGCACTGTGACTCCACAGGCCATAGCCCACTGTGATATAAGCACTGTGACACCGCAGGCCATACCCCACTGTGATATAAGCACTATGACTCCTCAGGCCATAACCCACTGCGATATGAGCAATATAACTCCACAGGCCATAGCCCACTGTGATATAAGCACTGTAACTCCTCAGGCCATACCCCACTGCGATATAAGCACTGTGACTCCTCAGGCCATACCTCACTGTGATACAAGCACTGTGACTCCGCAGTCCATACCCCACTGCGATATAAGCACTATGACTCCTCAGGCCATAACACACTGTGATATAAGTACTGTGACTCCACAGGCCATACAACACTGCGATATAAGCACTATGAATCCTCAGTCCATACCCCACTGTGATATAAGTACTGTGACTCCTCAGGCCATACCTCACTATGATATAAGCACTGTGACTCCGCAGTCCATACCCCACTGCGATATAAGCACTATGACTCCTCAGGCCATAACACACTGTGATATAAGTACTGTGACTCCGCAGTCCATACCCCACTGTGATATAAGCACTGTGACTCCACAGGCCAAGGCCCACTGTGATATAAGCACTGTGACTCCACAGGCCATAGCCCACTGCGATATAAGCACTGTGACTCCTAAGGCCATACCCCACTGTGACATAAGCACTGTGACTCCACAGGCCATAGCCCAATGCGATATAAGTACTGTGACTCCACAGGCCATCGCCCACTGCGATATAAGCACTGTGACTCCTCAGGCCATAGCCCACTGTGATATAAGCACTATGACTCCTCAGGCCATAGCCCACTGTGATATAAGCACTGTGACTCCTCAGGCAATACCCCACTGTGATATAAGCACTATGACTCCACAGGCCATACCCCACTGTGATATAAGCACTGTGACTCCTCAGGCCATACCCCACTGTGATATAAGCACTGTGACTCCTCAGGCCATAGCCCACTGTGATACAAGCACTGTGACTCCGCAGTCCATACCCCACTGCGATATAAGCTCTATGACACCTCAGGCCATACCCCACTGTGATATAAGCACTATGACTCCTCAGTCCATACCCCACTGCGATATAAGCACTATGACACCTCAGGCCATACCCCACTGTGATATAAGCACTATGACTCCTCAGGCCATACCCCACTGTGATATAAGCACTGTGACTCCTAAGCCCATACCTCACTGTGATATAAGCACTGTGACTCCACAGGCCATACCCCACTGCGATATAAGCACTGTGACTCCACAGGCCATACCCCACTGCGATATAAGCACTGTGACTTCACAGGCCATACCCCACTACGATATAAGAACTGTGACTACACAGGCCATACCCCACTGCGATATAAGCACTGTGACTCCACAGGCCATACCCAACTGTGATATAAGCACTGTGACTCTTGAGGCCATACCTCACTATGATATAAGCACTGTGACTCCTAAGCCCATACCTCACTGTGATATAAGCACTGTGACTCCGCAGTCCATACCCCACTGCGATATAAGCATTGTGACTCCGCAGTCCATACCCCACTGTGATATAAGCACTATGACTCCTCAGGCCATAACCCACTGCGATATGAGCAATATAACTCCACAGGCCATAGCCCACTGTGATATAAGCACTGTGACTCCTCAGGCCATACCCCACTGCGATATAAGCACTGTGACTCCTCAGGCCATAGCCCACTGTGATATAAACACTGTGACTCCACAGGCCATAGCCCACTGCGATATAAACACTGACTCCACAGGCCATACCCCACTGCGATATAAGTACTGTGACACCTCAGGCCATAGCCCACTGTGATATAAGCACTGTGACTCCTCAGGCCATAGCCCACTGTGATATAAGCACTGTGACTCCGCAGTTCATACCCCACTGCGATATAAGCACTATGACTCCTCAGGCCATAACCCACTGCGATATGAGCAATATAACTCCACAGGCCATAGCCCACTGCGATATAAGCACTGTGACTCCTCAGGCCATACCCCACTGCGATATAAGCACTGTGACTCCTCAGGCCATACCCCACTGCGATATAAGCACTGTGTCTCCACAGGCCATAGCCCACTGCGATATAAACACTGTGACTCCACAGGCCATACCCCACTGCGATATAAGTACTGTGACACCTCAGGCCATAGCCCAGTGTGATATAAGCACTGTGACTCCGCAGTCCATTACCCACTGCGATATAAGCACTGTGACTCCTCAGGCCATACCCCACTGCGATATAAGCACTATGACTCCACAGGACAAACCCCACTGCGATATAAGTACTGTGACACCTCAGGCCATAGCCCACTGTGATATAAGCACTATGACTCCTCAGGCCATACCCCACTGCGATAAGAGCACTGTGACTCCTCAGGCCATAACCCACTGCGATAAGAGCACTGTGACTCCTCAGGCCATAGCCCACTGCGATATAAGCACCGTGACTCCGCAGGCCATACCCCACTGCGATATAAGCACTGTGACTCCTCAGGCCATACCCCACTGCGATATAAGCACTGTGACTCCTCAGGCCATACCGCACTGCGATATAAGCACTGTGACTCCTCAGGCCATACCCCACTGTGATATAAGCACTGTGACTCCTCAGGCCATATCCCACTGCGATATAAGCACTGTGACTCCGCAGTCCATACCCCACTGCGATATAAGCACTGTGACTCCTCAGGCCATACCCCACTGCGATATAAGCACTGTGACTCCACAGGCCATAACCCACTGTGATATGAGCACTGTGACTCCTCAGGCCATATCCCACTGTGATATAAGCACTGTGACTCCGCAGACCATACCCCACTGTGATATAAGCACTGTGACTCCTCAGGCCATAGCCCACTGTGATATAAGCACTGTGACTCCACAGGCCATAGCCCACTGTGATATAAGCACTGTGACTCCTCAGGCCATAGCCCACTGTGATATAAGCACTGTGACTCCACAGGCCATAGCCCACTGTGATATAAGCACTGTAACTCCTCAGGCCATATCCCACTGTGATATGAGCACTGTGACTCCTCAGTCCATACCTCACTGCGATATAAGCACTGTGACTCCTCAGGCCATACCCCACTGCGATATAAGTACTATGACACCTCAGGCCATAGCCCAGTGTGATATAAGCACTGTGACTCCTCCAGGCATAGCCCACTGTGATATAAGCACTGTGACTCCACAGGCCATAGCCCACTGCGATATAAGCACTGTGACTCCTCAGGCCATAGCCCACTGCGATATGTGCACTGTGACTCCTCAGGCCATACCCCACTGTGATATAAGCACTGTGACTCCACAGGCCTTACCCCACTGTGATATAAGCACTATGACTCCACAGGCCATACCCCACTGTGATTTAAGCACTGTGACTCCTCAGTCCATAGCCCACTGCGATATAAGCACTGTGACTCCTCAGGCCATACACCACTGTGATATAAGCACTGTGACACCTCAGACCATAGTCCACTGCGATATAAGCACTGTGACTCCTCAGGCCATACCCCACTGTGATATAAGCACTGTGACTCCTCAGGCCATAGCCCACTGCTATATAAGCACTGTGACTCCACAGGCCATAGCCCACTGTGATATAAGCACTGTGACTCCTCAGCCCATACCCCACTGCGATATAAGCACTGTGACTCCTCAGGCCATACCCCACTGCGATATAAGCACTGTGACTCCTCAGGCCATAGCCCACTGCGATATAAGCACTGTGACTCCTCAGGCCACAGCCCACTGCGATATAAGCACTGTGACTCCACAGCCCTTAGCCCACTGCGATATAAGCACTGTGACTCCTCAGGCCATAGCCCACTGCGATATAAGCACTGTGACTCCTCAGGCCATAGCCCACTGCGATATAAGCACTGTGACTCCCCAGGCCATAGCCCATTGCGATATAAGCACTGTGACTCCACAGTCCATACCCCACTGTGATATAAGCACTGTGACTCAGGCCATACCCCACTGCGATATAAGCACTGTGACTCCACAGGCCATAGCCCACTGTGATATAAGCATTGTGACTCCACAGGCCATAGCCCACTGCGATATAAGTACTGTGACTCCATGCCATACCCCACTGCAATATAAGCACTGTGACTCCATGCCATACCCCACTGCGATATAAGCACTGTGACTCCTCAGGCCATAGCCCACTGCGATATAAGCACTGTGACTCCATGCCATACCCCACTGCGATATAAGCACTGTGACTCCTCAGGCCATAGCCCACTGTGATATAAGCACTGTGACTCCTCAGGCCATATCCCACTGTGATATAAGCACTGTGACTCCGCAGTCCATACCCCACTGCGATATAAGCACTATGACACCTCAGGCCATACCCCACTGTGATATAAGCACTATGACTCCTCAGTCCATACCCCACTGCGATATAAGCACTATGACTCCACAGGCCATACCCCACTGCGATATAAGCACTGTGACTCCACAGGCCATACCCCACTGCGATATAAGCACTGTGACTCCTCAGGCCCTACCCCACTGTGATATAAGCACTATGACTCCTCAGGCCATAGCCCACTGTGATATAAGCACTGTGACTCCTCAGGCCATACCTCACTGCGATATAAGCAGTGTGACTCCACAGCCCATACCCCACTGCGATATAAGCACTGTGACACCTCAGGCCATACCCCACTGTGATATAAGCACTGTGACTCCTCAGGCCATAGCCCACTGCGATATAAGCACTATGACTCCTCAGGCCATAGCCCACTGCGATATAAGCACTATGACTCCGCAGTCCATACCTCACTGTGATATAAGCACTGTGACTCCACAGTCCATACCTCACTGTGATATAAGCACTATGACTCCTCAGGCCATAGCCCTCTGCGATATAAGCACTGTGACTCCGCAGTCCATACCTCACTGCGATATAAGCACTGTGACTCCTCAGGGCATACCCCACTGCGATATTAGCACTGTGACTCCGCAGTCCATACCTCACTGTGATATAAGCACTGTGACTCCGCAGTACATACCTTTCTGTGATATAAGCACTGTGACTCCGCAGTCCATACCTCACTGTGATATAAGCACTGTGACTCCTCAGGCCATAGCCCACTGCGATATAAGCACTGTGACTCCTCAGGTCATAGCCCACTGCGATATAAGCACTGTGACTCCACAGGTCATAGTCCACTGTAATGTAAGCACTGTGACTCCTCAGGCCATACCCCACTGTGATATCAGTACTGTGACTCCACAGGCCATACACCACTGCGATATAAGCACTGTGACTCCTCAGGCCATAGCCCACTGCGATATAAGCACTGTGACTCCTCAGTCCATAGCCCACTGTGATATAAGCACTGTGACTCCTCAGTCCATACCCCACTGTGATATAAGCACTGTGACTCCTCAGGCCATAACCCACTGCGATATAAGCACTGTGACTCCTCAGGCCATAGCCCACTGTGATATAAGCACTGTGACTCCTCAGGCCATAACCCACTGCGATATAAGCACTGTGACTCCTCAGGCCATAGCCCACTGCGATAAAAGCACTGCGACTCCTCAGTCCATACCCCACTGCGATATAAGCACTGTGACTCCTCAGGCCATACCCCACTGTGATATAAGCACTATGACTCCTCAGTCCATACCCCACTGTAATATAAGCACTGTGACTCCTCAGGCCATACCCCACTGCGATATAAGCACTGTGACTCCACAGGCCCATACTCCACTGTGATATAAGCACTGTGACTCCACAGGCCATACCCCACTGCGATATAAGCACTGTGACTCCTCAGGCCATAGCCCACTGCGATAAAAGCACTGTGACTCCGCAGTCCATAGCCCACTGCGATATAAGCACTGTGACTCCTCAGTCCATAGCCCACTGTGATATAAGCACTATGTATCCTCAGTCCATACCCCACTGTGATATAAGCACTGTGACTCCTCAGGCCATAGCCCACTGTGATATAAGTACTGTGACTCCACAGGCCATACCCCACTGCGATATAAGCACTGTGACTCCTCAAGCCATATCCCACTGCGATATAAGCACTGTGACTCCTCAGGCCATAGCCCACTGTGATATAAGCACTGTGACTCCTCTGGCCATAGCACACTGTGATATAAGCACTGTGACTCCTCAGTCCATACCTCACTGTGATATAAGCACTGTGACTCCTCAGGCCATACCCCACTGTGACATAAGCACTGTGACTCCTCAGGCCATACCTCACTGTGATATGAGCACTGTGACTCCTCAGGCCATAGCCCACTGTGATATAAGCACTATGAATCCTCAGTCCATACCCCACTGTGATATAAGTACTGTGACTCCACAGGCCATACCCCACTGCGATATAAGCACTGTGACTCCTCAGGCCATACCCCACTGCGATATAAGCACTGAGACTCCTCAGGCCATAGCCCACTGTGATATAAGCACTGTGACTCCTCAGTCCATACCTCACTGTGACATAAGCACTGTGACTCCTCAGGCCATACCCCACTGTGATATAAGCACTGTGACTCCTCAGGCCATAGCCCACTGCGACATAAGCACTGTGACTCCTCAGGCCATAGCCCAATGCGATATAAGCACTGTGACTCCTCAGGCCATACCCCACTGTGATATAAGCACTGTGACTACTCAGTCCATAGCCCACTGTGATATAAGCACTGTGCCTCCTCAGGCCATAGCCCACAGTGATATAAGCACTGTGACTCCTCAGGCCATACCTCACTGTGATATAAGCACTGTGACTCCACAGGCCATACCCCACTGTGATATAAGCACTGTGACTCCTCAGGCCATACTCCACTGTGATATAAGCAGTGTGACTCCTCAGGCCATACTCCACTATGATATAAGCAGTGTGACTCCTCAGGCCATACCCCACTGTGGTATAAGCACTGTGACTCCTCAGGCCATACCCCACTGTGATATAAGCACTGTGACTCCTCAGGCCATACCACACTATGATATAAGCACTGTGACTCCTCAGGCCATACTCCACTGTGATATAAGCAGTGTGACTCCTCAGGCCATACTCCACTATGATATAAGCAGTGTGACTCCTCAGGCCATACCCCACTGTGATATAAGCACTGTGACTCCTCAGGCCATAGCCCACTGTGATATAAGCACTGTGACTCCTCAGTCCATACCTCACTGTGATATAAGCACTGTGACTCCTCAGTTCATACCCCACTATGATATAAGCACTGTGACTCCTCAGGCCATACCCCACTGCGATATTAGCACTGTGACTCCGCAGTCCATACCCCACTGCGATATAAGCACTGTGACTCCTCAGGCCATAGCCCACTGTGATATAAGCACTGTGACTCCTCAGGCCATACCCCACTGCGATATAAGCACTGTGACTCCACAGGCCATACCTCACTGCGATATAAGCACTATGACTCCTCAGGCCATAACCCACTGCGATATAAGCACTGTGACTCCACAGGCCATACCCCACTGCGATATAAGCACTGTGACACCTCAGGCCATACCCCACTGTGATATAAGCACTGTGACTCCTCAGGCCATACCTCACTGCGATATAAGCACTGTGACTCCTCAGGCCATACCTCACTGCGATATAAGCAGTGTGACTCCACAGCCCATAC
Organism: Taudactylus pleione; assembly: GCA_031769625.1. Lineage (NCBI taxonomy): Eukaryota > Metazoa > Chordata > Amphibia > Anura > Myobatrachidae > Taudactylus > Taudactylus pleione. The sequence continues at coordinate 330,286 of JAUIMM010001558.1, read as the reverse complement.
CCCACTGCCATATAAGCACTGTGACACCTCAGGCCATACCGCACTGTGATATAAGCACTGTGACTCCTCAGTCCATAATCCCCCAAAATGATATAAGCACTGTGACTCCTCAGGCCATACCTCACTGTGATATAAGCACTGTGACTCCTCAGGCCATACTCCACTGTGATATAAGCACTGTGACTCCTCAGTCCATACCTCACTGTGATATAAGCACTGTGACTCCTCAGTCCATACCTCACTGTGATATAAGCACTGTGACTCCTCAGGCCATAGCCCACTGCGATAAAAGCACTGCGACTCCTCAGTCCATACCCCACTGCGATATAAGCACTGTGACTCCTCAGGCCATACCCCACTGTGATATAAGCACTGTGACTCCTCAGTCCATACCCCACTGTGATATAAGCACTGTGACTCCTCAGGCCATACCCCACTGCGATATAAGCACTGTGACTCCACAGGCCATACCCCACTGCGATTTAAGCACTGTGACTCCTCAGGCCATAACCCACTGCGATAAAAGCACTGTGACTCCGCAGTCCATAGCCCACTGCGATATAAGCACTGTGACTCCTCAGTCCATAGCCCACTGTGATATAAGCACTATGAATCCTCAGTCCATACCCCACTGTGATATAAGCACTGTGACTCCTCAGGCCATAGCCCACTGTGATATAAGTACTGTGACTCCACAGGCCATACCCCACTGCGATATAAGCACTGTGACTCCTCAAGCCATATCCCACTGCGATATAAGCACTGTGACTCCTCAGGCCATAGCCCACTGTGATATAAGCACTGTGACTCCTCAGTCGATACCTCACTGTGACATAAGCACTGTGACTCCTCAGGCCATACCCCACTGTGATATAAGCACTGTGACTCCTCAGGCCATAGCCCACTGCGACATAAGCACTGTGACTCCTCAGGCCATAGCCCACTGCGATATAAGCACTGTGACTCCTCAGGCCATAGCCCACTGCGATATAAGCACTGTGACTCCTCAGGCCATACCCCACTGTGATATAAGCACTGTGACTACTCAGTCCATAGCCCACTGTGATATAAGCACTGTGCCTCCTCAGGCCATAGCCCACAGTGATATAAGCACTGTGACTCCTCAGGCCATACCTCACTGTGATATAAGCACTGTGACTCCACAGGCCATACCCCACTGTGATATAAGCACTGTGACTCCTCAGGCCATACTCCACTGTGATATAAGCAGTGTGACTCCTCAGGCCATACTCCACTGTGATATAAGCAGTGTGACTCCTCAGGCCATACTCCACTATGATATAAGCAGTGTGACTCCTCAGGCCAAACCCCACTGTGATATAAGCACTGTGACTCCTCAGGCCATACCCCACTGTGATATAAGCACTGTGACTCCTCAGGCCATACCACACTATGATATAAGCACTGTGACTCCTCAGGCCATACTCCACTGTGATATAAGCAGTGTGACTCCTCAGGCCATACTCCACTATGATATAAGCAGTGTGACTCCTCAGGCCATACCCCACTGTGATATAAGCACTGTGACTCCTCAGGCCATAGCCCACTGTGATATAAGCACTGTGACTCCTCAGTCCATACCTCACTGTGATATAAGCACTGTGACTCCTCAGTTCATACCCCACTATGATATAAGCACTGTGACTCCTCAGGCCATACCCCACTGCGATATTAGCACTGTGACTCCGCAGTCCATACCCCACTGCGATATAAGCACTGTGACTCCTCAGGCCATAGCCCACTGTGATATAAGCACTGTGACTCCTCAGGCCATACCCCACTGCGATATAAGCACTGTGACTCCACAGGCCATACCTCACTGCGATATAAGCACTATGACTCCTCAGGCCATAAACCACTGCGATATAAGCACTGTGACTCCACAGGCCATACCCCACTGCGATATAAGCACTGTGACACCTCAGGCCATACCCCACTGTGATATAAGCACTGTGACTCCTCAGGCCATACCTCACTGCGATATAAGCACTGTGACTCCTCAGGCCATACCTCACTGCGATATAAGCAGTGTGACTCCACAGCCCATACCCCACTGCGATATAAGCACTGTGACACCTCAGGCCATACCGCACTGTGATATAAGCACTGTGACTCCTCAGTCCATAATCCCCCAAAATGATATAAGCACTGTGACTCCTCAGGCCATACCTCACTGTGATATAAGCACTGTGACTCCTCAGGCCATACTCCACTGTGATATAAGCACTGTGACTCCTCAGTCCATACCTCACTGTGATATAAGCACTGTGACTCCTCAGTCCATACCTCACTGTGATATAAGCACTGTGACTCCTCAGGCCATACCCCACTGCGATATAAGCACTGTGACTCCGCAGTCCATACCCCACTGCGATATAAGCACTGTGACTCCGCAGTCCATACCCCACTGCGATATAAGCACTGTGACTCCTCAAGCCATAGCCCACTGCGATATAAGCACTGTGACTCCTCAGGCCATACCCCACTGCGATATAAGCACTGTGACTCCTCAGTCCATACCTCACTGTGATATAAGCACTGTGACTCCTCAGTCCATACCTCACTGTGATATAAGCACTGTGACTCCTCAGGCCATACCCCACTGCGATATAAGCACTGTGACTCCGCAGTCCATACCCCACTGCGATATAAGCACTGTGACTCCGCAGTCCATACCCCACTGCGATATAAGCACTGTGACTCCTCAAGCCATAGCCCACTGCGATATAAGCACTGTGACTCCTCAGGCCATACCCCACTGCGATATAAGCACTGTGACTCCACAGGCCATACCTCACTGTGATATAAGCACTGTGACTCCTCAGGCCTTAACCCACTGCGATATAAGCACTGTGACTCCACAGGCCATACCCCACAGCGATATAAGCACTGTGATTCCTCTGGCCATAGCCCACTGCGATATAAGCACTGTGACTCCACAGGCCATACCCCACTGTGATTTAAGCACTGTGACTTCTCAGGCCATAGCCCACTATGATATGAGCACTGTGACTCCTCAGTGCATACCTCACTGTGATATAAGCACTGTGACTCCTCAGGCCATAGCCCACTGCGATATAAGTACAGTGACTCCTCAGGCCATAGCCCACTGCGATATAAGCACTGTGACTCCTCAGACCATAGCCCACTGTGATATAAGCACTGTGACTCCTCAGGCCATAGCCCACTGCGATATAAGCACTGTGACTCCTCAGGCGATAGCCCACTGCAATATAAGCACTGTGACTCCTCAGGCCATACCACACTGCGATATGAGCACTGTGACTCCTCAGGCCATACCCCACTGTGATATAAGCACTGTGACTCCAGAGGCCATACCCCACTGTGATAAGAGCACTGTGACTCCTCAGTCCATAGCCCACTGCGATATAAGCACTGTGACTCCTCCAGCCATACCCCACTGTGATATAAGCACTGTGACTCCAGAGGCCATACCCCACTGCGATATAAGCACTGTGACTCCACAGGCCATACCCCACTGCGATATAAGCACTGTGACTCCTCAGGCCATACCCCACTGTGATATAAGTACTGTGACTCCACAGGCCATACCCCACTGTGATATAAGCACTGTGACTCCTCAGTCCATACCTCACTGTGATATAAGCACTGTGACTCCTCAGTCCATACCCCACTGTGATATAAGCACTGTGACACCACAGGCTATAGCCCACTGTGATATAAGCACTGTGACTCCTCAGGCCATAGCCCACTGTGATATAAGCACTGTGACTCCTCAGTCCATACCTCACTGTGATATAAGCACAGTGACTCCTCAGTCCATACCTCACTGTGATATAAGCACTGTGACTCCTCAGTCCATACCCCACTGTGATATAAGCACTGTGACTCCTCAGTTCATACCCCACTATGATATAAGCACTGTGACTCCTCAGTCCATACCTCACTGTGATATAAGCACTGTGACTCCTCAGGCTATACCCCACTGTGAAATAAGCACTGTGACTCCTCAGGCCTTAAACCACTGTGATATAAGCACTGTGACTCCTCAGGCCATACCTCACTGCGATATAAGCTCTGTGACTCCTCAGGCCTTACCCCACTGCGATATAAGCACTGTGACTCCTCAGTCCATACCCCACTATGATATAAGCACCGTGACTCCTCAGTCCATACCCCTCTGTGATATAAGCAGTGTGACTCCTCAGGTCATAGCCCACTGTGATATAAGCACTGTGACTCCTCAGGCTATACCCCACTGTGATATAAGCACTGTGACTCCTCAGGCCATACCTCACTGTGATATAAGCACTGTGACTCCTCAGGCCATACCTCACTGTGATATAAGCACTGTGACTCCTCAGGCCATAGCCCACTGCGACATAAGCACTGTGACTCCTCAGGCCATAGCCCACTGCGATATAAGCACTGTGACTCCTCAGGCCATAGCCCACTGCGATATAAGCACTGTGACTCCTCAGGCCATACCCCACTGCGATATAAGCACTGTGACTCCACAGACCATACCACACTGCGAAATAAGCACTGTGACTCCTCAGGCCATAGCCCACTGCGATATAAGCACTGTTACTCCTCAGGCCATACCTCACTGTGATATAAGCACTGTGACTCCACAGTCCATACCCCACTGCGATATAAGCACTGTGACTCCTCAGGCCATAGCCCACTGCGATATAAGCACTGTGACTCCTCAGGCCATAAACCACTGTTATATAAGCACTGTGACTCCTCAGTCCATACCTCACTGTGATATAAGCACTGTGACTCCTCAGTCCATAGCCCACTATGATATAAGCACTGTGACTCCTCAGTACATACCTCACTGTGATATAAGCACTGTGACTCCTCAGTCCATACCTCACTGTGATATAAGCACTGTGACTCCTCAGTCCATACCTCACTGTGATATAAGCACTGTGACTCCTCAGTTCATACCCCTCTGTGATATAAGCAGTGTGACTCCTCAGGTCATACCTCACTGTGATATAAGCACTGTGACTCCTCAGGCCATAGCCCACTGCGACATAAGCACTGTGACTCCTCAGGCCATAGCCCACTGCGATATAAGCACTGTGACTCCTCAGGCCATAGCCCACTGCGATATAAGCACTGTGACTCCTCAGGCCATACCCCACTGCGATATAAGCACTGTGACTCCACAGACCATACCACACTGCGAAATAAGCACTGTGACTCCTCAGGCCATAGCCCACTGCGATATAAGCACTGTTACTCCTCAGGCCATACCTCACTGTGATATAAGTACTGTGACTCCTCAGTCCATACCTCACTGTGATATAAGCACTGTGACTCCTCAGGCCATACCTCACTGTGATATGAGCACTGTGACTCCTCAGTCCATACCTCACAGCGATATAAGCACTGTGACTCCTCAGGCCATACCCCACTGTGATATAAGCACTGTGACTCCTCAGTCCATACCCCACTGTGATATAAGCACTGTGACTCCTCAGTCCATAGCCCAGTGTGATATAAGCACTGTGACTCCTCCAGGCATAGCCCACTGCGATATAAGCACTGTGACTCCACAGGCCATAGCCCACTGCGATATAAGCATTATGACTCCTCAGGCCATAGCCCACTGCGATATGTGCACTGTGACTCCTCAGGCCATACCCAACTGTGATATAAGCACTGTGACTCCGCAGGCCATACCCCACTGTGATATAAGCACTATGACTCCACAGGCCATACCCCACTGTGATATAAGCACTATGACTCCTCAGTCCATAGCCCACTGCGATATAAGCACTGTGATTTCTCAGGACATACCCCACTGTGATATAAGCACTGTGACACCTCAGGCCATAGTCCACTGCGATATAAGCACTGTGACTCCTCAGGCCATAGCCCACTGCGATATAAGCACTGTGACTCCACAGGCCATAGCCCACTGTGATATAAGCACTGTGACTCCTCAGGCCATACCCCACTGTGATATAAGCACTGTAACTCCACAGTCCATACCCCACTGCGATATAAGCACTATGAATCCTCAGTCCATACCCCACTGCGATATAAGCACTGTGACTCCTCAGGCCATACCCCACTGTGATATAAGCACTGTGACACCTCCGGCCATACCCCACTGCGATATAAGCACTGTGACTCCTCAGGCCATACCCCACTGTGATATAAGCACTGTGACTCCTCAGGCCATAGCCCACTGCGATATGAGCACTGTGACTCCTCAGGCCATAGCCCACTGCGATATAAGCACTGTGACTCCACAGGCCATAGCCCACTGTGATATAAGTACTGTGACTCCACAGGCCATACCCCACTGCGATATAAGCACTGTGACACCTCAGTCCATACCCCACTGTGATATAAGCACTGTGACTCCTCAGGCCATACCCCACTGTGATATAAGTACTGTGACTCCACAGGCCATACCCCACTGCGATATAAGCACTGTGACTCCACAGTCCATACCCCACTGTGATATAAGCACTATGAATCCTCAGTCCATACCCCACTGTGATATAAGTACTGTGACTCCACAGGCCATACCCCACTGCGATATAAGCACTGTGACTCCTCAGGCCATACCCCACTGTGATATAAGCACTGTGACTCCTCAGTCCATACCTCACTGTGATATAAGCACTGTGACTCCTCAGTCCATACCTCACTGTGATATAAGCACTGTGACTCCTCAGTCCATAGCCCACTGTGATATAAGTACTGTGACTCCTCAGGCCATACCCCACTGCAATATAAGCACTGTGACTCCTCAGGCCATACCTCACTGTGATATAAGCACTGTGACTCCTCAGACCATAGCCCACTGCGATATAAGCACTGTGACTCCTCAGTCCATACCTCACTGTGATATAAGCACAGTGACTCCTCAGTCCATACCTCACTGTGATATAAGCACTGTGACTCCTCAGGCCATACCTCACTGTGATATAAGCACTGTGACTCCTCAGGCCATAGCCCACTGCGACATAAGCACTGTGACACCTCAGGCCATAGCCCACTGCGATATAAGCACTGTGACTCCTCAGGCCATAGCCCACTGCGATATAAGCACTGTGACTCCTCAGGCCATACCCCACTGTGATATAAGCACTGTGACTCCACAGACCATACCACACGGCGATATAAGCACTGTGACTCCTCAGGCCATAGCCCACTGCGATATAAGCACTGTTACTCCTCAAACCACTGTGATATAAGCACTGTGACTCCTCAGTCCATACCTCACTGTGATATAAGCACTGTGACTCCTCAGGCCATAGCCCACAGCGATATAAGCACTGTTACTCCTCAAACCACTGTGATATAAGCACTGTGACTCCTCAGTTCATACCCCACTATGATATAAGCACTGTGACTCCTCAGTCCATACCTCACTGTGATATAAGCACTGTGACTCCTCAGTCCATACCTCACTGTGATATAAGCACTGTGACTCCTCAGTTCATACCCCACTATGATATAAGCACTGTGACTCCTCAGTTCATACCCCACTATGATATAAGCACTGTGACTCCTCAGTTCATACACCACTATGATATAAGCACTGTGACTCCTCAGTCCATACCTCACTGTGATATAAGCACTGTGACTCCACAGTCCATACCCCACTGCGATATAAGCACTGTGACTCCTCAGGCCATAGCCCACTGCGATATAAGCACTGTGACTCCTCAGGCCATAAACCACTGTGATATAAGCACTGTGACTCCTCAGGCCATACCCCACTGTGATATAAGCACTGTGACTCCACAGTCCATACCCCACTGTGATATAAGCACTGTGACTCCACAGGCCATAGCCCACTGTGATATAAGCACTGTGACTCCACAGTCCATACCCCACTGTGATATAAGCACTGTGACTCCTCAGGCCATAGCCCCCTGTGATATAAGCACTGTGACTCCACAGGCCATACCCCACTGTGATATAAGCACTGTGACTCCGCAGTCCATACCCCACTGTGATATGAGCACTGTGACTCCTCAGTCCATACCTCACAGCAATATAAGCACTGTGACTCCTGAGGCCATACCCCACTGTGATATAAGTACTGTGACACCTCAGGCCATAGCCCAGTGTGATATAAGCACTGTGACTCCTCCAGGCATAGCCCACTGCGATATAAGCACTGTGACTCCACAGGCCATAGCCCACTGCGATATAAGCACTGTGACTCCTCAGGCCATAGCCCACTGCGATATAAGCACTGTGACTCCACAGGCCATAGCCCACTGCGATATAAGCACTGTGACTCCTCAGGCCATAGCTCACTGCGATATAAGCACTGTGACTCCTCAGGCCATAGCGCACTGCGATATAAGCAGTGTGACTCCTCAGTCCATACCTCACTGTGATATAAGCACCGTGACTCCTCAGGCCATAGCCCACTGTGATATAAGCACTGTGACTCCTCAGGCCATAGCCCACTGCGATATGAGCACCGTGACTCCTCAGGCCATAGCCCACTGCGATATAAGCACTGTGACTCCTCCAGGCATAGCCTACTGCGATATAAGCACTGTGACTCCACAGGCCATAGCCCACTGCGATATAAGCACTGTGACTCCTCAGGCCATAGCCCACTGCGATATAAGCACTGTGACTCCTCAGGCCATAACACACTGCGATATGAGCACTGTGACTCCTCAGGCCATAGCCCACTGCGATATAAGCACTGTGACTCCTCAGGCCATAACCCACTGTGATATAAGCACTGTGACTCCACAGTCCATACCCCACTGTGATATAAGCACTGTGATTCCTCAGTCCATACCCCACTGCGATATAAGCACTGTGACTCAGGCCATACCCCACTGCGATATAAGCACTGTGACTCCACAGGCCATAGCCCACTGTGATATAAGCACTGTGACTCCACAGGCCATAGCCCAGTGCGATATAAGTACTGTGACTCCATGCCATACCCCACTGCGATATAAGCACTGTGACTCCACAGCCCATAGCCCACTGCGATATAAGCACTGTGACTCCACAGTCCATAGCCCACTGTGATATAAGCACTGTTACTCCTCAGGCCATACCCCACTGTGATATAAGCACTATGACTCCTCAGGCCATAGCCCACTGTGATATAAGCACTGTGACTCCTCTGGCCATAGCCCACTGTGATATAAGCACTGTGACTCCTCTCGCCATACCCCACTGTGATATAAGCACTGTGACTCCACAGACCATACCCCATTGCGATATAAGCACTGTGACTCCTCATGCCATAGCCCACTGCGATATAAGCACTGTGACTCCTCAAGCCATAGCCCACTGCGATATGTGCACTGTGACTCCTCAGGCCATACCCAACTGTGATATAAGCACTGTGACTCCGCAGGCCATACCCCACTGTGATATAAGCACTATGACTCCACAGGCCATACCCCACTGTGATATAAGCACTATGACTCCTCAGTCCATAGCCCACTGCGATATAAGCACTGAGATTTCTCAGGACATATCCCACTGTGATATAAGCACTGTGACACCTCAGGCCATAGTCCACTGCGATATAAGCACTGTGACTCCTCAGGCCATAGCGCACTGCGATATAAGCAGTGTGACTCCTCAGTCCATACCTCACTGCGATATAAGCACCGTGACTCCTCAGGCCATAGCCCACTGCGATATGAGCACCGTGACTCCTCAGGCCATAGCCCACTGCGATATGAGCACCGTGACTCCTCAGGCCATAGCCCACTGCGATATAAGCACTGTGACTCCTCAGGCCATAGCCCACTGCGATATAAGCACTGTGACTCCTCAGGCCATAGCCCACTGCGATATGAGCACCGTGACTCCTCAGGCCATAGCCCACTGCGATATAAGCACTGTGACTCCTCAGGCCATAGCCCACTGCGATATAAGCACTGTGACTCCTCAGGCCATAGCCCACTGCGATATAAGCACTGTGACTCCTCAGGCCATAGCCCACTGCGATATAAGCACTGTGACTCCTCAGGCCATAACACACTGCGATATGAGCACTGTGATTCCTCAGGCCATAGCCCACTGCGATATAAGCACTGTGACTCCTCAGGCCATAACCCACTGTGATATAAGCACTGTGACTCCACAGTCCATACCCCACTGTGATATAAGCACTGTGATTCCTCAGTCCATACCCCACTGCGATATAAGCACTGTGACTCAGGCCATACCCCACTGCGATATAAGCACTGTGACTCCACAGGCCATAGCCCACTGTGATATAAGCACTGTGACTCCACAGGCCATAGCCCAGTGCGATATAAGTACTGTGACTCCATGCCATACCCCACTGCGATATAAGCACTGTGACTCCATGCCATACCCCACTGCGATATAAGCGCTGTGACTCCTCAGGCCATAGCCCACTGCGATATAAGCACTGTGACTCCATGCCATACCCCACTGCGATATAAGCACTGTGACTCCTCAGGCCATAGCCCACTGCGATATAAGCACTGTGACTCCACAGTCCATAGCCCACTGTGATATAAGCACTGTGACTCCTCAGGCCATACCCCACTGTGATATAAGCACTATGACTCCTCAGGCCATAGCCCACTGTGATATAAGCACTGTGACTCCTCTGGCCATAGCCCACTGGAATATAAGCACTGTGACTCCTCTGGCCATACCCCACTGTGATATAAGCACTGTGACTCCACAGACCATACCCCATTGCGATATAAGCACTGAGACTCCTCAGGCCATAGCCCACTGCGATATAAGCACTGTGACTCCTCATGCCATAGCCCACTGCGATATAAGCACTGTGACTCCTCAAGCCATAGCCCACTGCGATATGTGCACTGTGACTCCTCAGGCCATACCCAACTGTGATATAAGCACTGTGACTCCGCAGGCCATACCCCACTGTGATATAAGCACTATGACTCCACAGGCCATACCCCTCTGTGATATAAGCACTATGACTCCTCAGTCCATAGCCCACTGCGATATAAGCACTGAGATTTCTCAGGACATATCCCACTGTGATATAAGCACTGTGACACCTCAGGCCATAGTCCACTGCGATATAAGCACTGTGACTCCTCAGGGCATAGCCCACTGCGATATAAGCACTGTGACTCCAGAGGCCATAGCCCACTGTGATATAAGCACTGTGACTCCTCAGCCCATACCCCACTGCGATATAAGCATTGTGACTCCTCAGGCCATAGCTCACTGCGATATAAGCACTGTGACTCCACAGCCCATAGCCCACTGCGATATAAGCACTGTGACTCCTCAGGCCATAGCCCACTGCGATATAAGCACTGTGACTCCTCAGGCCATAGCCCACTGCAATATAAGCACTGTGACTCCCCAGGCCATAGCCCACTGCGATATAAGCACTGTGACTCCACAGTCCATACCCCACTGCGATATAAGCACTGTGACTCAGGCCATAGCCCACTGCGATATAAGCACTGTGACTCCTCAGGCCATAGCCCACTGCGATATAAGCACTGTGACTCCCCAGGCCATAGCCCACTGCGATATAAGCACTGTGACCCAACAGTCCATACCCCACTGTGATATAAGCACTGTGACTCCACAGGCCATAGCCCAGTGCGATATAAGTACTGTGACTCCATGCCATACCCCACTGCGATATAAGCACTGTGACTCCATGCCATACCCCACTGCGATATAAGCGCTGTGACTCCTCAGGCCATAGCCCACTGCGATATAAGCACTGTGACTCCATGCCATACCCCAAAGCGATATTAGCACTGTGACTCCTCAGGCCATAGCCCACTGCGATATAAGCACTGTGACTCCACAGTCCATAGCCCACTGTGATATAAGCACTGTGACTCCTCAGGCCATACCCCACTGCGATATAAGCACTGTGACTCCTCAGGCCATAAACCACTGTGATATAAGCACTGTGACTCCTCAGGCCATACCCCACTGTGATATAAGCACTGTGACTCCACAGTCCATACCCCACTGTGATATAAGCACTGTGACTCCACAGGCCATAGCCCACTGTGATATAAGCACTGTGACTCCACAGTCCATACCCCACTGTGATATAAGCACTGTGACTCCTCAGGCCATAGCCCCCTGTGATATAAGCACTGTGACTCCACAGGCCATACCCCACTGTGATATAAGCACTGTGACTCCGCAGTCCATACCCCACTGTGATATGAGCACTGTGACTCCTCAGTCCATACCTCACAGCAATATAAGCACTGTGACTCCTGAGGCCATACCCCACTGTGATATAAGTACTGTGACACCTCAGGCCATAGCCCAGTGTGATATAAGCACTGTGACTCCTCCAGGCATAGCCCACTGCGATATAAGCACTGTGACTCCACAGGCCATAGCCCACTGCGATATAAGCACTGTGACTCCTCAGGCCATAGCCCACTGCGATATAAGCACTGTGACTCCACAGGCCATAGCCCACTGCGATATAAGCACTGTGACTCCTCAGGCCATAGCTCACTGCGATATAAGCACTGTGACTCCTCAGGCCATAGCGCACTGCGATGTAAGCAGTGTGACTCCTCAGTCCATACCTCACTGTGATATAAGCACCGTGACTCCTCAGGCCATAGCCCACTGTGATATAAGCACTGTGACTCCTCAGGCCATAGCCCACTGCGATATGAGCACCGTGACTCCTCAGGCCATAGCCCACTGCGATATAAGCACTGTGACTCCTCCAGGCATAGCCTACTGCGATATAAGCACTGTGACTCCACAGGCCATAGCCCACTGCGATATAAACACTGTGACTCCTCAGGCCATAGCCCACTGCGATATAAGCACTGTGACTCCTCAGGCCATAACACACTGCGATATGAGCACTGTGACTCCTCAGGCCATAGCCCACTGCGATATAAGCACTGTGACTCCTCAGGCCATAACCCACTGTGATATAAGCACTGTGACTCCACAGTCCATACCCCACTGTGATATAAGCACTGTGATTCCTCAGTCCATACCCCACTGCGATATAAGCACTGTGACTCAGGCCATACCCCACTGCGATATAAGCACTGTGACTCCAGAGGCCATAGCCCACTGTGATATAAGCACTGTGACTCCACAGGCCATAGCCCAGTGCGATATAAGTACTGTGACTCCATGCCATACCCAACTGCGATATAAGCACTGTGACTCCACAGCCCATAGCCCACTGCGATATAAGCACTGTGACTCCACAGTCCATAGCCCACTGTGATATAAGCACTGTTACTCCTCAGGCCATACCCCACTGTGATATAAGCACTATGACTCCTCAGGCCATAGCCCACTGTGATATAAGCACTGTGACTCCTCTGGCCATAGCCCACTGTGATATAAGCACTGTGACTCCTCTGGCCATACCCCACTGTGATATAAGCACTGTGACTCCACAGACCATACCCCATTGCGATATAAGCACTGAGACTCCTCAGGCCATAGCCCACTGCGATATAAGCACTGTGACTCCTCATGCCATAGCCCACTGCGATATGTGCACTGTGACTCCTCAGGCCATACCCAACTGTGATATAAGCACTGTGACTCCGCAGGCCATACCCCACTGTGATATAAGCACTATGACTCCACAGGCCATACCCCACTGTGATATAAGCACTATGACTCCTCAGTCCATAGCCCACTGCGATATAAGCACTGAGATTTCTCAGGACATATCCCACTGTGATATAAGCACTGTGACACCTCTGGCCATAGCCCACTGTGATATAAGCACTGTGACTCCTCTGGCCATAGCGCACTGCGATATAAGCAGTGTGACTCCTCAGTCCATACCTCACTGCGATATAAGCACCGTGACTCCTCAGGCCATAGCCCACTGCGATATGAGCACCGTGACTCCTCAGGCCATAGCCCACTGCGATATGAGCACCGTGACTCCTCAGGCCATAGCCCACTGCGATATAAGCACTGTGAATCCTCAGGCCATAGCCCACTGCGATATAAGCACTGTGACTCCTCAGGCCATAGCCCACTGCGATATAAGCACTGTGACTCCTCAGGCCATATCCCACTGCGATATAAGCACTGTGACTCCTCAGGCCATAGCGCACTGCGATATAAGCAGTGTGACTCCTCAGTCCATACCTCACTGCGATATAAGCACCGTGACTCCTCAGGCCATAGCCCACTGTGATATGAGCACCGTGACTCCTCAGGCCATAGCCCACTGCGATATGAGCACCGTGACTCCTCAGGCCATAGCCCACTGCGATATAAGCACTGTGACTCAGGCCATAGCCCACTGCGATATAAGCACTGTGACTCCTCAGGCCATAGCCCACTGCGATATAAGCACTGTGACTCCTCAGGCCATAGCCCACTGCGATATAAGCACTGTGACTCCTCAGGCCATAGCCCACTGCGATATAAGCACTGTGACTCCTCAGGCCATAACACACTGCGATATGAGCACTGTGATTCCTCAGGCCATAGCCCACTGCGATATAAGCACTGTGACTCCTCAGGCCATAACCCACTGTGATATAAGCACTGTGACTCCACAGTCCATACCCCACTGTGATATAAGCACTGTGATTCCTCAGTCCATACCCCACTGCGATATAAGCACTGTGACTCAGGCCATACCCCACTGCGATATAAGCACTGTGACTCCACAGGCCATAGCCCACTGTGATATAAGCACTGTGACTCCACAGGCCATAGCCCAGTGCGATATAAGTACTGTGACTCCATGCCATACCCCACTGCGATATAAGCACTGTGACTCCATGCCATACCCCACTGCGATATAAGCGCTGTGACTCCTCAGGCCATAGCCCACTGCGATATAAGCACTGTGACTCCATGCCATACCCCACTGCGATATAAGCACTGTGACTCCTCAGGCCATAGCCCACTGCGATATAAGCACTGTGACTCCACAGTCCATAGCCCACTGTGATATAAGCACTGTGACTCCTCAGGCCATACCCCACTGTGATATAAGCACTATGACTCCTCAGGCCATACCCCACTGTGATATAAGCACTGTGACTCCTCTGGCCATAGCCCACTGGAATATAAGCACTGTGACTCCTCTGGCCATACCCCACTGTGATATAAGCACTGTGACTCCACAGACCATACCCCATTGCGATATAAGCACTGAGACTCCTCAGGCCATAGCCCACTGCGATATAAGCACTGTGACTCCTCATGCCATAGCCCACTGCGATATAAGCACTGTGACTCCTCAAGCCATAGCCCACTGCGATATGTGCACTGTGACTCCTCAGGCCATACCCAACTGTGATATAAGCACTGTGACTCCGCAGGCCATACCCCACTGTGATATAAGCACTATGACTCCACAGGCCATACCCCTCTGTGATATAAGCACTATGACTCCTCAGTCCATAGCCCACTGCGATATAAGCACTGAGATTTCTCAGGACATATCCCACTGTGATATAAGCACTGTGACACCTCAGGCCATAGTCCACTGCGATATAAGCACTGTGACTCCTCAGGCCATAGCCCACTGCGATATAAGCACTGTGACTCCAGAGGCCATAGCCCACTGTGATATAAGCACTGTGACTCCTCAGCCCATACCCCACTGCGATATAAGCATTGTGACTCCTCAGGCCATAGCCCACTGCGATATAAGCACTGTGACTCCACAGCCCATAGCCCACTGCGATATAAGCACTGTGACTCCTCAGGCCATAGCCCACTGCGATATAAGCACTGTGACTCCTCAGGCCATAGCCCACTGCGATATAAGCACTGTGACTCCCCAGGCCATAGCCCACTGCGATATAAGCACTGTGACTCCACAGTCCATACCCCACTGCGATATAAGCACTGTGACTCAGGCCATAGCCCACTGCGATATAAGCACTGTGACTCCTCAGGCCATAGCCCACTGCGATATAAGCACTGTGACTCCCCAGGCCATAGCCCACTGCGATATAAGCACTGTGACCCAACAGTCCATACCCCACTGTGATATAAGCACTGTGACTCCACAGGCCATAGCCCAGTGCGATATAAGTACTGTGACTCCATGCCATACCCCACTGCGATATAAGCACTGTGACTCCATGCCATACCCCACTGCGATATAAGCGCTGTGACTCCTCAGGCCATAGCCCACTGCGATATAAGCACTGTGACTCCATGCCATACCCCAAAGCGATATAAGCACTGTGACTCCTCAGGCCATAGCCCACTGCGATATAAGCACTGTGACTCCACAGTCCATAGCCCACTGTGATATAAGCACTGTGACTCCTCAGGCCATACCCCACTGCGATATAAGAACTGTGACTCCTCAGGCCATACCCCACTGCGATATAAGCACTATGACTCGTCAGGCCATAGCCCACTGTGATATAAGCACTGTGACTCCTCAGGCCATACCCCACTGCGATATAAGCACTGTGACTCCTCAGGCCATACCCCACTGCGATATAAGCACTATGACTCCTCAGGCCATAGCCCACTGTGATATAAGCACTGTGACTCCTCAGGCCATACCCCACTGTGATATAAGCACTGTGACTCCTCTGGCCATACCCCACTGTGATATAAGCACTGTGACTCCACAGACCATACCCCATTGCGATATAAGCACTGAGACTCCTCAGGCCATAGCCCACTGCGATATAAGCACTGTGACTCCTCATGCCATAGCCCACTGCGATATAAGCACTGTGACTCCTGAAGCCATAGCCCACTGCGACATGTGCACTGTGACTCCTCAGGCCATACCCAACTGTGATATAAGCACTGTGACTCCGCAGGCCATACCCCACTGTGATATAAGCACTATGACTCCACAGGCCATAACCCACTGTGATATAAGCACTATGACTCCTCAGTCCATAGCCCACTGCGATATAAGCACTGAGATTTCTCAGGACATATCCCACTGTGATATAAGCACTGTGACACCTCAGGCCATAGTCCACTGCGATATAAGCACTGTGACTCCTCAGGCCATAGCCCACTGCGATATAAGCACTGTGACTCCCCAGGCCATAGCCCACTGCGATATAAGCACTGTGACTCCACAGTCCATACCCCACTGCGATATAAGCACTGTGACTCAGGCCATACCCCACTGCGATATAAGCACTGTGACTCCATAGGCCATAGCCCACTGTGATATAAGCACTGTGACTCCACAGGCCATAGCCCAGTGCGATATAAGTACTGTGACTCCATGCCATACCCCACTGCGATATAAGCACTGTGACTCCATGCCATACCCCACTGCGATATAAGCGCTGTGACTCCTCAGGCCATAGCCCACTGCGATATAAGCACTGTGACTCCATTCCATACCCCAATGCGATATAAGCACTGTGACTCCTCAGGCCATAGCCCACTGCGATATAAGCACTGTGACTCCACAGTCCATAGCCCACTGTGATATAAGCACTGTGACTCCTCAGGCCATACCCCACTGCGATATAAGCACTGTGACTCCTCAGGGCATACCCCACTGCGATATAAGCACTATGACTCCTCAGGCCATAGCCCACTGTGATATAAGCACTGTGACTCCTCTGGCCATAGCCCACTGTGATATAAGCACTGTGACTCCTCTGGCCATACCCCACTGTGATATAAGCACTGTGACTCCACAAACCATACCCCACTGCGATATAAGCACTGAGACTCCTCAGGCCATAGCCCACTGCGATATAAGCACTGTGACTCCTCAGGCCATAGCCCACTGCGATATAAGCACTGTGACTCCTCAGGCCATAGCCCACTGCGATATAAGCACTGTGACTCCTCTGGCCATAGCCCACTGCGATATAAGCACTGTGACTCCTCTGGCCATACCCCATTGCGATATAAGCACTGTGACTCCACAGACAATACCCCACTGCGATATAAGCACTGTGACTCCTCAGGCGATAGCCCACTGCGATATAAGTGTGACTCCTCAGGCCATAGCCCACTGCGATATAAGCACTGTGACTCCTCAGGCCATAGCCCACTGCGATATAAGCACTGTGACTCCTCAGGCCATAGCCCACTGTGATATGAGCACTGTGACTCCTCAGGCCATACCCCACTGTGATATGAGCACGAGCACTGTGACTCCTCAGGCCATACCCCACTGCGATATAAGCACTGTGACTCCTCAGGCCATAGCCCACTGCGATATAAGCACTGTGACTCCTCATGCCATAGCCCACTGCGATATAAGCACTGTGACTCCACAGGCCATAGCCCACTGTGATATAAGCACTGTGACTCCTCAGGCCATAGCTCACTGCGATATAAGCACTGTGACTCCTCAGGCCATAGCGCACTGCGATATAAGCAGTGTGACTCCTCAGTCCATACCTCACTGTGATATAAGCACCGTGACTCCTCAGGCCATAGCCCACTGCGATATGAGCACCGTGACTCCTCAGGCCATAGCCCACTGCGATATGAGCACCGTGACTCCTCAGGCCATAGCCCACTGCGATATAAGCACTGTGACTCCAGAGGCCATAGCCCACTGTGATATAAGCACTGTGACTCCTCAGCCCATACCCCACTGCGATATAAGCATTGTGACTCCTCAGGCCATAGCCCACTGCGATATAAGCACTGTGACTCCACAGTCCATACCCCACTGCGATATAAGCACTGTGACTCAGGCCATACCCCACTGCGATATAAGCACTGTGACTCCACAGGCCATAGCCCACTGTGATATAAGCACTGTGATTCCACAGGCCATAGCCCAGTGCGATATAAGTACTGTGACTCCATGCCATACCCCACTGCGATATAAGCCCTGTGACTCCATGCCATACCCCACTGCGATATAAGCGCTGTGACTCCTCAGGCCATAGCCCACTGCGATATAAGCACTGTGACTCCATGCCATACCCCACTGCGATATAAGCACTGTGACTCCTCAGGCCATAGCCCACTGCGATATAAGCACTGTGACTCCACAGTCCATAGCCCACTGTGATATAAGCACTGTGACTCCTCAGGCCATACCCCACTGTGATATAAGCACTATGACTCCTCAGGCCATACCCCACTGTGATATAAGCACTGTGACTCCTCTGGCCATAGCCCACTGGAATATAAGCACTGTGACTCCTCTGGCCATACCCCACTGTGATATAAGCACTGTGACTCCACAGACCATACCCCATTGCGATATAAGCACTGAGACTCCTCAGGCCATAGCCCACTGCGATATAAGCACTGTGACTCCTCATGCCATAGCCCACTGCGATATAAGCACTGTGACTCCTCAAGCCATAGCCCACTGCGATATGTGCACTGTGACTCCTCAGGCCATACCCAACTGTGATATAAGCACTGTGACTCCGCAGGCCATACCCCACTGTGATATAAGCACTATGACTCCACAGGCCATACCCCTCTGTGATATAAGCACTATGACTCCTCAGTCCATAGCCCACTGCGATATAAGCACTGAGATTTCTCAGGACATATCCCACTGTGATATAAGCACTGTGACACCTCAGGCCATAGTCCACTGCGATATAAGCACTGTGACTCCTCAGGCCATAGCCCACTGCGATATAAGCACTGTGACTCCAGAGGCCATAGCCCACTGTGATATAAGCACTGTGACTCCTCAGCCCATACCCCACTGCGATATAAGCATTGTGACTCCTCAGGCCATAGCCCACTGCGATATAAGCACTGTGACTCCACAGCCCATAGCCCACTGCGATATAAGCACTGTGACTCCTCAGGCCATAGCCCACTGCGATATAAGCACTGTGACTCCTCAGGCCATAGCCCACTGCGATATAAGCACTGTGACTCCCCAGGCCATAGCCCACTGCGATATAAGCACTGTGACTCCACAGTCCATACCCCACTGCGATATAAGCACTGTGACTCAGGCCATAGCCCACTGCGATATAAGCACTGTGACTCCTCAGGCCATAGCCCACTGCGATATAAGCACTGTGACTCCCCAGGCCATAGCCCACTGCGATATAAGCACTGTGACCCAACAGTCCATACCCCACTGTGATATAAGCACTGTGACTCCACAGGCCATAGCCCAGTGCGATATAAGTACTGTGACTCCATGCCATACCCCACTGCGATATAAGCACTGTGACTCCATGCCATACCCCACTGCGATATAAGCGCTGTGACTCCTCAGGCCATAGCCCACTGCGATATAAGCACTGTGACTCCATGCCATACCCCAAAGCGATATAAGCACTGTGACTCCTCAGGCCATAGCCCACTGCGATATAAGCACTGTGACTCCACAGTCCATAGCCCACTGTGATATAAGCACTGTGACTCCTCAGGCCATACCCCACTGCGATATAAGAACTGTGACTCCTCAGGCCATACCCCACTGCGATATAAGCACTATGACTCGTCAGGCCATAGCCCACTGTGATATAAGCACTGTGACTCCTCAGGCCATACCCCACTGCGATATAAGCACTGTGACTCCTCAGGCCATACCCCACTGCGATATAAGCACTATGACTCCTCAGGCCATAGCCCACTGTGATATAAGCACTGTGACTCCTCAGGCCATACCCCACTGTGATATAAGCACTGTGACTCCTCTGGCCATACCCCACTGTGATATAAGCACTGTGACTCCACAGACCATACCCCATTGCGATATAAGCACTGAGACTCCTCAGGCCATAGCCCACTGCGATATAAGCACTGTGACTCCTCATGCCATAGCCCACTGCGATATAAGCACTGTGACTCCTGAAGCCATAGCCCACTGCGACATGTGCACTGTGACTCCTCAGGCCATACCCAACTGTGATATAAGCACTGTGACTCCGCAGGCCATACCCCACTGTGATATAAGCACTATGACTCCACAGGCCATAACCCACTGTGATATAAGCACTATGACTCCTCAGTCCATAGCCCACTGCGATATAAGCACTGAGATTTCTCAGGACATATCCCACTGTGATATAAGCACTGTGACACCTCAGGCCATAGTCCACTGCGATATAAGCACTGTGACTCCTCAGGCCATAGCCCACTGCGATATAAGCACTGTGACTCCCCAGGCCATAGCCCACTGCGATATAAGCACTGTGACTCCACAGTCCATACCCCACTGCGATATAAGCACTGTGACTCAGGCCATACCCCACTGCGATATAAGCACTGTGACTCCATAGGCCATAGCCCACTGTGATATAAGCACTGTGACTCCACAGGCCATAGCCCAGTGCGATATAAGTACTGTGACTCCATGCCATACCCCACTGCGATATAAGCACTGTGACTCCATGCCATACCCCACTGCGATATAAGCGCTGTGACTCCTCAGGCCATAGCCCACTGCGATATAAGCACTGTGACTCCATTCCATACCCCAATGCGATATAAGCACTGTGACTCCTCAGGCCATAGCCCACTGCGATATAAGCACTGTGACTCCACAGTCCATAGCCCACTGTGATATAAGCACTGTGACTCCTCAGGCCATACCCCACTGCGATATAAGCACTGTGACTCCTCAGGGCATACCCCACTGCGATATAAGCACTATGACTCCTCAGGCCATAGCCCACTGTGATATAAGCACTGTGACTCCTCTGGCCATAGCCCACTGTGATATAAGCACTGTGACTCCTCTGGCCATACCCCACTGTGATATAAGCACTGTGACTCCACAAACCATACCCCACTGCGATATAAGCACTGAGACTCCTCAGGCCATAGCCCACTGCGATATAAGCACTGTGACTCCTCAGGCCATAGCCCACTGCGATATAAGCACTGTGACTCCTCAGGCCATAGCCCACTGCGATATAAGCACTGTGACTCCTCTGGCCATAGCCCACTGCGATATAAGCACTGTGACTCCTCTGGCCATACCCCATTGCGATATAAGCACTGTGACTCCACAGACAATACCCCACTGCGATATAAGCACTGTGACTCCTCAGGCGATAGCCCACTGCGATATAAGTGTGACTCCTCAGGCCATAGCCCACTGCGATATAAGCACTGTGACTCCTCAGGCCATAGCCCACTGCGATATAAGCACTGTGACTCCTCAGGCCATAGCCCACTGTGATATGAGCACTGTGACTCCTCAGGCCATACCCCACTGTGATATGAGCACGAGCACTGTGACTCCTCAGGCCATACCCCACTGCGATATAAGCACTGTGACTCCTCAGGCCATAGCCCACTGCGATATAAGCACTGTGACTCCTCATGCCATAGCCCACTGCGATATAAGCACTGTGACTCCACAGGCCATAGCCCACTGTGATATAAGCACTGTGACTCCTCAGGCCATAGCTCACTGCGATATAAGCACTGTGACTCCTCAGGCCATAGCGCACTGCGATATAAGCAGTGTGACTCCTCAGTCCATACCTCACTGTGATATAAGCACCGTGACTCCTCAGGCCATAGCCCACTGCGATATGAGCACCGTGACTCCTCAGGCCATAGCCCACTGCGATATGAGCACCGTGACTCCTCAGGCCATAGCCCACTGCGATATAAGCACTGTGACTCCAGAGGCCATAGCCCACTGTGATATAAGCACTGTGACTCCTCAGCCCATACCCCACTGCGATATAAGCATTGTGACTCCTCAGGCCATAGCCCACTGCGATATAAGCACTGTGACTCCACAGTCCATACCCCACTGCGATATAAGCACTGTGACTCAGGCCATACCCCACTGCGATATAAGCACTGTGACTCCACAGGCCATAGCCCACTGTGATATAAGCACTGTGATTCCACAGGCCATAGCCCAGTGCGATATAAGTACTGTGACTCCATGCCATACCCCACTGCGATATAAGCCCTGTGACTCCATGCCATACCCCACTGCGATATAAGCGCTGTGACTCCTCAGGCCATAGCCCACTGCGATATAAGCACTGTGACTCCATGCCATACCCCAATGCGTTATAAGCACTGTGACTCCTCAGGCCATAGCCCACTGCGATATAAGCACTGTGACTCCACAGTCCATAGCCCACTGTGATATAAGCACTGTGACTCCTCAGGCCATACCCCACTGCGATATAAGCACTGTGACTCCTCAGGCCATACCCCACTGCGATATAAGCACTATGACTCCTCAGGCCATAGCCCACTGTGATATAAGCACTGTGACTCCTCAGGCCATACCCCACTGCGATATAAGCACTGTGACTCCTCAGGCCATACCCCACTGCGATATAAGCACTATGACTCCTCAGGCCATAGCCCACTGTGATATAAGCACTGTGACTCCTCAGGCCATAGCTCACTGCGATATAAGCACTGTGACTCCTCAGGCCATAGCGCACTGCGATATAAGCAGTGTGACTCCTCAGTCCATACCTCACTGTGATATAAGCACCGTGACTCCTCAGGCCATAGCCCACTGTGATATAAGCACTGTGACTCCTCACGCCATAGCCCACTGCGATATGAGCACCGTGACTCCTGAGGCCATAGCCCACTGCGATATAAGCACTGTGACTCCTCAGGCCATAGCCCACTGCGATATAAGCACTGTGACTCCTCAGGCCATAGCCCACTGCGATATAAGCACTGTGACTCCTCAGGCCATAGCCCACTGCGATATAAGCACTGTGACTCCTCAGGCCATAACACACAGCGATATGAGCACTGTGACTCCTCAGGCCATAGCCCACTGCGATATAAGCACTGTGACTCCTCAGGCCATAACCCACTGTGATATAAGCACTGTGACTCCACAGTCCATACCCCACTGTGATATAAGCACTGTGATTCCTCAGTCCATACCCCACTGCGATATAAGCACTGTGACTCAGGCCATACTCCACTGCGATATAAGCACTGTGACTCCACAGGCCATAGCCCACTGTGATATAAGCACTGTGACTCCACAGGCCATAGCCCAGTGCGATATAAGTACTGTGACTCCATGCCATACCCCACTGCGATATAAGCACTGTGACTCCACAGCCCATAGCCCACTGCGATATAAGCACTGTGACTCCACAGTCCATAGCCCACTGTGATATAAGCACTGTTACTCCTCAGGCCATACCCCACTGTGATATAAGCACTATGACTCCTCAGGCCATAGCCCACTGTGATATAAGCACTGTGACTCCTCTGGCCATAGCCCACTGTGATATAAGCACTGTGACTCCTCTGGCCATACCCCACTGTGATATAAGCACTGTGACTCCACAGACCATACCCCATTGCGATATAAGCACTGAGACTCCTCAGGCCATAGCCCACTGCGATATAAGCACTATGACTCCTCATGCCATAGCCCACTGCGATATAAGCACTGTGACTCCTCAAGCCATAGCCCACTGCGATATGTGCACTGTGACTCCTCAGGCCATACCCAACTGTGATATAAGCACTGTGACTCCGCAGGCCATACCCCACTGTGATATAAGCACTATGACTCCACAGGCCATACCCCACTGTGATATAAGCACTATGACTCCTCAGTCCATAGCCCACTGCGATATAAGCACTGAGATTTCTCAGGACATATCCCACTGTGATATAAGCACTGTGACACCTCAGGCCATAGTCCACTGCGATATAAGCACTGTGACTCCTCAGGCCATAGCGCACTGCGATATAAGCAGTGTGACTCCTCAGTCCATACCTCACTGTGATATAAGCACCGTGACTCCTCAGGCCATAGCCCACTGCGATATGAGCACCGTGACTCCTCAGGCCATAGCCCACTGCGATATAAGCACTGTGACTCCTCAGGCCATAGCCCACTGCGATATAAGCACTGTGACTCCTCAGGCCATAGCCCACTGCGATATAAGCACTGTGACTCCTCAGGCCATAGCCCACTGCGATATAAGCACTGTGACTCCTCAGGCCATAACACACTGCGATATGAGCACTGTGACTCCTCAGGCCATAGCCCACTGCGATATAAGCACTGTGACTCCTCAGGCCATAACCCACTGTGATATAAGCACTGTGACTCCACAGTCCATACCCCACTGTGATATAAGCACTGTGATTCCTCAGTCCATACCCCACTGCGATATAAGCACTGTGACTCAGGCCATACCCCACTGCGATATAAGCACTGTGACTCCACAGGCCATAGCCCACTGTGATATAAGCACTGTGACTCCACAGGCCATAGCCCAGTGCGATATAAGTACTGTGACTCCATGCCATACCCCACTGCGATATAAGCACTGTGACTCCATGCCATACCCCACTGCGATATAAGCGCTGTGACTCCTCAGGCCATAGCCCACTGCGATATAAGCACTGTGACTCCATGCCATACCCCACTGCGATATAAGCACTGTGACTCCTCAGGCCATAGCCCACTGCGATATAAGCACTGTGACTCCACAGTCCATAGCCCACTGTGATATAAGCACTGTGACTCCTCAGGCCATACCCCACTGTGATATAAGCACTATGACTCCTCAGGCCATAGCCCACTGTGATATAAGCACTGTGACTCCTCTGGCCATAGCCCACTGGAATATAAGCACTGTGACTCCTCTGGCCATACCCCACTGTGATATAAGCACTGTGACTCCACAGACCATACCCCATTGCGATATAAGCACTGAGACTCCTCAGGCCATAGCCCACTGCGATATAAGCACTGTGACTCCTCATGCCATAGCCCACTGCGATATAAGCACTGTGACTCCTCAAGCCATAGCCCACTGCGATATGTGCACTGTGACTCCTCAGGCCATACCCAACTGTGATATAAGCACTGTGACTCCGCAGGCCATACCCCACTGTGATATAAGCATTATGACTCCACAGGCCATACCCCACTGTGATATAAGCACTATGACTCCTCAGTCCATAGCCCACTGCAATATAAGCACTGAGATTTCTCAGGACATATCCCACTGTGATATAAGCACTGTGACACCTCAGGCCATAGTCCACTGCGATATAAGCACTGTGACTCCTCAGGCCATAGCCCACTGCGATATAAGCATTGTGACTCCAGAGGCCATAGCCCACTGTGATATAAGCACTGTGACTCCTCAGCCCATACCCCACTGCGATATAAGCATTGTGACTCCTCAGGCCATAGCCCACTGCGATATAAGCACTGTGACTCCACAGCCCATAGCCCACTGCGATATAAGCACTGTGACTCCTCAGGCCATAGCCCACTGCGATATAAGCACTGTGACTCCTCAGGCCATAGCCCACTGCGATATAAGCACTGTGACTCCCCAGGCCATAGCCCACTGCGATATAAGCACTGTGACTCCACAGTCCATACCCCACTGCGATATAAGCACTGTGACTCAGGCCATACCCCACTGCGATATAAGCACTGTGACTCCACAGGCCATAGCCCACTGTGATATAAGCACTGTGACTCCACAGGCCATAGCCCAGTGCGATATAAGTACTGTGACTCCATGCCATACCCCACTGCGATATAAGCACTGTGACTCCATGCCATACCCCACTGCGATATAAGCGCTGTGACTCCTCAGGCCATAGCCCACTGCGATATAAGCACTGTGACTCCATGCCATACCCCAATGCGATATAAGCACTGTGACTCCTCAGGCCATAGCCCACTGCGATATAAGCACTGTGACTCCACAGTCCATAGCCCACTGTGATATAAGCACTGTGACTCCTCAGGCCATACCCCACTGCGATATAAGAACTGTGACTCCTCAGGCCATACCCCACTGCGATATAAGCACTATGACTCGTCAGGCCATAGCCCACTGTGATATAAGCACTGTGACTCCTCAGGCCATACCCCACTGCGATATAAGCACTGTGACTCCTCAGGCCATACCCCACTGCGATATAAGCACTATGACTCCTCAGGCCATAGCCCACTGTGATATAAGCACTGTGACTCCTCAGGCCATACCCCACTGTGATATAAGCACTGTGACTCCTCTGGCCATACCCCACTGTGATATAAGCACTGTGACTCCACAGACCATACCCCATTGCGATATAAGCACTGAGACTCCTCAGGCCATAGCCCACTGCGATATAAGCACTGTGACTCCTCATGCCATAGCCCACTGCGATATAAGCACTGTGACTCCTCAAGCCATAGCCCACTGCGACATGTGCACTGTGACTCCTCAGGCCATACCCAACTGTGATATAAGCACTGTGACTCCGCAGGCCATACCCCACTGTGATATAAGCACTATGACTCCACAGGCCATACCCCACTGTGATATAAGCACTATGACTCCTCAGTCCATAGCCCACTGCGATATAAGCACTGAGATTTCTCAGGACATATCCCACTGTGATATAAGCACTGTGACACCTCAGGCCATAGTCCACTGCGATATAAGCACTGTGACTCCTCAGGCCATAGCCCACTGCGATATAAGCACTGTGACTCCAGAGGCCATAGCCCACTGTGATATAAGCACTGTGACTCCTCAGCCCATATCCCACTGCGATATAAGCATTGTGACTCCTCAGGCCATAGCCCACTGCGATATAAGCACTGTGACTCCACAGCCCATAGCCCCCTGCGATATAAGCACTGTGACTCCTCAGGCCATAGCCCACTGCGATATAAGCACTGTGACTCCTCAGGCCATAGCCCACTGCGATATAAGCACTGTGACTCCCCAGGCCATAGCCCACTGCGATATAAGCACTGTGACTCCACAGTCCATACCCCACTGCGATATAAGCACTGTGACTCAGGCCATACCCCACTGCGATATAAGCACTGTGACTCCACAGGCCATAGCCCACTGTGATATAAGCACTGTGACTCCACAGGCCATAGCCCAGTGCGATATAAGTACTGTGACTCCATGCCATACCCCACTGCGATATAAGCACTGTGACTCCATGCCATACCCCACTGCGATATAAGCGCTGTGACTCCTCAGGCCATAGCCCACTGCGATATAAGCACTGTGACTCCATTCCATACCCCAATGCGATATAAGCACTGTGACTCCTCAGGCCATAGCCCACTGCGATATAAGCACTGTGACTCCACAGTCCATAGCCCACTGTGATATAAGCACTGTGACTCCTCAGGCCATACCCCACTGCGATATAAGCACTGTGACTCCTCAGGCCATACCCCACTGCGATATAAGCACTATGACTCCTCAGGCCATAGCCCACTGTGATATAAGCACTGTGACTCCTCTGGCCATAGCCCACTGTGATATAAGCACTGTGACTCCTCTGGCCATACCCCACTGTGATATAAGCACTGTGACTCCACAGACCATACCCCACTGCGATATAAGCACTGAGACTCCTCAGGCCATAGCCCACTGCGATATAAGCACTGTGACTCCTCAGGCCATAGCCCACTGCGATATAAGCACTGTGACTCCTCAGGCCATAGCCCACTGCGATATAAGCACTGTGACTCCTCTGGCCATAGCCCACTGCGATATAAGCACTGTGACTCCTCTGGCCATACCCCATTGCGATATAAGCACTGTGACTCCACAGACAATACCCCACTGCGATATAAGCACTGTGACTCCTCAGGCGATAGTCCACTGCGATATAAGTGTGACTCCTCAGGCCATAGCCCACTGCGATATAAGCACTGTGACTCCTCAGGCCATAGCCCACTGCGATATAAGCACTGTGACTCCTCAGGCCATAGCCCACTGTGATATGAGCACTGTGACTCCTCAGGCCATACCCCACTGTGATATGAGCACGAGCACTGTGACTCCTCAGGCCATACCCCACTGCGATATAAGCACTGTGACTCCTCAGGCCATAGCCCACTGCGATATAAGCACTGTGACTCCTCAGGCCATAGCCCACTGCGATATAAGCACTGTGACTCCTCAGGCCATAGCCCACTGCGATATAAGCACTGTGACTCCACAGGCCATAGCCCACTGTGATATAAGCACTGTGACTCCTCAGGCCATAGCTCACTGCGATATAAGCACTGTGACTCCTCAGGCCATAGCGCACTGCGATATAAGCAGTGTGACTCCTCAGTCCATACCTCACTGTGATATAAGCACCGTGACTCCTCAGGCCATAGCCCACTGCGATATGAGCACCGTGACTCCTCAGGCCATAGCCCACTGCGATATGAGCACCGTGACTCCTCAGGCCATAGCCCACTGCGATATAAGCACTGTGACTCCAGAGGCCATAGCCCACTGTGATATAAGCACTGTGACTCCTCAGCCCATACCCCACTGCGATATAAGCATTGTGACTCCTCAGGCCATAGCCCACTGCGATATAAGCACTGTGACTCCACAGTCCATACCCCACTGCGATATAAGCACTGTGACTCAGGCCATACCCCACTGCGATATAAGCACTGTGACTCCACAGGCCATAGCCCACTGTGATATAAGCACTGTGACTCCTCAGGCCATAGCCCACTGCGATATAAGCACTGTGACTCCATGCCATACCCCAATGCGATATAAGCACTGTGACTCCTCAGGCCATAGCCCACTGCGATATAAGCACTGTGACTCCACAGTCCATAGCCCACTGTGATATAAGCACTGTGACTCCTCAGGCCATACCCCACTGCGATATAAGCACTGTGACTCCTCAGGCCATACCCCACTGCGATATAAGCACTATGACTCCTCAGGCCATAGCCCACTGTGATATAAGCACTGTGACTCCTCAGGCCATACCCCACTGCGATATAAGCACTGTGACTCCTCAGGCCATACCCCACTGCGATATAAGCACTATGACTCCTCAGGCCATAGCCCACTGTGATATAAGCACTGTGACTCCTCAGGCCATAGCTCACTGCGATATAAGCACTGTGACTCCTCAGGCCATAGCGCACTGCGATATAAGCAGTGTGACTCCTCAGTCCATACCTCACTGTGATATAAGCACCGTGACTCCTCAGGCCATAGCCCACTGTGATATAAGCACTGTGACTCCTCAGGCCATAGCCCACTGCGATATGAGCACCGTGACTCCTCAGGCCATAGCCCACTGCGATATAAGCACTGTGACTCCTCAGGCCATAGCCCACTGCGATATAAGCACTGTGACTCCTCAGGCCATAGCCCACTGCGATATAAGCACTGTGACTCCTCAGGCCATAGCCCACTGCGATATAAGCACTGTGACTCCTCAGGCCATAACACACTGCGATATGAGCACTGTGACTCCTCAGGCCATAGCCCACTGCGATATAAGCACTGTGACTCCTCAGGCCATAACCCACTGTGATATAAGCACTGTGACTCCACAGTCCATACCCCACTGTGATATAAGCACTGTGATTCCTCAGTCCATACCCCACTGCGATATAAGCACTGTGACTCAGGCCATACTCCACTGCGATATAAGCACTGTGACTCCACAGGCCATAGCCCACTGTGATATAAGCACTGTGACTCCACAGGCCATAGCCCAGTGCGATATAAGTACTGTGACTCCATGCCATACCCCACTGCGATATAAGCACTGTGACTCCACAGCCCATAGCCCACTGCGATATAAGCACTGTGACTCCACAGTCCATAGCCCACTGTGATATAAGCACTGTTACTCCTCAGGCCATACCCCACTGTGATATAAGCACTATGACTCCTCAGGCCATAGCCCACTGTGATATAAGCACTGTGACTCCTCTGGCCATAGCCCACTGTGATATAAGCACTGTGACTCCTCTGGCCATACCCCACTGTGATATAAGCACTGTGACTCCACAGACCATACCCCATTGCGATATAAGCACTGAGACTCCTCAGGCCATAGCCCACTGCGATATAAGCACTATGACTCCTCATGCCATAGCCCACTGCGATATAAGCACTGTGACTCCTCAAGCCATAGCCCACTGCGATATGTGCACTGTGACTCCTCAGGCCATACCCAACTGTGACATAAGCACTGTGACTCCGCAGGCCATACCCCACTGTGATATAAGCACTATGACTCCACAGGCCATACCCCACTGTGATATAAGCACTATGACTCCTCAGTCCATAGCCCACTGCGATATAAGCACTGAGATTTCTCAGGACATATCCCACTGTGATATAAGCACTGTGACACCTCAGGCCATAGTCCACTGCGATATAAGCACTGTGACTCCTCAGGCCATAGCGCACTGCGATATAAGCAGTGTGACTCCTCAGTCCATACCTCACTGTGATATAAGCACCGTGACTCCTCAGGCCATAGCCCACTGCGATATGAGCACCGTGACTCCTCAGGCCATAGCCCACTGCGATATGAGCACCGTGACTCCTCAGGCCATAGCCCACTGCGATATAAGCACTGTGACTCCTCAGGCCATAGCCCACTGCGATATAAGCACTGTGACTCCTCAGGCCATAGCCCACTGCGATATAAGCACTGTGACTCCTCAGGCCATAGCCCACTGCGATATAAGCACTGTGACTCCTCAGGCCATAACACACTGCGATATGAGCACTGTGACTCCTCAGGCCATAGCCCACTGCGATATAAGCACTGTGACTCCTCAGGCCATAACCCACTGTGATATAAGCACTGTGACTCCACAGTCCATACCCCACTGTGATATAAGCACTGTGATTCCTCAGTCCATACCCCACTGCGATATAAGCACTGTGACTCAGGCCATACCCCACTGCGATATAAGCACTGTGACTCCACAGGCCATAGCCCACTGTGATATAAGCACTGTGACTCCACAGGCCATAGCCCAGTGCGATATAAGTACTGTGACTCCATGCCATACCCCACTGCGATATAAGCACTGTGACTCCATGCCATACCCCACTGCGATATAAGCGCTGTGACTCCTCAGGCCATAGCCCACTGCGATATAAGCACTGTGACTCCATGCCATACCCCAATGCGATATAAGCACTGTGACTCCTCAGGCCATAGCCCACTGCGATATAAGCACTGTGACTCCACAGTCCATAGCCCACTGTGATATAAGCACTGTGACTCCTCAGGCCATACCCCACTGCGATATAAGAACTGTGACTCCTCAGGCCATACCCCACTGCGATATAAGCACTATGACTCGTCAGGCCATAGCCCACTGTGATATAAGCACTGTGACTCCTCAGGCCATAGCCCACTGCGATATGAGCACCGTGACTCCTCAGGCCATAGCCCACTGCGATATAAGCACTGTGACTCCTCAGGCCATAGCCCACTGCGATATAAGCACTGTGACTCCTCAGGCCATAGCCCACTGCGATATAAGCACTGTGACTCCTCAGGCCATAGCCCACTGCGATATAAGCACTGTGACTCCTCAGGCCATAACACACTGCGATATGAGCACTGTGACTCCTCAGGCCATAGCCCACTGCGATATAAGCACTGTGACTCCTCAGGCCATAACCCACTGTGATATAAGCACTGTGACTCCACAGTCCATACCCCACTGTGATATAAGCACTGTGATTCCTCAGTCCATACCCCACTGCGATATAAGCACTGTGACTCAGGCCATACTCTACTGCGATATAAGCACTGTGACTCCACAGGCCATAGCCCACTGTGATATAAGCACTGTGACTCCACAGGC
Organism: Taudactylus pleione; assembly: GCA_031769625.1. Taxonomy (NCBI): domain Eukaryota; kingdom Metazoa; phylum Chordata; class Amphibia; order Anura; family Myobatrachidae; genus Taudactylus; species Taudactylus pleione. Next base: position 297,795 of record JAUIMM010001558.1, on the reverse strand, counting down.
CATAGCCCAGTGCGATATAAGTACTGTGACTCCATGCCATACCCCACTGCGATATAAGCACTGTGACTCCACAGCCCATAGCCCACTGCGATATAAGCACTGTGACTCCACAGTCCATAGCCCACTGTGATATAAGCACTGTTACTCCTCAGGCCATACCCCACTGTGATATAAGCACTATGACTCCTCAGGCCATAGCCCACTGTGATATAAGCACTGTGACTCCTCTGGCCATAGCCCACTGTGATATAAGCACTGTGACTCCTCTGGCCATACCCCACTGTGATATAAGCACTGTGACTCCACAGACCATACCCCATTGCGATATAAGCACTGAGACTCCTCAGGCCATAGCCCACTGCGATATAAGCACTATGACTCCTCATGCCATAGCCCACTGCGATATAAGCACTGTGACTCCTCAAGCCATAGCCCACTGCGATATGTGCACTGTGACTCCTCAGGCCATACCCAACTGTGACATAAGCACTGTGACTCCGCAGGCCATACCCCACTGTGATATAAGCACTATGACTCCACAGGCCATACCCCACTGTGATATAAGCACTATGACTCCTCAGTCCATAGCCCACTGCGATATAAGCACTGAGATTTCTCAGGACATATCCCACTGTGATATAAGCACTGTGACACCTCAGGCCATAGTCCACTGCGATATAAGCACTGTGACTCCTCAGGCCATAGCGCACTGCGATATAAGCAGTGTGACTCCTCAGTCCATACCTCACTGTGATATAAGCACCGTGACTCCTCAGGCCATAGCCCACTGCGATATGAGCACCGTGACTCCTCAGGCCATAGCCCACTGCGATATGAGCACCGTGACTCCTCAGGCCATAGCCCACTGCGATATAAGCACTGTGACTCCTCAGGCCATAGCCCACTGCGATATAAGCACTGTGACTCCTCAGGCCATAGCCCACTGCGATATAAGCACTGTGACTCCTCAGGCCATAGCCCACTGCGATATAAGCACTGTGACTCCTCAGGCCATAACACACTGCGATATGAGCACTGTGACTCCTCAGGCCATAGCCCACTGTGATATAAGCACTGTGACTCCACAGTCCATACCCCACTGTGATATAAGCACTGTGATTCCTCAGTCCATACCCCACTGCGATATAAGCACTGTGACTCAGGCCATACCCCACTGCGATATAAGCACTGTGACTCCACAGGCCATAGCCCACTGTGATATAAGCACTGTGACTCCACAGGCCATAGCCCAGTGCGATATAAGTACTGTGACTCCATGCCATACCCCACTGCGATATAAGCACTGTGACTCCATGCCATACCCCACTGCGATATAAGCGCTGTGACTCCTCAGGCCATAGCCCACTGCGATATAAGCACTGTGACTCCATGCCATACCCCAATGCGATATAAGCACTGTGACTCCTCAGGCCATAGCCCACTGCGATATAAGCACTGTGACTCCACAGTCCATAGCCCACTGTGATATAAGCACTGTGACTCCTCAGGCCATACCCCACTGCGATATAAGAACTGTGACTCCTCAGGCCATACCCCACTGCGATATAAGCACTATGACTCGTCAGGCCATAGCCCACTGTGATATAAGCACTGTGACTCCTCAGGCCATACCCCACTGCGATATAAGCACTATGACTCCTCAGGCCATAGCCCACTGTGATATAAGCACTGTGACTCCTCAGGCCATACCCCACTGTGATATAAGCACTGTGACTCCTCTGGCCATACCCCACTGTGATATAAGCACTGTGACTCCACAGACCATACCCCATTGCGATATAAGCACTGAGACTCCTCAGGCCATAGCCCACTGCGATATAAGCACTGTGACTCCTCATGCCATAGCCCACTGCGATATAAGCACTGTGACTCCTCAAGCCATAGCCCACTGCGACATGTGCACTGTGACTCCTCAGGCCATACCCAACTGTGATATAAGCACTGTGACTCCGCAGGCCATACCCCACTGTGATATAAGCACTATGACTCCACAGGCCATACCCCACTGTGATATAAGCACTATGACTCCTCAGTCCATAGCCCACTGCGATATAAGCACTGAGATTTCTCAGGACATATCCCACTGTGATATAAGCACTGTGACACCTCAGGCCATAGTCCACTGCGATATAAGCACTGTGACTCCTCAGGCCATAGCCCACTGCGATATAAGCACTGTGACTCCAGAGGCCATAGCCCACTGTGATATAAGCACTGTGACTCCTCAGCCCATATCCCACTGCGATATAAGCATTGTGACTCCTCAGGCCATAGCCCACTGCGATATAAGCACTGTGACTCCACAGCCCATAGCCCCCTGCGATATAAGCACTGTGACTCCTCAGGCCATAGCCCACTGCGATATAAGCACTGTGACTCCTCAGGCCATAGCCCACTGCGATATAAGCACTGTGACTCCCCAGGCCATAGCCCACTGCGATATAAGCACTGTGACTCCACAGTCCATACCCCACTGCGATATAAGCACTGTGACTCAGGCCATACCCCACTGCGATATAAGCACTGTGACTCCACAGGCCATAGCCCACTGTGATATAAGCACTGTGACTCCACAGGCCATAGCCCAGTGCGATATAAGTACTGTGACTCCATGCCATACCCCACTGCGATATAAGCACTGTGACTCCATGCCATACCCCACTGCGATATAAGCGCTGTGACTCCTCAGGCCATAGCCCACTGCGATATAAGCACTGTGACTCCATTCCATACCCCAATGCGATATAAGCACTGTGACTCCTCAGGCCATAGCCCACTGCGATATAAGCACTGTGACTCCACAGTCCATAGCCCACTGTGATATAAGCACTGTGACTCCTCAGGCCATACCCCACTGCGATATAAGCACTGTGACTCCTCAGGCCATACCCCACTGCGATATAAGCACTATGACTCCTCAGGCCATAGCCCACTGTGATATAAGCACTGTGACTCCTCTGGCCATAGCCCACTGTGATATAAGCACTGTGACTCCTCTGGCCATACCCCACTGTGATATAAGCACTGTGACTCCACAGACCATACCCCACTGCGATATAAGCACTGAGACTCCTCAGGCCATAGCCCACTGCGATATAAGCACTGTGACTCCTCAGGCCATAGCCCACTGCGATATAAGCACTGTGACTCCTCAGGCCATAGCCCACTGCGATATAAGCACTGTGACTCCTCTGGCCATAGCCCACTGCGATATAAGCACTGTGACTCCTCTGGCCATACCCCATTGCGATATAAGCACTGTGACTCCACAGACAATACCCCACTGCGATATAAGCACTGTGACTCCTCAGGCGATAGCCCACTGCGATATAAGTGTGACTCCTCAGGCCATAGCCCACTGCGATATAAGCACTGTGACTCCTCAGGCCATAGCCCACTGCGATATAAGCACTGTGACTCCTCAGGCCATAGCCCACTGTGATATGAGCACTGTGACTCCTCAGGCCATACCCCACTGTGATATGAGCACGAGCACTGTGACTCCTCAGGCCATACTCCACTGCGATATAAGCACTGTGACTCCTCAGGCCATAGCCCACTGCGATATAAGCACTGTGACTCCTCAGGCCATAGCCCACTGCGATATAAGCACTGTGACTCCTCAGGCCATAGCCCACTGCGATATAAGCACTGTGACTCCACAGGCCATAGCCCACTGTGATATAAGCACTGTGACTCCTCAGGCCATAGCTCACTGCGATATAAGCACTGTGACTCCTCAGGCCATAGCGCACTGCGATATAAGCAGTGTGACTCCTCAGTCCATACCTCACTGTGATATAAGCACCGTGACTCCTCAGGCCATAGCCCACTGCGATATGAGCACCGTGACTCCTCAGGCCATAGCCCACTGCGATATAAGCACTGTGACTCCAGAGGCCATAGCCCACTGTGATATAAGCACTGTGACTCCTCAGCCCATACCCCACTGCGATATAAGCATTGTGACTCCTCAGGCCATAGCCCACTGCGATATAAGCACTGTGACTCCACAGCCCATAGCCCACTGCGATATAAGCACTGTGACTCCTCAGGCCATAGCCCTCTGCGATATAAGCACTGTGACTCCTCAGGCCATAGCCCACTGCGATATAAGCACTGTGACTCCCCAGGCCATAGCCCACTGCGATATAAGCACTGTGACTCCACAGTCCATACCCCACTGCGATATAAGCACTGTGACTCAGGCCATACCCCACTGCGATATAAGCACTGTGACTCCACAGGCCATAGCCCACTGTGATATAAGCACTGTGACTCCACAGGCCATAGCCCAGTGCGATATAAGTACTGTGACTCCATGCCATACCCCACTGCGATATAAGCACTGTGACTCCATGCCATACCCCACTGCGATATAAGCGCTGTGACTCCTCAGGCCATAGCCCACTGCGATATAAGCACTGTGACTCCATGCCATACCCCAATGCGATATAAGCACTGTGACTCCTCAGGCCATAGCCCACTGCGATATAAGCACTGTGACTCCACAGTCCATAGCCCACTGTGATATAAGCACTGTGACTCCTCAGGCCATACCCCACTGCGATATAAGCACTGTGACTCCTCAGGCCATACCCCACTGCGATATAAGCACTATGACTCCTCAGGCCATAGCCCACTGTGATATAAGCACTGTGACTCCTCAGGCCATACCCCACTGCGATATAAGCACTGTGACTCCTCAGGCCATACCCCACTGCGATATAAGCACTATGACTCCTCAGGCCATAGCCCACTGTGATATAAGCACTGTGACTCCTCAGGCCATACCCCACTGTGATATAAGCACTGTGACTCCTCTGGCCATACCCCACTGTGATATAAGCACTGTGACTCCACAGACCATACCCCATTGCGATATAAGCACTGAGACTCCTCAGGCCATAGCCCACTGCGATATAAGCACTGTGACTCCTCATGCCATAGCCCACTGCGATATAAGCACTGTGACTCCTCAAGCCATAGCCCACTGCGACATGTGCACTGTGACTGCTCAGGCCATACCCAACTAGTATATAAGCACTGTGACTCCGCAGGCCATACCCCACTGTGATATAAGCACTATGACTCCACAGGCCATACCCCACTGTGATATAAGCACTGTGACTCCTCAGGCCATAGCGCACTGCGATATAAGCACTGAGATTTCTCAGGACATATCCCACTGTGATATAAGCACTGTGACACCTCAGGCCATAGTCCACTGCGATATAAGCACTGTGACTCCTCAGGCCATAGCCCACTGCGATATAAGCACTGTGACTCCAGAGGCCATAGCCCACTGTGATATAAGCACTGTGACTCCTCAGCCCATACCCCACTGCGATATAAGCATTGTGACTCCTCAGGCCATAGCCCACTGCGATATAAGCACTGTGACTCCACAGCCCATAGCCCACTGCGATATAAGCACTGTGACTCCTCAGGCCATAGCCCACTGCGATATAAGCACTGTGACTCCTCAGGCCATAGCCCACTGCGATATAAGCACTGTGACTCCCCAGGCCATAGCCCACTGCGATATAAGCACTGTGACTCCACAGTCCATACCCCACTGCGATATAAGCACTGTGACTCAGGCCATACCCCACTGCGATATAAGCACTGTGACTCCACAGGCCATAGCCCACTGTGATATAAGCACTGTGACTCCACAGGCCATAGCCCAGTGCGATATAAGTACTGTGACTCCATGCCATACCCCACTGCGATATAAGCACTGTGACTCCATGCCATACCCCACTGCGATATAAGCGCTGTGACTCCTCAGGCCATAGCCCACTGCGATATAAGCACTGTGACTCCATTCCATACCCCAATGCGATATAAGCACTGTGACTCCTCAGGCCATAGCCCACTGCGATATAAGCACTGTGACTCCACAGTCCATAGCCCACTGTGATATAAGCACTGTGACTCCTCAGGCCATACCCCACTGCGATATAAGCACTGAGACTCCTCAGGCCATACCCCACTGCGATATAAGCACTATGACTCCTCAGGTCATAGCCCACTGTGATATAAGCACTGTGACTCCTCTGGCCATAGCCCACTGTGATATAAGCACTGTGACTCCTCTGGCCATACCCCACTGTGATATAAGCACTGTGACTCCACAGACCATACCCCACTGCGATATAAGCACTGAGACTCCTCAGGCCATAGCCCACTGCGATATAAGCACTGTTACTCCTCAGGCCATAGCCCACTGCGATATAAGCACTGTGACTCCTCAGGCCATAGCCCACTGCGATATAAGCACTGTGACTCCTCAGGCCATAGCCCACTGTGATATGAGCACTGTGACTCCTCAGGCCATACCCCACTGTGATATGAGCACGAGCACTGTGACTCCTCAGGCCATACCCCACTGCGATATAAGCACTGTGACTCCTCAGGCCATAGCCCACTGCGATATAAGCACTGTGACTCCTCAGGCCATAGCCCACTGCAATATAAGCACTGTGACTCCTCAGGCCATAGCCCACTGCGATATAAGCACTGTGACTCCACAGGCCATAGCCCATTGTGATATAAGCACGGTGACTCCTCAGGCCATAGCTCACTGCGATATAAGCACTGTGACTCCTCAGGCCATAGCGCACTGCGATATAAGCAGTGTGACTCCTCAGTCCATACCTCACTGTGATATAAGCACCGTGACTCCTCAGGCCATAGCCCACTGCGATATGAGCACCGTGACTCCTCAGGCCATAGCCCACTGCGATATGAGCACCGTGACTCCTCAGGCCATAGCCCACTGCGATATAAGCCCTGTGACTCCTCAGGCCATAGCCCACTGCGATATAAGCACTGTGACTCCTCAGGCCATAGCCCACTGCGATATAAGCACTGTGACTCCTCAGGCCATAGCCCACTGCGATATAAGCACTGTGACTCCTCAGGCCATAACACACTGCGAAATGAGCACTGTGACTCCTCAGGCCATAGCCCACTGCGATATAAGCACTTTGACTCCTCAGGCCATAACCCACTGTGATATAAGCACTGTGATTCCTCAGTCCATACCCCACTGCGATATAAGCACTGTGACTCCTCAGGCCATAACCCACTGTGATATAAACACTGTAACTCCGCAGTCCATACCCCACTGTGATATAAGCAGTGTGACTCCTCAGGCCATACCCCACTGTGATATAAGCACTGTGACTCCTCAGGCCATAGCCCACTGTGATATAAGCACTGTGACTCCTCAGGCCATACCTCTCTGTGATATAAGCACTGTGACTCCTCAGGCCATACCCCACTGTGATATAAGCACTGTGACTCCTCAGGCCATACCTCACTATGATATAAGCACTGTGACTCCTCAGTCCATACCTCACTGTGATATAAGCACTGTGACTTCTCAGGCCATAGCCCACTGTGATATAAGCACTGTGACTCCTCAGGCCATACTCCACTGTGATATAAGCACTGTGACTCCTCAGGCCATAGCCCACTGTGATATAAGCACTATGACTCCACAGGCCATACCCCACTGTGATAGAAGCACTGTGACTCCGCTGTCCATACCCCACTGTGATATAAGCACTGTGACTCCTCAGGCCATAGCCCACTGCGATATAAGCACTGTGACTCCTCAGGCCATAGCCACTGCGATATAAGCAGTGTGACTCCGCAGTCCATACCTCACTGTGATATAAGCACTGTGACTCCTCAGGCCATAGCTCACTGCGATATAAGCACTGTGACTCCTCAGGCCATAGCCCACTGCGATATAAGCAGTGTGACTCCTCAGTCCATACCTCACTGCGATATAAGCACTGTGACTCCTCAGGCCATAGCCCACTGCGATATGAGCACTGTGACTCCTCAGGCCATAGCCCACTTCGATATGAGCACCGTGACTCCTCATGCCATAGCCCACTGCGATATAAGCACTGTGACTCCTCAGGCCATAGCCCACTGCGATATAAGCACTGTGACTCCTCAGGCCATAGCCCACTGCGATATAAGCACTGTGACTCCTCAGGCCATAGCCCACTGCGATATAAGCACTGTGACTCCTCAGGCCATACCCCACTGCGATATAAGCACTGTGACTCCGCAGTCCATACCCCACTGCGATATAAGCACTGTGACTCATCAGGCCATAGCCCACTGTGATATAAGCACTGTGACTCCTCAGGCCATACCCCACTGTGATATAAGCACTGTGACTCCACAGGTTACACCCCACTGTGATATAAGCACTGTGACTCCACTGGCCATACCTCACTGCGATATAAGCACTATGACTCCTCAGGCCATAACCCACTGCGATATAAGCACTGTGACTCCACAGTCCATACCCCACTATGATATAAGCACTGTGACTCCTAAGTCCATACCTCATTGTGATATAAGCACTGTGACTCCTCAGGCCATACCTCACTGTGATATAAGCACTGTGACTCCTCAGGCCATAGCCCACTGTGATATAAGCACTGTGACTCCTCAGGCCATACCCCACAGTGATATAAGCACTGTGACTCCTCAGGCCATACCTCACTGTTATATAAGCACTGTGACTCCTCAGGCCATACCCCACTGTGATATAAGCACTGTGACTCCTCAGGCCATACCACACTGCGATATAAGCACTGTGACTCCTCAGTCCATACCTCACTGTGATATAAGCACTGTGACTCCTCAGGCCATACCCCACTGTGATATAAGGAGTGTGACTCCTCAAGCCACACCCCACTGTGATATAAGCACTGTGATTCCTCAGGCCATACCTCACTGTGATATAAGCACTGTGACTCCTCAGGCCATACCCCACTGCGATATAAGCACTGTGACTCCTCAGGCCATAACCCACTGTGATATAAGCACTGTGACTCCTCAGTCCATACCTCACTGTGATATAAGCACTGTGACTCCTCAGGCCATTGCCCACTGTGATATAAGCACTGTGACTCCTCAGGCCATACCCCACTGTGATATAAGCAGTGTGACTCCTCAGGCCATACCCCACTGTGATATAAGCACTGTGACTCCTCAGGCCATACCTCACTGTGATATAAGCACTGTGACTCCTCAGGCCATACCCCACTGCGATATAAGCACTGTGACTCCTCAGGCCATAATCCACTGTGATATAAACACTGTGACTCCGCAGTCCATACCCCACTGCGATGTAAGCACTGTGACTCCTCAGGCCATAGCCCACTGCGATATAAGCACTGTGACTCCACAGTCCATAGCACACTGCGATATAAGCACTGTGACTCCTCAGGCCATAGCCCACTGCGATATAAGCACTTTGACTCCACAGTCCTTACCCCACTGCGATATAAGCATTGTGACTCCTCAGGCCATACACCACTGCGATATAAGCACTGTGACTCCTCAGGCCATAGCCCACTGTGATGTAAGCACTGTGACACCTCAGGCCATTTCCCACTGCGATATAAGCACCGTGACCACAGTCAATAGCTCACTGCGATATAAGCATCGTGACTTCGCAGTCCATACCCCACTGCGATATAAGCACCGTGACTCCGCAGTCCATAGCCCACTGCGATATAAGCACAGTGACTCCGCAGTCCATACACCACTGCGATATAAGCACTATGACTCCTCAGGCCATACCCCACTGCGATATAAGCACTATGACTCCTCAGGCAATAGCCCACTGCGATATAAGCACAGTGACTCCACAGTCCATACTCCACTTCGATATAAACACTGTGACTCCTCGGGCCATACCCCACTGTGATATAAGCACTGTGACTCCTCAGGCCATACCCCACTGCGATATAAGCACTGTGACTCCTCAGGTCATACCCCACTGCGATATAGGCACTGTGACTCCTCAGGCCATACCCAACTGCGATATAAGCACTGTGACTCCTCAGGCCATACCCCACTGCGATATGAGCACTGTGACTCCTCAGGCCATAGCCCACTGCGAAGTAAGCACTGTGACTCCACAGTCCTTACGCCACTGCGATATAAGCACTGTGACTCCTCAGGCCATACCCCACTGTGATATAAGCACTGTGACTCCTCAGGCCATACCACACTGTGATATAAGCACTGTGACTCCTCAGGCCATAGCCCACTGTGATATAAGCACTGTGACTCCTCAGGCCATAGCCCACTGTGATATAAGCACTGTGACTCCACAGTCCATAGCCCACTGTGATATAAGCACTGTGACTCCTCAGGCCATAGCCCACTGTGATATAAGCACTGTGACTCCTCAGGCCATAGCCCTCTGTGATATAAGCACTGTGACTCCACAGTCCATAGCCCACTGTGATATAAGCACTGTGACTCCTCAGGCCATAGCCCACTGTGATATAAGCACTGTGACTCCACAGTCCATAGCCCACTGCGATATAAGCACCGTGACTCCGCAGTCCATACCCCACTGCGATATAAGCACTGTGACTCCTCAGGCCATAGCCCACTGCGATATAAGCACTGTGACTCCACAGTCCATAGCCCACTGCGATATAAGCACCGTGACTCCGCAGTCCATACCCCACTGCGATATAAGCACTGTGACTCCTCAGGCCATAGCCCACTGCGATATAAGCACTGTGACTCCTCAGGCCATAGCCACTGCGATATAAGCAGTGTGACTCCGCAGTCCATAGCCACTGCGATATAAGCAGTGTGACTCCGCAGTCCATACCTCACTGTGATATAAGCACTGTGACTCCTCAGGCCATAGCTCACTGCGATATAAGCACTGTGACTCCTCAGGCCATAGCCCACTGCGATATAAGCAGTGTGACTCCTCAGTCCATACCTCACTGCGATATAAGCACTGTGACTCCTCAGGCCATAGCCCACTGCGATATGAGCACTGTGACTCCTCAGGCCATAGCCCACTGCGATATGAGCACCGTGACTCCTCATGCCATAGCCCACTGCGATATAAGCACTGTGACTCCTCAGGCCATAGCCCACTGCGATATAAGCACTGTGACTCCTCAGGCCATAGCCCACTGCGATATAAGCACTGTGACTCCTCAGGCCATAGCCCACTGCGATATAAGCACTGTGACTCCTCAGGCCATACCCCACTGCGATATAAGCACTGTGACTCCGCATTCCATACCCCACTGTGATATAAGCACTGTGACTCATCAGGCCATAGCCCACTGCGATATAAGCACTGTGACTCCTGAGGCCAAACCCCACTGTGATATAAGCACTGTGAATCCACAGGCCATACCCCACTGTGATATAAGCACTGTGACTCCACTGGCCATACCTCACTGCGATATAAGCACTATGACTCCTCAGGCCATAACCCACTGCGATATAAGCACTGTGACTCCACAGTCCATACCCCACTATGATATAAGCACTGTGACTCCTAAGTCCATACCTCATTGTGATATAAGCACTGTGACTCCTCAGGCCATACCTCACTGTGATATAAGCACTGTGACTCCTCAGGCCATAGCCCACTGTGATATAAGCACTGTGACTCCACAGTCCATACCCCACTGTGATATAAGCACTGTGACTCCTCAGGCCATACCCCACAGTGATATAAGCACTGTGACTCCTCAGGCCATACCTCACTGTGATATAAGCACTGTGACTCCTCAGGCCATACCCCACTGTGATATAAGCACTGTGACTCCTCAGGCCATACCCCACTGCGATATAAGCACTGTAACTCCTCAGTCCATACCTCACTGTGATATAAGCACTGTGACTCCTCAGGCCATACCCCACTGTGATATAAGGAGTGTGACTCCTCAGGCCATACCCCACTGTGATATAAGCACTGTGATTCCTCAGGCCATACCTCACTGTGATATAAGCACTGTGACTCCTCAGGCCATACCCCACTGCGATATAAGCACTGTGACTCCTCAGGCCATAACCCACTGTGATATAAACATTGTGACTCCGCAGTCCATACCCCACTGCGATATAAGCACTGTGACTCCTCAGTCCATACCTCACTGTGATATAAGCACTGTGACTCCTCAGGCCATAGCGCACTGTGATATAAGCACTGTGACTCCTCAGGCCATACCCCACTGTGATATAAGCAGTGTGACTCCTCAGGCCATACCCCACTGTGATATAAGCACTGTGACTCCTCAGGCCATACCTCACTGTGATATAAGCACTGTGACTCCTCAGGCCATACCCCACTGCGATATAAGCACTGTGACTCCTCAGGCCATAATCCACTGCGATATAAACACTGTGACTCCGCAGTCCATACCCCACTGCGATGTAAGCAGTGTGACTCCTAAGGCCATAGCCCACTGCGATATAAGCACTGTGACTCCTCAGGCCATACCCCACTGCGATATAAGCACTGTGACTCCTCAGGCCATACCTCACTATGATATAAGCACTATGACTCCTCAGGCCATAACACACTGCGATAAAAGCACTGTGACTCCTCAGTCCATACCTCACTGCGATATAAGCACTGTGACTCCTCAGTCCATACCCCACTATGATATAAGCACTGTGACTCCTCAGGCCATACCCCACTGTGATATAAGCACTGTGACTCCACAGTCCATACCCCACTGTGATATAAGCACTGTGACTCCACAGGCCATAGCCCACTGTGATATAAGCACTGTGACTCCTCAGGCCATAGCCCACTGTGATATAAGCACTGTGACTCCTCAGGCCATAGCCCACTGTGATATAAGCACTGTGACTCCACAGTCCATAGCCCACTGTGATATAAGCACTGTGACTCCTCAGGCCATAGCCCACTGTGATATAAGCACTGTGACTCCTCAGGCCATAGCCCTCTGTGATATAAGCACTGTGACTCCACAGTCCATAGCCCACTGTGATATAAGCACTGTGACTCCTCAGGCCATAGCCCACTGTGATATAAGCACTGTGACTCCACAGTCCATAGCCCACTGCGATATAAGCACCGTGACTCCGCAGTCCATACCCCACTGCGATATAAGCACTGTGACTCCTCAGGCCATAGCCCACTGCGATATAAGCACTGTGACTCCACAGTCCATAGCCCACTGCGATATAAGCACCGTGACTCCGCAGTCCATACCCCACTGCGATATAAGCACTGTGACTCCTCAGGCCATAGCCCACTGCGATATAAGCACTGTGACTCCTCAGGCCATAGCCACTGCGATATAAGCAGTGTGACTCCGCAGTCCATAGCCACTGCGATATAAGCAGTGTGACTCCGCAGTCCATACCTCACTGTGATATAAGCACTGTGACTCCTCAGGCCATAGCTCACTGCGATATAAGCACTGTGACTCCTCAGGCCATAGCCCACTGCGATATAAGCAGTGTGACTCCTCAGTCCATACCTCACTGCGATATAAGCACTGTGACTCCTCAGGCCATAGCCCACTGCGATATGAGCACTGTGACTCCTCAGGCCATAGCCCACTGCGATATGAGCACCGTGACTCCTCATGCCATAGCCCACTGCGATATAAGCACTGTGACTCCTCAGGCCATAGCCCACTGCGATATAAGCACTGTGACTCCTCAGGCCATAGCCCACTGCGATATAAGCACTGTGACTCCTCAGGCCATAGCCCACTGCGATATAAGCACTGTGACTCCTCAGGCCATACCCCACTGCGATATAAGCACTGTGACTCCGCATTCCATACCCCACTGTGATATAAGCACTGTGACTCATCAGGCCATAGCCCACTGCGATATAAGCACTGTGACTCCTGAGGCCAAACCCCACTGTGATATAAGCACTGTGAATCCACAGGCCATACCCCACTGTGATATAAGCACTGTGACTCCACTGGCCATACCTCACTGCGATATAAGCACTATGACTCCTCAGGCCATAACCCACTGCGATATAAGGACTGTGACTCCACAGTCCATACCCCACTATGATATAAGCACTGTGACTCCTAAGTCCATACCTCATTGTGATATAAGCACTGTGACTCCTCAGGCCATACCTCACTGTGATATAAGCACTGTGACTCCTCAGGCCATAGCCCACTGTGATATAAGCACTGTGACTCCACAGTCCATACCCCACTGTGATATAAGCACTGTGACTCCTCAGGCCATACCCCACAGTGATATAAGCACTGTGACTCCTCAGGCCATACCTCACTGTGATATAAGCACTGTGACTCCTCAGGCCATACCCCACTGTGATATAAGCACTGTGACTCCTCAGGCCATACCCCACTGCGATATAAGCACTGTAACTCCTCAGTCCATACCTCACTGTGATATAAGCACTGTGACTCCTCAGGCCATACCCCACTGTGATATAAGGAGTGTGACTCCTCAGGCCATACCCCACTGTGATATAAGCACTGTGATTCCTCAGGCCATACCTCACTGTGATATAAGCACTGTGACTCCTCAGGCCATACCCCACTGCGATATAAGCACTGTGACTCCTCAGGCCATAACCCACTGTGATATAAACATTGTGACTCCGCAGTCCATACCCCACTGCGATATAAGCACTGTGACTCCTCAGTCCATACCTCACTGTGATATAAGCACTGTGACTCCTCAGGCCATAGCCCACTGTGATATAAGCACTGTGACTCCTCAGGCCATACCCCACTGTGATATAAGCAGTGTGACTCCTCAGGCCATACCCCACTGTGATATAAGCACTGTGACTCCTCAGGCCATACCTCACTGTGATATAAGCACTGTGACTCCTCAGGCCATACCCCACTGCGATATAAGCACTGTGACTCCTCAGGCCATAATCCACTGCGATATAAACACTGTGACTCCGCAGTCCATACCCCACTGCGATGTAAGCAGTGTGACTCCTAAGGCCATAGCCCACTGCGATATAAGCACTGTGACTCCTCAGGCCATACCCCACTGCGATATAAGCACTGTGACTCCTCAGGCCATACCTCACTATGATATAAGCACTATGACTCCTCAGGCCATAACACACTGCGATAAAAGCACTGTGACTCCTCAGTCCATACCTCACTGCGATATAAGCACTGTGACTCCTCAGTCCATACCCCACTATGATATAAGCACTGTGACTCCTCAGGCCATACCCCACTGTGATATAAGCACTGTGACTCCACAGTCCATACCCCACTGTGATATAAGCACTGTGACTCCACAGGCCATAGCCCACTGTGATATAAGCACTGTGACTCCTCAGGCCATAGCCCACTGTGATATAAGCACTGTGACTCCACAGTCCATACCCCACTGCGATATAAGCACTGTGACTCCTCAGGCCATAGCCCACTGTGATATAAGCACTGTGACTCCTCAGGCCATAGCCCACTGCGATATAAGCACTGTGACTCCACAGTCCATAGCCCACTGCGATATAAGCACTGTGACTCCTCAGGCCATAGCCCACTGCGATATAAGCACTGTGACTCCACAGTCCTTACCCCACTGCGATATAAGCATTGTGACTCCTCAGGCCATACACCACTGTGATATAAGCACTGTGACTCCTCAGGCCATAGCCCACTGTGATGTAAGCACTGTGACACCTCAGGCCATACCCCACTGCGATATAAGCACCGTGACCACAGTCAATAGCCCACTGCGATATAAGCATCGTGACTCCGCAGTCCATACCCCACTGAGATATAAGCACCGTGACTCCGCAGTCCATAGCCCACTGCGATATAAGCACAGTGACTCCGCAGTCCATACCCCACTGCGATATAAGCACTATGACTCCTCAGGCCATACCCCACTGCGATATAAGCACTATGACTCCTCAGGCCATAGCCCACTGCGATATAAGCACTGTGACTCCACAGTCCATACTCCACTTCGATATAAACACTGTGACTCCTCGGGCCATACCCCACTGTGATATAAGCACTGTGACTCTGCAGGTCATACCCCACTGTGATATAAGCACTGTGACTCCTCAGGCCATACCCCACTGCGATATAAGCACTGTGACTCCTCAGGTCATACCCCACTGCGATATAGGCACTGTGACTCCTCAGGCCATACCCAACTGCGATATAAGCACTGTGACTCCTCAGGCCATACCCCACTGCGATATGAGCACTGTGACTCCTCAGGTCATAGCCCACTGCGAAGTAAGCACTGTGACTCCACAGTCCTTACCCCACTGCGATATAAGCACTGTGACTCCTCAGGCCATACCCCACTGTGATATAAGCACTGTGACTCCTCAGGCCATACCACACTGTGATATAAGCACTGTGACTCCTCAGGCCATAGCCCACTGTGATATAAGCACTGTGACTCCTCAGGCCATAGCCCACTGTGATATAAGCACTGTGATTCCTCAGGCCATAGCCCACTGTGATATAAGCACTGTGACTCCACAGTCCATAGCCCACTGTGATATAAGCACTGTGACTCCTCAGGCCATAGCCCACTGTGATATAAGCACTGTGACTCCTCAGGCCATAGCCCACTGTGATATAAGCACTGTGACTCCACAGTCCATAGCCCACTGTGATATAAGCACTGTGACTCCTCAGGCCATAGCCCACTGTGATATAAGCACTTTGACTCCACAGTCCATAGCCCACTGCGATATAAGCACCGTGACTCCGCAGTCCATACCCCACTGCGATATAAGCACTGTGACTCCTCAGGCCATACCCCACTGCGATATAAGCACTGTGACTCCTCAGGCCATAGCCCACTGCGATATAAGCACTGTGACTCCACAGTCCATACCCCACTGCGATATAAGCACTGTGACTCCTCAGGCCATAGCCCACTGTGATATAAGCACTGTGACTCCTCAGGCCATACCCCACTATGATATAAGCACTGTGACTCCACAGGCCATACCCCACTATGATATAAGCACTGTGACTCCACAGGCCATACCCCACTGCAATATAAGCACTGTGACTCCTCAGGCCATACCCCACTGCGATATAAACACTGTGACTCCTCAGGTCATACCCCACTGCGATATAAGCACTGTGACTCCTCAGGCCATACCTCACTGTGATATAAGCACTGTGACTCCTCAGGCCATACCCCACTGTGATATAAGCACTGTGACTCCTCAGGCCATACCCCACTGTGATATAAGCACTATGACTCCTCAGGCCATACCCCACTGTGATATAAGCACTGTGACTCCTCAGGCCATACCCCACTGCGATATAAGCACTATGACTCCACAGGCCATAGCCCACTGCGATATAAGCACTGTGACTCCACAGTCCATAGCCCACTGCGATATTAGCACTGTGACTCCTCAGGCCATACCCCACTGCGATATAAGCACTGTGACTCCTCAGGCCATAGCCCACTGTGATATAAGCACTGTGACTCCTCAGGCCATACCCCACTGCAATATAAGCACTATGACTCCTCAGGCCATACCCCACTGCAATATAAGCACTATGACTCCTCAGGCCATACCCCACTGTGATATAAGCACTGTGACTCCTCAGGCCATACCCCACAGTGATATAAGCACTGTGACTCCTCAGGCCATACCTCACTGTGATATGAGCACTGTGACTCCTCAGGCCATACCCCACTGTGATATAAGCACTGTGACTCCTCAGGCCATACCCCACTGCGATATAAGCACTGTGACTCCTCATTCCATACCTCACTGTGATATAAGCACTGTGACTCCTCAGGCCATACCCCAGTGTGATATAAGGAGTGTGACTCCTCAGGCAATACCCCACTGTGATATAAGCACTGTGATTCCTCAGGCCATACCGCACTGTGATATAAGCACTGTGACTCTGCAGGTCATACCCCACTGTGATATAAGCACTATGACTCCTCAGGCCATAGCCCACTGCGATATAAGCACTGTGACTCCACAGTCCATACTCCACTTCGATATAAACACTGTGACTCCTCGGGCCATACCCCACTGTGATATAAGCACTGTGACTCTGCAGGTCATACCCCACTGTGATATAAGCACTGTGACTCCTCAGGCCATACCCCACTGCGATATAAGCACTGTGACTCCTCAGGTCATACCCCACTGCGATATAGGCACTGTGACTCCTCAGGCCATACCCAACTGCGATATAAGCACTGTGACTCCTCAGGCCATACCCCACTGCGATATGAGCACTGTGACTCCTCAGGTCATAGCCCACTGCGAAGTAAGCACTGTGACTCCACAGTCCTTACCCCACTGCGATATAAGCACTGTGACTCCTCAGGCCATACCCCACTGTGATATAAGCACTGTGACTCCTCAGGCCATACCACACTGTGATATAAGCACTGTGACTCCTCAGGCCATAGCCCACTGTGATATAAGCACTGTGACTCCTCAGGCCATAGCCCACTGTGATATAAGCACTGTGACTCCTCAGGCCATAGCCCACTGTGATATAAGCACTGTGACTCCACAGTCCATAGCCCACTGTGATATAAGCACTGTGACTCCTCAGGCCATAGCCCACTGTGATATAAGCACTGTGACTCCTCAGGTCATAGCCCACTGTGATATAAGCACTGTGACTCCACAGTCCATAGCCCACTGTGATATAAGCACTGTGACTCCTCAGGCCATAGCCCACTGTGATATAAGCACTGTGACTCCACAGTCCATAGCCCACTGCGATATAAGCACCGTGACTCCGCAGTCCATACCCCACTGCGATATAAGCACTGTGACTCCTCAGGCCATACCCCACTGCGATATAAGCACTGTGACTCCTCAGGCCATAGCCCACTGCGATATAAGCACTGTGACTCCACAGTCCATACCCCACTGCGATATAAGCACTGTGACTCCACAGTCCATACCCCACTGCGATATAAGCACTGTGACTCCTCAGGCCATAGCCCACTGTGATATAAGCACTGTGACTCCTCAGGCCATACCCTACTGCGATATAAGCACTGTGACTCCTCAGGCCATACCCCACTGCGATATAAGCACTGTGACTCCTCAGGCCATAGCCCACTGTGATATAAGCACTGTGACTCCTCATGCCATACCCCACTATGATATAAGCACTGTGACTCCACAGGCCATACCCCACTATGATATAAGCACTGTGACTCCACAGGCCATACCCCACTGCAATATAAGCACTGTGACTCCTCAGGCCATACCCCACTGCGATATAAACACTGTGACTCCTCAGGTCATACCCCACTGCGATATAAGCACTGTGACTCCTCAGGCCATACCTCACTGTGATATAAGCACTGTGACTCCTCAGGCCATACCCCACTGTGATATAAGCACTGTGACTCCTCAGGCCATACCCCACTGTGATATAAGCACTATGACTCCTCAGGCCATACCCCACTGTGATATAAGCACTGTGACTCCTCAGGCCATACCCCACTGCGATATAAGCACTATGACTCCACAGGCCATAGCCCACTGCGATATAAGCACTGTGACTCCACAGTCCATAGCCCACTGCGATATTAGCACTGTGACTCCTCAGGCCATACCCCACTGCGATATAAGCACTGTGACTCCTCAGGCCATAGCCCACTGTGATATAAGCACTGTGACTCCACAGGCCATACCCCACTGCAATATAAGCACTATGACTCCTCAGGCCATACCCCACTGTAATATAAGCACTATGACTCCTCAGGCCATACCCCACTGTGATATAAGCACTGTGACTCCTCAGGCCATACCCCACAGTGATATAAGCACTGTGACTCCTCAGGCCATACCTCACTGTGATATGAGCACTGTGACTCCTCAGGCCATACCCCACTGTGATATAAGCACTGTGACTCCTCAGGCCATACCCCACTGCGATATAAGCACTGTGACTCCTCAGTCCATACCTCACTGTGATATAAGCACTGTGACTCCTCAGGCCATACCCCACTGTGATATAAGGAGTGTGACTCCTCAGGCAATACCCCACTGTGATATAAGCACTGTGATTCCTCAGGCCATACCCCACTGTGATATAAGCACTGTGACTCTGCAGGTCATACCCCACTGTGATATAAGCACTGTGGCTCCTCAGGCCATACCCCACTGCGATATAAGCACTGTGACTCCTCAGGTCATACCCCACTGCGATATAGGCACTGTGACTCCTCAGGCCATACCCAACTGTGATATAAGCACTGTGACTCCTCAGGCCATACCCCACTGCGATATGAGCACTGTGACAGCTCAGGCCATAGCCCACTGTGAAGTAAGCACTGTGACTCCACAGTCCTTACCGCACTGCGATATAAGCACTGTGACTCCTCAGGCCATACCCCACTGTGATATAAGCACTGTGACTCCTCAGGCCATACCACACTGTGATATAAGCACTGTGACTCCTCAGGCCATAGCCCACTGTGATATAAGCACTGTGACTCCTCAGGCCATAGCCCACTGTGATATAAGCACTGTGACTCCACAGTCCATAGCCCACTGTGATATAAGCACTGTGACTCCTCAGGCCATAACCCATTGTGATATAAGCACTGTGACTCCTCAGGCCATAGCCCACTGTGATATAAGCACTGTGACTCCACAGTCCATAGCCCACTGTGATATAAGCACTGTGACTCCACAGTCCATAGCCCACTGCGATATAAGCACCGTGACTCCGCAGTCCATACCCCACTGCGATATAAGCACTGTGACTCCTCAGGCCATACCCCACTGCGATATAAGCACTGTGACTCCTCAGGCCATAGCCCACTGTGATATAAGCACTGTGACTCCACAGTCCATACCCCACTGCGATATAAGCACTGTGACTCCTCAGGCCATAGCCCACTGTGATATAAGCACTGTGACTCCTCTGGCCATACCCTACTGCGATATAAGCACTGTGACTCCTCAGGCCATACCCCACTGCGATATAAGCACTGTGACTCCTCAGGCCATAGCCCACTGTGATATAAGCACTGTGACTCCTCAGGCCATACCCCACTCTGATATAAGCACTGTGACTCCACAGGCCATACCCCACTATGATATAAGCACTGTGACTCCACAGGCCATACCCCACTGCAATATAAGCAATGTGACTCCTCAGGCCATACCCCACTGCGATATAAACACCGTGACTCCTCAGGTCATACCCCACTGCGATATAAGCACTGTAACTCCTCAGGCCATACCTCACTGTGATATAAGCACTGTGACTCCTCAGGCCATACCCCACTGTGATATAAGCACTGTGACTCCTCAGGCCATACCCCACTGCGATATAAGCACTGTGACTCCTCAGGCCATACCCCACTGCAATATAAGCACTATGACTCCTCAGGCCATACCCCACTGCGATATAAGCACTGTGACTCCTCAGGTCATACCCCACTGCGATATAAGCACTGTGACTCCACAGTCCTTACCCCACTGCGATATAAGCACTGTGACTCCTCAGGCCATACCTCACTGTGATATAAGCACTGTGACTCCTCAGGCCATACCCCACTGTGATATGAGCACTGTGACTCCTCAGGCCATAGCCCACTGCGATATAAGCACTGTGACTCCACAGTCCTTACCCCACTGCGATATAAGCACTGTGACTCCTCAGGTCATACCCCACTGTGATATAAGCACTGTGACTCCTCAGGCCATACCCCACTGTGATATAAGCACTGTGACTCCTCAGGCCATACCCCACTGTGATATGAGCACTGTGACTCCTCAGGCCATAGCCCACTGCGATATAAGCACTGTGACTCCACAGTCCTTACCCCACTGCGATATAAGCACTGTGACTCCTCAGGTCATACCCCACTGTGATATAAGCACTATGACTCCTCAGGCCATACCCCACTGTGATATAAACACTGTTACTCCTCAGTCCATAGCCCACAACAATATAAGCACTGTGACTCCTCAGGCCATACCCCACTGTGATATAAGCACTGTGACTCCTCAGGCCATACCCCACTGTGATATGAGCATTGTGACTCCTCAGGCATTAGCCCACTGCGATATAAGCACTGTGACTCCACAGTCCTTACCCACTGCGATATAAGCACTGTGACTCCACAGTCCATACCCCACTGTGATATAAGCACTGTGACTCCTCATGCCATACCCCACTGTGATATGAGCATTGTGACTCCTCAGGCCATAGCCCACTGTGATATGAGCACTATGACTCCTCAGTCCATACCCCACTGTGATATAAGCACTGTGACTCCTCAGTCCATACCCCACTGTGATATAAGCACTGTGACTCCTCAGGCCATACCCCACTGTGATATAAGCACTGTGACTCCTCAGGCCATACCCCACTGTGATATAAGCACTGTGACTTCTCAGGCCATACCCCACTGTGATATAAGCACTGTGACTCCTCAGGTCATTCCCCTGTGCGATATAAGCACTGTGACTCCTCAGGCCATACTCCACTTCGATATAAACACTGTGACTCCTCGGGCCATACCCCACTGTGATATAAGCACTGTGACTCTGCAGGTCATACCCCACTGTGATATAAGCACTGTGACTCCTCAGGCCATACCCCACTGCGATATAAGCACTGTGACTCCTCAGGTCATACCCCACTGCGATATAGGCACTGTGACTCCTCAGGCCATACCCAACTGCGATATAAGCACTGTGACTCCTCAGGCCATACCCCACTGCGATATGAGCACTGTGACTCCTCAGGTCATAGCCCACTGCGAAGTAAGCACTGTGACTCCACAGTCCTTACCCCACTGCGATATAAGCACTGTGACTCCTCAGGCCATACCCCACTGTGATATAAGCACTGTGACTCCTCAGGCCATACCACACTGTGATATAAGCACTGTGACTCCTCAGGCCATAGCCCACTGTGATATAAGCACTGTGACTCCTCAGGCCATAGCCCACTGTGATATAAGCACTGTGACTCCTCAGGCCATAGCCCACTGTGATATAAGCACTGTGACTCCACAGTCCATAGCCCACTGTGATATAAGCACTGTGACTCCTCAGGCCATAGCCCACTGTGATATAAGCACTGTGACTCCTCAGGCCATACCCCACTGTGATATGAGCACTGTGACTCCTCAGGCCATAGCCCACTGCGATATAAGCACTGTGACTCCACAGTCCTTACCCCACTGCGATATAAGCACTGTGACTCCTCAGGCCATACCCCACTGTGATATAAGCACTGTGACTCCACAGTCCATAGCCCACAACAATATAAGCACTGTGACTCCTCAGGCCATACCCCACTGTGATATGAGCACTGTGACTCATCAGGCCATAGCCCACTGCGATATAAGCACTGTGACTCCACAGTCCTTACCCCACTGCGATATAAGCACTGTGACTCCTCAGGCCAAACCCCACTGTGATATAAGCACTGTGACTCCTCTGGCCATACCCCACTGTGATATAAGCACTGTGACTCCTCAGGCCATACCACACTGTGATATAAGCACTGTGACTCCTCAGGCCATAGCCCACTGTGATATAAGCACTGTGACTCCTCAGGCCATAGCCCACTGTGATATAAGCACTGTGACTCCACAGTCCATAGCCCACTGTGATATAAGCACTGTGACTCCTCAGGCCATAGCCCACTGTGATATAAGCACTGTGACTCCTCAGGCCATAGCCCACTGTGATATAAGCACTGTGACTCCACAGTCCATAGCCCACTGTGATAAGCACTGTGACTCCTCAGGCCATAGCCCACTATGATATAAGCACTGTGACTCCACAGTCCATAGCCCACTGCGATATAAGCACCGTGACTCCGCAGTCCATACCCCACTGCGATATAAGCACTGTGACTCCTCAGGCCATACCCCACTGCGATATAAGCACTGTGACTCCTCAGGCCATAGCCCACTGCGATATAAGCACTGTGACTCCACAGTCCATACCCCACTGCGATATAAGCACTGTGACTCCACAGTCCATACCCCACTGCGATATAAGCACTGTGACTCCTCAGGCCATAGCCCACTGTGATATAAGCACTGTGACTCCTCAGGCCATACCCTACTGCGATATAAGCACTGTGACTCCTCAGGCCATACCCCACTGCGATATAAGCACTGTGACTCCTCAGGCCATAGCCCACTGTGATATAAGCACTGTGACTCCTCAGGCCATACCCCACTATGATATAAGCACTGTGACTCCACAGGCCATACCCCACTATGATATAAGCACTGTGACTCCACAGGCCATACCCTACTGCAATATAAGCACTGTGACTCCTCAGGCCATACCCCACTGCGATATAAACACTGTGACTCCTCAGGTCATACCCCACTGCGATATAAGCACTGTGACTCCTCAGGCCATACCTCACTGTGATATAAGCACTGTGACTCCTCAGGCCATACCCCACTGTGATATAAGCACTGTGACTCCTCAGGCCATACCCCACTGTGATATAAGCACTATGACTCCTCAGGCCATACCCCACTGCGATATAAGCACTGTGACTCCTCAGGCCATACCCCACTGCGATATAAGCACTATGACTCCACAGGCCATAGCCCACTGCGATATAAGCACTGTGACTCCTCAGGCCATACCCCACTGCGATATAAGCACTGTGACTCCTCAGGCCATAGCCCACTGTGATATAAGCACTGTGACTCCTCAGGCCATACCCCATTGCAATATAAGCACTATGACTCCTCAGGCCATACCCCACTGCAATATAAGCACTGTGACTCCTCAGGCCATACCCCACTGTGATATAAGCACTGTGACTCCTCAGGCCATACCCCACAGTGATATAAGCACTGTGACTCCTCAGGCCATACCTCACTGTGATATGAGCACTGTGACTCCTCAGGCCATACCCCACTGTGATATAAGCACTGTGACTCCTCAGGCCATACCCCACTGCGATATAAGCACTGTGACTCCTCAGTCCATACCTCACTGTGATATAAGCACTGTGACTCCTCAGGCCATACCCCACTGTGATATAAGGAGTGTGACTCCTCAGGCAATACCCCACTGTGATATAAGCGCTGTGATTCCTCAGGCCATACCCCACTGTGATATAAGCACTGTGAATCTGCAGGTCATACCCCACTGTGATATAAGCACTGTGACTCCTCAGGCCATACCCCACTGCGATATAAGCACTGTGACTCCTCAGGTCATACCCCACTGCGATATAGGCACTGTGACTCCTCAGGCCATACCCAACTGCGATATAAGCACTGTGACTCCTCAGGCCATACCCCACTGCGATATGAGCACTGTGACAGCTCAGGCCATAGCCCACTGCGAAGTAAGCACTGTGACTCCACAGTCCTTACCCCACTGCGATATAAGCACTGTGACTCCTCAGGCCATACCCCACAGTGATATAAGCACTGTGACTCCTCAGGCCATACCTCACTGTGATATGAGCACTGTGACTCCTCAGGCCATACCCCACTGTGATATAAGCACTGTGACTCCTCAGGCCATACCCCACTGCGATATAAGCACTGTGACTCCTCAGTCCATACCTCACTGTGATATAAGCACTGTGACTCCTCAGGCCATACCCCACTGTGATATAAGGAGTGTGACTCCTCAGGCAATACCCCACTGTGATATAAGCACTGTGATTCCTCAGGCCATACCCCACTGTGATATAAGCACTGTGAATCTGCAGGTCATACCCCACTGTGATATAAGCACTGTGACTCCTCAGGCCATACCCCACTGCGATATAAGCACTGTGACTCCTCAGGTCATACCCCACTGCGATATAGGCACTGTGACTCCTCAGGCCATACCCAACTGCGATATAAGCACTGTGACTCCTCAGGCCATACCCCACTGCGATATGAGCACTGTGACAGCTCAGGCCATAGCCCACTGCGAAGTAAGCACTGTGACTCCACAGTCCTTACCCCACTGCGATATAAGCACTGTGACTCCTCAGGCCATACCCCACTGTGATATAAGCACTGTGACTCCTCAGGCCATACCACACTGTGATATAAGCACTGTGACTCCTCAGGCCATAGCCCACTGTGATATAAGCACTGTGACTCCTCAGGCCATAGCCCACTGTGATATAAGCACTGTGACTCCACAGTCCATAGCCCACTGTGATATAAGCACTGTGACTCCTCAGGCCATACCCCACTGCGATATAAGCACTGTGACTCCTCAGGCCATAGCCCACTGTGATATAAGCACTGTGACTCCTCAGGCCATACCCCACTGCAATATAAGCACTATGACTCCTCAGGCCATACCCCACTGCAATATAAGCACTATGACTCCTCAGGCCATACCCCACTGTGATATAAGCACTGTGACTCCTCAGGCCATACCCCACAGTGATATAAGCACTGTGACTCCTCAGGCCATACCTCACTGTGATATGAGCACTGTGACTCCTCAGGCCATACCCCACTGCGATATAAGCACTGTGACTCCTCAGGCCATACCCCACTGCGATATAAGCACTGTGACTCCTCAGTCCATACCTCACTGTGATATAAGCACTGTGACTCCTCAGGCCATACCCCACTGCGATATAAGCACTGTGACTCCTCAGGTCATACCCCACTGCGATATAGGCACTGTGACTCCTCAGGCCATACCCAACTGTGATATAAGCACTGTGACTCCTCAGGCCATACCCCACTGCGATATGAGCACTGTGACAGCTCAGGCCATAGCCCACTGCGAAGTAAGCACTGTGACTCCACAGTCCTTACCCCACTGCGATATAAGCACTGTGACTCCTCAGGCCATACCCCACTGCGATATAAGCACTGTGACTCCTCAGGTCATACCCCACTGCGATATAGGTACTGTGACTCCTCAGGCCATACCCAACTGCGATATAAGCACTGTGACTCCTCAGGCCATACCCCACTGCGATATGAGCACTGTGACAGCTCAGGCCATAGCCCACTGCGAAGTAAGCACTGTGACTCCACAGTCCTTACCCCACTGCGATATAAGCACTGTGACTCCTCAGGCCATACCCCACTGTGATATAAGCACTGTGACTCCTCAGGCCATACCACACTGTGATATAAGCACTGTGACTCCTCAGGCCATAGCCCACTGTGATATAAGCACTGTGACTCCTCAGGCCATAGCCCACTGTGATATAAGCACTGTGACTCCACAGTCCATAGCCCACTGTGATATAAGCACTGTGACTCCTCAGGCCATAACCCATTGTGATATAAGCACTGTGACTCCTCAGGCCATAGCCCACTGTGATATAAGCACTGTGACTCCACAGTCCATAGCCCACTGTGATATAAGCACTGTGACTCCTCAGGCCATAGCCCACTGTGATATAAGCACTGTGACTCCACAGTCCATAGCCCACTGCGATATAAGCACCGTGACTCCGCAGTCCATACCCCACTGCGATATAAGCACTGTGACTCCTCAGGCCATACCCCACTGCGATATAAGCACTGTGACTCCTCAGGCCATAGCCCACTGTGATATAAGCACTGTGACTCCACAGTCCATACCCCACTGCGATATAAGCACTGTGACTCCTCAGGCCATAGCCCACTGTGATATAAGCACTGTGACTCCTCTGGCCATACCCTACTGCGATATAAGCACTGTGACTCCTCAGGCCATACCCCACTGCGATATAAGCACTGTGACTCCTCAGGCCATAGCCCACTGTGATATAAGCACTGTGACTCCTCAGGCCATACCCCACTCTGATATAAGCACTGTGACTCCACAGGCCATACCCCACTATGATATAAGCACTGTGACTCCACAGGCCATACCCCACTGCAATATAAGCACTGTGACTCCTCAGGCCATACCCCACTGCGATATAAACACCGTGACTCCTCAGGTCATACCCCACTGCGATATAAGCACTGTAACTCCTCAGGCCATACCTCACTGTGATATAAGCACTGTGACTCCTCAGGCCATACCCCACTGTGATATAAGCACTGTGACTCCTCAGGCCATACCCCACTGCGATATAAGCACTGTGACTCCTCAGGCCATACCCCACTGCGATATAAGCACTGTGACTCCTCAGGCCATACCCCACTGCAATATAAGCACTATGACTCCTCAGGCCATACCCCACTGCGATATAAGCACTGTGACTCCTCAGGTCATACCCCACTGCGATATAAGCACTGTGACTCCACAGTCCTTACCCCACTGCGATATAAGCACTGTGACTCCTCAGGCCATACCTCACTGTGATATAAGCACTGTGACTCCTCAGGCCATACCCCACTGTGATATGAGCACTGTGACTCCTCAGGCCATAGCCCACTGCGATATAAGCACTGTGACTCCACAGTCCTTACCCCACTGCGATATAAGCACTGTGACTCCTCAGGTCACACCCCACTGTGATATAAGCACTGTGACTCCTCAGGCCATACCCCACTGTGATATAAGCACTGTGACTCCTCAGGCCATACCCCACTGTGATATGAGCACTGTGACTCCTCAGGCCATAGCCCACTGCGATATAAGCACTGTGACTCCACAGTCCTTACCCCACTGCGATATAAGCACTGTGACTCCTCAGGTCATACCCCACTGTGATATAAGCACTGTGACTCCTCAGGCCATACCCCACTGTGATATAAACACTGTTACTCCTCAGTCCATAGCCCACAACGATATAAGCACTGTGACTCCTCAGGCCATACCCCACTGTGATATAAGCACTGTGACTCCTCAGGCCATACCCCACTTTGATATGAGCATTGTGACTCCTCAGGCATTAGCCCACTGCGATATAAGCACTGTGACTCCACAGTCCTTACCCCACTGCGATATAAGCACTGTGACTCCACAGTCCATACCCCACTGTGATATAAGCACTGTGTCTCCTCAGGCCATACCCCACTGTGATATGAGCATTGTGACTCCTCAGGCCATAGCCCACTGTGATATAAGCACTATGACTCCTCAGGCCATACCCCACTGTGATATAAGCACTGTGACTCCTCAGTCCATACCCCACTGTGATATAAGCACTGTGACTTCTCAGGCCATACCCCACTGTGATATAAGCACTGTGACTCCTCAGGTCATTCCCCTGTGCGATATAAGCACTGTGACTCCTCAGGCCATACCCCACTGTGATATGAGCACTGTGACTCCTCAGGCCATAGCCCACTGCGATATAAGCACTGTGACTCCACAGTCCTTACCCCACTGCGATATAAGCACTGTGACTCCTCAGGCCATACCCCACTGTGATATAAGCACTGTGACTCCTCAGTCCATAGCCCACAACGATATAAGCACTGTGACTCCTCAGGCCATACCCCACTGTGATATGAGCACTGTGACTCATCAGGCCATAGCCCACTGCGATATAAGCACTGTGACTCCACAGTCCTTACCCCACTGCGATATAAGCACAGTGACTCCTCAGGCCAAACCCCACTGTGATATAAGCACTGTGACTCCTCTGGCCATACCCCACTGTGATATAAGCACTGTGACTCCTCAGGCCATAGCCCACTGCGATATAAGCACTGAGACTCCACAGTCCATAGCCCACTGTAATATAAGCACTATGACTCCTCAGTCCATACCCCTCTGTGATATAAGCACTGTGACTCCTCAGTCCATACCCCACTGTGATATAAGCACTGTGACTCCTCAGGCCATACCCCACTCCGATATAAGCACTGTGACTCCTCACGCCATACCCCACTGCGATATAAGCACTGTGACTCCTCAGGCCATACCCCACTGCGATATAAGCACTGTGACTCCTCAGGTCATTCCCCACTGCGATATAAGCACTGTGAGTCCTCAGGCCATACCCCACTGCGATATAAGCACTGTGATTCCTCTGGCCATACCCCACTGTGATTTGAGCATTGTGACTCCTCAGGCCATAGCCCACTGCGATATAAGCACTGTGACTCCACAGTCCTTACCCCACTGTGATATAAGCACTGTGACTCCTCAGGCCATAGCCCACTGTGATATAAGCACTGTGACTCCTCAGGCCATAGCCCACTGTGATATAAGCACTGTGACTCCTCAGGCCATACCCCACTGTGATATAAGGAGTGTGACTCCTCAGGCCATACCCCACTGTGATATAAGCACTGTGATTCCTCAGGCCATAACTCACTGTGATATAAGCACTGTGACTCCTCAGGCCATACCCCACTGCGATATAAGCACTGTGACTCCTCAGGCCATAACCCACTGTGATATAAACATTGTGACTCCGCAGTCCATACCCCTCTGCGATATAAGCACTGTGACTCCTCAGGCCATACCCCAATGTGATATAAGCACTGTGACTCCTCAGTCCATACCCCACTGTGATATAAGCACTGTGACTCCTCAGTCCATACCTCACTGTGATATAAGCACTGTGACTCCTCAGGCCATAGCCCACTGTGATATAAGCACTGTGACTCCTCAGGCCATACCCCACTGTGATATAAGCAGTGTGACTCCTCAGGCCATACCCCACTGTGATATAAGCACTGTGACTCCTCAGGCCATACCTCACTGTGATATAAGCACTGTGACTCCTCAGGCCATACCCCACTGCGATATAAGCACTGTGACTCCTCAGGCCATAATCCACTGTGATATAAACACTGTGACTCCGCAGTCCATACCCCACTGCGATATAAGCAGTGTGACTCCTCAGGCCATAGCCCACTGCGATATAAGCACTGTGACTCCTCAGGTCATACCCCACTGCGATATAAGCACTGTGACTCCTCAGGCCATACCTCACTATGATATAAGCACTATGACTCCTCAGGCCATAACCCACTGCGATAAAAGCACTGTGACTCCTCAGTCCATACCCCACTATGATATAAGCACTGTGACTCCTCAGTCCATACCTCACTGCGATATAAGCACTGTGACTCCTCAGTCCATACCCCACTATGATATAAGCACTGTGACTCCTCAGGCCATACCCCACTGTGATATAAGCACTGTGACTCCACAGTCCATACCCCACTGTGATATAAGCACTGTGACTCCACAGGCCATAGCCCACTGTGATATAAGCACTGTGACTCCTCAGGCCATAGCCCACTGTGATATAAGCACTGTGACTCCACAGTCCATACCCCACTGTGATATAAGCACTGTGACTCCTCAGGTCATACCCCACTGCGATATAAGCACTGTGACTCCTCAGGCCATAGCCCACTGTGATATAAGCACTGTGACTCCTCAGGCCATACCTCACTGCGATATAAGCACTGTGACTCCACAGTCCATAGCCCACTGCGATATAAGCACTGTGACTCCTCAGGCCATAGCCCACTGCGATATAAGAACTGTGACTCCACAGTCCTTACCCCACTGCGATATAAGCATTGTGACTCCTCAGGCCATACACCACTGTGATATAAGCACTGTGACTCCTCAGGCCATAGCCCACTGTGATGTAAGCACTGTGACACCTCAGGCCATACCCCACTGCGATATTAGCACCGTGACCACAGTCCATAGCCCACTGCGATATAAGCATCGTGACTCCGCAGTCCATACCCCACTGAGATATAAGCACCGTGACTCCGCAGTCCATAGCCCACTGCGATATAAGCACAGTGACTCCGCTGTCCATACCCCACTGCGATATAAGCACTATGACTCCTCAGGCCATACCCCACTGCGATATAAGCACTATGACTC
Source organism: Taudactylus pleione (assembly GCA_031769625.1). Lineage (NCBI taxonomy): Eukaryota > Metazoa > Chordata > Amphibia > Anura > Myobatrachidae > Taudactylus > Taudactylus pleione. The sequence goes on along the minus strand of JAUIMM010001558.1, from coordinate 266,255 downwards.
CTCAGGCCATAGCCCACTGTGATATAAGCACTGTGACTCCACAGTCCATACTCCACTGCGATATAAGCACTGTGACTCCTCAGGCCATAGCCCACTGTGATATAAGCACCGTGACTCCACAGTCCATAGCCCACTGCGATATAAGCACCGTGACTCCGCAGTCCATACCCCACTGCGATATAAGCACTGTGACTCCTCAGGCCATACCCCACTGCGATATAAGCACTGTGACTCCTCAGGCCATAGCCCACTGTGATATAAGCACTGTGACTCCACAGTCCATACCCCACTGCGATATAAGCACTGTGACTCCTCAGGCCATAGCCCACTGTGATATAAGCACTGTGACTCCTCAGGCCATACCCTACTGTGATATAAGCACTGTGACTCCACAGGCCATACCCCACTGTGATATAAGCACTGTGACTCCTCAGGCCATAGCCCACTGTGATATAAGTACTGTGACTCCTCAGGCCATACCCCACTGTGATATAAGCACTGTGACTCCACAGGCCATACCCCACTATGATATAAGCACTGTGACTCCACAGGCCATACCCCACTGCAATATAAGCACTGTGACACCTCAGGCCATACCCCACTTTGATATAAACACTGTGACTCCTCAGGTCATACCCCACTGCGATATAAGCACTGTGACTCCTCAGGCCATACCTCACTGTGATATAAGCACTGTGACTCCTCAGGCCATACCCCACTGTGATATAAGCACTATGACTCCTCAGGCCATACCCCACTGTGATATAAGCACTGTGACTCCTCAGGCCATACCCCACTGCGATATAAGCACTATGACTCCACAGGCCATAGCCCACTGTGATATAAGCACTGTGACTCCACAGTCCATAGCCCACTGCGATATTAGCACTGTGACTCCTCAGGCCATACCCCACTGCGATATAAGCACTGTGACTCCTCAGGCCATAGCCCACTGTGATATAAGCACTGTGACTCCTCAGGCCATACCCCACTGCAATATAAGCACTATGACTCCTCAGGCCATACCCCACTGCGATATAAGCACTGTGACTCCTCAGGCCATACCCCACTGTGATATGAGCACTGTGTCTCCTCAGGCCATAGCCCACTGCGATAAAAGCACTGTGACTCCACAGTCCTTACCCCACTGCGATATAAGCACTGTGACTCCTCAGGTCATACCCCACTGTGATATAAGCACTGTGACTCCTCAGGCCATACCCCACTGTGATATAAACACTGTTACTCCACAGTCCATAGCCCACAACGATATAAGCACTGTGACTCCTCAGGCCATACCCCACTGTGATATAAGCACTGTGACTCCTCAGGCCATACCCTACTGTGATATAAGCACTGTGACTCCTCAGGCCATACCCCACTGTGATATGAGCATTGTGACTCCTCAGGCATTAGCCCACTGCGATATAAGCACTGTGACTCCACAGTCCTTACCCCACTGCGATATAAGCACTGTGACTCCACAGTCCTTACCCCTCTGTGATATAAGCACTGTGACTCCTCAGGCCATACCCCACTGTGATATAAGCACTGTGACTCCTCAGGCCATAGCCCACTGTGATATAAGCACTGACACTCCTCAGGCCATAGCCCACTGTGATATAAGCACTGTGACTCCTCAGGCCATAGCCCACTGTGATATAAGCACTGTGACTCCTCAGGTCATTCCCCACTGCGATATAAGCACTGTGACTCCTCAGGCCATACCCCACTGTGAAATAAGCACTGTGACTCCTCAGGCCATACCCCACTGTGATATGAGCACTGTGACTCCTCAGGCCATAGCCCACTGCGATATAAGCACTGTGATTCCACAGTCCTTACCCCACTGCGATATAAGCACTGTGACTCCTCAGGCCATACCCCACTGTGATATAAGCACTGTGACTCCACAGTCCATAGCCCACAATGATATAAGCACTGTGACTCCTCAGGCCATACCCCACTGTGATATGAGCACTGTAACTCCTCAGGCCATAGCCCACTGCGATATAAGCACTGTGACTCCACAGTCCTTACCCCACTGCGATATAAGCACTGTGACTCCTCAGGCCATACCCCACTGTGATATAAGCACTGTGACTCCTCAGGCCATACCCCACTGTGATATAAGCACTGTGACTCCTCAGGCCATACCTCACTGTGATATAAGCACTGTGACTCCTCAGGCCATACCCCACTGTGATTTGAGCGTTGTGACTCCTCAGGCCATAGCCCACTGCGATATAAGCACTGTGACTCCACAGTCCTTACCCCACTGTGATATAAGCACTGTGACTCCTCAGGCCATAGCCCACTGTGATATAAGCACTGTGACTCCTCAGGCCATACCCCACTGTGATATAAGCACTGTGACTCCTCAGGCCATACCCCACTGTGATAGAAGCACTGTGACTCCACAGGCCATAGCTCACTGTGATATAAGCACTGTGACTCCTCAGTCCATACCCCACAACGATATAAGCACTGTGACTCCTCAGGCCATACCCCACTGTGATATAAGCACTGTGACTCCTCAGGCCATACCCCACTGCGATATAAGCACTGTGACTCCTCAAGCCATAGCCCACTGTGATATAAGCACTGTGACTCCACAGGCCATAGCCCACTGTGATATAAGCACTGTGACTCCTCAGTCCATACCCCACTGTGATATAAGCACTGTGACTCCTCAGGCCATACCTCACTGTGATATAAGCACTGTGACTCCTCAGGCCATAGCCCACTGTGATATAAGCACTGTGACTCCTCAGGCCATAGCCCACTGTGATATAAGCACTGTGACTCCTCAGGCCATAGCCAACTGTGATATAAGCACTGTGACTCCTCAGGCCATACCCCACTGTGATATAAGCACTGTGACTCCTCAGGCCATACCCCACTGTGATATAAGCACTGTGACTCCTCAAGACATAGCCCACTGTGATATAAGCACTGTGACTCCACAGGCCATAGCCCACTGTCATATAAGCACTGTGACTCCTCAGTCCATACCCCACTGTGATATAAGCACTGTGACTCCTCAGGCCATAGCCCACTGTGATATAAGCACTGTGACTCCTCAGGCCATAGCCCACTGTGATATAAGCACTGTGACTCCTCAGGCCATACCCCACTGTGATATAAGCACTGTGACTCCTCAGGCCATACCCCACTGTGATATAAGCACTGTGACTCCACAGGCCATAGCTCACTGTGATATAAGCACTGTGACTCCTCGGGCCATAGCCCACTGCGATATAAGCACTGTGACTCCTCAAGCCATAGCCCACTGTGATATAAGCACTGTGACTCCACAGGCCATAGCCCACTGCGATATAAGCACTGTGACTCCTCAGTCCATACCCCACTGTGATATAAGCACTGTGACTCCTCAGGCCATAGCCCACTGTGATATAAGCACTGTGACTCCTCAGGCCATAGCCCACTGTGATATAAGCACTGTGACTCCTCAGGCCATAGCCCACTGTGATATAAGCACTGTGACTCCTCAGGCCATACCCCACTGTGATATAAGCACTGTGACTCCACAGGCCATAGCTCACTGTGATATAAGCACTGTGACTCCTCAGGCCATACCCCACTGTGATATAAGCACTGTGACTCCTCAGGCCATAGCCCACTGTGATATAAGCACTGTGACTCCTCAAGCCATAGCCAACTGTGATATAAGCACTGTGACTCCACAGGCCATAGCCCACTGTGATATAAGCACTGTGACTCCTCAGTCCATACCCCACTGTGATATAAGCACTGTGACTCCTCAGGCCATAGCCCACTGTGATATAAGCACTGTGACTCCTCAGTCCATACCCCACTGTGATATAAGCACTGTGACTCCTCAGGCCATAGCCCACTGTGATATAAGCACTGTGACTCCTCAGGCCATACCCCACTGTGATATAAGCACTGTGACTCCTCAGGCCATACCCCACTGTGATATAAGCACTGTGACTCCTCAGGCCATACCCCACTGTGATATAAGCACTGTGACTCCACAGGCCATAGCTCACTGTGATATAAGCACTGTGACTCCTCAGTCCATACCTCACTGTGATATAAGCACTGTGACTCCTCAGGCCATACCCCACTGTGATATAAGCACTGTGACTCCTCAGTCCATACCTCACTGTGATATAAGCACTGTGACTCCTCAGGCCATACCCCACTGTGATATAAGCACTGTGACTCCACAGGCCATAGCTCACTGTGATATAAGCACTGTGACTCCTCAGTCCATAGCCCACTGTGATATAAGCACTGTGACTCCTCAGGCCATACCCCACTGTGATATAAGCACTGTGACTCCTCAGTCCATACCTCACTGTTATATAAGCACTGTGACTCCTCAGGCCATACCCCACTGTGATATAAGCACTGTGACTCCTCAGGCCATAGCCCACTGTGATATAAGCACTGTGACTCCTCAGTCCATACCTCACTGTGATATAAGCACTGTGACTCCTCAGGCCATACCCCACTGTGATATAAGCACTGTGACTCCTCAGGCCATACCCCACTGCGATATAAGCACTTTGACTCCTCAGTCCATACCCCACAACGATATAAGCACTGTGACTCCTCAGGCCATACCCCACTGTGATATAAGCACTGTGACTCCTCAGGCCATACCCCACTGTGATATAAGCACTGTGACTCCTCAAGCCATAGCCCACTGTGATATAAGCACTGTGACTCCACAGGCCATAGCCCACTGTGATATAAGCACTGTGACTCCTCAGTCCATACCCCACTGTGATATAAGCACTGTGACTCCTCAGGCCATAGCCCACTGTGATATAAGCACTGTGACTCCTCAGGCCATAGCCCACTGTGATATAAGCACTGTGACTCCTCAGGCCATAGCCCACTGTGATATAAGCACTGTGACTCCTCAGGCCATAGCCCACTGCGATATAAGCACTGTGACTCCACAGGCCATAGCTCACTGTGATATAAGCACTGTGACTCCACAGGCCATAGCTCACTGTGATATAAGCACTGTGACTCCTCAGGCCATAGCCCACTGCGATATAAGCACTGTGACTCCTCAAGCCATAGCCCACTGTGATATAAGCACTGTGACTCCACAGGCCATAGCCCACTGTGATATAAGCACTGTGACTCCTCAGTCCATACCCCACTGTGATATAAGCACTGTGACTCCTCAGGCCATACCCCACTGTGATATAAGCACTGTGACTCCTCAGGCCATAGCCCACTGTGATATAAGCACTGTGACTCCTCAGGCCATACCTCACTGTGATATAAGCACTGTGACTCCTCAGGCCATAGCCCACTGTGATATAAGCACTGTGACTCCTCAGGCCATACCTCACTGTGATATAAGCACTGTGACTCCTCAGGCCATACCTCACTGTGATATAAGCACTGTGACTCCTCAGGCCATACCCCACTGTGATATAAGCACTGTGACTCCACAGGCCATAGCTCACTGTGATATAAGCACTGTGACTCCTCAGGCCATACCCCACTGTGATATAAGCACTGTGACTCCTCAGGCCATACCCCACTGTGATATAAGCACTGTGACTCCTCAGGCCATAGCCCACTGTGATATAAGCACTGTGACTCCTCAGGCCATACCCCACTGTGATATAAGCACTGTGACTCCTCAGGCCATACCCCACTGTGATATAAGCACTGTGACTCCTCAGGCCATACCCCACTGTGATATAAGCACTGTGACTCCACAGGCCATAGCTCACTGTGATATAAGCACTGTGACTCCTCAGGCCATACCCCACTGTGATATAAGCACTGTGACTCCTCAGGCCATAGCTCACTGCGATATAAGCACTGTGACTCCTCAGGCCATAGCCCACTGTGATATAAGCACTGTGACTCCTCAAGCCATAGCCCACTGTGATATAAGCACTGTGACTCCACAGGCCATAGCCCACTGTGATATAAGCACTGTGACTCCTCAGTCCATACCCCACTGTGATATAAGCACTGTGACTCCTCAGGCCATAGCCCACTGTGATATAAGCACTGTGACTCCTCAGGCCATAGCCCACTGTGATATAAGCACTGTGACTCCTCAGGCCATACCCCACTGTGATATAAGCACTGTGACTCCTCAGGCCATACCCCACTGTGATAAAAGCACTGTGACTCCACAGGCCATAGCTCACTGTGATATAAGTACTGTGACTCCTCAGGCCATAGCCCACTGCGATATAAGCACTGTGACTCCTCAAGCCATAGCCCACTGTGATATAAGCACTGTGACTCCACAGGCCATAGCCCACTGTGATATAAGCACTGTGACTCCACAGGCCATAGCCCACTGTGATATAAGCACTGTGACTCCACAGGTCATAGCCCACTGTGATATAAGCACTGTGACTCCTCAGGCCATAGCCCACTGTGATATAAGCACTGTGACTCCTCAGGCCATACCCCACTGTGATATAAGCACTGTGACTCCACAGGCCATAGCTCACTGTGATATAAGCACTGTGACTCCTCAGTCCATACCTCACTGTGATATAAGCACTGTGACTCCACAGGCCATAGCCCACTGCGATATAAGCACTGTGACTCCACAGGCCATAGCCCACTGCGATATAAGCACTGTGACTCCTCAGGCCATAGCCCACTGTGATATAAGCACTGTGACTTCACAGTCCATAGCCCACTGTGATATAAGCACTGTGACTCCTCAGGCCATAGCCCACTGTGATATAAGCACTGTGACTCCTCAGGCCATACCCCACTGTGATATAAGCACTGTGACTCCACAGGCCATAGCTCACTGTGATATAAGCACTGTGACTCCTCAGTCCATACCTCACTGTGATATAAGCACTGTGACTCCTCAGGCCATAGCCCACTGCGATATAAGCACTGTGACTCCTCAAGCCATAGCCCACTGTGATATAAGCACTGTGACTCCACAGGCCATAGCCCACTGTGATATAAGCACTGTGACTCCACAGGCCATAGCCCACTGTGATATAAGCACTGTGACTCCACAGGCCATAGCCCACTGTGATATAAGCACTGTGACTCCTCAGGCCATAGCCCACTGTGATATAAGCACTGTGACTCCTCAGGCCATACCCCACTGTGATATAAGCACTGTGACTCCACAGGCCATAGCTCACTGTGATATAAGCACTGTGACTCCTCAGTCCATACCTCACTGTGATATAAGCACTGTGACTCCACAGGCCATAGCCCACTGCGATATAAGCACTGTGACTCCACAGGCCATAGCCCACTGCGATATAAGCACTGTGACTCCTCAGGCCATAGCCCACTGTGATATAAGCACTGTGACTCCACAGTCCATAGCCCACTGTGATATAAGCACTGTGACTCCTCAAGCCATAGCCCACTGTGATATAAGCACTGTGACTCCTCAGGCCATACCCCACTGTGATATAAGCACTGTGACTCCACAGGCCATAGCTCACTGTGATATAAGCACTGTGACTCCTCAGTCCATACCTCACTGTGATATAAGCACTGTGACTCCTCAGGCCATAGCCCACTGCGATATAAGCACTGTGACTCCTCAAGCCATAGCCCACTGTGATATAAGCACTGTGACTCCACAGGCCATAGCCCACTGTGATATAAGCACTGTGACTCCACAGGCCATAGCCCACTGTGATATAAGCACTGTGACTCCACAGGCCATAGCCCACTGTGATATAAGCACTGTGACTCCACAGGCCATAGCCCACTGTGATATAAGCACTGTGACTCCACAGGCCATAGCTCACTGTGATATAAGCACTGTGACTCCTCAGTCCATACCTCACTGTGATATAAGCACTGTGACTCCACAGGCCATAGCCCACTGCGATATAAGCACTGTGACTCCACAGGCCATAGCCCACTGCGATATAAGCACTGTGACTCTGCAATTGTCATTTGCTGAAAACGTAAAAAAAATAAAAAAAAAATAAAAAAGGGGTTTATATAATCTTTGTACGCTGTCCCCCAGTGCATTTGTTCAGCTATATATAAAAGTGCTGTCAGGATTCTGCCTGGGATCGGCTGTTACTCCAGCCCTGGCTTCCCCTCATTAGCGAGAGCAGTGAGACGTCAGGTGCAGCGTTGGGTGACTTGCTGAGTATTCTCCCCGGGCCCCAGGTGACTGTCACACAATCCTCCATATTGGAGTTCCTGCGACGATGGTCATGGGTGCAGCCATCTTGGCTGAATCACCTGATAGATCCTTATCCAGTGGTAGCTGTGTCAGTTCTCAGCTGACCTGCTCATCCAATGGACATCTACCTGGGGGTATAAACAGGACTCCAGGTGACCAGGAAATTGCCTGATCAGCTTCTTTATCGCCCGGATGGTTGCTATTTGCTTCATCCAGGTTTCACTTGCAATCTTCCAGGGACTCTTCCCAGTGGTATTTCCAGTATATGCCTCTGTACATGTCCTTTGTACTGAGTGCTAGTGATTATTTACATAGTGCCATATCCCTGTACAGCAGTGTGATAGAACATCTTTCCCTGTTTGCTATATATAAGAGCCATATCCTTGTACAGCAGTGTGATAGTACATCTTTGCCTGTTGCTATATATAAGAGCCATATCCCTGTACAGCAGTGTGATAGGACATCTTTGCCTGTTGCTATATATAAGAGCCATATCCTTGTACAGCAGTGTGATAGTACATCTTTGCCTGTTGCTATATATAAGAGCCATATCCCTGTACAGCAGTGTGATAGGACATCTTTGTCTGTTGCTATATATAAGAGCCATATCCTTGTACAGCAGTGTGATAGTACATCTTTGCCTGTTGCTATATATAAGAGCCATATCCTTGTACAGCAGTGTGATAGTACATCTTTGTCTGTTGCTATATATAAGAGCCATATCCTTGTACAGCAGTGTGATAGTACATCTTTGCCTGTTGCTATATATAAGTGCCATATCCTTGTATAGCAGTGTGATAGTACATCTTTGCCTGTTGCTATATATAAGAGCCTTATCCTTGTACAGCAGTGTGAAAGTACATCTTTGCCTGTTGCTATATATAAGTGCCCTATCCTTGTACAGCAGTGTGATAGTACATCTTTGCCTGTTGCTATATATAAGAGCCTTATCCTTGTACAGCAGTGTGAAAGTACATCTTTGCCTGTTGCTATATATAAGAGCCATATCCTTGTACAGCAGTGTGATAGTACATCTTTGCCTGTTGCTATATATAAGAGCCATATCCTTGTACAGCAGTGTGATAGTACATCTTTGCCTGTTGCTATATATAAGAGCCATATCCTTGGACAGCAGTGTGATAGGACATCTTTGCCTGTTGCTATTTACATAGTGCCATATCCTTGTGTAGCAGTGTGATAGGACATCTTTGCCTGTTGCTATATATAAGTGCCATATCCTTGTACAGCAGTGTGATAGTACATCTTTGCCTGTTGCTATATATAAGAGCCATATCCTTGGACAGCAGTGTGATAGGACATCTTTGCCTGTTGCTATTTACATAGTGCCATATCCTTGTGTAGCAGTGTGATAGGACATCTTTGCCTGTTGCTATATATAAGTGCCATATCCTTGTACAGCAGTGTGATAGTACATCTTTGCCTGTTGCTATATATAAGTGCCATATCCTTGTACAGCAGTGTGATAGTACATCTTTGCCTGTTGCTATTTACAAAGTGCCATAGCCTTGTGCAGCAGTGTGATAGGACATCTTTGCCTGTTGCTATATATAAGAGCCATATCCTTGTACAGCAGTGTGATAGGACATCTTTGCCTGTTGCTATATATAAGAGCCATATCCTTGTACAGCAGTGTGATAGGACATCTTTGCCTGTTGCTATATATAAGAGCTATATCCTTGTACAGCAGTGTGATAGTACATCTTTGCCTGTTTGCTATATATAAGAGCCATATCCTTGTACAGCAGTGTGATAGTACATCTTTGCCTGTTGCTATTTACAAAGTGCCCTAGCCTTGTGCAGCAGTGTGATAGGACATCTTTGCCTGTTGCTATATATAAGAGCCATATCCTTGTACAGCAGTGTGATAGTACATCTTTGCCTGTTGCTATATATAAGAGCCATAGCCTTGTGTAGCAGTGTGATAGGACATCTTTGCCTATTGCTATATATAAGAGCCATATCCTTGTACAGTAGTGTGATAGGACATCTTTGCCTGTTGCTATATTTAAGTGCCATAGCCTTGTACAGCAGTGTGATAGTACATCTTTGCCTGTTGCTATTTACAAAGTGCCATAGCCTTGTGTAGCAGTGTGATAGTACATCTTTGCCTGTTGCTATATATAAGAGCCATATCCTTGTTCAGCAGTGTGATAGGACATCTTTGCCTGTTGCTATATATAAGAGCCATATCCTTGTACAGCAGTGTGATAGGACATCTTTGCCTGTTGCTATATATAAGAGCCATATCCTTGTACAGCAGTGTGATAGGACATCTTTGCCTGTTGCTATATATAAGAGCCATATCCTTGTACAGCAGTGTGATAGGACATCTTTGCCTGTTGCTATATATAAGAGCCATATCCTTGTACAGCAGTGTGATAGGACATCTTTGCCTGTTGCTATATATAAGAGCCATAGCCTTGTACAGCAGTGTGATAGTACATCTTTGCCTGTTGCTATATATAAGAGCCATATCCTTGTACAGCAGTGTGATAGGACATCTTTGCCTGTTGCTATATATAAGAGCCATATCCTTGTACAGCAGTGTGATAGGACATCTTTGCCTGTTTGCTATTTACAAAGTGCCATAGCCTTGTACAGCAGTGTGATAGTACATCTTTGCCTGTTGCTATATATAAAAGCCATATCCTTGTACAGCAGTGTGATAGGACATCTTTGCCTGTTGCTATTTACAAAGTGCCATAGCCTTGTGCAGCAGTGTGATAGGACATCTTTGCCTGTTGCTATATATAAGAGCCATATCCTTGTACAGCAGTGTGATAGGACATCTTTGCCTGTTGCTATATATAAGAGCCATATCCTTGTACAGCAGTGTGATAGTACATCTTTGCCTGTTGCTATATATAAAAGCCATATCCTTGTACAGCAGTGTGATAGGACATCTTTGCCTGTTGCTATTTACAAAGTGCCATAGCCTTGTGCAGCAGTGTGATAGGACATCTTTGCCTGTTGCTATATATAAGAGCCATATCCTTGTACAGCAGTGTGATAGGACATCTTTGCCTGTTGCTATATTTAAGTGCCATATCCTTGTACAGCAGTGTGATAGGACATCTTTGCCTGTTGCTATATATAAGAGCCATATCCTTGTACAGCAGTGTGATAGGACATCTTTGCCTATTGCTATATATAAGAGCCATATCCTTGTACAGCAGTGTGATAGTACATCTTTGCCTGTTGCTATATAAAAGTGCCATATCCTTGTACAGCAGTGTGATAGTACATCTTTGCCTGTTGCTATATATAAGAGCCATATCCTTGTACAGCAGTGTGATAGGACATCTTTGCCTGTTGCGATATATAAGAGCCATAGCCTTGTGTAGCAGTGTGATAGGACATCTTTGCCTTTTGCTATATATAAGAGCCATATCCTTGTACAGCAGTGTGATAGGACATCTTTGCCTGTTGCTATATATAAGAGCCATATCCTTGTACAGCAGTGTGATAGGACATCTTTGCCTGTTGCTATATATAAGAGCCATATCCTTGTACAGCAGTGTGATAGGACATCTTTGCCTGTTGCTATATATAAGAGCCATATCCTTGTACAGCTGTGTGATAGGACATCTTTGCCTGTTGCTATATATAAGAGCCATATCCTTGTACAGCTGTGTGATAGTACATCTTTGCCTGTTTGCTATTTAGAAAAATGGGTCTCAGAATGCACACTGTGAATATATATGTGTGTGTGTTACCATTGATATATACACGAAAAGAAGAAATACAGGTGGAAAACTCCAAATTTCTAAATTAACGTGTATGTGTGTGTGTATATTACTATGCCAGACTCCATGCTGTAACCAATGTAATCAGGGTGCTAGTCTGACTGGTGTGTATATTACTATGCCAGACTCCATGCTGTAACCAATGTAATCAGGGGGCTAGTCTGACTGGTGTGTATATTACTATGCCAGACTCCATGCTGTAACCAATGTAATCAGGGTGCTAGTCTGAGTGGTGTGTATATTACTATGCCAGACTCCATGCTGTAACCAATGTAATAAGGGTGCTAGTCTGACTGGTGTGTATATTACTATGCCAGACTCCATGCTGTAACCAATGTAATAAGGGCGCTAGTCTGACTGGTGTGTATATTACTATGCCAGACTCCATGCTGTAACCAATGTAATCAGGGTGCTAGTCTGAGTGGTGTGTATATTACTATGCCAGACTCCATGCTGTAACCAATGTAATCAGGGTGCTAGTCTGACTGGTGTGTATATTACTATGCCAGACTCCATGCTGTAACCAATGTAATCAGGGTGCTAGTCTGAGTGGTGTGTATATTACTATGCCAGACTCCATGCTGTAACCAATGTAATCAGGGGGCTAGTCTGAGTGGTGTGTATATTACTATGCCAGACTCCATGCTGTAACCAATGTAATCAGGGTGCTAGTCTGACTGGTGTGTATATTACTATGCCAGACTCCATGCTGTAACCAATGTAATCAGGGTGCTAGTCTGACTGGTGTGTATATTACTATGCCAGACTCCATGCTGTAACCAATGTAATCAGGGTGCTAGTCTGACTGGTGTGTATATTACTATGCCAGACTCCATGCTGTAACCAATGTAATCAGGGTGCTAGTCTGACTGGTGTGTATATTACTATGCCAGACTCCACGCTGTAACCAAAGTAATCAGGGTGCTAGTCTGAGTGGTGTGTATATTACTATGCCAGACTCCATGCTGTAACCAAAGTAATCAGGGTGCTAGTCTGAGTGGTGTGTATATTACTATGCCAGACTCCATGCTGTAACCAATGTAATCAGGGTGCTAGTCTGACTGGTGTGTATATTACTATGCCAGACTCCATGCTGTAACCAATGTAATCAGCGTGCTAGTCTGACTGGTGTGTATATTACTATGCCAGACTCCATGCTGTAACCAATGTAATCAGGGTGCTAGTCTGACTGGTGTGTATATTACTATGCCAGACTCCATGCTGTAACCAATGTAATCAGGGCGCTAGTCTGAGTGGTGTGTATATTACTATGCCAGACTCCGTGCTGTAACCAATGTAATCAGGGGGCTAGTCTGAATGGTGTGTATATTACTATGCCAGACTCCATGCTGTAACCAATGTAATAAGGGTGCTAGTCTGAGTGGTGTGTGTATTACTATGCCAGACTCCATGCTGTAACCAATGTAATAAGGGTGCTAGTCTGAGTGGTGTGTGTATTACTATGCCAGACTCCATGCTGTAACCAATGTAATCAGGGTGCTAGTCTGACTGGTGTGTATATTACTATGCCAGACTCCGTGCTGTAACCAATGTAATCAGGGGGCTAGTCTGACTGGTGTGTATATTACTATGCCAGACTCCATGCTGTAACCAATGTAATCAGGGTGCTAGTCTGACTGGTGTGTATATTACTATGCCAGACTCCATGCTGTAACCAATGTAATCAGGGCGCTAGTCTGAGTGGTGTGTATATTACTATGCCAGACTCCATGCTGTAACCAATGTAATCAGGGTGCTAGTCTGAGTGGTGTGTGTATTACTATGCCAGTCTCCGTGCTGTAACCAATGTAATCAGGGTGCTAGTCTGACTGGTGTGTATATTACTATGCCAGACTCCGTGCTGTAACCAATGTAATCAGGGGGCTAGTCTGACTGGTGTGTATATTACTATGCCAGACTCCATGCTGTAACCAATGTAATCAGGGGGCTAGTCTGACTGGTGTGTATATTACTATGCCAGACTCCATGCTGTAACCAATGTAATCAGGGTGCTAGTGTGACTGGTGTGTGTATTACTATGCCAGACTCCATGGTGTAACCAATGTAATCAGGGGGCTAGTCTGAGTGGTGTGTGTATTACTATGCCAGACTCCATGCTGTAACCCATGTAATCAGGGGGCTAGTCTGACTGGTGTGTATATTACTATGCCAGACTCCGTGCTGTAACCCATGTAATCAGGGCGCTAGTCTGACTGGTGTGTATATTACTATGCCAGACTCCATGCTGTAACCAATGTAATAAGGGTGCTAGTCTGACTGGTGTGTATATTACTATGCCAGACTCCATGGTGTAACCAATGTAATCAGGGGGCTAGTCTGAGTGGTGTGTGTATTACTATGCCAGACTCCATGCTGTAACCCATGTAATCAGGGGGCTAGTCTGACTGGTGTGTATATTACTATGCCAGACTCCATGCTGTAACCAATGTAATCAGGGTGCTAGTCTGAGTGGTGTGTATATTACTATGCCAGACTCCATGCTGTAACCAATGTAATCAGGGCGCTAGTCTGACTGGTGTGTATATTACTATGCCAGACTCCATGCTGTAACCAATGTAATCAGGGTGCTAGTGTGACTGGTGTGTGTATTACTATGCCAGACTCCATGCTGTAACCCATGTAATCAGGGGGCTAGTCTGACTGGTGTGTATATTACTATGCCAGACTCCATGCTGTAACCAATGTAATCAGGGGGCTAGTCTGACTGGTGTGTATATTACTATGCCAGACTCCATGCTGTAACCAATGTAATCAGGGGGCTAGTCTGACTGGTGTGTATATTACTATGCCAGACTCCATGCTGTAACCAATGTAATCAGGGTGCTAGTCTGAGTGATGTGTATATTACTATGCCAGACTCCGTGCTGTAACCCATGTAATCAGGGTGCTAGTCTGACTGGTGTGTATATTACTATGCCAGACTCCATGCTGTAACCTATGTAATCAGGGTGCTAGTCTGAGTGGTGTGTATATTACTATGCAAGTCTCCGTGCTGTAACCCATGTAATCAGGGCGCTAGTCTGACTGGTGTGTATATTACTATGCCAGACTCCATGCTGTAACCCATGTAATAAGGGGGCTAGTCTGAGTGGTGTGTATATTACTATGCCAGACTCCGTGCTGTAACCTATGTAATCAGGGTGCTAGTCTGAGTGGTGTGTATATTATAGGGGTGTGCACCGGCCACTTTTCGTGTTTTGTGTTTTGGTTTTGGATCTGGATCTTTCTTCGTGTTTTGGATCTGGATTGGTTTTGCCAAAACCACCCTTCCGTGTTTTGGGTTCTGGGTTTTGTGTTTTGGATCTGTATTTTTTTGAAAAAAAGCATAAAAACAGCTAAAATCACAGAATTTGTAGGTTTTTCTGCTCCTATGCTATTATTAACCTCAATAACCTTAATTTCCACTCATTTCCAGTCTATTCTGAACACCTCACACCTCACAATAGTGTTTTTATGTCCAAAAGGTTGCACCGAGGTAGCTGGATGACTATGCTAAGCGACACGAGTGGGCGGCACAAACACGTGACCCATCTAGGAGTGACACTGCAGTGGCAGACAGGATGGCAGTTAGAAAAACTAGGCCCCAAACTGTACATAATGCAAAGAAAAAAAGAGGTGCAAGATGGAATTGTCCTTGGGCCCTCCCACCCACCCTTATGTTGTATAAACAGGACATGCACACTTTAACAAATCAATCATTTCAGCGCCAGGGTCTGCCACACAACTGTGGCTGAAATGATTGGTTCGTTTGGGCCCCCACAAAACAAGCTGGCAATTAATGTGTCCCTGCACAAACTGGCTCTACGGAGGCAAGATGTCATCCTCATCCTCCTCATCCACCGATTCCTCACCCTCTTCAGTGTGTACATCCTCATCCTCACAAAGTATTAACTCGTCCCCACTTGAATCCACCACCACAGGTCCCTCTGTACGTTCTGGAGGCTGGTCTCCCTGGAAGAGCTGATAATTCATTTTGATGAACATCATCTTCTCCACATTCTGTGGAAGCAACCTCCTACGCCTTTCGCTGACAAGGTTCCCGGCTGCACTAAACACTCTTTCGGAGTACACACTGGAGGGGGGGCAACTCAGGTAAAATAGAGCCAGTTTGTACAGGGGCCTCCAAATTGCCTCTTTTTCCTGCCAGTACAGGTATGGACTGTCTGACATGCCTACTTGGATGCTGTCACCGATGTAATCCTCCACCATTCTGTCAATGGTGACAGTATCATATGCAGTGACAGTAGACATGTCAGAAATTGTTGCCAGGTCCTTCAGTCCGGACCAGATGTCCAAACTTGGTCCTGCCTGCCCTGCATCACCGCCAGCGGGTTGCTTAGGATACCTAAGTTTTTTCCTGGCAGCCCCAGTTGCGGGAGAAAATGAAGAAGGAGCCGTTGACGTGTCACGTTCCGCTTCAGCTGACAGTGTGTTCACCAGCAGGTCTTTGCACCTCTGCAGGCTTGTGTCGGCCGGAAAGAGAGACACCACATAGGCTTTAAACCTAGGATCGAGCACGGTGGCCAAAATGTAGTGGTCTGATTTCAACAGATTGACCACCCTGGAATCCTGGCAAAGCGAATGAAGGGCTTCATCCACAAGTCCCACATGCCGAGCGGAATCGCTCCGTCTTAGCTCCTCCTTCACTTTCTCCAGCTGCTTCTGCAAAAGCCTGATGAGGGGAATGACCTGACTCAAGCTGGCAGTGTCTGAACTGACTTCACGTGTGGCAAGTTCGAAGGGCTGAAGAACCTTGCACAACACGGAAATCATTCTCCACTGCGCTTGAGTCAGGTGCATACCCCCTCCTTTGCCTATGTCATAGGTGGATGTATAGGCTTGTATGGCCTTTTGCTGCTCCTCCATCCTCTGAAGCATATAGAGGGTTGAGTTCCACCGCGTCACAACCTCTTGCTTCAGGTGATGGCGGGGCAGGTTCAAGAGTGTTTGCTGGCGCTCCAGTCTTCGGCACGCAGTCGCTGAATGGCGAAAGTGGCCAGAAATTTTTCGGGCCACCCAAAGCGTCTCCTGCACGCCCCTGTCGCTTTTCAGAAAATTCTGCACCACCAAGTTTATTGTGTGAGCAAAACATGGGACGTGCTGGAATTTGCCCAGATGTAATGCCCGCACAATATTGGTGGCGTTGTCAGATATCACAAATCCCCAGGAGAGTCTAAGTGGGGTAAGCCACTGGGCGATGATTTCCCTCAGTTTCTCTAAGAGGTTGTCGGCGGTGTGCCTCTTACTGAAACCGGTGATACACAGCGTAGCCTGCCTTGTAACGAGCTGGCGTTTCTGAGATGCTGCTACTGGTGACGCTGCTGCTGTTGCTGCGTAAGGTGATACATCTACCCAGTGGGCTGTCACAGTCATATAGTCCTTAGTCTGCCCTGTTCCACTTGTCCACATGTCCGTGGTTAAGTGGACATTGTGTACAACGGCATTTTTCAGGACACTGAGGACACTTTTTCTGACGTTTCTGTACAGTCTCGGTATCGCCTGCCTAGTGAAGTGGAATCTAGACGGGATTTGGAACCGGGGACACACTACCTCCATCAATTGTCTAAATCCCACTGCACTAATGGCGGATACCGGACGCATGTCTAACACCAACATAGCAGTCAAGGCCTCAGTTATACGTTTTGCTTCAGGATGACTGCTGTCGTACTTCATCCTCCTCGCTAAGGACTGTTGGAGGGTCAATTGTTTAGTAAAAGTAGTGGTGTTCCTACTTCCTCTCTGGGATGATGAACGACTCCCAGCAGCAGCAGCAACAGCAGCAGCGGCAGCAGTAGGCGTAGCAATGCAGGATCCTCCGGAGGAATCCCGGATAGGAGAGTCAGTCATGCCAGTGATATGGCCTGCAGGACTACTTCCGATCCTGACTAAGGAGGAAATTGACGAGGAGGGAGTTGACGGTGTGGTTTGCAGGCGCTTGGATACAACAGGACAACGGGATTTAGGTGTCCCTGGACTGCTTACGGTCTGAGCCAAAGTTTCTGAACTTGACAGTAACTTTTTATGAACGCGCTGCAGGTGCCGTATAAGGGAGGATGTTCCTAGGTGGTTGACGTCCCTACCCCTACTTATTTCACCTTTACATATGGTACATATGGCAAGACAGTTGTTGTCCGGATTTGGATAGAAATATTGCCAGACCAAAGAGGTGGAATGTTTGGTCTTCTGCCCAGGCATGACCGTGATGGGCTTTTTCATCCCACGGACAACAACTGTCTCCCCCGGAGCCTGATTTAAACAAACCACATCACCATCAGAATCCTCCTCGCCAACTTCCTCCTCAGCGCCAGCTACACCAGTATCCTCATCCTGTTGTACTTCAACAGTGACATCTTCAATTTGCATATCAGCAAGTGGACTGTGGGTGCTCCTTTCAGCACTTGCAGGGGGCGTGCAAATGGTGGAAAGAGCCACCTCTTCCCGTCCAGTGCTGGGAAGGTCAGGCATCGCAACCACCACCACACTTGGACTCTCCTTGGGGATTTGTGATATCTTCTTAGAAAGCACAGTTCTTCGCTGTGCTTTTGCCAGCTTAACTCTTTTGATTTTTTTAGTGGGAGGAGTGCTTCCATCGTCATGTGAAGCTGAACCACTAGTCATGAACATACTAGGGATCGACCTTAGCCGTTCCTTGCCACTCCGTGTCGTAAATGGCATATTGGCAAGTTTACGTTTCTCTTCAGCTGATTTAAATGTCTTTTTCAAGGTCATTTTCCTGAACTTTGCCATTTGGGATTGTATGTGCCCTCTACTATGACATTGGGCATCGGCCTTGGCAGACGACGTTGATGGCATGTTATCGTCTATGTCATGACTAGTGGCAGCAGCTTCAGCACTAGGAGGAAGTGGTTCTTGATCTTTCTCTATTTTATTTTTATCGGAGAAAGTTTGGTCCTCCATTTATGTTATATCGATTTGATATATACGTGCGGCTAAACACAGAAAATAATTTTTTTTTTGGTTTGGACTGGAGTGTACTTTGTGGGTTACAGCACCCTTTAACGGTCAAGCCAGCCGGCCCTTTACTTATGACACAGGCGCACTCTTGGCACTACTTTGTTGATGGACGTGCGGCTACTGCGCACACAATTCACAAACACAGAAAATAATTTTTTTTTGGTTTGGACTGGAGTGTACTTTGGGGGTTACAGCACCCTTTAACGGTCAAGCCAGCCGGCCCTTTACTTATGACACAGGCGCACGCTTGGCACTACTTTGTTGATGCACGTGCGGCTACTGCGCACACAATTCACAAACACAGAAAATAATTTTTTTTTAGGTTTGGACTGGAGTGTACTTTCGGGGGTTACAGCACCCTTAACGGTCAAGCCAGCCGGCCCTTTACTTATGACACAGGCGCACGCTTGGCACTACTTTGTTGATGCACGTGCGGCTACTGCGCACACAATTCACAAACACAGAAAATAATTTTTTTTTGGTTTGGACTGGAGTGTACTTTGGGGGTTACAGCACCCTTTAACGGTCAAGCCAGCCGGCCCTTTACTTATGACACAGGCGCACGCTTGGCACTACTTTGTTGATGCACGTGCGGCTACTGCGCACACAATTCACAAACACAGAAAATAATTTTTTTTTGGTTTGGACTGGAGTGTACTTTCGGGGGTTACAGCACCCTTTAACGGTCAAGCCAGCCGGCCCTTTACTTATGACACAGGCGCACGCTTGGCACTACTTTGTTGATGCACGTGCGGCTACTGCGCACACAATTCACAAACACAGAAAATAATTTTTTTTTGGTTTGGACTGGAGTGTACTTTCGGGGGTTACAGCACCCTTTAACGGTCAAGCCAGCCGGCCCTTTACTTATGACACAGGCGCACGCTTGGCACTACTTTGTTGATGCACGTGCGGCTACTGCGCACACAATTCACAAACACAGAAAATAATTTTTTTTTAGGTTTGGACTGGAGTGTACTTTCGGGGGTTACAGCACCCTTAACGGTCAAGCCAGCCGGCCCTTTACTTATGACACAGGCGCATGCTTGGCACTACTTTGTTGATGCACGTGCGGCTACTGCGCACACAATTCACAAACACAGAAAATAATTTTTTTTTTGGTTTGGACTGGAGTGTACTTTCGGGGGTTACAGCACCCTTTAACGGTCAAGCCAGCCGGCCCTTTACTTATGACACAGGCGCACGCTTGGCACTACTTTGTTGATGCACGTGCGGCTACTGCGCACACAATTCACAAACACAGAAAATAATTTTTTTTTGGTTTGGACTGGAGTGTACTTTCGGGGGTTACAGCACCCTTTAACGGTCAAGCCAGCCGGCCCTTTACTTATGACACAGGCGCACGCTTGGCACTACTTTGTTGATGCACGTGCGGCTACTGCGCACACAATTCACAAACACAGAAAATAAATTTTTTTTGGTTTGGACTGGAGTGTACTTTCGGGGGTTACAGCACCCTTTAACGGTCAAGCCAGCCGGCCCTTTACTTATGACACAGGCGCACGCTTGGCACTACTTTGTTGATGCACGTGCGGCTACTGCGCACACAATTCACAAACACAGAAAATAATTTTTTTTTGGTTTGGACTGGAGTGTACTTTCGGGGGTTACAGCACCCTTTAACGGTCAAGCCAGCCGGCCCTTTACTTATGACACAGGCGCACTCTTGGCACTACTTTGTTGATGCACGTGCGGCTACTGCGCACACAATTCACAAACACAGAAAATAATTTTTTTTTAGGTTTGGACTGGAGTGTACTTTCGGGGGTTACAGCACCCTTAACGGTCAAGCCAGCCGGCCCTTTACTTATGACACAGGCGCACGCTTGGCACTACTTTGTTGATGCACGTGCGGCTACTGCGCACACAATTCACAAACACAGAAAATAATTTTTTTTTAGGTTTGGACTGGAGTGTACTTTCAGGGGTTACAGCACCCTTAACGGTCAAGCCAGCCGGCCCTTTACTTATGACACAGGCGCACGCTTGGCACTACTATGTTGATGCACGTGCGGCTACTGCGCACACAATTCACAAACACAGAAAATAATTTTTTTTTGGTTTGGACTGGAGTGTACTTTCGGGGGTTACAGCACCCTTTAACGGTCAAGCCAGCTGGCCCTTTACTTATGACACAGGCGCACGCTTGGCACTACTTTGTTGATGCACGTGCGGCTACTGCGCACACAATTCACAAACACAGAAAATAATTTTTTTTTAGGTTTGGACTGGAGTGTACTTTCGGGGGTTACAGCACCCTTAACGGTCAAGCCAGCCGGCCCTTTACTTATGACACAGGCGCACGCTTGGCACTACTTTGTTGATGCACGTGCGGCTACTGCGCACACAATTCACAAACACAGAAAATAATTTTTTTTTTGGTTTGGACTGGAGTGTACTTTCGGGGGTTACAGCACCCTTAACGGTCAAGCCAGCCGGCCCTTTACTTATGACACAGGCGCACGCTTGGCACTACTTTGTTGATGCACGTGCGGCTACTGCGCACACAATTCACAAACACAGAAAATAATTTTTTTTTGGGTTTGGACTGGAGTGTACTTTCGGGGGTTACAGCACCCTTAACGGTCAAGCCAGCCGGCCCTTTACTTATGACACAGGCGCACGTTTGGCACTACTTTGTTGATGCACGTGCGGCTACTGCGCACACAATTCACAAACACAGAAAATATTTTTTTTTTTGGTTTGGACTGGAGTGTACTTTCGGGGGTTACAGCACCCTTAACGGTCAAGCCAGCCGGCCCTTTACTTATGACACAGGCGCACGCTTGGCACTACTTTGTTGATGCACGTGCGGCTACTGCGCACACAATTCACAAACACAGAAAATTATTTTTTTTTGGTTTGGACTGGAGTGTACTTTCGGGGGTTACAGCACCCTTTAACGGTCAAGCCAGCCGGCCCTTTACTTATGACACAGGCGCACGCTTGGCACTACTTTGTTGATGCACGTGCGGCTACTGCGCACACAATTCACAAACACAGAAAATATATTATTTTTTTAGCACTTGGGGGGAGCACCCCTGATGGACAGAGCACCCCCTGGACAACACTACAGCACCCCTTAGGACTGGGACACTGCACAGGACTTTGGAGTGGACACAGCCCCTATGGAGAACTGACTGCACAACACAGTCCAGCCAGCCCCTATGGACTTTGAAGTAGTGGACACAGCCCCTATTAACAACAGCAGCACAGCACAACACAGCCAGCCCCTATGGACTTTGAAGTAGTGGACAACAGCAGCACTACACTACACTACACTACACAGCACTAACTCCCACCCTCCCTCTTCACTGTCCACAGCCGAGTGAGAAAATGGCGCCGACGCGGGTACCTTATATAGGATCCAAAACCCGCGAG
Organism: Taudactylus pleione; assembly: GCA_031769625.1. Taxonomy (NCBI): domain Eukaryota; kingdom Metazoa; phylum Chordata; class Amphibia; order Anura; family Myobatrachidae; genus Taudactylus; species Taudactylus pleione. The sequence goes on along the minus strand of JAUIMM010001558.1, from coordinate 243,923 downwards.
ACTCGGAAGGCGGGATGATGACGTTTTGCCTCGATGTCAGATCCGAGTCAGGCGGGAAAAGTCGAGCCTGACTCGGATCGGACTCGGATCGGGGGGGCTCGGGGGGGTTCGGATTTCAGAAATCCGAACCTGCTCACCCCTAGTATATTACTATGCCAGACTCCATGCTGTAACCAATGTAATCAGGGCGCTAGTCTGAGTGGTGTGTATATTACTATGCCAGACTCCATGCTGTAACCAATGTAATCAGGGTGCTAGTCTGAGTGGTGTGTGTATTACTATGCCAGACTCCATGCTGTAACCAATGTAATCAGGGTGCTAGTCTGACTGGTGTGTATATTACTATGCCAGACTCCATGCTGTAACCAATGTAATCAGGGTGCTAGTCTGACTGGTGTGTATATTACTATGCCAGACTCCATGCTGTAACCAATGTAATCAGGGTGCTAGTCTGAGTGGTGTGTATATTACTATGCCAGACTCCATGCTGTAACCCATGTAATCAGGGTGCTAGTCTGACTGGTGTGTATATTACTATGCCAGACTCCATGCTGTAACCAATGTAATCAGGGTGCTAGTCTGACTGGTGTGTATATTACTATGCCAGACTCCATGCTGTAACCAATGTAATCAGGGTGCTAGTCTGACTGGTGTGTATATTACTATGCCAGACTCCATGCTGTAACCAATGTAATCAGGGTGCTAGTCTGACTGGTGTGTATATTACTATGCCAGACTCCATGCTGTTACCAATGTAATCAGGGTGCTAGTCTGAGTGGTGTGTATATTACTATGCCAGACTCCATGCTGTAACCAATGTAATCAGGGTGCTAGTCTGAGTGGTGTGTATATTACTATGCCAGACTCCATGCTGTAACCAATGTAATCAGGGTGCTAGTCTGAGTGGTGTGTATATTACTATGCCAGACTCCATGATGTAACCAATGTAATCAGGGTGCTAGTCTGAATGGTGTGTATTACTACGCCAGACTCCATGCTGTAACCAATGTAATCAGGGTGCTAGTCTGACTGGTGTGTATATTACTATGCCAGACTCCATGCTGTAACCAATGTAATCAGGGTGCTAGTCTGACTGGTGTGTATATTACTATGCCAGACTCCATGCTGTAACCAATGTAATCAGGGTGCTAGTCTGACTGGTGTGTATATTACTATGCCAGACTCTATGCTGTAACCAATGTAATCAGGGTACTAGTCTGACTGGTGTGTGTATTACTATGCCAGACTCCATGCTGTAACCAATGTAATCAGGGTGCTAGTGTGAGTGGTGTGTGTATTACTATGCCAGACTCCATGCTGTAACCAATGTAATCAGGGTACTAGTCTGACTGGTGTGTATATTACTATGCCAGACTCCATGCTGTAACCAATGTAATCAGGGTGCTAGTGTGAGTGGTGTGTGTATTACTATGCCAGACTCCATGCTGTAACCAATGTAATCAGGGTGCTAGTCTGACTGGTGTGTATATTACTATGCCAGACTCCATGCTGTAACCAATGTAATCAGGGTGCTAGTCTGAGTGGTGTGTATATTACTATGCCAGACTCCATGCTGTAACCAATGTAATCAGGGTGCTAGTCTGAGTGGTGTGTATATTACTATGCCAGACTCCATGCTGTAACCCATGTAATCAGGGTGCTAGTCTGACTGGTGTGTATATTACTATGCCAGACTCCATGCTGTAACCCATGTAATCAGGGTGCTAGTCTGACTGGTGTGTATATTACTATGCCAGACTCCATGCTGTAACCAATGTAATCAGGGTGCTAGTCTGACTGGTGTGTATATTACTATGCCAGACTCTATGCTGTAACCAATGTAATCAGGGTACTAGTCTGACTGGTGTGTGTATTACTATGCCAGACTCCATGCTGTAACCAATGTAATCAGGGTGCTAGTGTGAGTGGTGTGTGTATTACTATGCCAGACTCCATGCTGTAACCAATGTAATCAGGGTGCTAGTCTGACTGGTGTGTATATTACTATGCCAGACTCCATGCTGTAACCAATGTAATCAGGGTGCTAGTCTGAGTGGTGTGTATATTACTATGCCAGACTCCATGCTGTAACCAATGTAATCAGGGTGCTAGTCTGACTGGTGTGTGTATTACTATGCCAGACTCCATGCTGTAACCAATGTAATCAGGGTGCTAGTCTGAGTGGTGTGTATATTACTATGCCAGACTCCATGCTGTAACCAATGTAATCAGGGTGCTTGTCTGAGTGGTGTGTATATTACTATGCCAGACTCCATGATGTAACCAATGTAATCAGGGTGCTAGTCTGAATGGTGTGTATTACTATGCCAGACTCCATGCTGTAACCAATGTAATCAGGGTGCTAGTCTGACTGGTGTGTATATTACTATGCCAGACTCCATGCTGTAACCAATGTAATCAGGGTGCTAGTCTGACTGGTGTGTATATTACTATGCCAGACTCCATGCTGTAACCAATGTAATCAGGGTGCTAGTCTGACTGGTGTGTATATTACTATGCCAGACTCTATGCTGTAACCAATGTAATCAGGGTACTAGTCTGACTGGTGTGTGTATTACTATGCCAGACTCCATGCTGTAACCAATGTAATCAGGGTGCTAGTGTGAGTGGTGTGTGTATTACTATGCCAGACTCCATGCTGTAACCAATGTAATCAGGGTGCTAGTCTGACTGGTGTGTATATTACTATGCCAGACTCCATGCTGTAACCAATGTAATCAGGGTGCTAGTCTGAGTGGTGTGTATATTACTATGCCAGACTCCATGATGTAACCAATGTAATCAGGGTGCTAGTCTGAATGGTGTGTATATTACTATGCCAGACTCCATGATGTAACCAATGTAATCAGGGTGCTAGTCTGACTGGTGTGTATTACTATGCCAGACTCCACGCTGTAACCAATGTAATCAGGGTGCTAGTCTGACTGGTGTGTGTATTACTATGCCAGACTCCATGATGTAACCAATGTAATCAGGGGGCTAGTCTGAGTGGTGTGTATATTACTATGCCAGACTCCATGCTGTAACCAATGTAATCAGGGTGCTAGTCTGACTGGTGTGTATTACTATGCCAGACTCCATGCTGTAACCAATGTAATCAGGGTGCTAGTCTGACTGGTGTGTGTATTACTATGCCAGACTCCATGCTGTAACCAATGTAATCAGGGGGCTAGTCTGAGTGGTGTGTATTACTATGCCAGACTCCATGCTGTAACCAATGTAATCAGGGTGCTAGTCTGACTGGTGTGTATATTACTATGCCAGACTCCATGCTGTAACCAATGTAATCAGGGTGCTAGTCTGAGTGGTGTGTATATTACTATGCCAGACTCCATGCTGTAACCAATGTAATCAGGGTGCTAGTCTGACTGGTGTGTATATTACTATGCCAGACTCCATGCTGTAACCAATGTAATAAGGGTGCTAGTCTGACTGGTGTGTATATTACTATGCCAGACTCCATGCTGTAACCAATGTAATAAGGGTGCTAGTCTGACTGGTGTGTATATTACTATGCCAGACTCCATGCTGTAACCAATGTAATCAGGGTGCTAGTCTGACTGGTGTGTATATTACTATGCCAGACTCCATGATGTAACCAATGTAATCAGGGTGCTAGTCTGACTGGTGTGTATATTACTATGCCAGACTCCATGCTGTAACCAATGTAATCAGGGTGCTAGTCTGAGTGGTGTGTATATTACTATGCCAGACTCCATGCTGTAACCAATGTAATAAGGGGGCTAGTCTGAGTGGTGTGTATATTACTATGCCAGACTCCATGATGTAACCAATGTAATCAGGGTGCTAGTCTGACTGGTGTGTATATTACTATGCCAGACTCCATGATGTAACCAATGTAATCAGGGTGCTAGTCTGAGTGGTGTGTGTATTACTATGCCAGACTCCATGCTGTAACCAATGTAATAAGGGGGCTAGTCTGAGTGGTGTGTATATTACTATGCCAGACTCCATGCTGTAACCAATGTAATAAGGGTGCTAGTCTGACTGGTGTGTATATTACTATGCCAGACTCCATGCTGTAACCAATGTAATCAGGGTGCTAGTCTGACTGGTGTGTATATTACTATGCCAGACTCCATGCTGTAACCAATGTAATCAGGGTGCTAGTCTGAGTGGTGTGTATATTACTATGCCAGACTCCATGCTGTAACCTATGTATTCAGGGTGCTAGTCTGAGTGGTGTGTATATTACTATGCCAGACTCCATGCTGTAACCAATGTAATCAGGGTGCTAGTCTGAGTGGTGTGTATATTACTATGCCAGACTCCATGCTGTAACCAATGTAATCAGGGTGCTTGTCTGAGTGGTGTGTGTATTACTATGCCAGACTCCATGCTGTAACCAATGTAATCAGGGTGCTAGTCTGAGTGGTGTGTATATTACTATGCCAGACTCCATGCTGTAACCAATGTAATCAGGGTGCTTGTCTGAGTGGTGTGTATATTACTATGCCAGACTCCATGCTGTAACCAATGTAATCAGGGTGCTAGTCTGACTGGTGTGTGTATTGCTATGCCAGACTCCATGCTGTAACCAATGTAATCAGGGTGCTAGTCTGACTGGTGTGTGTATTGCTATGCCAGACTCCATGCTGTAACCAATGTAATCAGGGTGCTAGTCTGACTGGTGTGTATATTACTATGGCAGACTCCATGCTGTAACCAATGTAATCAGGGTGCTAGTCTGAGTGGTGTGTATATTACTATGCCAGACTCCATGCTGTAACCAATGTAATCAGGGTGCTAGTCTGAGTGGTGTGTATTACTATGCCAGACTCCATGCTGTAACCAATGTAATCAGGGTGCTAGTCTGACTGGTGTGTATATTACTATGCCAGACTCCATGCTGTAACCAATGTAATCAGGGTGCTAGTCTGACTGGTGTGTATATTACTATGCCAGACTCCATGCTGTAACCAATGTAATCAGGGTGCTAGTCTGACTGGTGTGTATATTGCTATGCCAGACTCCATGCTGTAACCAATGTAATCAGGGTGCTAGTCTGACTGGTGTGTATATTACTATGGCAGACTCCATGCTGTAACCAATGTAATCAGGGTGCTAGTCTGAGTGGTGTGTATATTACTATGCCAGACTCCATGCTGTAACCAATGTAATCAGGGTGCTAGTCTGAGTGGTGTGTGTATTACTATGCCAGACTCCATGCTGTAACCAATGTAATAAGGGTGCTAGTCTGACTGGTGTGTATATTACTATGCCAGACTCCATGCTGTAACCAATGTAATCAGGGGGCTAGTCTGACTGGTGTGTATATTACTATGCCAGACTCCATGCTGTAACCAATGTAATCAGGGTGCTAGTCTGAGTGGTGTGTATATTACTATGCCAGACTCCATGCTGTAACCAATGTAATCAGGGTGCTAGTCTGACTGGTGTGTGTATTACTATGCCAGACTCCATGCTGTAACCAATGTAATCAGGGTGCTAGTCTGACTGGTGTGTATATTACTATGCCAGACTCCGTGCTGTAACCAATGTAATCAGGGTGCTAGTGTGACTGGTGTGTATATTACTATGCCAGACTCCGTGCTGTAACCAATGTAATCAGGGTGCTAGTCTGAGTGGTGTGTATATTACTATGCCAGACTCCATGCTGTAACCAATGTAATCAGGGTGCTAGTCTGAGTGGTGTGTATATTACTATGCCAGACTCCATGCTGTAACCAATGTAATCAGGGTGCTAGTCTGAGTGGTGTGTATATTACTATGCCAGACTCCATGCTGTAACCAATGTAATCAGGGTGCTAGTCTGAGTGGTGTGTATATTACTATGCCAGACTCCATGCTGTAACCAATGTAATCAGGGGGCTAGTCTGAGTGGTGTGTATATTACTATGCCAGACTCCACGCTGTAACCAATGTAATCAGGGTGCTAGTCTGAGTGGTGTGTATATTACTATGCCAGACTCCATGCTGTAACCAATGTAATCAGGGTGCTAGTCTGACTGGTGTGTATATTACTATGCCAGACTCCATGCTGTAACCAATGTAATCAGGGTGCTAGTCTGACTGGTGTGTATATTACTATGCCAGACTCCGTGCTGTAACCAATGTAATCAGGGTGCTAGTCTGAGTGGTGTGTATATTACTATGCCAGTCTCCGTGCTGTAACCCATGTAATCAGGGCGCTAGTCTGACTGGTGTGTATATTACTATGCCAGACTCCATGCTGTAACCCATGTAATCAGGGTGCTAGTCTGACTGGTGTGTATATTACTATGCCAGACTCCATGCTGTAACCCATGTAATCAGGGTGCTAGTCTGACTGGTGTGTATATTACTATGCCAGACTCCATGCTGTAACCAATGTAATCAGGGGGCTAGTCTGACTGGTGTGTATATTACTATGCCAGACTCCATGCTGTAACCAATGTAATCAGGGTGCTAGTCTGAGTGGTGTGTATATTACTATGCCAGACTCCATGCTGTAACCAATGTAATCAGGGTGCTAGTCTGACTGGTGTATATTACTATGCCAGACTCCATGCTGTAACCAATGTAATAAGGGTGCTAGTCTGACTGGTGTGTATATTACTATGCCAGACTCCATGCTGTAACCAATGTAATAAGGGTGCTAGTCTGACTGGTGTGTATATTACTATGCCAGACTCCATGCTGTAACCAATGTAATCAGGGTGCTAGTCTGAGTGGTGTGTGTATTACTATGCCAGACTCCATGCTGTAACCAATGTAATCAGGCTGCTAGTCTGACTGGTGTGTATATTACTATGCCAGGCTCCATGCTGTAACCAATGTAATCAGGGTGCTAGTCTGAGTGGTGTGTATATTACTATGCCAGACTCCGTGCTGTAACCAATGTAATCAGGGTGCTAGTCTGACTGGTGTATATTACTATGCCAGACTCCATGCTGTAACCAATGTAATAAGGGCGCTAGTCTGACTGGTGTGTATATTACTATGCCAGACTCCATGCTGTAACCAATGTAATAAGGGTGCTAGTCTGACTGGTGTGTATATTACTATGCCAGACTCCATGCTGTAACCAATGTAATAAGGGTGCTAGTCTGACTGGTGTGTATATTACTATGCCAGACTCCATGCTGTAACCAATGTAATCAGGGTGCTAGTCTGACTGGTGTATATTACTATGCCAGACTCCATGCTGTAACCAATGTAATAAGGGCGCTAGTCTGACTGGTGTGTATATTACTATGCCAGACTCCATGCTGTAACCAATGTAATAAGGGTGCTAGTCTGACTGGTGTGTATATTACTATGCCAGACTCCATGCTGTAACCAATGTAATAAGGGTGCTAGTCTGACTGGTGTGTATATTACTATGCCAGACTCCATGCTGTAACCCATGTAATCAGGGTGCTAGTCTGACTGGTGTGTATATTACTATGCCAGACTCCGTGCTGTAACCCATGTAATCAGGGTGCTAGTCTGACTGGTGTGTATTACTATTAGGGGTGTGCATCGGCCACTTTTCGTGTTTTGTGTTTTGGTTTTGGATCTGGATCTTTCTTCGTGTTTTGGATCTGGATTGGTTTTGCCAAAACCACCCTTCCGTGTTTTGGGTTCTGGGTTTTGTGTTTTGGATCTGTATTTTTTTTAAAAAAAGCATAAAAACAGCTAAAATCACAGAAGTTGTTGGTTTCTCTGCTCCTATGCTATTATTAACCTCAATAACCTTAATTTCCACTCATTTCCAGTCTATTCTGAACACCTCACACCTCACAATAGTGTTTTTATGTCCAAAAGGTTGCACCGAGGTAGCTGGATGACTATGCTAAGCGACACGAGTGGGCGGCACAAACACGTGACCCATCTAGGAGTGACACTGCAGTGGCAGACAGGATGGCAGTTAGAAAAACTAGGCCCCAAACTGTACATAATGCAAAGAAAAAAAAGAGGTGCAAGATGGAATTGTCCTTGGGCCCTCCCACCCACCCTTATGTTGTATAAACAGGACATGCACACTTTAACAAATCAATCATTTCAGCGCCAGGGTCTGCCACACAACTGTGGCTGAAATGATTGGTTCGTTTGGGCCCCCACAAAACAAGCTGGCAATTATTGTGTCCCTGCACAAACTGGCTCTACGGAGGCAAGATGTCATCCTCATCCTCCTCATCCACCGATTCCTCACCCTCTTCAGTGTGTACATCCTCATCCTCACAAAGTATTAACTCGTCCCCACTTGAATCCACCACCACAGGTCCCTCTGTACCTTCTGGAGGCTGGTCTCCCTGGAAGAGCTGATAATTAATTTTGATGAACATCATCTTCTCCACATTCTGTGGAAGCAACCTCCTACGCCTTTCGCTGACAAGGTTCCCGGCTGCACTAAACACTCTTTCGGAGTACACACTGGAGGGGGGGCAACTCAGGTAAAATAGAGCCAGTTTGTACAAGGGCCTCCAAATTGCCTCTTTTTCCTGCCAGTACAGGTATGGACTGTCTGACATGCCTACTTGGATGCTGTCACCGATGTAATCCTCCACCATTCTGTCAATGGTGACAGTATCATATGCAGTGACAGTAGACATGTCAGAAATTGTTGCCAGGTCCTTCAGTCCGGACCAGATGTCTAAACTTGGTCCTGCCTGCCCTGCATCACCGCCAGCGGGTTGCTTAGGATACCTAAGTTTTTTCCTGGCAGCCCCAGTTGCGGGAGAAAATGAAGAAGAAGCCGTTGACGTGTCACGTTCCACTTCAGCTGACAGTGTGTTCACCAGCAGGTCTTTGCACCTCTGCAGGCTTGTGTCGGCCGGAAAGAGAGACACCACATAGGCTTTAAACCTAGGATCAAGCACGGTGGCCAAAATGTAGTGGTCTGATTTCAACAGATTGACCACCCTGGAATCCTGGCAAAGCGAATGAAGGGCTTCATCCACAAGTCCCACATGCCGAGCGGAATCGCTCCGTCTTAGCTCCTCCTTCACTTTCTCCAGCTGCTTCTGCAAAAGCCTGATGAGGGGAATGACCTGACTCAAGCTGGCTGTGTCTGAACTGACTTCACGTGTGGCAAGTTCGAAGGGCTGGAGAACCTTGCACAACACGGAAATCATTCTTCACTGCGCTTGAGTCAGGTGCATACCCCCTCCTTTGCCTATGTCATAGGTGGATGTATAGGCTTGTATGGCCTTTTGCTGCTCCTCCATCCTCTGAAGCATATAGAGGGTTGAGTTCCACCGTGTCACAACCTCTTGCTTCAGGTGATGGCGGGGCAGGTTCAAGAGTGTTTGCTGGCGCTCGAGTCTTCGGCACGCAGTCGCTGAATGGCGAAAGTGGCCAGAAATTTTTCGGGCCACCCAAAGCGTCTCCTGCACGCCCCTGTCGCTTTTCAGAAAATTCTGCACCACCAAGTTTATTGTGTGAGCAAAACATGGGACGTGCTGGAATTTGCCCAGATGTAATGCCCGCACAATATTGGTGGCGTTGTCAGATATCACAAATCCCCAGGAGAGTCTAAGTGGGGTAAGCCACTGGGCAATGATTTCCCTCAGTTTCTCTAAGAGGTTGTCGGCGGTGTGCCTCTTACTGAAACCGGTGATACACAGCGTAGCCTGCCTTGTAACGAGCTGGCGTTTCTGAGATGCTGCTACTGGTGACGCTGCTGCTGTTGCTGCGTAAGGTGATACATCTACCCAGTGGGCTGTCACAGTCATATAGTCCTTACTCTGCCCTGTTCCACTTGTCCACATGTCCGTGGTTAAGTGGACATTGTGTACAACGACATTTTTCAGGACACTGAAGACACTTTTTCTGATGTTTCTGTACAGTCTCGGTATCGCCTGCCTAGTGAAGTGGAATCTAGACGGGATTTGGTACCGGGGACACACTACCTCCATCAATTGTCTAAATCCCACTGCACTAATGGCGGATACCGGACGCACGTCTAACACCAACATAGAAGTCAAGGCCTCAGTTATACGTTTTGCTTCAGGATGACTGCTGTCGTACTTCATCCTCCTCGCTAAGGACTGTTGGAGGGTCAATTGTTTAGTAAAAGTAGTGGTGTTCCTACTTCCTCTCTGGGATGATGCAGCAACAGCAGCAGCGGCAGCAGAAGGCGTAGCAATGCAGGATCCTCCAGAGGAATCCCGGATAGGAGAATCAGTCATGCCAGTGACATGGCCTGCAGGACTACTTCCGATCCTGACTAAGGAGGAAATTGACGAGGAGGGAGTTGACGGTGTGGTTTGCAGGCGCTTGGATACAACAGGACAACGGGATTTAGGTGTCCCTGGACTGCTTACAGTCTTAGCCAAAGTTTCTGAACTTGACAGTAACTTTTAATGAATGCGCTGCAGGTGCCGTATAAGGGAGGATGTTCCTAGGTGGTTGACGTCCCTACCCCTACTTATTTCACTTTTACATATGGTACATATGGCAAGACAGTTGTTGTCCGGATTTGGATAGAAATATTGCCAGACCAAAGAGGTGGAATGTTTGGTCTTCTGCCCAGGCATGACCGTGATGGGCTTTTTCATCCCACGGACAACAACTGTCTCCCCCGGAGCCTGATTTAAACAAACCACATCACCATCAGAATCCTCCTCGCCAACTTCCTCCTCAGCGCCAGCTACACCAGTATCCTCATCCTGTTGTACTTCAACAGTGACATCTTCAATTTGCATATCAGCAAGTGGACTGTGGGTGCTCCTTTCAGCACTTGCAGGGGGCGTGCAAATGGTGGAAAGAGCCACCTCTTCCCGTCCAGTGCTGGGAAGGTCAGGCATCGCAACCACCACCACACTTGGACTCTCCTTGGGGATTTGTGATATCTTCTTAGAATGCACAGTTCTTTGCTGTGCTTTTGCCAGCTTAACTCTTTTGATTTTTTTAGTGGGAGGAGGGCTTCCATCGTCATGTGAAGCTGAACCACTAGTCATGAACATACTAGGGATCGACCTTAGCCGTTCCTTGCCACTCCGTGTCGTAAATGGCATATTGGCAAGTTTACGTTTCTCTTCAGCTGATTTAAATGTCTTTTTCAAGGTCATTTTCCTGAACTTTGCCATTTGGGATTGTATGTGCCCTCTACTATGACATTGGGCATCGGCCTTGGCAGACGACGTTGATGGCATGTTATCGTCTATGTCATGACTAGTGGCAGCAGCTTCAGCACTAGGAGGAAGTGGTTCTTGATCTTTCTCTATTTTATTTTTATCGGAGAAAGTTTGGTCCTCCATTTATGTTATATCGATTTGATATATACGTGCGGCTAAACACAGAAAATATTTTTTTTTTTGGTTTGGACTGGAGTGTACTTTCGGGGGTTACAGCACCCTTAACAGTCAAGCCAGCCGGCCCTTTACTTATCACACAGGCGCACGCTTGGCACTACTTTGTTGATGCACGTGCGGCTACTGCGCACACAATTCACAAACACAGAAAATAATTTTTTTTTTGGTTTGGACTGGAGTGTACTTTGGGGGTTACAGCACCCTTTAACGGTCAAGCCAGCCGGCCCTTTACTTATGACACAGGCGCACGCTTGGCACTACTTTGTTGATGCACGTGCGGCTACTGCGCACACAATTCACAAACACAGAAAATATATTATTTTTTTAGCACTTGGGGGGAGCACCCCTGATGGACAGAGCACCCCCTGGACAACACTACAGCACTCCTTTAGGACTGGGACACTGCACAGGACTTTGGAGTGGACACAGCCCCTATGGAGAACTGACTGCACAACACAGTCCAGCCAGCCCCTATGGACTTTGAAGTAGTGGACACAGCCCCTATTAACAACAGCAGCACAGCACAACACAGCCAGCCCCTATGGACTTTGAAGTAGTGGACACAGCCCCTATTAACAACAGCAGCACAGCACAACACAGCCAGCCCCTATGGACTTTGAAGTAGTGGACAACAGCAGCACTACACTACACTACACAGCCCTAACTCCCACCCTCCCTCTTCACTGTCCACAGCCGAGTGAGAAAATGGCGCCGACGCGGGTACCTTATATAGGATCCAAAACCCGCGAGACTCGGAAGGCGGGATGATGACTTTTTGCCTCGATTTCAGATCCGAGTCAGGCGGGAAAAGTCGAGCCGGACTCGGATCGGGGGGGTTCGGATTTCAGAAATCCGAACCCGCTCACCCCTAATTACTATGCCAGACTCCATGCTGTAACCAATGTAATAAGGGTGCTAGTCTGACTGGTGTATATTACTATGCCAGACTCCATGCTGTAACCAATGTAATCAGGGTGCTAGTCTGAGTGGTGTGTATATTACTATGCCAGACTCCATGCTGTAACCAATGTAATAAGGGTGCTAGTCTGACTGGTGTGTATATTACTATGCCAGACTCCATGATGTAACCAATGTAATCAGGGTGCTAGTCTGACTGGTGTGTATATTACTATGCCAGACTCCATGCTGTAACCAATGTAATCAGGGTGCTAGTCTGACTGGTGTGTATATTACTATGCCAGACTCCATGCTGTAACCAATGTAATCAGGGTGCTAGTCTGAGTGGTGTGTATATTACTATGCCAGACTCCACGCTGTAACCAATGTAATCAGGGTGCTAGTCTGACTGGTGTGTATATTACTATGCCAGACTCCACGCTATAACCAATGTAATCAGGGTGCTAGTCTGACTGGTGTGTGTATTACTATGCCAGACTCCATGCTGTAACCAATGTAATCAGGGTGCTAGTCTGAGTGGTGTGTATATTACTATGCCAGACTCCATGCTGTAACCAATGTAATCAGGGTGCTAGTCTGAGTGGTGTGTGTATTACTATGCCAGACTCCATGCTGTAACCAATGTAATCAGGGTGCTAGTCTGACTGGTGTGTATATTACTATGCCAGACTCCATGCTGTAACCAATGTAATAAGGGTGCTAGTCTGACTGGTGTGTATATTACTATACCAGACTCCATGCTGTAACCAATGTAATCGGGGCGCTAGTCTGACTGGTGTGTATATTACTATGCCAGACTCCATGCTGTAACCAATGTAATAAGGGTGCTAGTCTGACTGGTGTGTATATTACTATGCCAGACTCCATGCTGTAACCAATGTAATCAGGGTGCTAGTCTGAGTGGTGTGTGTATTACTATGCCAGACTCCACGCTGTAACCAATGTAATCAGGGTGCTAGTCTGACTGGTGTGTATATTACTATGCCAGACTCCATGCTGTAACCAATGTAATCAGGGTGCTAGTCTGACTGGTGTGTGTATTACTATGCCAGTCTCCATGCTGTAACCAATGTAATCAGGGTGCTAGTCTGAGTGGTGTGTATATTACTATGCCAGACTCCATGCTCTAACCAATGTAATAAGGGGGCTAGTCTGACTGGTGTGTATATTACTATGCCAGTCTCCATGCTGTAACCAATGTAATCAGGGTGCTAGTCTGACTGGTGTGTATATTACTATGCCAGACTCCATGCTGTAACCAATGTAATCAGGGTGCTAGTCTGAGTGGTGTGTATATTACTATGCCAGACTCCATGCTGTAACCAATGTAATAAGGGAGCTAGTCTGACTGGTGTGTATATTACTATGCCAGACTCCATGCTGTAACCAATGTAATCAGGGTGCTAGTCTGACTGGTGTGTATATTACTATGCCAGTCTCCATGCTGTAACCAATGTAATCAGGGTGCTAGTCTGAGTGGTGTGTATATTACTATGCCAGACTCCACGCTGTAACCAATGTAATCAGGGTGCTAGTCTGAGTGGTGTGTATATTACTATGCCAGTCTCCATGCTGTAACCAATGTAATCAGGGTGCTAGTCTGAGTGGTGTGTATATTACTATGCCAGACTCCACGCTGTAACCAATGTAATCAGGGTGCTAGTCTGAGTGGTGTGTATATTACTATGCCAGACTCCATGCTGTAACCAATGTAATCAGGGTGCTAGTCTGACTGGTGTGTATATTACTATGCCAGACTCCATGCTGTAACCAATGTAATCAGGGGGCTAGTCTGAGTGGTGTGTATATTACTATGCCAGACTCCATGCTGTAACCAATGTAATCAGGGTGCTAGTCTGACTGGTGTGTATATTACTATGCCAGACTCCATGCTGTAACCAATGTAATAAGGGGGCTAGTCTGACTGGTGTGTATATTACTATGCCAGACTCCACGCTGTAACCAATGTAATCAGGGTGCTAGTCTGAGTGGTGTGTATATTACTATGCCAGACTCCATGCTGTAACCCATGTAATCAGGGTGCTAGTCTGACTGGTGTGTATATTACTATGCCAGACTCCATGCTGTAACCAATGTAATCAGGGTGCTAGTCTGACTGGTGTGTGTATATTACTATGCCAGACTCCATGCTGTAACCAATGTAATCAGGGTGCTAGTCTGACTGGTGTGTATATTACTATGCCAGACTCCATGCTGTAACCAATGTAATCAGGGCGCTAGTCTGACTGGTGTGTATATTACTATGCCAGACTCCATGCTGTAACCAATGTAATCAGGGTGCTAGTCTGAGTGGTGTGTATATTACTATGCCAGACTCCACGCTGTAACCCATGTAATAAGGGGGCTAGTCTGACTGGTGTGTATATTACTATGCCAGACTCCACGCTGTAACCCATGTAATAAGGGGGCTAGTCTGACTGGTGTGTATATTACTATGCCAGACTCCATGCTGTAACCAATGTAATCAGGGTGCTAGTCTGAGTGGTGTGTATATTACTATGCCAGACTCCATGCTGTAACCAATGTAATCAGGGTGCTAGTCTGACTGGTGTGTATATTACTATGCCAGACTCCATGCTGTAACCAATGTAATAAGGGTGCTAGTCTGACTGGTGTGTGTATTACTATGCCAGACTCCATGCTGTAACCAATGTAATCAGGGTGCTAGTCTGACTGGTGTGTATATTACTATGCCAGACTCCATGCTGTAACCAATGTAATCAGGGTGCTAGTCTGACTGGTGTGTATATTACTATGCCAGACTCCGTGCTGTAACCAATGTAATCAGGGTGCTAGTCTGACTGGTGTGTGTATATTACTATGCCAGACTCTATGCTGTAACCAATGTAATCAGGGTGCTAGTCTGAGTGGTGTGTATTACTATGCCAGACTCCATGCTGTAACCAATGTAATCAGGGTGCTAGTCTGAGTGGTGTGTATATTACTATGCCAGACTCCATGCTGTAACCAATGTAATCAGGGTGCTAGTCTGAGTGGTGTGTATATTACTATGCCAGACTCCATGCTGTAACCAATGTAATCAGGGTGCTAGTCTGACTGGTGTGTGTATATTACTATGCCAGACTCCATGCTGTAACCCATGTAATCAGGGTGCTAGTCTGACTGGTGTGTATATTACTATGCCAGACTCCATGCTGTAACCCATGTAATAAGGGTGCTAGTCTGACTGGTGTGTGTATTACTATGCCAGACTCCATGCTGTAACCCATGTAATCAGGGTGCTAGTCTGACTGGTGTGTATATTACTATGCCAGACTCCATGCTGTAACCCATGTAATCAGGGTGCTAGTCTGACTGGTGTGTATATTACTATGCCAGACTCCATGCTGTAACCCATGTAATAAGGGTGCTAGTCTGAGTGGAAAGTGTCTCAGACTTTCCTGGTGTGCAAAGCAATGCACTGATTGGATTACAGCTAGGCTAGTTTTGTTGATTGCCCAGGTCAAAAGGTTGACATGAAAATGGTCAACAGAAAAATGGTCGACACATGATTTTTTTTTTGGTTTTTTTTAGACCTAATATTCACCCTAGCCCTCCCTCATGATGCCTAACCCTAACCATGGGGGTAAGTGCCTAACCCTCCAATAAGTTCCTAACTCTAAAAAAAAAAGAGCATGTCGATCATTTTCATGTCACTGTTGACCTTTTGTCCATGTCGACCTATTGACTGTCTAACATCTGGTGTCTATCTAATTTCTATCTCTCTACAGTTCGGAGCCCCATGTAATGGTGGAGATCTATCTGGATAACTTGTTTGTGTAATAATTGTTTATCCTAAACAAAACACAATCCAATGTAGCATAAATATAGAAATGTTATATACAGGCAATGGAGATGGGTGGGGGTTGGAGGGTTAATTTGTTTTGATTGGGTTACAGACTTATTCTCATGTGACCATTTTAAAGTTCAGTTGGGTTGTGTCCCCGTTCTTCTGACAAGTTGGTGTAAAGCTGGGTACACACGTAAAGATTTTCTGTCCAACCATCCAACTAGTTGATTGGTCGGAATGAGAATCTGGTAACGTATGGGAGTAACTAATGATCAGTAATTTGCTCCCAAATGCCGGAAAATGGACAAAAACTGTTGTTTGAAGAAATAGTTTAGATCAAACATTTAACAAACTTGTCTGACGCCATTTTCATCTGTTTTCTGGCATTTAGGAGCAAATTGCTGATCATCAGTTCCTCCCATATGTTACCAGATCTTCATTCCAACCAATCAGCTAGTTGGCTGTTTGGACAGATAACCTTTATGTGTGTATGCAGCATTAGAGATTCATGTGTTCCTTTGATGTTGAACCTCTTCTGGTAAAGTTTGGGATGGGACTCACCCGTGACTCTGCAGTAACCGGGGCCCTCTGGTGACTGATTGAGTAGGAAGGAGAGGAAGAAGGGGGAAGGGGAGGGAGAAGGGAGAGGGAAGGAGGGGTAGAGGGAGCAGGTGGAAGGGAGGGGGAAGGGGAAGGAGAGGGAGCAGGGGGGAAGGAGAGGGAGAAGGGAGAGGGGGAAGGTAGAAGGGGAGGGAGAGGGAGAAGGGGGAAGGAGAGGGAGAAGGGAGTGGGGGAAGGAGAGGGAGAAGGGAGTGGGGGAAGGAGGAGGAGGGAGAGGGGGAAGGGGGAAGGAGAGGGAGAAGGGAGTGGGGGAAGGAGGAGGTGGGGGAAGGTGGAAGGAGAGGGGGAAGGTAGAAGGAGAGGGGGAAGGTAGAAGGAGGGAGAGGGGGAAGGGAAAGGGGAGGAGGAGGGAAAAGGGGGAGGGGAAAGGGGAAGGGAAAGGGGAGGAGGAGGGAAAAGGGGGAGGGGAAAGGGGAGGGGAAAGGGGAGGGGGAGGGAGAATGGGGAGGGGGGAAGGAGTGGGAGGGGGAAGGGAGAGGGGGGAAGGAGGAGGAGGGAGAATGGGGAGGGGGAAGGGAGAGGGGGGGAGGAAGGGAGAGGGGAGAAGGGGGAGGGGAAGGAGAGGGAGCAGGGGGAAGGTAGAAGGGGAGGGAGAGGGGGGAAGGGGGAGGGAGCAGGGGGAAGGTAGAAGGGGAGGGAGAGGGGGGAAGGAGGGGGAGGGGGAAGGGAAAGGGAGGGAGAAGGGGGAGGAAGAATGGAGAGGGGGATGGAGGAGGCGGGGGAAGGGAAAGGGGGGAAGGGATAGGGGGAAGGAGCAGGAGGGAGAAGGGGGAAGGGGAGGGAGAATGGGGAGGGGGAAGGGAGAGGAAGGGGGAAGGAGGGGGAGGGAGAAGGAGGAGGGGGAAGGGGGAAGGAGGGGGAGGGAGAAGGAGGAGGGGGAAGGGAAAGGGGGGAAGGAGGAGGAGGGAGAAGGGGGAGGAGGAGGGAGAGGGGGGAAGGTAGAGGGGAGAGGGAGAAGGAAGGAGAGGGAGAAGAGGAGGTGTTTCAGCTAAACCCCAAAAGGAGGAACGTAAATTGAATAACCCAGTGGAGCATACAGAGCATCTTTAGATGAAATCATCCTGTATTTACTATTGAAGATGAATGGTTATTAATATTATTCAGATGATTATGGCACCATTAAAGCCACACTATACAGTAGATTTGAATTATATATTGTTTTAAATTAGTTTATTAGAGCCAGGTTAAAGCGGCATTGTGCATGAAGAGATGGGGATCTCATATCTAACCTGAGAAATACCCCAAACCCAGATCTACGTGTTACCCCTTTTAATCTGAGTGGAATCATCTGAATGTTTTATATGAGGTAGTATAAATGTGAGAGGGATCTACGTCACTGTGATTATAGATCTAATTATCAGAACTTTAATGTTGCAGAGAAGAAAACATCTTAAAGGCTTAAAGGTTAATAAAGAGATTATAATTAAACTGTCTGACACGGGCGGTGCCTGGGCTGTAATGAGTAGGATAGATTATGTGAGTGATACATCGTATTATATGAGATTGGAGACAGATCCTATGGATGATTGTATTATAGCTCTGAGACTGATAGAAGTATTATAGGGGTAAATGGCTGTTACTTACTAGGGTGCAGTATGAACACTGACTACAACCCCCATAAAATACCCGTCTTTTGCCATTTACCTACGGTCCCCAAAGGTTTGCTAAGTCTGCCTGGATGTCGTATCATAGCCGCGGGGCCTGAATATGTAGAATTATTCATTATAAATATGTCACTAATTTACTTTCTTATATTATAGACTCCACAACTCTATAACATTGTTTAAGGATATTGAATGGCAGCGCAGATATAACTGGGTGACCGATAACGTACAGGCGCTACAAACGCCTTTACATAAGGAGCAAAAGTGCGCAAATAATTTCTCTAGAAGGTTCTGGTTTTTAGTGACAATTTTAG
Organism: Taudactylus pleione; assembly: GCA_031769625.1. NCBI lineage: Eukaryota > Metazoa > Chordata > Amphibia > Anura > Myobatrachidae > Taudactylus > Taudactylus pleione. The sequence continues at coordinate 225,373 of JAUIMM010001558.1, read as the reverse complement.
TGATTTTATTGGTCATATAAATCATTTTATTTTAGAACATAACTATTCTAAGTTCTTAGGAGATTTCTACATAGAAGTATATGGAAGTGTGTAGGGTATCACCAGTTACGCAGGACTAATTACAGTATGTATGGGAGAGAGGTGCACATTATAATAATAATAATAATAATCCACATGAGATGAATGAGAAGTTACAGGGACGATACAATGATGGCTCTTGTGATACTTTCATCATTTTATGAAGTATTTAAAGACTAAATATAAAATTGAGTTTTTAGATTTGATATTAGATCACAATAGTGATAAATCAATGTACAGTATGTTTATTAAAATGTTAGATATTAACAGCAACATACAGTTAATAATAGTATAATAATAATTATTATAATAGTATAATAATAATAGTATAATAATAATAATAGTGTAATAATAGTATAATAATAATAGAATAATAATAATAATAGTATAATAATAATAGTATAATAATAATAGAATAATAATAGTAGAATAATAGTATAATAATAATAGTATAATAACAATAATAATAGTATAATAATAATAGTATAATAATAATAGAATAGTATAATAATAATAATAATAGAATAGTAATAATAATAGTATAATAGTATAATAATAATAATAGAATAATAATAATAATAATAATAATAATAGTATAATAATAGTATGCGCTAATAAGTAACAATTCTGGAGAATGAAGAGGAGTTACAGTAATCTCAGGACACGTCTTAGCCGAGAGCTTTGATGGGTATTTTTTTTTATATGAAAAGCGATGATCTTAAATATATAAATAACAATAATTATACATCAAGATGTGACAGGTCCCAATTATTTCCCCGGTTTAACACATATTAAGAATGTTTATGAATATACTGATTTTAGACCCGATAATTAGAGATCCTCCCTGATATTTTGATAAAGGCACAAGCCGAAATGCGTTATCGGTGGACGAGGGGCTGTTCTTTGTACGGACTGATTGCAGATATATCGGTGCATCTCGATGTGTGTACGGGCGACCTGCCGACCACCCGTACATGCTGCAGGGACCGCCGGCATAGTTACCTACTTTCAACAATCTCTTCCCGGGAGAAGCCCGGGTAAGAGAAGCAGCAAGGGGCCGATGGGGGCGGGGCCTAACGATTTGCGTCATTAAGCCCCGCCCCCTCATGGCAAAACTGCTGCAATTGGGTAAAATTTACATAGGGGGCAGGGCCTAATGCTGTGATTCATGCAGAATCACATCCTAAGCCCCGCCCCCTTCACGGAGACCCGCGATCGCTGAGGTTATTCTCCTCATTCTGCCCACTTCACTAGGAAGTGGGTAGAATGTGGGAGAAATGCCTACCCTTCCGGGGGTGCGGGGGGTTACCCGAAAAATCGGGAGCCTCCCGCAAAAACCGGGAGGGTAGGCATGTATGACCGCCGGTGATTGGCATCTCAACCTGGCCAGTTGTGATATCAGCGCAGACACATCGAGCGGCCTATCGGTAAGTGTGTATGGCCACCATGTTGGTGCGATGGCGGATCAGCAGATAGATCTGCCAGGCGTGTACCCAGCGTTAGATGCACAGAGATCTTTCCTCGCTATATCTATTGCTGGGGTTTGTACACCTGTGCTCAGGGAGTGTACATGAGAGGAAGCATTTGTGCTGCACACTCAGATGTTTTATTATGGCAAAAAGGGGAAATGTATCACTGCTTGGAGATATAAGGGAGATACATAAAGTACCAACCAATCAGCTCCTGTCATTGTACAAACTGTGCCTGAAAAATAACAGTCAGAAGCTGATTGGATGGTCCTTTATCTCTCCCCACATAGAAAGAAAACCACTTCTCCCCTCAGTGCGTACGTGCTGCTTGTCATCAGGTGAGCGCTGACAGTCACAGGTTGGTCAGGCTGATCACATATTGGGTTTTTCCCGGGATGATAAATATCGTTTACACTTATTTACACTTTTGTCACTGGGGTGAGATGGAGGATTTTATTAATGTGATCATTTCCATGTGTTACTTATCCGGAGATATCGCTCTCTGTACTGCACATTACTAGACAAGAAATCTCATTGGAGAAACTTTAACATAATGAAAAACAGTTTATCAGAAAAAGCTTCTCTATAAAACTCTATTATTGCACCTTTTGTTACATCATTTATTGCTTTGTTCTATTTGGCGCACGTTTGATATTGGATACTGTATTCAGGAGATCAGGGAATACCCTAAGGACGCTCCGGGCAGCTCCAGTAATGCCCCATGTGGGTGCTGTGGGGCAGCATTGGTGATGCCTCCAGGGCTCTGCACACTGTGCCATGGCTCACACCCCCCTACTTACAGCCATGACCTCAGCCAGACAGGAATTAGTGTTAAACACGTACAAAGTTGTAGATAAAGCACAATGGAACTTGGCGTAAGAAAAACCCGCGTCCGCTGCATCGCCGCACTTCTTACAGAGTCAGACTCATTCACACACAGATGTACAAATAGCGCACATCACATTGATAACTGAACGCTAGCAATGTAGTTGTCAGGACTGCGGACTCTGGACTGCGCAGTAGGGACTCAGGTACTTGCTCACTGATGGTACGGGAGATGGTCATATATAAGTCCTCCTCACAGATGGAATAAGCAGCACAGCAATATACATGGGTATTATCAGAGAGTGTCGAAGCTGGATAATTGGCTGAGACAGAATCTGTTAAAATTAAAATCTGCAGGACGCCATTTTGCAAATGACTGCCCAGCGCCATTTTAGCGAATCTCACACATAAGTACATATGGCGGTGCTATTATTAGCATCGTGCGACTACATTGCTACCGCATATTGATTAAAATCCCACCATACCCCATACGCACATAAACTCATACATATAATATACAAGACGCACAGTTGCGCTGTTTAGCAAAGCACTCTACACATAAAACGTACCACGCATATTAGCGACTATACACAATATCCCCACATGGACACATTGCATACTTACACAAAAAGGTTCCCTAGCATTAAGGTTAATATTCAAGGTTTTATGCATTATTAAGTATGTTATAAAGTGACTGTATTTGCAGTCTAAGGTTTAGTACATGATAAGCAGACCGTGTTTGGTGTCATTCTAATCCACTGTGTATTTGCAGATTTCCGGTTCCTTCGGTGAAGAAATCGCAACATGTGTCTGCAAATTATGGATCATAGAGAGTTAGGCATTAAAATGTACTCTGTAATGCAGCCAGTTTAGACTTGTTATTCAGCGGGAAAATGGACACAAAGAGCTGTTGGAGGCTGGACTGTGACCATACGAACTGATCTATGTACTGTAACAGAAGAACCAGGAAGAAGAACCAATGGAATCATGCCAACTTGTCCTATTGTATTGCCTATCTCTGTAAGGGTACATATACGGACGCTCTATGAATCCAGCTAGTCAGTCATCTTTTCTTTGCTGTTGACGGAGGTCTCATCTTTGATTATTATTATTATTATTTTCCTTTATTTATATGGCGACACAAGTGTTCTGCAGCACCTTACATAGTACATCGAACTAATAGGTGAACAAGAAATAAGTAACTTACAGGACATTACAGTACAGGACAAGGACACGACTTATATACATTGCTGCAATAGCGATTATTACACTCACAATAAGCAGCAGGAGTTGGCAGTCCCATGTTAGGTGCCCTAATGGGGAGTAGAGAGTAGAAGAAAATGTAAAGAGAAGCACATGAGGGAAGAGGTCCCTGCTCATGAGAGCTTACATTCTTTGATGCCGGGATCTGGATCCAGAGCGCATGCGTGTGATACGACTGTACCTTGTGACTGTATAATTTGTTTGCGCTAAATGTATTTAGATCACAGCGTGTAACCATATGCTTTTTGGTCAATAATATCTTTTTGTGCTTTGGAACCACAATCAAAGTCTGAATGCAATTATTCCTTGTGCAACTTATAACGCTAAATAGGGACATTTCAGAGTGTATAGAGAGATAGGAATCGATAGTTGGGGGCTCGTAGAGTGAAATCATGCTACCGGTCACACACTGACACACAGTCAGCGATCTCTCAGCAAAAGGGTGGAGGCACCATACGCAGGAAAGAACTCATTGTGCCTTCTAATACCTGCTACCACTTTGTTGCTGAGAGACCGCTACCCGCTACAGTGTGAGTTCAAGGAGTGCTGATTAGAATCCAGGGACAATGAAGGAAAAAGTTTGTTTTCCTTCGTTGGTAGAATTTCATATTAAAATGGGAAGTCGCACAATAGCGTAAGGGTAATAATACATTTTGTGTAGCGGTCGCATTATTGTGTATGCGACTAGTCGCAGAATAGCATATACGTATTTCCTGTATTTCTGCCACATGTTTAAACAAAGCCGTTCAGATTGCATTGTGATATTGATAGATAGCATTGTTGTAAATATCTTAGTGTTGCCATATCTGGGAAAACATTTATTTTTCTGCGCAGGAAAAAGGTGTGTAACAGTGAATATTTGTTGGTAGGGGTAACATGTTCCCTAGCTAGGGATATCATAGGACCCTTAAGTGCTAGGCGCCTGGTGTCGGCCTAGTGGCTCGGTAGTAGATACGCAGTCTATACACATAGCAGGTGTAGTTGTTGTCCTTGTTGTAGTTTCAGCTCCCAGTGTGATCGCGGCATTCAGTGATCAGTTAGGGTTATGTGAGCATTGTAATTGAACCGCACAGTTGTGGCTAAATTGTGATTGTGAACTGAGCAGAGGGTGGAAGAAATCACAGAAAAGGGTGTTATGGTAATGCCTACATGCTAGCAGTTGAAAGGTAGTCAAAAAGGGATTAGGTGCGTGGAAGCAGCCTGGCTATTCTTCCATAGGTTTGTGGGTGCGTCCTGTTAATATCGTCCACAGGTAAGAGAATGTAGCCATGACGTTCTTTCACCAGTCTAAATCTCTATTGAAAAGTTTAGTATTATTTTCCCAAGATGGGAGCCAGCAAACGGTAGAGATGTTAGATGATGTGCTGCTTTTGGAAGCACCGCTTGGGTCGGCACGGCATATTATGTATACTAGGTACGGTGCTTATGTGACTATGTACTGTGATGTATGGTTTAAAAGGACGAGGAAGAGTGTGAAACCGTTTCCCAGAATTGACAGCTTTGATAAGGAGGTATTGAACAATGTCCAAGATAGCATCTGTATGGTGCACTCTTGAATGAAAAAGATAAAGTATAACGATTGTCTATAGTTGTGGCAGCACGAGGGGGATACGTGGCTTAGGTGGTGTGCTCATGACGCAAACTATCATTGTGAGCACGATGCAGGAGAGTGCGCATGCAGCGCTAAAGAGCATTGCATGCACACCGCAAGGTAGCATTGCGGAAGGTAATGTCAGTGGTTCACGCACCCCATCACCACCCTATGCGGATGGGGGTGGAGGTACAGTCGATGTAAAAACTCATAAAAATGTAACATGTATCCTGTACCCTCTCACGTAATTATAAGGAAAATGTTTATGATACGGATGATGAACCGGTTATGTCTGCCATTTCCCATGCTGTACACATGTTAGATGTTCCATCACAATGAGCACGGGTGGTGGCCCCATCTTCATCAGTGGTAGTACAGGAAGTGTTAACATCCACTGCAGCAGTAGAGGAAGTTGTTAACCCTATACGTAGCAGTAATAAACTAAATCCCCAGCCAGGTAACAAGGTCAAAAGTAGCAGTGCGGTCGGTCTGCATCCCATCCGGCCAATAACTGTTCCCAATGGGAATCTGGAATGCCCACAAGGGAGGTAGCAATGCATTGTCCTTGGACAAGAGTGGAGCTAAATTCCATAATGACAGACTTCCCTGACCCTAAAAAGGAATTAGCAAAATTCCAAAGATTTGTGAAAAATTTGGGTAATGTTCACGAGCCAACCAATAAGGATTGGTGAGTGGTGTGAAGGGCATGGCTTCCACACAATACCGAAGTGAAAAAGTTTATCACTGATTGCGTATTGGAGGGAGATGGTCCCTTAACAGACGAGGATAACCAAGGTAACATTACCCGCATAATAACTCAATTGGATGTATATTTTCCGGTAGTAGTTAACTGGATTAAAATTTTCACCATAAAACAAAGAGTGAATCTGCAGAGGATTACTGTACCCGAGCTCTGCAGGCTATCACCCAGTGCACTGGGATAGAAGATATTAAAAATAGCACCCATTAAAGGGAAATGGTCCTCACGGTACTTATGGATGGTCTTAAAGACAATCTAAAGACCCGAGTCCAGACCTCTCTACCTGGCTGGAGGGGAGTTACTGTAGACACACTCAGGGAGTCCGCTATTGAGCACGATAAAAACATCCTCAAGAAGAGAGAGACCCAGAGCAAGAAGCTAATGGCTGTTATAACATTCATTCTTTCTAGAGCTTGAATACTATCACAGCCACCAGACACATATACACCTGCACAGCTACATGTCCTCACAAATCCTGTTCAGCCACAAACACAAACACAGCCCTACCCCACTTATCACACACAGTCACAAAACCCATACTATCCACAGCCACCATATTACCCTCAATATCCTTATCCACACCCACAATCTTTCCCAACCGCTCAACCCACACAGCAACCCTTTCACCCACCTCACTCACGAAGGTGCGTTAACTGCAACCAAGTGGGACATGTAAGTAGGAACTGTAAGGTGAAGAAGGTAGGACCCCCTAACCAGGGAGTACTTAAATATCCACATAAGGGATATACGCAGAATGCAGGAAATTTCCCACAGGCACCAGATCCAATTGTGGCCTTTAATGCTGTATTGGAGAATGGTAGCCAACGCTAGGAGTCAGGTCATACCTGTAGTCTACAGATAGTCAGGTTAACTGGAAGTACTAGGGAAGAACCGGTCATGATGGTTGATGTAGCTGGTAATAAATATCCTTTTCTTGTAGACACAGGGGCGACCAGGTCAGTGATAAAATCTCCAGCTAATTTACAGGTGACCAGTGAGACAGTACCAACAATGGGTGTAACAGGTAAAGTACAACATTATCCTTTAGCCAAATCTACAGAGGTTACTATCGGGCCATTGCATACCAGGCATTCTTTTCTCCTGGCAGCAGCGGCTCCTACTAACCTACTGGGAAGGGATTTGTTATGCAAGATGGGATGTGTCATATATTGTACCCCTGATGGTATATTCTTAGATATCCCAGAGAGCGTGGCACATGAGGTGAGGGATATGTTGGACACTCCCCAAAGGATAATATATCACTACCGGTTCAGGTAAAAATCCATCTCAGGTAGATCACTTGTTATCCCAAATACCAGATTCACTTTGGACCAAGAATGGACAGGACACTGGAGCTCCCATAATGGTAAATCTAAAAAGCGATAGGCAAGCTCCAAAAATTCCCCAGTACCCATTAAAACACAAGGTAGAGTTAGGGGTCTATCCGATAATTGAGCGATTATTACAGCAGTGAATTTTAGTCAGTACAGTGAGTGTAGCCAACAGTCCCATCTTTCCTGTGAAAAGAGTAGTGGGAGGGGTTATAGGCTGGTACAAGACCTTCGAGGGGTTAATAAGGTAGTAAAGAGCCAATTTCCCATAGTGCCGAATCTAGCTGTCATTCTTATGCAGATCCCACCAAATGCAACCCATTTTACTGTCATTGACCTCTGTTCTGCTTTCTTCTCTGTGCCTCTTCATCCTGACTGTCAGTACCTATTCGCATTTACATACAGAGGTGTACAATACACATGGACATGATTTCCGCAGGGTTTCATAGACAGCCCCAGTATCTTTTCCCAGGCCTTACACGACTGTTTACAATCTTTTCAACCTGCCTATGGATCGGTTCTAATACAATATGTGGATGATTTATTGTTGTGTTCTGATTCGTTTGTCATATTTAAATGATACTAAACATTTGTTGCTTCATCTCTCGCAAACAGGACACGATGTTGCTAAGGACAAACTACAGCCATGCCAGTCCAGGGTTGAATACTTGGGACATTGCCTAACCCATGGGTTACGACATCTGACAAATGACAGAATCCAAGCCATACAGACCATGACACTGCCGCAGAATCAACAGCAAATTTGTACCTTCTTGGGAATGTGTAGATACTGCAGAATGTGGATCCCAGGTTTTTCTATTTTGGCCTTGCCATTACAGGACTTAGGACCTCATTCAGAGTCGGTCATACGCCTAATGACCGATAAACTGAAAAAGAAAGCAATCGCACGGCCGGTCGGTCACAACAAAAGTGATGCCCATACGTGAACAATGCACCTCCTCTAGCTAGCGAGTGATAGCAGCTAACGATCAAATCAATCGTTGTCATGTTAATTTTCTTCTGATGGTTGCGGCCGCCTGTGTTGTGTTGATGCCCACATGTCATGTTTCCATGCTCTATCCATCAGCTTGTCAATAGCTTGTTTACAATTATGTATTTAGTGTTCTAAAGTGTTGTTGGCTTTTTTTTCCTACCTTTCAATTTGTCTTAAAACTTTATTGTTCAAATGTCATTTAGTTCATTTTTGATGTTTTACTGGTTGTGCGTTTGTTAATAAAAAAGATTTTAAACCCGGATTTGGAATAATCATGCAAATTACACCAAAAATTAACAAAAAACCGCATGGAATAAGCCGTCCCCATGAAATGTATTTATTATTATTATTCGCTAATGCAAATGCAGCTGAATCAATTACAAGCAATTAGCAGTGTTATTAGCAACAACAAACGATTATAAGCTGCTTGCACTGTCTGGCTCAAAATAGAAACATCAGTAACATTCGATAGTATAGATTATACTCTGGAGCTTGCGAGAGCATGTACCCAACCTCAAGCTGGACGTTCATCCAGGCCTCGTACCTGCTCGCAGAGTAACGTTTTACTACTTCCGGCCTTCTATGTCGGTCGTTGCTGGTAATTTATGTACCCCCCCTAAAATGTCATACACACAGAGGAAACAGAGCAGGCTTTCCTTAACCCTAAGGATAGTCTGACAAGCGCACCTGCATTGGGAATACCTGATTATGAAAAACTTTTTGATTTGTACTGTACGGAAGCTAATGGTTGTGCAGCAGGTGTCCTCACACAAAAACATGGTGATTCCAGTAGGCCCGTAGCATACTACAGTGCACAATTGAACACTGTGGCAAGATCACTCCCAATGCGTAGCAGCAACTGCTCTATTGGTCAGTAAGAGTGAGGATGTAGTACTAGGCCATGATATGATTGTCTATACTCCCCATGCTGTATCTGCTCTGCTAAACTCTGCCAAAACCAGACATGTCTCCTCAGCTGGGTTTACAAAATGGGAACTAGCCCTAATAGCACCTGCAAACATCACCATCAAACAGTGCAGTACGTTAAATCCAGCAATGTATTTACCATATGTGCAACAGGATGCACAAAGGGTGGATAGAGGTGAGTCGCTGGCGGAATGTGAGTTCTGCAGGTATATTGATGCACATGATTGTATGGATTATCTGAACCAGATCTTTACTGCAAGACCTGACATACGGGATACACCTTTAGAAAATGTAGATGTGACATTTTACATGGATGGGAGTTGTCATAGACAGACTGACACTGGAGAGTTATGTACAGGTTATGCTGTGGTAGATGACTAAGACATCATAGAGGCTGAACCTTTTGGCCCACCTCATTCAGCCCAAGTGGCAGAGCTGTTGGCATTAAGAAGAGCGTGTGAATTAGCAGAAGGTAAATCTGCTAATATCTACAATTAGTCTAGGTATGCCTTTGGGGTGGTACATGATTTCTGTGCTCTATGGCATCTGAGAAATTTTATGACAACAGCACACCAATTGCACATTCCAGACATATAAAAGGACTACTGACAGCAATCCAATTGCCTAAGACAGTGGCGGTAATTAAGTGTAAAGCCCATACATGTGAGGATGATCCGTTGTCACTGGGCAACAACAGGGCAGAGGAAGCTGCAAAATGGGCAGCAGGGATAAAAATGAATGTACTGTACCAACTGAACAAATGATGACTTTTCAAACGATTGACATGCTGAAATTAATTGAGATGCAAAAGCTGTGTTCCATTCAGGAAAAGGCAGTTTGGAGGTCCAAAGGATGTGGGCAAGAGTCTTCTGGACTCTGGAGAGATGGACAAGGTAAGCCAGTGTCTCCCAAGGCATATTACCCAAGCCTGGCTGAGGCAGCACACGGTCTGACTCATTTGGGAAAGCAAGGTATGTGCAAATTGGTGAGAGCATACTGGTGCGCACCAGGTTTTTCTTCTCAAGCGGAAAAGAGAGCAATGTCCTGTCTGACCTGCTTGAGGAAAAACATTGGGAAAATGATCCCTACCAAACCATCCCACATTCCTACGACTGACGGACCTTTTCAGGTAATACAAATTGATTTCATCCAATTACCACCCTGCAGGAATCTCAAGTATGTATTAATGTGCACTGATGTGTTTTCTAATTGGGTTGAGGCCTACCCAGCTGCCACTAATACTGCTGTTTACTGCCAAGAAAGTTGTTCAGGAGTTTGTATGCAGATACGGTATCCCTAGAATGATTGAAAGTGATAGGGGTACTCATTTCACAGGTGATATCTTCCAAACATGTGTAAGTTGATGGGTATTAATAGTAGACTTCATACCCCCTACCGACCGCAAGCCAGTGCCAAGGTGGAGAGGATGAATGGGACTATTAAAAATAAAGTAAACTGGACTGGGGTGGCCAGAAGCACTACCACTTGTCCTTCATAGTATCAGGACAACTCATAGACCCCCTCTCAATCTGTTCCCCTTTGAAATACTGTTTGGTAGACAACCTCATTTGATTATAAGCCCACAGGAAGATTTGAAAAGTAACTGTAAGGTATCTTATAACAATGAGTAAACAGTTAAAACAGCAACAGCAGAAACTGAAATTGTTTCAGGCATATCATGTGACAACAAACTGTCATGATGATGAACCTGGAGAATTTGTTAGGATCAGAAATTTCTTGCATTCAGATTGTTTGACAGATCAATGGAAAGGTCCATATCAGGTGTTGCTGACAAGCACAACTTCATTGAAAGTGGCGGAGAGCGATACCTGGGTCCATTCCACTCACTGTAAGAAGGTCAACCAACCGGTGTAGAGACAAGGCGGAATCGAGGCAGTTAACGTAGACCTGTGAATTGCGGGTCTGTTCTGGGAAGGTTAAAGGTTACAGTGAGATACCTGAGCTAAAAGAAATTTGTAGATCCTTGTTTTCAGCAATGGATTGATCTGCTGTGGTTATGTTTGTGCTTTCTACCAGAGTTCTCATTATCTTGGGTTGTTTCGGGATGTCTGGTTTCTGTGACGGAGGACAGAGGATGGAGAGGGGAGCTGATGGTGATATCAATGGAGTGGAGTCAGGAGAAGGAGTGCTAAACCAACCGGGGGAGTATCTGACCAAACCCAGTACAGTAATTGTTAAGAGATCTGCTATTGTGAATACTCTGAGACAGTGTGAAGGTCTATTGTCTGAGGATTATTGTATGTGTGAGTTTTGTGGGTCCTTAGGTTGGCACTGCAGAATGCAATTCTCATCAACTAAGTATAACCAGTATTGGGGTGGGTATCCTTTAGAGGATTATTATACTATGGTGGGCAAAGTTTTAAACCAGACTGACTATTGGGTGTGTTCTCATGTGCCCCAGGGACAGCATAATGTAGGGTTAGTGCCATTTCCATTAAATGTCTCTGAGGTTTTAGAACTGCAACAAGGGAAGACGCTGGATGGAAGATTTCTAAACACCAAACCACCTCATTTTTAACTCCATCAGTACCAAGTAGATAAATCACTTGTATGTTTGAACATCACCAACTCCAATAAACCAGGAAGTTGGGAGGTAACCAGGCAATGACCTTCTCACTAAGAGCTGATTATTAACCTATACATTTTGAACTGTTATGCACAATTAGGTTAACTGTTATGCACAATTAAGTTACATCAAAGAAATGGTTGATAGGGTACCAGAAGGGTACTGTGCCAGGGTGATACAACCAGAAATGTGTGTTAGCCAGATGGGAGAACCTGAGATAGGATCATTTGTGAGGGAAATGTGTTGGATGATCATGATGCATTCTATTCCTTATGTTCTCCCTGATTATGTATATTTTATATGTGGAAGGAAAGCGTACAAGTGGCTCTCTCCGAGTTCCGAAGGTTTGTGTTACTTGGGAAGAGTAGTTCCAGAGGTTATGACCCTTACACATGGTGAAATACTTGGTATTCATAAAAACACACCATCACCATATCTTCACACACAGTATGAACACAGAGACAAAAGAAATATAAAGCTACACAGTTAATTAGTGAGACAACTGGCTTTCAAGTTTTAGTCGCATTGGATCCCACCAGGATCGCTCGGGGTACACTAAATTTTAGATATATCCAAGACCTTGCTAAATTAATACATAATATCACCGAGATGTATGATGACACATTTAGGTATACAGGTAGGGAGTTACAGGCCTACAAGAAAGAACTGGTGCAACCCAGATTAGTTTTAAATTATTAAACAGCTGTCACTGGAGGGTACTGCGTGACCTTAGCCTTATGCAGATAAGCGCCAGTTGAGATGCAGATGGAAGACCAGACAGAAGTATGATATGAGCCATCTGTGAAAAGCAATTGTCACGACCCTGTCTAGTTGTCACCTTTTTGCCTTGAGACTTACCCCTGTCAGCCGTCCCATGGATCTGTGTTTGTAGTTCTCCTGGGGGATCTGCTCTGACTTCTCTATGCATTCCTGTCACAGTGATTATTGCACCTGGTCTCTCCTCTGTCTGTGAGCACTGATAGCCCTGATTGGAATCACAGGTGTGGTTCTGATTCTCAGACCTGCAGAGATGAATACTCCCTCTGCATGTTGTGCCTTCCACCACTCAGAATGCTACTGCCAGACCACCTGTCCGTATCCACCAATTGCTGCCAGACCCATGGTATATATATCCTCTCCTGATAGCATTCTGGGCCTGAACATCTCGTCTTCCCATGGTGTATGGTTCATGCTGTTTCTGCATATCAAGTGTATCCCTGAAACCTGCTACAGCAACCCCTGGTGCATCCCAAAAACCTGCTACAGTAATACCTGGCATCCAGTCATCCTGTTACAGCAATACCTGGCCTGTGCTCTGCTGCTAGTCCTACTCCTGGTTGGTCCCTGGCACTCTGTAAACCTGCATCATGTCACCCTACCTTGCTTTCTGCTGTGGATCAACTCCTGCCCCTTTTACCTACCTACTCCCTCCCTGAACCTAAAATTCCCAAACCTACCCATTCCTTCCTGAAACTTGTTATTCCCAATTATCCAATCCAGCCTGCACCTGAGTTCCAACCTTGTCACAGCATTTCTGGATCACCCTGTTTAACCCTCGTCTCAGCATTACCTGATTTCCCTTCAACCATTGTCACGTTATTCCAGTCCAGAGTCAAGTTCCAAGCTCATCAGTTCTATCCACGTAGCCACCCAGCTACCAGCGTCTACCCACGGCTATCCAGCCGCTCCACGTAGTTACCCAGCTACCAGCGTCTACCCACGGCTATCCAGCCGCTCCACGTAGCTACCCAGCTACCAGCGTCTACCCACGGCTATCCAGCCGCTCCACGTAGCCACCCAGCTACCAGCGTCTACCCACGGCTAACTGGCCGCTCCACGTAGCCACCCAGATACCAGCGTCCACCCACGGCTATCCTGCTGCTCCACGTAGCTACCCAGATACCAGCGTTTACCCACGGCTATCCAGCCGCTCCACATAGCCACCCAGCTACCAACGTCTACCCACGGCTTCCCAAGCCACAACAAGTAGCTTCCACGCTACCATCCGTCTGCAAGCCCATCTACTAGTAACCCGACCTGCTCAGTCAGCCTACCTGCCGGTCCCTCCAAGTTCCTTCTGGTCACATTCCAACGTCTCAAGTTTCCAGCTCCAGTCACTGTTCACCAAAGGCAGTTCTCACTGCTACCCACTTCTTATAATAAAAGAGCTATTCATCTACATCATCTGTGGTTCCAGTCATGCCGGCGCCGTTGAAACCCGATCACCACCTGAGACAGGTAACTCGCAGACACCAATTGTGACAGCAATCCACTATCACCCAGACTGTATTGCATCCTTTGGAAACCGGTATATCTGTGATAAAGTCCATTGACAAATGGGTCCATGGTTGCTTGGGATAGAAAAGGACTGAAAAGGACCAGAACGTTTTTGATGCAAAATCTTGTGCTGCGCACTTTAATACACGAGGAAATAAAGTCCCAAACATCATGTTTCATGGGAGGCGAGAGAAATTCAAGGGTTTCACATGGATGGTGCCTGCGGAATATTTGAAAGAGACTATACTGGATATAAGTGGACCATTAATTCTGCAATAAAAATCTGGTATTTGTAGAGTAACACCACCAACCTGAGTGCGCTTTTATTCAGCTGGAATCCACTAATTGAATTTGTAGCTAACCTAATTACTCCCATTTCATGTAAAACATACCGGCTTCGTGACTTGTGGCTCCACCGTGAATGTTTTTAATGATTTTATGTGTGTGATATTTTGATGTATGTATTGCATTTAATATTATTGCAAGGTAAACAAAAAAAATTGGGCGCTAAAAGATATTCAATTAGTAACAGCAGCAACACCTGTCATTGACTCTGACTGCCTTTGCGTTTGGTCTGTTGTACGTTCTGTCCTAAAGGTCCTTGGTAGGTTCCTTAGTAATGTTGAAATCTCTGTGGGTGATGACGCTGTGCTGGTTCGAGTCCATCTGTGGAGCCGGCTGTTTTCTGGTGAGTGCATATTATTTTACTGTTTACAAATTGCGTGTAGGTGCGGATCTGGGCTGCTGCCATGATATCGGTTTCCTGCCCCATGCCCCCGTACTGATGTGCCCTAGACTTGTGCTGTACTGGGTGTGTTCATTCTATCCCCTGCACTGGAATGCTCTTGCCCAGTCTCTAGTCCTCTGACATGTTGAGTTGGCATGCCCATAAGTAAGTAAAAATTCCCACAAAGGGTCAGAAAAAGAGACCAGTATCCGATAATAACAATAATAATAATAATAATAATAATATTAATAATAACGATAATAACAATAATAATGATAATAATGATGATGATGATGATAATGATAATAATAATAACAATAATAATAATAATAATGATAATAATAATATTAATAATAATAACGATAATAATAACAATAATAATGATGATGATGATAATAATAATAATGACAATAATAATAATAATAACAATAATGATGATGATGATAATAATGATAATAATAATGATGATGATGATAATAATGATAATGACAATAATAACAATAATAATAACAATAATAATAATGATAATAATAACAATAATAATAACGATAATAATAACAATAATAATGATAATAATAATGATGATAATAATAACAATAATAATAATAATAATGATAATAATAATATTAATAATAATAACGATAATAATAACAATAATGATGATAATAATGATAATAATAATGATGATGATGATGATAATAATAATAATGACAATAATAACAATAATAATAATAACAATAATAATAACAATAATAATAATGATAATAATAACAATAATAATGACAATAATAATAACGATAATAATAACAATAATGATGATGATGATAATAACAATAATAATAACAATAATAATGATAATAATAATAATAACAATAATAATAGTAATAAAATGCAGAGGACTCAGTTATACACATTTGCAAATATTTGATAATCCCCCCAGCGGGTAAAGGTGTTTGCGCCATGGGGCCCAACGCTACATAATAATAGCCCCACTTTGGGCCATATATTCATGTCTTCATTTTGTGTATTGGTGTACATATGTATGTACTGCAGATGCTGGGTAAGGCTTGCCCTGTGGTTGGTTGCACTTTGTCTCTTGGGCACTTTGCTGATGTCTTTGGCTAGTGTTGTCCCTGGCTCTTTTTAGGTGTTGTTTTTTCATGATTTGCTTCCTTTTGACTTTTGGGGAGTTTGTCACTTCTGTATGGGGGTCAGCTGCTGCGTGCCTTTTTGTGGGGATGGTCCATGTGTCTGTGGTTCTTTGTAGACCTTCCTGCTCTGAGCCAGCACTCCTGTGCATATGGTGCTGGGCTTTGCTACCTGCTCATGCCTCTCTGTCTGTTTGGCCTGTGGTGCATTCGGTTTCTCATAATTACATTAGTAATAATTATGTGGTCTGATGTACTATGGGCTCATGAGGTTTTTTCGTTTATCTTTAGCTGGGTTCCCCATTTTTCCTTCCCTGCATTGCTTTGTGTGTATTCTCAGGTGCTGGTGGCTTATGGTGTTAATTGTTTCATTGCCATTTAGATTATACATGTTGTGTTGTTGCACATCCTGTGGTTTTGTCTGTGGTACATTCTCTTCTTGTTCTTTACATTTGTTTCCTTTTGTGATTGGCCATCTTGGGTCATGTTCTGAGGCTCCGGCTGTTGGCAGGAAATTGCTTGTCAGTGTCAGTAGTAGAATTCCAGGACTGGGAGGCACCTTTCCCAATGTAGTAAGGTGAGGGGTCCTGCTCTAGTGATGGGACCTGGGCATGTCTGTAAAGCATGTTCAACTGATCCAGTAGGGGAGGGGGTTAGCACTCCTGCACTGTCTCCATGATGCTCCTTTAGGAAAGCATCTCTCCTTAACAAGATGGCCACCATTTGGATTTCTGCACATGCATGACGCCATCTTGTAGTTTTGGTCAGGACAAAACTGCTGCAGTTCCAGCAACGTGTACCAGTTCAGTTACATGCTGAGAATACTGCATTACCCACTAAAAGTGAAAATGTAAGTACAAGTGTTTTGTATGTCATAAAATAGGTCACAAAGCATTTGTGTCACGGGAGATTGCTGGTACTGGAAGGATGCAGGTTTCAGAGGGGTATGATTCATGAGTGGCCCGCTGGCTGGTGGTAGCCCAGATGGAGGTAAACCCGACAAATAGGCGGGGTATGGCCGACTGGTAACTGGCTGACTGGGGAGAAGCGCAGACTGTTCGGATGTCAGCAGGAGTCCCCCTAGGGGTGGTAGCCTGGAGTAGCACTGCTGTCTCACAGACGTCTGACAAGAGTAGCTGGAGTCTGCAGCAAGCAGGGTCTGTGGATAGTACCTAGGAACAGGTAACAGCAAGGGACCACAGAGAACTAGTACCCAGCTTGCACTGGGATAAATGTTGCACTACCAAAGAAAGGACTGCTCAGCAGCCCTTAAATACCAAAGGAAGTGCATGGTTGCTAGGATTCTGGATAATGCTCTGGCTGGATTGGCTGAAGGGAGTCACCCGATGAAATCCAAAATGGCGGCGCCCATGTCACGCTGCAGCGCTGCCTAAAGTGACTCAAACTGACAACTGCATTCAGGACTCTGTCTCTGTGTGACCCAGAAGTATGCAACGCTGACCTCCAGATGCCCACACCCCCACCAGAGGGACCCCGCCACATCGTCCGAACAGGTAAGGAGGAAGTACAGCAGCAAAGATGAGTCAGCTTTGAGTGTCACAGAAAAGATTGCTGGTAATTGACTCAGGTTCTATTAGACATTTTCTGTGTCACATTGCAATTCTCTAAACCCGCTTACCTCACCTGGCCCTGTCACTATTCCACATGGCATGTACCTGCAGCTCAGATTCCAAATGTCCTTCCAAATATGGTTTCTCGGTGACAGTGTTTCCTGAGTCACAGCGTGGCATGGGCACCACCATATTGTTTCTCATCACATGATCCTTCTGCTCCTATTCCTAAGCCTAGACACTCCACATGGTCTTCCCAGCCAATCCTTGCTCAGAGTGCACTATTAAAGTTAACATATTATCAGTACAACTTATCTCATCATTAGTTCCTGGTCCTTTGTCGGTAGTTCTGCCAGCAGACTTCCTTTTGCCTGTCACTTGCTGAGTTCAAACAGAATTCCCGATTACTCAGTGCACTCCCAAACAGAATGATATAAGTAAGTATGCAAATCATACATTAGTGGAGAGAGCCAGAGTTGTGGGCTGGAAGCAGTGTCTACAGCAGTTTATCTCAAGAATTGTGCTACCATTAATGCTTTAAAAGACAAAACGCCAATAGAAGCTTGTCTGGTAGAAAACCAAGTGTCAAAAATATCGGCGTTTTTGAGTGTACTGTGTATGTACATATCCCCAAGGAAAGAAGACGTAAGCTGGATTCAAAGTCCATGAAAGGCATCATCCTTGGATATTGCCAAAAGCGTAAATGGTACAGACTCTGAAATCCAAATATTGGAAAGCTTGTCAAGTCAAGAGATGTCATATTATAAAAGTGTCACAACTCTAGAGAAATTGGCCTCATGTGATAGAACAGGCTTTGCTGGCTGAGATTCCGACACCTCAAACTGAGGAGGTATGAGAAATGTTTTTCTCAAATAATGGCACGAGACTGGGAGAACTGATTACAGGAACGATAGATGAATACAGACTGTATAGAAGCTGGAACTGGACACGAGTTGATCTGAAGAATAGAACTTTAATGATAACAAGAATGGTTGGACGGAATAGTGGTATAGGCACAGATCCAGTCCTGGTAATACGTAGAAGCAATAATGACAAATATTTCACTAGATAGATGCTTGAAATGGTCCGTGAATGTTTCTGTGAGACTGACGACTGTATGCAGAAGCACTGGGTTGGGACCAGGTAAAAGACAGAGTCCTTGGAGCCAGGTGCTGCGCTATGCTCAGTAATTAGCAAAAGTTCTTGGAAGCTGGTTTAAGTGTACAGGAACAAATCCGGCAGGAGCCAAAAGGAAACCTTTTAGGAGATGTTGCACAGACACTGATAGTTCAGGAAGAGTTTATATACCCAGTGCCTGCTGCTGGTCAGCCATACAATAACAGCTGATCCCAGAAGTGAATAGGACTAGTACTTGCAAGATCACATTATCAAACCAAGACGGCTACGCCCATGGACAGGATAAGCCCTTTGCCCAGCCTTGCAACACCTTGCTAATCAGAAAACTTTTTGTTGGTTTAAAACAGGGGAGTAGCGAGGATGGTTCCAGTGGAGCATGAGCTCCGGGCACGATAATGGACAGAGGGCGCCATGCAGGGTACTGGAATTTATGGGGCGCTGCACAGTATGATGCCCGCCTGTTAGTTTTATCTCGGTTTGTGTGCTCTTTATCCTACATAAGTTATGGATCCGTTTCTAGATTTCATGCTCCCTCGTGCTGCCCAGATTGTCTCCCCTTCTGCCCCCCCTCCTCTGTGATCATCTTCTGTCACCTCCCCTCCGGCCCTCCCTCCTCTGTGATCATCTGTCACCTCCCCTCCTGCCCTCCTTCCTCTGTGATCATCTTCTATCACCTCCCCTCCGGCCCACCCTCCTCTGTCATCATCTTCTGTCACCTCCCCTCTGGCCCACCCTCCTCTGTCATCATCTTCTGTCACCTCCCCTCCAGCCCTCCCTCCTCTGTGATCATCTTCTGTCACCTCCCCTCCGGCCCTCCCTCCTCTGTGATCATCTTCTATCACCTCCCCTCCGTCCTCTGTGATCATCTTCTGTCACCTCCCCTCCTGCCCTCCTTCCTCTGTGATCATCTTCTGTCACCTCCCCTCGGCCCTCCCTTCTCTGTCATCATCTTCTGTCACCTCCCCTCCAGCCCACCCTCTGTCATCATCTTCTGTCACCTCCCCTCCAGCCCTCCCTCCTCTGTGATCATCTTCTGTCACCTCCACTTTCACTTTTACTGTAGGGATGGTATTGGCCTGGTGGTGAGCATTGCCTGGTTTCCTCCAAACATAACGCCTGGCATTGACGCCAAAGAGTTCAATCTTTGTTTCATCAAACCATGGTCTGAGGTGCATTTTGGCAAAGTCCAGTGTGCTGCCATGTGCTTTTTACTAAGAAGTGGCTTCCGTCTGGCCACTCTACCATAGAGACCTGATTAGTGGATTGCTGCAGAGAGGGTTGTCCTTCTGGAAGGTTCTCCTTTCTCCACAGAGGAATGCTGTAGCTCTGATAGAGTGACCATCGGGTTCTTGGTCACCTCCCTGACTAGGGCCCTTCTTCCCCAATCACTCAGTTTAGACGGCCGGCCAACTCTAGGAAGAGTCCTGGTGGTCCCAAACTTCTTCCATTAATGGATGATGGAGGCCACTGTGCTCATTGCGACGTTCAAAGCAGCAGATATTTTTCTGTACCCTTCCCCAGATTTGTGCCTTGAGACGATCATGGCTCGGAGGTCTACAGACAATTCCATGGACTTCATGCTTGGTTTGTGCTCTGACATGCACTGTTAAGTGTGGGACCTTAGAAAGCCAGGTGTATGCCTTTCAAAATCATGTCCAATCAACTGAATTTACCACAGGTGGACTCCAATTAAGTTGTAGGAACATCTCAAGGATGATCAGTGGAAACAGGATGCACCTGAGCTCAATTTTGAGCTTCATGGCAAAGGCTGTGAATACTTATGTACATGTGATTTCTTAGTTTTTTTTTTAAATTAAATTTGCAAAAATCTCAAAAAAACTTTTTACACATTGTCGTTATGGGGTATTGTGTGTAAAATTTTGAGGACAAAAATGAATTTATTCCATTTTGGAATAAGGCTGTAACATAACAAAATGTGGAAAAAGTGAAGCGCTATGAATACTTTCTGAATGCACTGTATATCATACAATCTACTACATTGACTAATGACAATGATACAAAGGAGATAAAAGTCAGATAGTACATCACCAAAGCATTCCATTCCCCCAAATGGACCTCCATGTACCAGCGTGATACTGCCACTGGTTGCTGTTTTCTCTTCCCTTCAATATTTCCCCGCAGGCTGGCCATACCACACTGGCACAGTTCAGAACAGGAAGTGGGGGGGCGCCATGACACGCACTTTATACTGCGCCATGGTTCCACGTTACTCCCGTGAGTTAAGCTCACCATTTGTTATAAGAATAAAGGAAATCTCGGCAACCCCGCTTCATATCAGGTGCTTTAGACTTACCATAAGTAAACAGCCACTAAGTAATGGTCAGTAGAGCTTACTTCTGCTCCTTACCTTGACCTCGCTTTAATACATGAAACAGGCCCCATTCGTTCTAGGCCGCCATATATGAGAGAGTGGATGGAGCTGTCACCTTCCAGGTCATCTTAACAATCTGCCCAACATAAGAAGGTCATGACATACTCACCACACTGGCAGCTGCCACTAGATGCTTAGATTGAGCCCATTTGAATCATGACAGGGCATCTGTGATTGGATTTTCAATACTCAGGATATGCCTGGCCTTAAAATTAATATTAAACTGCAAACAGTGCAAATCTAACGGACTAACGAGCTACACAGCTGGCAAATAAGAAGCGCACTGACCATTAATCACCTGCGCAACCGTAAGATTATCACAGCAAACGTTTATACTTTTGTTACACAACCACTCGCACCACACTTCCCGAAATACCACAATGGGCAACAGTTCCAGCAATCAAAGGTTCCTGGTGTCCGATCATGAGGCCATGGGCAAGAACACATCGTGCCCTAAATCAGATAAATAAAATGGTGGAAAGGAGAAACCCTCAGAGATACTCACTCAGTCCTTCTATAAAACATGTTGCCCAATGGGATAACCCAACGTGCAAACTACAACTGATGAGGTTCACTTTATGCGCACTTTAGAAAGCGGACACTGGGCCTGATTCAGAGCCGGACGCTATTTGCGCTCACTCGTTCAGAAAAAGGGGCCGGCTATTTAAATTGAGCGCTCGCTCTTTGCGGTCTGTTGATGCCTCTATGTCTGAGCGAGCGAACGAAACATGCGCTCGCGCAGATGGGTGAACATCGCTCGGAGCGAACGAGCGGCCGCTTACGAGCGGCTCTGAATCATGCCCTGTGTCACACAAGCTGTACACTTCATCACACAACAACCTACAACAGCACAGCACAGCACAGCACAGTGTCCATTAGATTGCCAGATAAGACGGTCAGCTAGTGGGACCCTCAGTCTTACTGTATGTGGCGCCATGGGGACTCCAAAGCATTGAAACCCAGAAGTAACTGAAGACAGAAGATTGGAGCATCGGGAAGAACTGGCCGACACAAGTAACAAAACATCTAAATGATGTGTGACCTCAGCCTCATCTGCTCCACAAACACTGCACCAATGTAAAAACATACAAAAGTAATAAGGACGCTCAAAAAAGGCACAGAGTATTAAACAGCCCATTGGAAAACCATTATCTATAGAATTATCTTAAAAAAAATAAACATGAAGCTGTAATTGCGCAATAGGAGGAGCCAAAATGCTGAATGAATAACTGTCTTACACATTAATGCCCCGGGGCCAAGCAATTACTATAAGCCCATGGACATAAACTCTACCAACAATGCAGAGGCAACATAAAACCATCACGGAACCCTAAAATCAAAAATTTGTTGTGATACCAAGAGGTTGGTGATACAGCCTCACTTAGCTTCTGCCCCGAACTGGTGATTGCTCCCAGAGGGTCCCTCCTAAGTCTGGCACAGTCTTTGTCTGGGTGATCACCCCCGCAATTGGCATACGATTGGCAAAGTCTACTAAATGATCCTCTTGTACATTGCCCACCATTAAATGCAAAGCATTTACCCTTTGTCACGCCCTGCATTCCACCGGCACTTGCTAGAAAAAAATGCACTGTGGGGATTACACTCATTATATCCTGACTACTGGACCTTAGGCTCTGAATCAGGGCCGTCCTTCTTAATTTTTAGAGCGGCTTCCTGGCCGCTCGTATAGCTGTGGGTGACCACCCACAGCTATAGTGAGTGGCCAGGAAGATGGTCGCGATGGTCAAGACCATCGCGACCATCAGGCTTGCGACGAGACCCTTGTGGTAGGGTCTCGTTGCCGCAAGCCCTGGAGTACTTTCGTCTCTATCAGAGCCAAAATCACTCCCACTGACATCACTTGTGATATCAGTGGGGCCTGCCCCGGGCGGTAGGCATTCCCATGGGAACGCATCCGTCTGAGCAGCCACGCCCCCGGCACACCCACCAAAAGGTGTGCTGTCACTCACCATCGACAGCACGCCCCATTAGGTACGAGACCCGGAGCGATGGCTTGCCCATCCCTATCCGGGTCTCGCGATTGCGTACGACGGAGCCGGCTCCGTCGTGCGCATGCACACTGGGTCAATCAGGCCCACAATGCCTAACTCCATTGTCCACTGAGACAATGAGACTGATTGTGAACAGCTATGTGGGACACAGGCCTTGATTCAGAGCCGGACGCTCTGACAGAGCACTCGCATAGCTGTGGGTGTCAAGACCATCGCGACCATCGGGCTTGTGATGAGACCCTGCGGTAGGGTCTCGCTGCCGCAAGCCCAGGAGTGATTTTGGCTCTATCAGAGCCAAAAGCCCTCCTACTGACACTAGTGATGTCAGTGGGGCTGGACCCAGACGGTAGGCGTTCCCATGGGAACGCCTCCGTCTGGGCAGCCACACCCCCAGCACGCCCACCAAAGGGGGCGTGCTGTCAATCACCATCGACAGCACGCCCCCTTTGGTGCGAGACCCTTAACGACGGCTTGGCCGTCGTTATTCGGGTATCGCGCATGCGCACGACGGATGCCGCATGCACACTTGGGCACCATCGGCCCACTTGCGAGCTGGTCAGAATCAGGCCCACAGTCTCTTGGACTTACTGTGCCCAGTCTCTGATAACCACCTATGTGCTCTATGGTACACACATTTGGTTGTTTGAATCTCCTATGGTTAGACTGTAGAGCCTGCTTTTAAAGATTAAGGAATTTTTTTTGCAATACTTTCAAACTAACATGACAGTGAGACATCAGTATATTAAATTTGTCACGGTTCCAGGTAATGTTCCCAAAACCAGGCCCTCTTTCTTACCTGTTCGGCCGCTTGTCAGATGCTAGCGCACTATGGCGGCCAGGAGGCGTGTGACTTGCACAACTATGGTGGTTTCCATGGCCGATTCCGCGATGTTGCTGCACATGTGTGCACTGTGCAGGATTCAGGGTGCAGTGCTGGCATTCCTCATGGCATTGTTCCCACCATGTCAGCAACATGATGGCGCCATCTAACCCAGCATCAGGTGATTGAGTCCAGGCTAATCCTGTCCAGCCAGGTACTCAGCTGACACTCCCAGCCAATCTGGATCTACCCATGGGTATAAAGCTTCCAGATCAGCAGGGCCTGGGTTGTCAGTGCCATAAGTCACATAGCTCTATGTGTGAGCTTTGTAGCTATGCTCCTCTGTATTTACAAACAGCCCCAGAGGATTCTGAGTGCTGCTCTGTATCAGTTAGCGATTCCTCTGGAGTTAACTCCTTAGCCAACCATTGGTGCAAGTTCAATATTCCACAGCCATCTGTGCAAGTCCAATATTCCTCAGTCATCGGTGAAGGTCTTTGGTGCAAGTCTGATATCCTTCAGTCATCTTTGCAAGTCCGTTATCCTTTAGTCATTGGTTCAATACCGATATTCCCCCAATCATAAGTTATACCTGTAGTGCTAGTCCAGGTGACTCAGTCAGGGGGTCACTACTGGAGAATTGGGCGTAGCTGAGGCCATATTCCCTTGTGGGATTTCCTGGTGAAGACCACTGGTGGGGTAAGACTCCGTGCCCCTGCTCTGGGTTTTCACCAACACCTCGGTGCTAGTTTTAGTTCCCCCCCCCATTGTATCCTCTCATCATTCTCCATTGTCCCAGCTGAGAGTATCCTGTCAATGCAAAGAGACTATATTAGGCCACCCAGCTTCTCACACTCCAGCCCAAACCCACATGACCCACACACAGGGCCGGAGACACAACCACAGCAAATCCTGACAGGATACCTATGATTTACACCATCTGTTAGACTTCCACTTATACCCCTTTTCCACCAAACTCCTGGGTCTGTCCCGGAATTTTTTACCCAGTATTTTGCCGGGTCGTACTCGACTTTTACACCATTTCCGTTGCACCCTCGTCACAGGTTTTTCCCGGGTCGCCTCAGTTTCACTGTATCCAGGAAAACACAGCAGAACCTATGGATGTCATAAATAATGGCCTTTATCAGGCTCACAAAGATGAGGTCACAGAAAGGGGAAAAATGGGAGGGGTGGGGACTGCTCAGAGCATTACAGCAATGATGGCCGAAGAGTAACCAGTGTGTAGCCCAGAGGTCCTGAATGTTTGCAGCTTTCTGCTGTTTCACACTGAGGGCATAATCCAGCTGGTGACACTGTGCTGCCTACTGCAGAGTCATTTATGGAGGAGGAGGGGAGCACAATTTCTTACCGAGAGGGCTAATTCCCAAAGTCAGTATTTCTGCAGGAGGAGAGACCTGATTTCATCCACCATGGCGATCATACTGAGAATCAGCACAGCTAGACACCCGAGAATGGGGCTCAGAGACCGCAGGCACAGTGAGGCTTTCATGATGACTGTGGAAGCCTTTCAGGTTGAGCAGTGGATGGCACACTTCCGGATTTCACGTGCTTCATTTCAGTATATACTGGAACTACTTACCCCAGCACTCACCATATGCAGACAACAAATTTCAGAAAGCCTCTCACGGAGCTGACCCACCAGCAGGGCTGCCATAGATTTCAGCATTTCCTCTGATCTATTAATTTTTTTTCTTGCTATTAGGAATAGTGAACACTGGAAAGTGGTAAACAAAAAAAATATCAGATTCTGCAGGCATACATAGACATAGCAGATGTGTAAGCATACATAGACATAGCAGTTGTGTAAGCATATATAACATATAGCAGATGTGTAAGCATACATAGACATAGCAGATGTCTAAGCGTACATAATCATATAGCCAATGTGTAAGCATACATAGACATAGTATATGTGTAGGTATAGACATAGTAGTTGTGTAAGAATACATAGACATAGCAGATGTGCAAGCATACATAGACAAAGCAGATGTGTAAGCATACATAGACATAGCAGATATGTAAGCATACATAGACATATTAGGTGTGTAATCCTACATACACATAGCAGATGTGTAAGCATACATAGAGGTTGTGTAAGCATACATAGCTATAGCAGATGTGTAAGCATACATAGAGGATGTGTAAGCATACATAGCTATAGCAGATGTGTAAGCATACATTGACATATAGCAGATGTGTAAGCATACATAGCTATAGCAGATGTGTAAGCATACATTGACATATAGTAGATGTGTAAGCATATATAGACAAAGCAGATGTGGAAGCATATAAAGACATAGCAGATGTGGAAGCATATATAAACATAGCAGATGTGTAAGCATACATAGACATAGCAGATGTGTAAACATACATAGACAAAGCAGATATGTAAACATACATAGACGTAGCAGGTGTGTAAAAATATATAGACGTAGCAGATGTGGAAGCATACATAGACATAGCAGATGTGTAAGCATACATATATATAGCAGATGTGTAAGCATACATAGACATAGCAGTTGTGTAATCATACATAGACATAGCAGATGTGTAAGCATATATAGATATAGCAGATGTGTAAGAATACATAGATAACACAGATGTGTAAGCATATATAGACATAGAATATGTGTAGGCATAGACATAGCAGATGTGTAAGCATACATAGACATAGCAGATGTGTAAGCATACATAGAGCTCTATTTACTACAATCCGCATATTGAATGCGGATTGTAGTGTGATATTACCGAGTGAATGCGCATTGCGAATTCAGGCAATATCACAGGGATTTACTATAAATCCCTTGCAGGGACAGAGCTTGCGATAAACCTCTGTCCCTGCGGATCCCATCCGCACTCTAGTCGCGGTATACCGCGACTAAGAGCCCGCGCATGCGTTGACCGACCACCGCTACTACCCCCCCACTGATGCTAAGCCCCGCCCCCCAGTGCTAAGCCTTGCCCCCCGCGATCGCGGACCCCCGCGACCCCCCCTCCCCCCCGTGACCTTCCCTCCTTTCATTACACTTACCTGCATCCTCCTGGCCTCCAGTGATCTTCTCCGGGCTTCCCGATCAGGTGATCTCCCATACTGCACTGGGGCCCGATCACCTGATGACCGGGCCCCAGTGTACTATGGGAGACCAGCTGACCGGAGAGGAGCCATCACCGAAGGCCCGATCATCGGAACCCTGGATTCAGGTAAGTAAAAAAAAAAAGTTTAATTTTTTTTTGCTTTTTTTTTTACAGCAATCAGCTTGCGGTCTATTTAGACCACACAGCTGATTACTGGTACCGGCTCCCGCCTCTGCTCTCCCCGTTAGAGCAGAGTGGGAGCCCGGTAACCGGGGGAGACCCTGGATAACGCCACCTCCAGGTGGCGTTATTATCACAGGGCTTCCCCCGGTATTTTTTTACAATTTATTTTTAGTAACTGTGGTCGGATCACATTTCCCATTACAATTATGGGAAATGCTATCTGCTTTACTAAAAATAAGTGATACTGGGGGTTGGAGTACAATTTTACTAATTCTACTCCAATTGCCCTGTAATAATAACTACAGGTGAAACTAAAATAATGTGAAAAGGGTGTGAAAACACCCTTTTTCACTTTATTTTAGTAAAAATAATGTTAATAAATAGAGCCCATAGACATAGCAGATGTGTAAGCATATACAGACATATGGGCCTATTCATCAACACTAAAATAACGTTTTTAAGGACATTTTCCTTAAATAACGTTATTTTGGTATTCATGTAGCCACGTAGCACAGGAGATATCACATATATCTCCTTGCTAAGTTCCCCTGCGTTAATTTCCACACTCCCCATACATTAGTATGGGGACATTAGTATACATACATTAGTATGGGGATGTGGAAATTATGGTATTCATCAAATTCCGAAAATTAGCAATTTTCGGAATTTGATGCAGTTACTATTCGCCACTGTGAGGTGGCGAATAGCAGGTGAAACTTACCTGTATCCGCGTGTGCAGGTCCCCCGACGAGTCCCTCCGGCGCTCTGCTCCATCCTCAGGCTCCGGAGGCTGGTCTGTCATGTGTGCTCCCCAGCAGAGCACAAGAAAGTTTAGACAAAAAAATAAGTATTTTTTTTTTTCTAATCTGTCATGTGGTCTGCTGGGAAACCACATGACAGCGCAGCAGGACGGAGCCGGAGGCTGCTGCGTGAACAGGTAAGTCGGGGAGGGGGGAAGGTGAGCGGAGGGGGGTGGGGGGGGATCGGGGGGGTACAAAACTTAACGCATCTGTAGGCAGTGCTGCGCATGCGCTGGGTTTTACAGATGTAACAGCGCATGCGCAGCACTGTTTCCAGATGCGATAAGGTAGTGTAGGCAGGAAAAGTATCTATTTCCCGAAAAGCTGTCATCGCAAAAATGACAGCTTTTCGGAATAGATACTTATGGAGAGGTGGAATGATGAATTCCACCTATAATTAGCTAGAACTCCATGAGAGTTCTAAAGCTAATTATCTCCAGAGAATTTTTAGGTTTAATGAATAGGCCCCATAGAGCAGATGTGTAAGCATACACAGACATAGCAGATGTGGAAGCATACACAGACATAGCAGATGTGGAAGCATACACAGACATAGCAGATGTGTAAGCATACATAATCATATAGCCAATGTGTAAGCATACATAGACACAGTAGATGTGTAGGCATAGACATAGTAGATGTGTAAGCTTACGTAGACATAGCAGATGTGCAAGCATTGATAGACATAGCAGATGTGCAAGCATACATAGACGTAGCAGATGTGTAAGCATACATAGACAAAGCAGATATGTAAGCATACATAGACATAGCAGGTGTGTAATCCTACATACACATAGCAGATGTGTAAGCATACATAGCTTTAGCAGATGTGTAAGCATACATAGAGGATGTGTAAGCATATAAAGACATAGCAGATGTGGAAGCATACATAAACATAGCAGATGTGTAAGCATACATTGACTGAGCAGATGTTTAAGCATAGAGGATGTGTAAGCATACATAGACATAGCCAATGTGTAAGCATACATAGACATAGCAGTTATGTAAGCATACATAGACTGAGCAGATGTTTAAGCATAGAGGATGTGTAAGCATACATAGACATAGCCGATGTGTAAACATATATAGACGTAGCAGATGTGGAAGCATACATAGACATAGCAGATGTGGAAGCGTACATAGACATAGCAGATGTGGAAGTGTACATAGACATAGCAGATGTGGAAGCATACATAGACATAGCAGATGTGTAGTAGACATAGCAGATGTGTAAGCATGCATAGATGAAGCAGATGTGTAGCATACACAGACATAGCAGGTGTGTAAGCATACACCGGCATAGCAGTTGTGTAATCATACATAGACATAGCAGGTGTGTAAGCATACATAGACATAGCAGGTGTGTAAGCATACATAGACAGAGCAGATGTGGAAGCATACATAGAGGATGTGTAAGCATACATAGCTTTAGCAGATGTGTAAGCATACATAGAGGATGTGTAAGCATATAAAGACATAGCAGATGTGGAAGCATACATTGACTGAGCAGATGTTTAAGCATAGAGGATGTGTAAGCATAAATAGACATAGCCGATGTGTAAACATATATAGACGTAGCAGATGTGGAAGCATACATAGACATAGCAGATGTGGAAGCGTACATAGACATAGCAGATGTGGAAGTGTACATAGACATAGCAGATGTGGAAGCATACACAGACATAGCAGATGTGGAAGCATACACAGACATAGCAGGTGTGTAAGCATACACCGGCATAGCAGTTGTGTAATCATACATAGACTTAGCAGGTGTGTAAGCATACATAGACAGAGCAGATGTGGAAGCATACATAGATATAGCAGATTTGGAAGCATACATAGACTTAGGAGCTGTGGAAGCATACATAGGCATAGCAGATGTGTAGTAGACATAGCAGATGTGTAAGCATACAGAGATGTAGCAGGTGTGTAGAATACATAGACGTAGCAGGTGTGTAAGCATACACAGATGTAGCAGATGTGTAGCATACACAGACTTAGCAGATGTGTAAGCATACATAGATGTAGCAGTTGTGTAAGCATACATAGACATAGCAGATGTGTAAGCATAGATAGACGTAACATGTGTGTAAGCATACTTAGACATAGCAGATGTGTAAGCATACTTAGACATAGCAGATGTGGAAGCATATATAGATATAGCAGATGTGGATTCATACATAGACACAGCAGATGTGTAAGCGTGCATAGTCATATAGCAGATGTGGAAGCATACATAGACATAGCAGATGTGAAAGCATACATAGACATAGCAGATGTGTAAGCGCACATAGTCATATAGCAGATGTGGAAGCATACATAGACGTAGTAGATGTGGAAGCATACATAGACATAGCAGGTGTGTAAGCATACATAGACATAGCAGATGTGGTACAATACATAGACGCAGCAGATGTGGAAGCATACATACACATAGCAGAAGTGGAAGCATACATAGACATAGCAGATGTGTAAGCATACATAGCCATAGCAAATGTGAAAGCATACATAGACATAGCAGATGTGGAAGCATACATAGACATAGCAGGTGTGTAAGCATACATAGACGTAGCAGGTGTGTAAGCATACATAGACGTAGCAGATGTGTAAGCATACATAGAGGATGTGTAAGCATACATAGACATTGCAGATGTGTAAGCATACGTAGAGGATGTGTAAGCATACATAGACGTAGCAGATGTGTAAGCATACATAGAGGATGTGTAAGCATACATAGACGTAGCAGATGTGTAAGCATACATAGAGGATGTGTAAGCATACATAGACATAGCAGATGTGTAAGTATACATAGACATAGCAGATGTGTAAGCATACATAGAGGATGCGTAAGCATACATAGACGTAGCAGATGTGTAAGCATACATAGACATAGCAGATGTGTAAGTATACATAGACATAGCAGATGTGTAAGCATACATAGAGGATGTGTAAGCATACATAGACGTAGCAGATGTGTAAGCATACATAGAGGATGTGTAAGCATACATAGACATAGCAGATGTGTAAGTATACATAGACATAGCAGATGTGTAAGCATACATAGATGTAGCAGATGTGTAAGCATATATAGATATAGCCGATGTGTAAGCATACATAGAGGATGTGTAAGCATACATAGACATAGCAGATGTGGAAGCATACATAGATGTAGCAGATGTGGAAGCATACATAGATGTAGCAGATGTGGAAGCATACATAGATGTAGCAGATGTGGAAGCATACATAGATGTAGCAGATGTGGAAGCATACATAGATGTAGCAGATGTGGAAGCATACATAGATGTAGCAGATGTGGAAGCATACATGTTTGTGGCATTTCCCCACGTGCACAAAAACCACCCTCTACAACATGTATTTTGTGGGTGTAGGACTTTTCACTGTTTTGTGCTTGCTGCTGCGACCTTTGCATTCCCCGTAAGTCCATATATGTTCATGGGATAATTTAATTTCAGTGAACAGAAGACCATAGCATATATTAAAAGCAAAGGTATCATACATGTGTGTTTGGCCTATTCCCAAATGCACACTTGCTTCACTATGCAACATCTACAATTAAAAAAAAAACATTTAAAATTATCCTTATTACTATTATTACAATTTTTATACAGTGTAAGTCTCTCGGTAGTCTGCGATGTCTCTGTCTCAGGACTGAGGGGCTGTGACACATTGCTCTGCGACATGGTCACGGTGCTCTGTGACATGGTGGTCTGTGTGTTCTCCATGTCAATTGTGGTTATCTCAGTGGAGGAATCATGCTTGCTTGTGTCATGTTCACTGGAAACCAGAAGCGGAGATTTGGCTAGACTGCCGGGCAGACTTTTCTGTCTTGATTGACTTCATTTCCAATCCAGTTTTTGACTGGTGGTGCAGGACAAAGACTATGCCAATCTGACTGTATTCATTACCACAGAGTTGGCAAACATGGACATGCATCATGGTATTTCCATTCCATCCTTTTCGCACCAATTTTATTGCAATTACGGTCATGGACCTTGATAAACATTTTTTAATGGACTTCAGCTTGTTTATAACTTGCTGCTGGGACCCTTTTATACCATGACTGGCCAGTATCTTTGTGATGTTGTGATACACAGTTCCATCCCTGACTGTGCCCATCTTTTGCCCATGATCTCCTCCTCAACCCCTTATGTTTAGGAGCTCCCGCATGTCCTCATAAGACCATATGCTGCCAAGCCTCTCCAAGCCCTCTCCATACCTGTGGCCAGCGCCTTCTGTCTCCAGACCTGTGGCCAGCGCCTTCTGTCTCCAGACCTGTGGCCAGCGCCTTCTGTCTCCAGACCTGTGGCCAGCGCCTTCTGTCTCCAGACCTGTGGCCAGCGCCTTCTGTCTCCAGACCTGTGGCCAGCGCCTTCTGTCTCCAGACCTGTGGCCAGCGCCTTCTGTCTCCAGACCTGAGTGACCGGCGCCTTCTCTCTCCAGACCTGAGTGACCGGCGCCTTCTCTCCTCAGCTCTCCTTCCAAAAACACCCAGCTCTGTCTGTCTGCATCCAGCTCTCCTACTAGGCCCCCTCACAACAGTCACGACAGCCTCATCCAGTGTGGATGCATCTCCTGCAGTCTCTGAGTGATTACATCAGCAGCCAGTGCCCGAGAAGGACCAATTAGCGGCTTCTGCAATTAACTGGGTAAAAAAAAACCTGTTTCCACTGCAATGTTATCTGGTTTTACCCGCTAAAAACCCTGATCGATACCTGGGAAGAAATCCTGGATCAGTAGATGCAGGATTTTCCTTGGAGCCGTTTTAACTGAGTCGAGTCCTGGGTAGACTCGGCAATTACCTGGGTTTTTTAGGCAGTGGAAAAGGGGTATAACTGTGTGTTAAAGGAATCACATGAATATTTTTTTCAATTGATATGGAAAAGTCTGGAGATGACTTTACAATATATCTCTAGCATTTACCTATTGTGCCACTGCATTGTCATATGTTCAGTCTGGAGCCTGTTTTAATTATTCCTAACCTAAATAGGGATGAGTGATATAGACTTGGAGAATCTGACAGAACCGGATTTAGGGGAACTGGGTAGTACCGAGTCATCGGACCTTGTCATGAGGCAAAATGCCGTTTTCCCAGAAATCTTGGATTTCAGATATATAGTGCAGCATTATATCACAGTCTACCTGGGAAGCTAGAAACGTTTGCGGTACTAGAAGAAAAATCGAGTCATCACTAAACCTCCTGGATGAGCCAAATGACAGTTAATTAATACTAACAGTGATGACTGCAGCTTCTAATCACCAACGGGGGAAACTGAAACCCACAGGGACACTAAACAAGAAAAGCAAATTCTGTGAGTATCAGAAGCGCTGTTGTCAGTCACTTGACATTTATTCATATGAATAGCACATCTATAAAATACATAAACAATTACAATTCACGCTGCCAATGTATTTAGAAATATAACATAAATTATATGCATAAATAAATATAGGATATCACAAAATAATTAATACTGACACCGAAAATTTACTCAATTAAACATCTGTTAATAGTAAAGTAATTGTTAGACTGCAGATATATAAGCAATTGTTAGTATGTAAGATTGTAAGCCAGAGCCTTAGCCGCCATAAACAGATGATAATTAACTTATCCAAACAAGATAAATAGCAATTTCATGCATCTTATTAGTACAGTATGTAAAGACAATCCAGCAAATGATCCACTATAATCCCTTTTGTAATGGATAAACTGGGCATCCATCCTATTCTCATGCAGGCAGTAATTAATTAGCTTGTTCCAGCTGACAAGCGCGACAGTGCCCCAATGTTATTAGTGCAGTTTAAGATCAGGATACAGTGATAGGAACAGCACAAAGTTATAACTTCCACCATTCATAGAGCGCGCTCAATCCCTCTTCAATCACCACTGGTCTCTCATTTACTCAACTGGTTTGAACTAGAAGGAGCAGTATAAACTCACCACTTCATGGGAGAGACAAAGTGGGGACCTTCCATATACTGCAAGATAAATCCTAACCACAGTACAATATATAGTGCACCAGATGCCATCATCCCAACAAGGAGGACTCAACGCGTTTCTCCACCTCTGCAATTCAGCGGCTCCCTCAGAAGACATACCCAGCAATGCACTCTTCACTACTCACCTTGTGCCGAGGTGGTGTCTGCGCACTGAACACTGTGTTCTGGCTTCATCACGCACATACGCACTATAGTGTGCGCTTCAAGCCTTACATTTGTCTCCATTGATTGTGTTTTTATAATGGGATGCAAACCTCAAGCCTCATTTTTGTGGCTCACATATCCAGACATTTGCTACTTTTTGTTAGTGGAATTGTTTTATATACCTATTTATGTTTCACTGTATGTATGATGTGTTACTTGTCCTGAAGAAGGGGAGCACGTCCCCGAAACATTGACTAATGCAGTACATTTTTCACTATTATTTTCACTTAATTGAAAAGTCTCTGAGTGCTGCCTTATTTCTTTGGATTTGTATATATTATATATATATATATATATATATATATATATAGTGACACAGTTAGGTTAGGGGGTCCCTCTCCTGGGTAGAGGACTCCTTCCTTACACACACACACAGCAGCAGGGAAGCAGCACACCAGACTGGATGCAAGTACAAGCTGGTCGGCGCCAGTCTTTATTGTACAATGTCAGAAACATAAAGAAAACATAAATATAAATCCTAGCCCTGTCGGGGCTCTAACTTCACAGGTAGTTCCCTCACTATCAGAACCTGGCAGGGCCTAATGCCCTCGCCAGCAACAAAAGCACAGCACAGTACTCACAGATAGGTTTTCCAAGTGTCTCTGAGCAAACTCCCTGTCTGCTCTCCCAGGTGAGACAATCAGCCCTAAACACACTAGGCTTGTATTGGCCACTCTCAGGTGAAAAACTAACAAGCCTGTTACCAGGCTGCGAGAACCAAAACCTGGAGTGGCCATGGGTGGAGCCCTCCCTCTCCTCTCACCCACAACCCCCAGGTCCCAAACCGGCTTTTCAAAAAGCCGAAACTCAAGCCTGCTACACTGCAGACTTTCTCCTGGGGGTTTAAAACACAAAAGACAGGAATCTGGGACAAATGTACCTGCCACAGACGACTTTACCAGTGATCCTATCACATATCCCCCCCCTTTGTTTCGACCTGTGGGGCGGAACAACTGAAGCCCCCAAACAATGAACGCATGACAACGTGTCAGCATTGGCCAGCTGGCTTCCTGGCCTGTGTTCCACTGAAAATTTAAAAGTTTGTAACGCCAAGAACCATCTTGTAATTCTCGCATTACTGTCCTTATTTTCAGACATCCACTTCAGAGGGGCATGGTCAGTGATCAATTTGAACTTTCTTCTGACCAAGTAGTACCTGAGAGCCTCTAACGCCCACTTTATGGCCAACGCCTCCTTCTCCACTGTGGCATAGTTTCTCTCATGTACATTCAACTTTCTGCTAAGATAGAAAATAGGGTGTTCCTCACCCTCCTTGTTCTGGGACAGGACCGCTCCTATACCTACTTCTGATGCATCGGTTTGTACTAAGAATTCCCTTTCAAAATTAGGAGTCATCAGGACTGGTTGGGAACACAATGCTACTTTCAACTCCTGAAAAGCTTTCTCTGCCTCAGGACTCCATTCTACCATGACTTTTTGTTTGCCTTTGGTCAGGTCAGTCAGTGGGACTGCCATGGTGGCAAAGTTGGGTATAAACCTCCTGTAGTACCCCGTAATTCCCAAGAAGGCTCTCACCTGCTTCTTATTCAGAGGCCGTGGCCAGTTTTGTATGGCATCAACTTTATTGAGCTGAGGCTTTATCAGGCCTCTGCCAATGGTGTATCCCAGATATTTTACTTCCTCCATGCCTAGACAACACTTTTTTGGTTTGGCTGTCAAACCTGCCTTATAGATGGAGTCCAACACTGCTTGTACCCTGGGTAAGTGAGACTGCCAATCAGGACTATGAACGACCACGTCATCCAGATAAGCAGCCGCATACCGTCTATGGGGCCTTAGAATCCTGTCCATCATTCTTTGGAAGGTAGCAGGTGCCCCATGTAGCCCGAAGGGCAACATCTTGTACTGAAACAAGCCCTCTGGTGCTGAAAAAGCTGTCTTTTGTTTGGCACTCTCGGTTAACGGTACTTGCCAATACCCTTTGGTTAGGTCAAGAGTGGTTAAATACCTTGCCGTCCCTAGTCTCTCAATCAGTTCATCCACTCTTGGCATCGGGTAGGCATCGAATTTTGAAACACTGTTCAACTTTCGGAAGTCATTGCAGAAATGCACACTCCCGTCGGGCTTTGGAATCAACACAATGGGACTTGACCATTCACTATGTGATTCTTCAATAACCCCTAACTCTAGCATATTTTTTATTTCTTTCGACACCGATTCTCTTTGTGCTTCTGGTAACCTATAGGGCTTTAGATTAACTTTAACCCCTGGGTCAGTGATGATGTCATGTTTAATGACTGAGGTTTTCCCAGGTACGTCAGAGAACAGCACCCTATTTCTAATCAGAAACTCCTTGACCTCTTGTTGTTGAATTGCTGACAGGGTTTTTGCCACTGTCACTTCGGGAACTAAGGGCCCTGGACTTACTGGAGGGTCTCGGACGGCCGACAGTTCCGTTCTATCTTTCCAGGGCTTTAACAGATTTATATGGTATATCTGTTCCGGCTTTCTTTTCCCCGGCTGGTAAACTTTGTAATTGACCTGCCCCACTCTTTCTAAGATTTCAAAAGGCCCTTGCCATTTAGCCAAAAGTTTATTTTCCACAGTGGGAACCAATACTAACACTCTGTCCCCAGGAGCAAAGCTGCGTAACCGAGCATTGCGGTTGTATACCCTCTGCTGTGCCTGTTGAGCCTGTTCCAGGTGCTCTCTCACTATCGGCACTACCACAGCAATTCTCTCCTGCATTTGAGAAACATACTCAATCACCATTTTGTAAGGACTAGATAGCCCCTCCCATGTCTCTTTGGCAATGTCTAGTAACCCCCTTGGGTGTCTCCCATACAACAAGTCGAAGGGTGAAAACCCGGTGGAGGACTGGGGAACTTCTCTTATGGCCAACAATAAATACGGCAATAAGTAGTCCCAATCCCTACCATCCTTGTCAACCACTTTCCTAAGCATGTGTTTTAACGTCTTGTTAAACCTCTCAACCAGCCCATCGGTTTGGGGGTGATAAACCGAAGTTCTTAACTGTTCGATTTTGAACAGGCGGCATAACTCTTTCATGACTTTGGACATAAACGGTGTACCCTGGTCAGTTAGTATCTCCTTAGGTATACCCAGCCTGCTAAAGACATGAGCTAGCTCTCTGGCAATGGTCTTGGCTGACGTATTGTGCAACGGGATCGTTTCCGGGTACCTGGTAGTGTAATCCATTATGACCAGAATATACTGGTGTCCCCTGGTAGACTTCATTAAGGGTCCAACCAAATTCCATCGCTATTCTTTCAAACGGCACCTCTATGATAGGCAATGGAACTAGTGGACCCTTAAAATGTGGCCTGGGAGCATGATACTGACACTCAGGGCAGGATGCGCAAAAGTCAGATACCTCTTTATGAAGCCCGGGCCAGAAAAATCTCTGCATTATTCGCTCAGTGGTTTTCTCTACCCCTAGATGGCCTGCCATTATATGACCATGGGCCAGATCCAACACTGTTCTTCTGTAGGCTTTGGGAACTATTAGTTGTTCCACAACATCTTCCCCCTTCTTAGTCACCTGATATAACAAATCCTGCCACATTGCCATGTGGGGATAGGACAAAGAACTATCAGGGTCTACGGGTTTACCATCAACTACTTTTACATTCTCCCTGGCTTTTACCAAAGTAGGGTCATTCAACTGCTCCACGGCAAAGACCTCTCTTCTGACCTCTAAATCAGGCAGACGATCACCTGGCCCAACAACACTTCCCACCTCAATGGGAGGCACATCAGTTGGCGGGCCACCGTCAAGCTCCGCATTCTATAGTTCGCCAATCATAGTAGAAAAAGGGAATAACTCTGACTCAGAAGAAACTCCCTCCTCCACTACATCGACAACCTTCTCAAATGGATCGGGGTTGTTCACCTCTGGAACAAAACGGCTTTCCCACAACTTCCAGAAGTGAGCAAAGTCTCTCCCCAATATTGCATCGTACATCAGACCATGTACCAAACCTACAGAAACTATAGCAGAACCACATGGTGTCTCGATGTTCACCTCGACAGTAACATAATATCGAGTATCCCCATGTATGCATGTCACACCAACAGTTTTCCCCTCACGCCGCAAGGGGTTCACCAGCTCAGCTTTTATAAGTGTCACCAAGCTACCAGAGTCTAACGGTGCCTCTACTCGGTTGCCATCTACAGTGAGTACACACATGTGCTTATCAGTCACAGCCTGCCGGTCAGCCGTACATCTGTGCAAATAAAGACCCCCTGCGGTAGACATGAGCAGTATCACATTGCATAGGTTCAGTTGTAAGTGCACAATTAGCGGCAATATGGCCAAAGCCACCACATCGGAAACACTGAGTCATATTAATGTCTAGTCGTTTACGGGGCAAGAACCTTCCCGGCCTGGAAGGCCTGTCTCCAGGTTCTACACCCTCAGTCTTAGGAACATTCCACCGCCCAGCACCCTTCTCCCCTGGAACAGTCTTACCAGTGTCTGTGGGAGTTCGCCGGTGTGCCATCGGGGCTCGGTGGGGCATACTCATCAGCTCCTCAGCCGCCACGTACCTCTCCACCAGCTCGACCAACTGGTCTGCGGACTTAGGGTCTGCATGGCTCACCCACTTGTGCAGAGTCGCAGGTAATGATCGCAGGTACCGGTCCATCGCGACCCTTTCTACGATCTGTGGTCCCGTCAGCGTCTCGGGCTGTAGCCATTTTGAGGACAGATGGACGAGGTCATGCATCTGTGAAAGTGGAGGCTTGTCCATATGGAACTCCCAGCGGTGGACCCGTTGGGCACGAACAAAGGTGGTGACTCCCAAGCGAGTTAGGATCTCCTGTTTTAGTTTTTTATAGTCCTTGGCATCAGCCAGGCATAAGTCAAAATAGGTCTTTTGTGGCTCCCCAGACAAAAAGGTGCCACCAGACTTGCCCACTGCTCTCCCTTTCGGCCGTTCTTTAAAATGCGGTGAGATAGGCCTCCACATCATCACCCGAAGTCATCTTCTGGAGGAAGTGACTGGCTCGTACGGAGTGAGTGGTGGTGGGAGGACCAGTACCAACATCTCTGGGCCGGGCGATAAGGTGCTGTACCACCTCTTTTATAGCCTGTCTGTTTTCCGCTAAGGCCCGGCGGGTTTCCTCGATGGCAACCTGTTGTTGCCCCTGGGCTGTCTCCAAGGCTGACATTTGCACCCTGGTGGATTCCTGCAGAGCCCTGGTAGATTCCTGCTGAGCTCTGGTAGATTCCTGCTGAGCTGCTGTAGCTTGGAGCAGGGCTTTAATAATGTCCTCCATTTTGTCCTGGGGTGTAGGTTGGAAGCTGAACCTTGCCTCTCTGAGCATGGGCTGACGCCTCCTCTATGGGACTCCAAGGACACAGCGTTATTTCCACACTCACAAATTGGGTGTCTGTCCCTTTAATTTTTAAACGGAAAGTTTTCCTCTTGCTGCAACTTCAGTGTGTGTGGGTGCCTGCATTCTCCACCATATTGTGACACAGTTAGGTTAGGGGGTCCCTCTCCTGGGTAGAGGACTCCTTCCTTATACACACACACAGCAGCAGGGAAGCAGCACACCAGTCTGGATGCAAGTACAAGCTGGTCGGCGCCAATCTTTATTGTACAATGTCAGAAACATAAAGAAAACATAAATATAAATCCTAGCCCTGTCGGGGCACTAACTTCACAGGTAGTTCCCTCACTACCAGAACCTGGCAGGGCCTAATGCCCTCGCCAGCATCAAAAGCACAGCACAACACTCACAGTTAGGTATCCAAGTGTCTCTGAGCAAACTCCCTGTCTGCTCTCCCAGGTGAGACAATCAGCCCTAAACACACTAGGCTTATATTGGCCACTCTCAGGGGAAAAACTAACAAGCCTGTTACCAGGCTGCGAGAACCAAAACCTGGAGTGGCCGTGGGTGGAGCCCTCCCTCTCCTCTCACCCAAACCGGCTTTTCAAAAAGCCGAAACTCAAGCCTGCTACACTGCAGACTTTCTCCTGGGGGTTTAAAACACAAAAGACAGGAATCTGGGACAAATGTACCTGCCACAGACGACTTTACCAGTGATCCTATCACAATATATATATATATATATATATATATATAGTCCTGTGAGGACCAAAATGTCGGTAAATATATTTTGACGTGATGAATAAATGACCTTTGATACCTCTTTGATTGAAAGCCTGGTGAGTGCACCCCAATATTTTACAATACAGCTTTTGGAATATGGATTTTTTCCTACACCAATGTTTTGTGTAGCACCCCAGAAGGATGATTACTTCTAAGTGACTGTGGACACATGAGGAACTTTATATATATATATATATATATATATATAATCACTTTTTCTTATGTATGAGCTCACATACATTAGGTTGAAAATGATCAGCATAGTGTTCAATCATCACCCGGAAGATGGTAGCAACTCTAGGGAAACAAACAGCTTCCTCGGATATTGCCCGCCCTGGAGCCAGGAAGATGACATCACGTCACAACATCCAAGCCACACCCAACATGTTTCATCATAGGATAACTTCATTAGGGGTTGTGGCTATCTCCCAACTATGTTGCTTTATATATCTGTATCAATCAATGCATATGCTACTTGCAATTTATCAATCAAACATATAACCAACAGTATTACATTTAACTACAATTAATTCTCTATATAAAATCACATATAAACATAAGATAATATATAAAGATCATTATACATAATAACAGAAAAGGCAAAGAACCTTATCCGAGTCCATATATAATAACTTAACTTTAATAATCTTATTAAGCCCAATCAACTTCCTAATACAGCATTTTTGTTTTAATTCTATGCAGATTTCTGGATCAAGTACATGATGTTTAAAGGGAAAGAAACATCTCCAAAGTTAAGTCTATGGTCCCACAGAATGGCCATGGAAAGTAAGATGCCACAGTCATGTTTCCTGCATATGGGTTTGCAGGTGCAGGCAGCGTCATGCACCAAAAATGGACACATCTGGGATTTTGCCACCACTCTCCATTAACCACCAAATTCTGACAGCCTGCCAGGTACACTGCAAGAAAAAAGTTGCAGCAAACATATATAGTTAAGTAATTCGACTCATGTGCAGTTTACCGATAATCGCTCAAATAGCGTACTTCTCTGAATCAGGCCACACATTGGCTGCCTCTCTATATGCCATTTCTGAAATATCTTTATGGTATCTTCAATGACAGACTTAGAAAGCTGACTAACTTATTTTGTGTTTAATTGTATGTCACATCACTTCTTTAAATGACTACTGTTCTAATTTACATAAAAATTTTGGTCAACCTCTTTCACAAATGTCTGCTCAGTGATCTTACCCTCCCTTGCCAAGTGCAATATCCCCAAAAAATTATACAGTGGGAAAAATATGCTGGTGAAATGTAAACCACATGATTTTGACTTGAGACAATCTATGAATGATATAAGTGAGTCCAAATCCCCATTCCAAATAATAAAAAAATCATTAATACATCTAGTGTAAAGAATCAGGATTGCCCCATATTGCTTGCCCCATATGTGCTGCTCCTCTAATTTATAGGTTTGCAAAACTTGGGGCAAACCTGGTTCCCATCGCAGTCCCCAGTGTTTATAAATAAATGTGCTCATCTAAAGTAATAAAAATTGTGTTGTAAAATAAACTTAATTCTTGCAAAGACAAGATCACGTAATGTATCGAACATATTTTCATCTTGTTATAAATAATACTAACATACTTTTAATCCACTTTCATGTGGGAAAATTGAGTACTGTGACTCAACATTACAAGTCACAAAATAAAAGCTAGATTTCTATTAAATTTCTCTTATTAATCTTAAAAAATGTGGTGTCATGAATAAACTATTTCAATGTTTTAGTTTATCTTGGTAAAATGTGTCCACAAAATAATATTAATTATTAGTTAGTACCCCCACACCAGGAATAATGGCCCTGATTCAGAGCCGGATGCTCTGAATCAGGGCCCTCCTCCATTAAAATGGAGCGTCCTCCTGGATGCTCGTATAGCTGTGGGTCACCACCCACAGCATATATGAGCGTGCAAAAAGATGGTCGCAATGGTCTTGAATATCGTGACCATCGGACTTGCGAGGGAAACCCTGCGGTCGGGTTTCCCAGCCGCAAGGCCAGGAGTGATTTTGGCTCTATCAGAGCCAAAATCACTCCCACTGACATCACTAGTGATGTCAGTGGGGCCGGCTTCAGATGGTAGGCATTCCCATGGGATCACCTCCGTCAGGCAGGCACGCCCCCGGCACGCCCACCAAAGGGGGCGTGCTGTCAATCAACATCAACAGCACGCCCCCTTTGGTGCGAGACCCTGAGCGATGGAAAGCTCGTCGCTCGCCGGGTCTCGCGCATGCGCACGACGGAGCTCCCTCCCTCGTGCGCATGCGCAGTGGGGAACATCGACCCACTTGCGAGCATACTGCCGCTCGCGAGTGGGTCTGAATGACCCCCAATATGTCTTCCCAGAAGTGTAATAAGTGACTTTTGGGTAAAAATTAGGGGTGAGCGGGTCCGGTTTTACTCGGTTTTACCCGGATCTTTTTATTGGCTGTCGCCGAACATGTGTTTTGGATAGCGAATGAAATCGAGCCAAAGTTGCGGTAAAGTGGCGATAAGAACCGAGTAAATCCGAGTAAAACCGAACCCGCTCACCCCTAGTAAAAATAATAAGTGGGAATAACTGGGTACAATGTTTATTTGTGTGTGTCCTTAGTAATTGTACCATCGGCGAGGGCCACATTTAGCAGATCACTTAATTATGTTGGAAAATTACAGTAGGTTTGCTATACAGCCTGGTATATAATTTATCATTTTCAAGCTGTTTGTTCTTTAAGATAATAAGCATTATCTAATGTAACAATTCCACTGCCTTTATCTGCGCCCTTAATTGTGATATTGGGATCAGATCTTAGATAAGATAATTTGTCCCTCAGGGGATATTTTCTGATTTGTTCCATAAATATTCTAAAACTCTCTCATATTGACTTATACAACTTTTCAATAAATGGTTCTCTAAATTGAAGGGAATAAAAATCTGACTTACGTTCAAACAACTGCCTAATGCTCTCTTTATGGCCCATAGTTATATTAATACCAGGAAAATTTTCAAGGTCATTCTCAGAATTAATATAATGTGAATCTGCACCAAGCGATTCAAGTATCTGGTTATCTTTATCTAAAACAACAGGCCATTCTTCTGCCTTTTCTTTTCACCACTTTTATAGCAAAGAACCTTCTGCTGAGAGGCCCTGATTTACACAATGCCAATATTTATGTAGATTGAGCAAATGTTA
Organism: Taudactylus pleione; assembly: GCA_031769625.1. Lineage (NCBI taxonomy): Eukaryota > Metazoa > Chordata > Amphibia > Anura > Myobatrachidae > Taudactylus > Taudactylus pleione. Next base: position 181,869 of record JAUIMM010001558.1, on the reverse strand, counting down.
GCCATTGCGCATATGTGAAAGTGGTTTGCGATTATGCTCGCACAGATTATTCACTGGCAAAGTGAGTGACAGGTAGTCAGCATTTGGGGAGGTAATGGGGGACTGCTAGATAATCACATAAGAAGACAACTATAATAAACTCCTTTAGTTTGTTATTGGGGTTTCCTTCTTCGGCCTCTTGTTTCTCTTTCTCTTCCCAGTTTGTTCTTGGACCATTTTTGTTTCTGTTGTCCCTGTAACAATGTATTCCACAAAAAATTTCTCCTAGGAGAAGCATACTCTGAGGTACTCTCATGTCTCCCTCTAAAATTGTAAAAAATATTTAGTGATAAAATTTGAGCGCTATGCTAATTGTATTCTTTATTAATGGTTGTCTGATAATTACCTTAATACATTAGCAGCTCTTATATAGTGACTCTGTAATCACTTAAAAACAGATATTGCCCTCTGAAATTTGCATTGTTCCTCCAATCAGGTGAAAATTGCTCATACTGATCGTCTCTAAAGGTGCCCATCCACTAGCAGACATGAAAACGACTGCAGAATTATGACATTGTAATCGTGCAGTCGTTTGTCAGTCTGTGATGAGCCTACAATGAATGAGCAGTCAGTCAGTGCAGGCTCATAAATCATCTGGAGACATGCTGAACCTGACGATATTGTTAGATTGTCCAGAATGTTTGCACAATGATAGATGTCTAAACGACCAGCGGGCATGCCCATCCCTGGTCATTTAAGACATTTTTACAAATGATTTGCAAACGATTTATGAACAATTGAACGATAACGATATTGTTACCATTCAATCGTTCACATAAATTGTATAGTGGATGGGCACCTGAAGAAAATCAAATCAATTTCTATCTGCAAATCTATTTAATCTATCATTATAGTGTACTGTATGTTTTTGTTGTTTTCTCATATCTATTCCCATTATTGACCCTTGTGCTTATGGATCCATATTGTTGATCTGTTTGATCAGATGAAAAGTCGGCCTTAGTTTGAAATTAAACTGATCTCGATCTTTCAAATGATCGGCTTCTATTCCATAATTTAGAGGTATTTCTTTTTAATTCAGTTCACTACAATAACCCATTTTTAGGTGTTAAAGTGTTAAAAAGTGGCTTATAATAAACCAATTTATACTTATAGGCATGGTTATGCACCCCCAATTTCAGTAGAGCATTTATTTTGCTTCCTCTCATTTTTTCACTGTTTGAGAAAAATGCTTATAACAGCCATTTGACATAATTTAAGAAGCCCAAATACTTATATTACAGACACTAATAGATTTCTATACTGTTATCCTATATTATTTTACCTTTTTTTGGAGGAAAGATTTCCCCATATTCACCTATACTTTTCGCGTGTAAAACCTGCAAGAAGTACTGTGCGAATGCCAGAAGATGTCTCTTCCAATTGAACTGTGCGAAAAACAGGAGCGCGCATACAGGTAAAGAGTGAAATTAACGGGCGGTAGGATTGTAAAGTGAACACTTGAAAAGTTATTGCTTTATTGCGGGTAATTAAATTCCCCTTAAATGTACTGTGCAAGTTTTCATAATTCCAACTACCTTTATTTAGCTTTTTACCTATTACTTGAACCAATTAATGCTCAAAGTAATTCACTTTTTTATTTACCTTTGCATCACATTCAAATAATTCTTGATATTAAGAAAAAGATTTAAGTAGTTCTGTTGTTTTTCTTAATTTCTTTCTGTAATTCTTGTACCTTAGACAATGTATCTTCTATAATTAACAGGCACATGAGATTGTTTGAACAAATGCCTAAAACCTAGACATGTGCACAGACAATCGCGCTTGTTTTGGTTTTGAATTTTTTTTATAAATTGATAACAACAGCTAAAATTGTGTTATTTGGGCCTGATTTCATTACAGTAATTTCCAGTCAATTTTGACCACTTCACAGCTCACAGTATTGTTTTCACCCATATTGGCCGTATTAGTGGACTGGATAAACTAAGCGACAGAGCAGTGATGCAAACACACAGCAGTGTAAAAAAGACTGTAGCACATCTAGAAAACAGAGTGGCACTGCAGTGGCAGACAGGATGGCAGTTTAATATAAATTATATGATGCTATAGAATGTTTTCCCTAATCAAGAAATAATAGCCTAAAAGTAAAAGCCTAGTAGAAAATAAAATATATTATGAAATCACAGACCTCAGGCCAATAGAAAATTATAATTGTAGAAAGTAGATCATACAGGTACTTCTCTGTATGGATACTTTTGGTCACTTACAATACTTCTATTATATAACGTGCATCGCCACAAAGGTATGTTATATGTATTATATCCTATAATGCTGCACTGTCAGCCTCTGCTAGCAGTAAATTAGCAGCCACAGTAGAAGGTAACTAAAATTAGGCTGAACTGCTGTAACGTATGATTGAATGTTTGTGGATACTGAATAGGGTTAATTATCACTGTTCCATCTAAAATGAGTGGCCTGAAAATGATGGTTGCTAATGTAATTTTCTAGGAAATTGCAAATTTTGAGCACATTAATTATTAGATCTTTAATTATTTAGAACATCCAGTTCCTAACACTGAGCTTTTTACACAATTGGTCATGTTTGACCCTTTTCCTTTTGGAAGAGTGTAGACAGCTGCACATTGTTTATCTCATTAGTCTGTACATTTACACCAAATTGTCTTTGCACTGTCACAGTATATATTAAAAAGGAAATAGTAAGAATGTTAAAAACACAATTATTTGTAATTTGTTTTATTCTCTTTGATCAGGGGAGAAAAGTCTACAATATATTTGAAATGGTGGGAATATTTTTTATTGTCTACATGATTTCTAATAAACTATTCAGAGACTGAAAAAAAGATGGTCTTGCAAGATAGAGAACATCCCACACACAATCCTAGCAGAACCCATAAAGAAAAGAGGTGCATGAGGTAATTGTGCTTGGGCCCTCCCACCCATTCTAATGTTGTATATTAAAAAGGAAATGCACAGTTTAACAGGCTGAGCACTTCAGCAGCAGGGACTGCCACGCTTGTGGCTAAAGTGCTTGGTTTCTTTGGGACGCCACAAAAGAAAACATCTTGGTGATTTTGGTTAAACCAAGCTACCAATGTGCTTAAGTTGGATAACAGTGTTGTTAATCATTATCACAGTTGGAAGATGTCATTATCATCCTCATCCTCACATTCATCAGTATTAATATCATCATCATAGAATATTAGCCCATCCCCACTGAAATCCACTGTTACAGAAGTCTCTGTACTTTGTTGTAATTCTAGGTTTTCCTAAAAAAAAAATGTAGTTATTTTGATGAACATCAGTTTTTTTTTTAAATTTGGAAGTAGCCTCCTATGCTGATCAAAAAACAAAAAAATATAAGATTTATGGAGTCAGATGTACAAAATAAAAAAATAAAAAACATTTATTGCTTACATACACCACAAAGGTATGTTACATGTATTATATGTATACATACATCTACAAAATTAAAATAACTAACAAGCTGGCATAATTACCCTGAATCGCCATCAGTACTTTTCATACTTCATCTTCTGAATCAGTAAAAATTGTTATTCCTCCTGTAAGTTAATGAGATACATTAGTATAGTCCAGCTGGTCAGATACCATTTCTGTAAATTCGGGTTTAAAATAGGATACAGACTTAAATATCACCTTTCATGAAAGGATTAAGTTACTGCCTTTTTTTACAATCCCCAATTCCCATATACAGTCAGGTCCATAAATATTGGGACATTGACAGAATTTTCATATTTTGTCCTCTATTCACCACCACAATGGCTTTGAAATGAAACAAACAAGATGTGATTTAACTGCAGACTTTCAGATTTAATTTGAGGGTAATTACATCCAAATCAGGTGAACAGTGTAGGAATTACAACGGTTTCTATATGTGCCTCCCATTTTTTAAGGGGCCAAAAGTAATGGGACAAACTAAACAATCCTAAATCTAACTTTCACTTTTTAATACTTTGTTGCAAATCCTTTGCAGGCAATTACAGCCTGAAGTCTGGAATGCATAGACATCACCAGATGCTGGGTTTCATCCCTGGTGATGCTCTGTCAGGCCTCTACTGCAAATGTCTTCAGTCCCTGCTTGTTCTTGGGGCATTTTCCCTTCAGTTTTGTCTTCATCAAGTGAAATGCATGCTCAATCGGATTCAGGTCTGGGGATTGACTTGGCCATTGCATAACATTCCACTTTTTAGCCTTAAAAACTTTTTGGTTGCTTTTGCAGTATGCTTCGGGTCATTGTCCATCTGCACTGTGAAGCGCTGTCCAATGAGTTCTGAAGCATTTGACTGAATATGAGCATATAATATTGCCCGAAACACTTCAGAATTCACTCTGCTGCTTCAGCAGTCACATCATCAATAAATACAAGGGAACCAGTTCCATTGGCAGCCATACATGCCCACGCCATGACACTACCACCACCATGCTTCACTGATGAGGTGGTATGTTTTGGATCATGAGCAGTTCCTTTCCTTCTCTTCTCTTCGCATCACTCTGGTACAAGTTGATCTTTGTCTCATCTGTCCATAGGATGTTGTTCCAGAACTGTAATGGCTTTTTTAGATGTTGTTTGGCAAACTCTAATCTGGTCTTCCTGTTTTTGTAGCTCACCAATGGTTTGCATCTTGTGGTGAACCCTCTATATTCACTCTTGTGAAGTCTTCTCTTGATTGTTGACTTTGACACATATACATCTACCTCCTGGAGAGTGTTCTTGATTTGGCCAACTGTTGTGAAGGGGTTTTTCTTCACCAGAGAAATAATTCTTTTGTCATCCACCACAGTTGTTTTCCGTGGTCTTCCGGGTCTTTTGGTGTTGCTGAGCTCTCCGGTGCATTCTTTCTTTTTAAGAATGTTCCAAACAGTTGATTTGGCCACACCTAATGTTTTTGCAATCTCTCTGATGGGTTTGTTTTCATTTTTCAGCCTAATGATGGCTTGCTTCACTGATAGTGACAGCTCTTTGGATCTCATATTGAGAGTTGACAGCAACTGATTCCAAATGCAAATGTCACACCTAGAATCAACTCCAGACCTTTTACCTGCTTAATTGATAATGAAATAATGAGGGAATAGCCCACACCTGTCCATGAAATAGCTTTTGAGTTGATAGTCCCATTACTTTTGGCCCCTTAAAAAGTGGGAGGCACATATTGAAACTGTTGTAATTCCTACACCGTTCACCCAATTTGGATGTAATTACCCTCAAATTAAATCTGAAAGTCTGCAGGTAAAGCACATCTTGTTTGTTTCATTTCAAAGCCATTGTGGTGGTGAATAGAGGACAAAATCTGAAAATTCTGTCAATGTCCCAATATTTATGGACCTGACTGTATCTGTACTGGGCCTAGCAGGCAGAAACAAATCACCAGACAGGCAGTGTGTAAATCAGTCAGTGGACTCACTAATAGCCAAGTCTGCTTTCAGTGGTATTATACAGCTCCCACTTACTGAGTGCAGACATATGTTATAGTCTCATGGCAATCCTATGCAGCTCTCTCCTGCCAAAGGCCAATTATTTTGGTCACCACATCCCACATATGGTACATCCAGCAGGAGCACATGCTATATGCTGAGTTTGTGTTTGCTGAATCTCCACTTTATCTGGCCATAGTTCACTTTTGCTGTCAGCCAAATTCAGTGGCAGCCCGTGTTAGTGTAGGATTCACAGCTCTCACCTGCTGTAAGCCAGTCTTAGTGTCAGCAGGTCTCTAAGCGGTATATCAGATGAATGTTTAATAACTGTACCCAGTTATGGTGCTTTGAGGGAATATTTTCTGGAGGTCAGTAATCCAAACAGCTCTCAAGGTTCACGGCTGTGCTAAACCCTCTTTCCAAATACACACTAGAGGATAGGCAGTTTAAGCACACCAAAGCTAGTTTGTACAAGGGGCTCCAATTTATCTTTTTTTTTCTCCAAGTAGTCAAAGGATCTCTGTGAAATGCTGATTTGTAAATTATCATTACCTCCACCATTTTATTAATGGTTACCATATGAGATTAAGTCATGGTAGTGGTGTCAAAATATGTTGACAATTCTTTTAAGCCTGACCTGATGTCATAATGTTTTACTCTGGTACACTGATTTAACTCATCATAATTACCAGTGGGGCTCTTAGAAAAGTTCAGTTTTTTTCCTGGCAGTAGCATTTGCAGGATAATCGGAGGCAGGAGACGTCATTGTGTCATATGTCCCTTGTACTAAAAATTTGCATGCAAGGAGCTCTTTGCATCTCTTAAGATCTGTCAGTTGGAAACAAAAACATTACATAAGACTTAAACCTAGGATTAAGCTCTTTTGACAAAATGTAGTGATCCAACTGCAAGATGTTACAAGCCCTTGAGTCCTGGTAAAACAAAAAAAGAACTGGATCTACAAGTTCAACATAGCGGAATCAATTTGTTTCATCTCCTCCTTTAGCTTCTCTAGCTGCTTTTCCAGTAGTTTAATTAAGGGGTACAATTTCAAATGGTATCAGTAGCTTGCATAAAATGGAGACTATTCTCCACATGCCCTCCTGTCCCTATGTCTTGTCTTGATATGTATGCTTGCATGGCTTGCTGCTATTCCTCCAGTAACTGAAGCACATAAAGGGTAGAATTCCACTTGGTTACAATCTTTTTCTTTATATGTTGGCATGGCACATTACATCTTTTTACATCTTCTAAATGCCAAAAGTGCCAAGAAATTTTTTGGGACATAGGGCCTGATTCAGACCCACTCGTGAGCGGCTGTCCGCTCGCAAGTGGGTCGATGGTCTGCACTGAGCATGCGCACGACGGAGGGAGCTCCGTCGTGCGCATGCGCCAGACACGACGAGCGAAGGACTTTCCTTCGCTCGTTGTGTCCGATCAAAGGGGGCATGTTGTCAATGTTGATTGACAGCACGCCCCCTTTGGTAGGCATGCCGGGGGCGTGCCACCCTGACGGGGGCGTTCCCACGGGAACGCCTCCCATCAGAAGCCGGCCCACTGACATCACTAGTGATGTCAGTGGGAGTGATTTTGGCTCTGATAGAGCCAAAATCACTCCGGAGCTTGCGGTTGAAAACCTCAACCGCAGGCTCCGGCTCGCAATTTCGATGGTCGCAATGGTCACGACCATCGCGGCCATCAAAATGCACGCTCGTATAGCCTGTGGGTGGTGACCCACAGCTATACGAGCGTCCAGGAGGACGCTCCATGAAAATGGAGCCCGGCCCTCATTCAGAGCGTGCGCTCTGCTCAGAGCGTACGGCTCTGAATGAGGGCCATAGTCAGCATCTCCTGTAAGAATCTATTGTTATCGTAAACATTGCAGAAATGTAATAGTAACAGGTAGTAAACAGTTATAAGCTCATGAAAACTAAAGCTGATTTTTAAAAACATCCTAAATTCTAAAACTTTTCAAAAAATGTATGCAAAAAAGTAGTGTTGTATGTTATTATTATGTTAGAAAGTAGAAGGCCAAAAACTTGGTGGACCACACATGGCTGATGGCTCATACATGGTGATTGCATTAGTTTCAGTGGAGGCTGCAAACTGGGTGTCATGTTATGAGTTGGCTCTTAGCTGTTAGAGGATCAGGCTGGTTATCAGTGGATAAATTATAAATGTTGTTACTCTGTGTCACCATCTCCTGAAATTATATAGTTATTAGCTTTGGCAGAACCACTTCCTGAGCGCCATAGTAGCTCGGCTCTCTGGAGGGAAGATAAATAGGTGGGAGTCCCGTTCCTCCATCTGATACTCTTCTCTCTCCATATCATCTAGTATAGATGTAAAAATGTGTTTGTGGAAATCCAGCTCTTCTTTATTCTGCTCATCATTTTTTGGATAGAAAGTCCAGGATGGATGGTTTGGTAGAAGAAGGTCTAACATGGTCATGGTCATCATCACCCCAATGGGATGATCTGGGAGGTATCATTTAGCATGCTGGCAGCAGAATAAAAAAGGCATCCATGTTGTCTGACCTCACAATTCTATATTTCAGTTTGTGGTCCTGGTAGAAATAAAGTCGGCCACAGAACCACTAGAGGTCTTAGGAAAGAAGTGGAGTCTATGAGTATCCTTGGTGCACTCAGTCTAGATAAGATCCATGAATTCCCAGATTGACTCCGGACAGATGAATCAATGCTTGTGGTGATCTTTGGTAACTCCTGACATAGGTGGGAGTTATAGCCAGACATGAACATAGCTAGACACTATGAACTGATTATAGAAAACATGGGAATTCATCTTTCCACACTGCAGAACATGATGAATTTCCCCACCTAGAGCATCTTTTTTCATATTCTCTGTGGTCTTTTTCTTTTTCTGTACAGTGTTATTTTCCATTGTGATTTGTGTTGGTGATTTTAATTTTGTCCACTGGCTGAGATCCGTTTCATCTGCAGATGGGTTTCCCCATGCAAATGAGACAAATGTCATCCAGAAGGTGATGCTTGTGCTGAATGTGGTGTTAGTATCTCTTTGGCCAAGGGACCAGGAGCTGCCTCCCCTACAAGCTTGTTAACTGTAGAGATGAGCAATTCAGTTTTCCCGGAAACCGTGCACACCCAAACTTAGGGGATCTGAGTGAATCAGAGTCCTGGCTCAGGTTTTCCCACTAAGCTCTGATCCCAGAAAGAGGCAAAATGTCATCTTCCCACTGTCAGGTTATCTCATGTTTATTAGAGAGTCCAAAAGTCTATTTCACACAAGAGAGCAGAGGCTGAGGCTCTGGATTGTGTACAAAATGCCATTAGGAGGATGCCACTTTCAGTGAAGAGAGAGGGTGTGGGACTGTGGGCTGTGTACTGTACTGGGTATACTACTTGTAGTTGTTTGGAGTATGTAGATGCAGTGTGTGTGAGAAGGGTGATTGTAGGAATCATTATCACTCACAGTCAGTGTATGGGTTTGCCACACACACTGCACACTCACACTGCACACACAGCACACTCACACACTGCATACTTACACATACTCACACACACAGAACATGCACACACTGCACACTTACACACACTCACACAAAGAACATGCACACACTGCCACACAGCACATTTACATAGCACACTCACACACAACACACACATACACTTACATACTGCACACACTCACAGCACACTCACATACTGCACACACACAGCACACTCGCATACTACACACACTGCACACACTTTACTCCTGTCTTGGTGTAAAAAATAAAATCAATCATGGGTCAGTCAATTAGAAGAGCAGGAGTACTAGTGCTGCAGCTGCTGCCAGTCATAGTATTTTAACATCTACTAAAGGAGGTCAAGTGATTAAATGTTAGGATGAATAGTATTAAAATGAATGATGTTGACATAGAAATTAAGGATGCTATTGTGGACGTGCAACAGGATGAGGGTTGTATGTGTGTATCTGACACTAATGAGGATGTTAATAATGTTTGTGTTGGACAAGAAGAAGTTGATAAAATTTAGGAGGATGATTTTGTTTTTGTCAAAGTAAGTCAGCCCCCAGTGGCAGAAGTTATTGTCAATAATAATAATATCATTGTCATGCCTAGACATAAGATCAAAAAAGCTACTGTACCTCTTTTTTTTTCTCAAATCCTGGCAACATTTATTCAGCCATCTATACAATTTGTGAGGTCAAAGTAAGTAGAATTAGGTAAGTTAACCATCTAGGCACCTCCTCTCTGTCATGTCATTTGCAGCAAGTTCATGCAAATTCCAAAAAATCTAAAAACACCTGCAACAGCTACCAGCAACATGTATAGTTCCAGGGCCATAAGTAGGGCTGTCTAGCTGGTGTCACCACACAGAGCACAGATGCCCCATAGGTGGAACCGGCCACCCACTGCAAACTCTAATTACCAGGTGCACGCTGCTATGCATATTAGTAGTGGTGTGCCTGGTTCCTTTTATGCTGTGTGTCAGCACTGTTACTAATATACATTGCAGTGATCCATGACCATCCTGATGCTGAGCTCCACCTTCCCAGCTCCCACTCTGCACTGACTCTCACAGTTCCAAGCATCTAGTGAAGAGACATTTTCATTGGGTGCAGGCTTGACTCCTCCAGACAGACAGCAGGATTTCAGAGTCAGTAACTTACAGTGTCAATGTAAGGCTGAGCCTCCCTGGTAACAGATTAATTGGCCAGGTGAGTGCTGCATCTGGGATGTGTGAGAGGCATAGAAGTCCTGAGGTGGGGTGTATCACTGTGCGGCATAAAGTGTAAAGGGCACTACTATGTGACATAATATGTAAGTGGCATAATGTGTGTAATGGGCATTATTGTGTGGCATAACATGTAAGGGGCACTACTGTGCAGCATAATGTGTAAAGGGCACTACTATGTGGCATAATGTGATATGGGCAATAATGTGTGTCAAAGTGCAAGGGCCATTACCATGTGGCACAATGTGTGTAAGAAGCATTACTGTGAAGCATAATGTGTGTAAGGGGCATTACTGTGTGGCATTGTGTGTAAGGAGCTCTACTGTGTGGCATAATGAGTAAGGGGCACTATTGTGTGGCATAATGAGTAAGGGGCACTATTGTGTGGCATAATATGTGTAATCACTACTGTGTGGCATAATGTGTGTAAGAAAAACTACTGTATGGCATTGTGTGTAAGAGGCATTACTGTGTGGCATAATGTGTAAGAGGCATTACTGTTTGGAATTATGTGTGTAAGAGGCTCTACTTTGTGGCATAATGAGTAAGGGACACTACTGTGTGGCATATTGTGAATAAAGGACACCTCTGTGCAGTGTAATGTGAATAAGTGACACTACTGTGTGGTGTAATGTGTAAGGGACACTACTGTGTGGAATAGGCTAACTGATTGAATGAAACTACTGGAAAGACAAACAAAAAAAAGGAACTGCGCTCCACTAGACTATGGGACTGACTCACTATGGATTGTGTATGCAGTTCAACTGTGATAGTATGCTAATCCATTGCAATGATAATGCACCCACTTTACCATACGCATATCTCTAATACTTAGCAGAATAGCGAAACCATTGGTAACTTCGGACCCATAAGCACACTTGCACAAGCCCTGACCTTACTCAGAAATTGCTAACAACCGTGCATGCTATGAGACCTCAGACTGAGCAGGCTATAGTAGCAGCTAATTTATGCATGCCCCTGCAACGCATGCAAATGCACTGGCACTCCTGCGTTTGTCCAACCACCCACCCATCACCACCCACAAAGGGCACTCCCTGTCAATCACTGGGTCTTTGTAGCCTCTTCAATCACAGTCCTGATCACAATAGCTGGTTTGCGCAATTCGATGCATGCGTGATACGCAACAATCGGCCAATTGCATGCAAAATCACAGTTGCAATTTCTGCTGAATCAGGCCCCATGATCTCTGTGCATGCCCAGCCATATATTCGATATGCTTAACATAATAAAAAATAGTCTATAAGAATATATACATACAGTATGCTAGATATCTGCGTCCACCCCCGTGTTTTACTTTTGGTTATAATTCATTGTCGTGTTTTGGTTTTGGTTTTGGATCTGTATTGTTTCAAAAAATGCTAGAAACAACTGGTCCTGTTTTTTTCCCTATAATATTATTAACCTCAATAACATTAATTTCCAGTCAATTTTGACCACATCAGAATATTGTTTTCACTACTTTTCACCAATATAGGCCAAAGGCTGCAGCGAGCTGGCTGGCTAAAGTACGCACGGCAGTTTAAAAGAATATAGGACATCTATGAAACATTGCCACATAGCAGGGAAGATTAATAAACTATAAAAATGTTTGTTGTCTATGCAAAAAGACAGTCATCAATGCCCCAAACAGCGCATAATGCAAAGAAAAGAGGTGCAAGATGGAATTGTCCATGGAAATTGTTAATTGAAAAGGACATGAATAGTCTAACAAACCAATCACTTCAGGAACTGCCACTTTTGTGGTTGAAGTGGTTGGTTTGTGTGGGTTCCCACAAAACAAGCTACTAATGGGCTTAGGGCAGCTAACAATGTTGCTAATGATCTCTTCTCTGCCATGGCAAGATGTCATCATTGTCATCCTCCTCACCAGCATCAGTATTATCATCATCTTCACACAATATTATCTCATATCCGCTGGCATCCACCATTACAGAAGTCTTTACTTTGATGTAACTGGCTATAAAGGTCTTCCTTGTGGAATTTATAGTTCATTTTCATGAACATCATCTTTTCCACATTCTGGAGAAGTCGCCTCCTATGCTGATCGCTTGCTGATTATGTGATTCCTTTGCCATGTAAAGTCATGCTTCTGCTGTTCTTTGATGCACACATCATGATCCTACAGCCCTGGGTTCCCCGTGGACGGACAATTAAGGGTGACTCTCAACTAGATCCCAGCATGTGCAATCTCCACCGCCAACACCTTCATCATCAGTCTCCTCATTAATGATCGGAGCTAGTCCTGCATCCAATTTGCTATCCCATTGCAGGATTACTCAGAAGAATCATTGAGTGCTAGGCCTGCTGCTGGGATGGATTTTCCCCAAGAAGGGGACCAAGATTACTAGAAGTAGTTTCAATACATAATTGACTGTTATACAATCCTTTTCAAGAGGAAGCAGGTATGACAGATGTTACCCAGTTGCACAGTGGATCACTGATGCCATGATGCTATATCTGCCATTAATGCATCTGGACAGGGCCTGATTCAGAGCCGGACGCTATTTGCGCTCGCTCATTCAGAAAAAGGGGCCGGATATTTAAATATAATGCTCGCTCTTTGGGGTCTGTTGACGCCTCTATGTCTGAGCGAGTGAACGAAATATGCGCTCGCTATTTTGTAAAAATGCCCCCTGGCCGTTCGCATCATACGTCATCTCCGCTATTTATTAGATTAATCGAGTACATCGAAAGGCGTCTGAACTGCTCGCAGTGTTTGTGGTTGGATTTTCCTACCGCAATCATGCGACCAGTTCAGGCTAAAAGACAACCAAGTGACGTGACCGATGACGCTGCTTTGTTAATTATGCACACCCTTAAAACGACCGTTTTGACCGTTTGGCATGCCTGCGTTCTGATCTCCACTCCCCGTTTTCAAGCACCTTCCCCTGTTACCACCCACAAATGCCTCATCCTGTCACTCAAATTAGCAGGCACTCGCTATTTTGCGAACACACGATCTCCGACCACAATGACTGGTTGGCGCATGCGCATTTCAACCCATACGCATGCACAGATGTGCGTACATCGCTCAGAGCGAACGAGCGGCCGCTTACGAGCGGCCGCTTACGAGCGGCTCTGAATCAGGCCCTTAGACAGTTAATTGAAGTCCTGTGTACCCACTATCCAATTTCCATCTCAGTTCCATTTTTACCAGAAAAGCAATGCCTCGCCTGTGCCAGGACATTACAAAATACCTAATTCTTAGCCTACAAAATGCCATTGTACCCTCTGTCCAATTAAGCACAGATATGTGGACAAGCAGTACTGGGGAAACTAAAGATTACATGACTGTGACAGCCCAGTGAGTAGGTGTATTACCTTCAGCAAGAGCAGCAGTAGGTAACACAAAATGCCAGCTCATTCTCAGGAAGGCTATTCTCTATCACTGGCTTCACTAAGGCCCTCATTCAGAGGCGGTCGTTAGATGCAAGCGGTCGCACAGAATCAGGGCGGCCGCTTGCATCCTGAACGGCCGCCTCCTTGTCGATCGTTAAGCTGTGGGTTACCACCCATGGCTTAACGACCGACCAGGTTGATGGTCGCGATGGTGATCACCATCGTGACCATCTGGGCTTACGACCAGACCCTAAGGTTGGGTCTGGGCACTCGTAAGCCCCATGGAGCTGTCTGTCCTGATGGAGCAGGAAGCTCCCCACTGACATCACTGATGATGTCAGTGTGGCCGCCTGCCATTTTGGAAACCACCCTCCTGGCCCGCCTACCAAACAGGGGCAGCTGTCGATCAACATCGACAGCCGCCCCTTTGGTAGCGAGCTCCAGAGCGACAGAGTTTCTCATGAGCAGTGCGGCCGCTGCGCTTGCACAGGCCTAACCATCAAGTCGGTTATGAGCGCATTGGCGCTCGCGACCAACTCTGAATAAGGTCTTAAGTGTCAACCTGTTAGAAAAATTAAGGGATGTCATAGCCCCCTTGGACTCTCCTCAGGATTTGACATATCTGATAATGCCACAAATATCGTGAGAGCATTATAACTGAGTGACTTCGAACATACCCCATGTTTTGCTCACACAATCAACTTGGTGGTGGTATTTATTTTTAAAGGACAGGTGCATGCAGGAGATTCTGTCTGTGGCCTGAAAAATGTCAGGACATTTCCGCCATTTGGCGACTGCATGTAGAAGATTACAACGGCTGCAAATAAAGTTTAATTTGTCATGTAACCAACTGAAGCAAGAGGTAGTAAGTTAGTAACCAGGTGAAATTCCACCCTTTATATGAGGGCTGATTGAAAAGTAATGAGACTGTCTCTGTTTTTCTGTCCCATAGGTAGATGTGGCAACACTATGCCGGGTATTGTGAAGACTGACATACTGTAGTCTATTTGTTTGGTTACAGCGAGTGGAAGATTATTGTATGTTTCATAACGGCAGATGAGGAAAACGTGTCTGTGAGATTATGTTAGAGATGTGTGATTTCATTCTGTGTTAACCTTGGAAAAGTGGAAATGGTGAAACTGATGAAATGTTACGGCAAGCAGACGGTGGAGAGACAATTAGCCGTGCTCCAGCATTTTGGTGGTGGAAGCAGTTCAAAGAGGGTAATACATGAGCGACTGACAAAGTGCATTCTAGGAGACCATACACCTCGGTTACAGATGTCAGCATTGCCAAAGCTGCAGAGATGTAGCAAAATGACAGAAGGTAACTTTACACAAACTTTTGCCTTCACTCTGCATCTTATTCCAATGGGTTCAGCATATTGTGACAAAGTAACTGACAATGCATCACGTGTGTGTGCCAGGTGGGTACCCAGAGATCTCACAGAAAAGCAGATGTGATGACATGTTGAATTGTGCAAGAACACAGTTCGAATGTCATAGATGATATCTGATTTCCTGACATTGATTGTGATCTAACAAAATCATGGATTCATCATTATGATCCGGAATCTAAACAACAGTCCAGTGTATGGAAACATGACTAGCTCTCATTAATGAGGAGACTGATGATGAAGGTGTTGGCGGTGGAGATTGCACATGCTGGGAGATAGAAGCTAACTGATGCTAGATGGCTTGTTGTTATTACTTTAGCAGAAGTTTCAGAATTTGCCAAAATTGTTTAATGAATGCACTGCAAATGACGTAACAGGGAGGAGGTTCCTCAGAGTCTGGAAGAGGTGTCCACAATATTATAACAGGAGCTGAAAAACATCACTATGGCAGAAGAAAAAAACTGTGTGTTCAGAAATGTCGTCATAAATCTCTGAGAAGTATCTAAGGGTATCCACGAATGGTATGTGTGAGCCTGGACTTTCTAACATAGGCTATGCAGAGTAGCCTCCCATCATTTCTGCACCCTCTACAAATGTAAGGATGAGCGGCACAAGTAAAGATTCTGACATAGAATTTGAGGATGCTGCTGTGGAGTGCAACAGGATGAGGGAGATATTTGTGTAGGTGACACTGTTAATGATGATGTTGATATTGTGTAAGTGATACACCAGTGGAAGCAGTTCTTGTCTGTGATAAGAAAAAGGCAATTGTCATGCCTGGGCATAAGTACAAAAATCCATCTTTTATGTGTGGAGTTATTTTTACCCAAATTCTGATAACAGTTATCAAACCATCTGTAATGTTTTTAAATCCATGGTAAGTAGAGGTAGGGATGGTTAACAGATAATTATATCTTGCACTGTAGAGATCAAAGTGTAGTGGAGCGCAGTTCCTTTTTGTTTATTTGTTTCCTCTATAAAATGCATAGAAGTTTTATTAGGAACAGCTGCTGAACTAGCATCATTTTTACACTGAGCCATTTATCAGCACCAAAGAGGACTGAGATTTATTTGTTCGTAACGGAAAAGCAGCTTGAGAAACTGAAGGAGGAGATGCACAAAGCAACTCACTAAGTGTTTTGGACTTGAACATCTAGTTCTTTATTCGCTTCACCAGGACCAAAGGGCTCACAACATCTGGAAATTGGATCACTGTTAGAACTGTGCTCTGTTCTGTCATGTTGCAGGGCAGTATGATTCTTTATCACCAAGGATCGCCAGGCCTCTGGTTATGTGAGCTGCAGTAATGGTCCTTACCAGAGGTGCTTTTCTTTGGCCAGGTGTCAGGTAATTAATTGCTCAATTACCAATATGGACTACACTTGATAGCTGACTATTTAGTCTGTATGAGCCCAGCAGTCATTGCTGGACATTAGTGTTTGATGTTTGGTTTATGCCACTACCTGTTTTGCGGGCTGCAAGAACTCTGGATTCCAGTGCATGTTTTATCCCTGCAAGCTCATGTTTCTGCACAGTAAAGGAACTTCTGCCATTAATCGGGTTACCGTTCTGCTGTATTTTTCTTGATTCTATTTGCTTCCTCCATTCACCACATTTTCATCCTGCTATTGCTCCTGGTCTGTTTGACTATTCATTTATAGCAAGAGTACTGTGTACCAGCATCAATATTCCTGCATTCCCCTGCTAATGTATTTTCCCTCAATACATATCTTCATATGTTTCATCATACTCTGTGACTTGTAGTTCAAGTGCACCCAGAGTTAATAAAAATCACTACATTTTGGCAACCAAGCTTGACCCTAGACTTAAGTTATTAGATGTATTTCTTTAAAACTGACAGATTTTAAGAGATGCACAGATTTACTTGCAAGGGGTGCGGTATAAAAGATAATGTCAAGATAGACGCCATACGTTAGACAGACAATAGGTTGACAGGGACAAAAGGTCAACATTGACAAAATGTAGATACACTAACGTTCGACATGGAAGAAAGTTGACAGGTATAAATGGTCAACAGGGTCAAAAGGTTGACACTTAAATGATCGACACAAAAATTATTTTTTTTTTCTTAATCCTAATCTTCACCCTAACCATCCCCTTTTGGTGCTTAACACTAACCCTCCTACCTGGTGCCTTACCCAAACCATCAGGGTAGGTGTCTGATCCAAACCATCCCTTCTAGTGCCTAACCCTCTTGTAAGTGCCTAACCGTAAAAAACAGCAACAAAAATTGTCTACCAGTTGTGTGTTGACCATTTTAGTGTTGTAATTTTGACAAGGTCAACCATTTGTACAAGTCGAGCTTCTTTCATGTCGACATTTAGCGTGTCGACCTTTTATCCCTGTCAAACATTTTGTCCTTGTAGACCTATTGTCTGTCTAACATCTGGTGCCTATCTAGACATTGTCAACCTTTGAACTGTCTGTCTATAGTCTGGAATCCACTTGCAAGCAAGTTATCAACTCAAGTGGCACATGATACGATGACATCTCCTGCATCAGATTTTCCAGCAAATGCTGCTGCCAGGAATAAACTGAGCTTTTCCAAGAGACCCACTGCTGATGAGGATGAGTTCATTCAGCGCAGTAGAGTGAAATACCATTATGACATCTGGTCAGGCTTCAGAAAATTGCCCAAAATTATTGACATGTCTACCATGACTCAATCTGATACAGTAAGCATCAATAGAAGGGTGGAGAGTTATTATAATGATGATGTACAAATTAGCATGTCACACAGTCCCTTTGAATACTGGGAGGAAGAAGAGGGGATTTGGAGCCTCTTATACAAACTAGGTTTGTTTTACTTAATTTGCCAACCCTCAAGTGTGTACTCAAAAAGAGTGTTTAGCACAGCCGGGAACCTAATGAGCAATCACTGTAGGAAGCTACTTCCTATAAATGTGGAAAATCTGATGTTCATAAACATCAACTACAAATACTTTGGTGAAGACCTTTGCCGCCTAATTTAAGAAAGTACAGGGACTTCTGTAATGGTGGATTCCAGTGGGGAAGAGCTAATATTGTGTGATGATTACATTACCATTGATGAGAGTTAGGCTGTGGCTGAAGTGTTTGGTTGTTCACCAAATAAGCTACCAAAGGACTTAAGGCAGCTAATAGTGTTGTTCATTATCCAGCTGTAGAGATGATCAACAACACTATTAGCTGCCTTGAGCCCATTGGTAGCTTATTTGGTGAACAACCAAACACTTCAGCCACAAAGTGGCAGTCCCTGTTAAAGTGCTTTGTTTGTTAAACTTTGCATTTCCATTTTAATATACAACATAAGGGTGGGTTATAGGGCCCTAATGACCATTCTATCATGCACCACCTTTCATTATGGGTTCTGGTAAATTGTGTGTGTCTCATTGTCAATGTATATATTATTGTACTTTACTGGTGCGTTTATATTCTTTGTATCTTGCAATACACCATTAGCTTCTTATCCAGGAGTATAGGCCCCATCTCCTGCAGCTTCTAAGCAGATACAAAGTAATATCATCAAATCATAGAATTAATAAAAAAATAATAATTATTGATTTCAACTGGGCTGTTACTCGCCCTTTACTCCTGAGACCTGTGATTTGCTGTTTGGATTCAGTTTGCACTTTGCTGTCACAATCCTGACTTATATTTCACTAATTGTCCTGTGACTTATCTCTGTAACCTGCTCTGCAGGTTAGGATGTCCGGATTTACCTGCAGGCTACAGCATGTCTGTGTTTGTTAGCTGCTGGATTCCTATCCTGGATTGATTGCGCACCTGTGAGTCTCTCTGCCTGTGAGAGCTGCAAACTCCTGACTACAGGTAGACGTTGGAAATCCAGCTGAGCTGCAGAGATTATGTGGATGTATTGTTCCAGTCCTTTAGTGCTGATCATTCTCCCTGCATGGCTCCAGTGTGCAGCGATGTCAGAGGAAGCAGAGTCTTCTCTGATGAGCCACCATTCTCCATATGCTCAGGAGACATGCGCCATCTTCCCCAGGATCAGCTTATTGGATCACTGCTAATCCGAAACTGACACTGATTTCTGCATCCAACCCCCACTGGTTAGGGGGGATATAAGGAGCAGCCCAGGAAGTCTCAAGCTGCCAGTGCACCTGTATTCACAGTCCTTGTTGCGTGAGGAGAAAGTGTTCCTGTGTTTGGGCCTCAGTGACTCTTGTCCTGTGCTATTTCATATTGCACCTCTGGCTCCATCGGCTCCAGCCATTAAGCACAGCCCATTGGTATCAGCCGATAACCACAGCCCATCGGTTCCAGCCAATAACCACAGTCCATCGGTTCCAGATGATATTCATAGTTTATCAGTTCCAGACGAGATTCACTGTCCATCAGTTCCAGACGATATTCACAGTCCATAAGTTTACCACAGCCTATCGGTTCTTACCAATAAGCACAGCTCATCGGTTCATACCGATAACTACAGCTTATCTGTCCTTGCCAACAACCATCACTCATCAGTCTTTACCGATATTTACAGCTCATCGGTTCATACCAATAGCAACAACTCATTGGGTCCTACAAAAAACAACAGGCCATTGGTCCCTACCGATAATCACAGAACATTGGTCATATGCTGCAAAGTCCATATCTCCTTGCGTGGTCTCTGGTGAACACCACCGGTGGATTAGACTCTGCGCCTTTGGTCTGGTCTCTGACAATACTCAGTACTAGTTTCAGTACCCAGTCACACACAGGAACAGGAGCTATATCCGCCCAGCAACCTTTATCATAGAATCCACAGAGTTCCGGTCATGTCCAAATCCTAGTCCGGATTCACAGAAACCCAATCCGTAACAGTTGTAATAGTTTGTTTCATGTCAGACATTTGTTTTTCTTTATAGCTATACTAGTACTAATCAATCTAGTTGGGATTTTGGATGCTTGACTTTTAATAGTGTTTTCCATTTCTCTAATAGATATATTAACACTGTAATCAACTAATCAATCAATGCTTTACCTGACTTCCACTAAATACTCCAACTCCATTTACATGTGCTGGCCTGGGGCCTCTGATCTAGTTCGTGATTTATACAAACATTCTATAACATTGTATAGTTTATATTAAACTGCCATCCTGTCTGCCACTGTAGGGCCACTATGTTTCCAAGATGTTATATATTCTTTTTTTAAACTGCGTTTGTACTGTTACTCTGTCACTTAGTTTAGCCAGTCAGCTCGCTGCAGTCTTTGGCCAATATTGGTAAAAAACTATACTGTGAGCTGTGATGTAGTCAAAATTGACTGAAATGACTGGAATATAATGTTATTGAGTTTAATAATACTGTTGAAACAAAAACAGGCCAAAATTATGTGATCATATCTGTTTAATCAATATTTAAAAAATTAAAACCAAAACAGAAAAGAAACAAAATCTTTGACCATCCTCCCATTGTAGTGCCCCCAGTAGTAGTCCCCATCTTGTAGTGCCCCCAGTAGTGGTCTCCCCCTTGTCATGCCCCCAGTAGTGGACTCTTCCTTGTAGTGCCCCCAATAGTGGTCCCCCATTGTAGTACCCCCAGTAGTAGTCCACTCCTTGTAGTGCCCCCAGTAGTGGTCTCCCCCTTATAGTGCCCGCAGTAGTGGTCTCCCCCCTGTAGTGCCCCCAGTAGTGGTCTTCATCTTGTAGTGCCCCCAGTAGTGGTCTACCCCTTACAGTGCCCCCAATAGTCCTCCCACCTTGTAGTGCCCCCAGTAGTAGACCCCCCTTGTAGTGCCCCCAGTAATGGTCTCCCCCTTATAGTGCCCCCAGTAGTGGTCTACCCCTTGTAGTACCCCCAGTAGTGGTCTCCCCCTTGTAGTGCCACTAGTAGAACCCTCCCCCTTGTAGTGCCCCCAGTAGTGGACTACCCCTTGAAGTGCCCCCAGTAGTAGACCCCCCTTGTAGTGCCCCCAGTAATGGTCTGCCCCTTATAGTGCCCCCAGTAGTGGTCTACCCCTTGTAGTGCCCCCAGTAGTGGTCTCCCCCTCGTAGTGCCACCTGTAGAACCCTCCCCCTTGTAGTGCCCCCAGTAGTGGACTACCCCTTGTAGTGCCCCCAGTAGTAGACCCCCCTTGTAGTGCCCCCAGTAATGGTCTCCCCCTTATAGTGCCCCCAGTAGTGGTTTTCCCCTTGTAGTGCCCCCAGTAGTGGTTTTCCCCTTGTAGTGCCCCCAGTAGTGGTCTCCCCCTTGTAGTGTCCGCAGTAGTGGTCTCCCCCTTATAGTGTCCCCAGTAGTGGTCTCCCCCTTGTAGTGCCCCCAGTAGTGGTCTCCCCCTTGTAGTGCCCCCAGTAGTAGTCCCCCCTTGTAGTGCCCCCAGTAATGATCTCCCCCTTATAGTGCCCCCAGTAGTGGTCTACCCCTTGTAGTGCCCCAGTAGTGGTCTCCCCCTTGTAGTGCCACCAATAGAACCCTCCCCCTTGTAGTGCCCCCAGTAGTGGACTACCCCTTGTAGTGCCCCCAGTAGTAGACCCCCCTTGTAGTGCCCCCAGTAATGGTCTCCCCCCTATAGTGCCCAAAGTAGTGGTCTACCCCTTGTAGTGCCCCCAGTAGTGGTCTCCCCCTTGTAGTGCCACCAATAGAACCCTCCCCCTTGTAGTGCCCCCAGTAGTAGACCCCCCTTGTAGTGCCCCCAGTAATGATCTCCCCCTTATAGTGCCCCCAGTAGTGGTCTCCCCCTTATAGTGCCCCCAGTAGTGGTCTCCCCCTTATAGTGCCCCCAGTAGTGGTCTCCCCCTTATAGTGCCCCCAGTAGTGGTCTCCCTCTTGTAGTGCCTCCGGTAGTGGTCTCCCCCTTGTAGTGCCCCCAGAAATGGTCTCCCCCCGGTAGACACATGTAACAAAAATAAAAAAAATAAACAGTTTCCTGAATCCCCGCTCCCTCCGCCGCCATCTGCTCCTCCATCCGTCCTCTCAGGCTGGCCCGCTCTGCATTACCCACTGCAGGAGCCGGAAAAAGGTGCGGCTCTGGCAGGGGGCGCAGGAGCAGTCAGTGAGACCAAAAACAGACTCTCATTGGCTGCTGATTAAAACAAACACACAGCTACCGGTGCCGACGGCTGTGTGTCTGTCAGTCACTGTGTAGAGCTGACCGTACTCCATCTGGTCAGCGCTACAGGAGCGGTGCAGTTGTGTCACAGATACAAAGACTGCCCGCGGCCAGCAGCTACCGGGTACACAGCGGGAAGCGCCTCTGGACACCTTCGGTGCCAAGAGCTTGCGCTCCACTGGACCCGCCCTCTGTATACCCCAGAGTGTGCTATGTGTACCAGTGATTATATACTGATAATGTGCTATGTGTACCAGTGATTATATACTGATAATGGAGAATGTGCTATGTGTACTAGTGATTATTTACTGATAATGTGCTATGTGTACCAGTGATTATATACTGATAATGGACAATGTGCTATGTGTACCAGGGATTATGGCCCTCATTCAGACCCACTCGCAAGCGGGCGCACGTACGTTAGGCGTACGTACAAAATTATTTAAATTCAATGGCTCGCTCGTATTTTCGTTCGCATCTAAAATTCCTCCCTAAACTCAGGCGACCCCTCCTCTAACTAACGAGCGTGCGAAATAGCGAGCGTACATCCCCGAAATGGCTTGAAGGGAACGCACGCACAAGTGAAACCGGAAGTGGCCTTGTCAGATGTCGATTACCTGCTCCTTTATTCTGCCTACCTCCATCAATCGTATCATGCCAATCAATGTATCAATTAGCTCTTTTTTTTTTTTTTTTCAACACAATGCAAGAAACTTTACTCTTGTCCGTGTTTGTGTTTACCCGCAGAATACGTACGGATGAAACATTCGCTTTTATTGTTCAAAAAACATGTGAACCACAATTAAACAATTGTTCTATTGCTGTGGATCCCCGCATATTTCCCTGGGTTCATTTCTTTATTTAAATTTGCTTACGCATGTCACTGCATCAAGCCTATCATAACTCTCCAGAGATTTCTGGCCCTGTTGAACACATGACTCATACACTAACCAATAAAATTGCTCCTGTTAATTTCCAAAATACATTAGCCAATCAGAAATTTGGGCCACACTTTATCAAAAATGTTTTGTATGAAAAACTCCATTGCCATCATGAGAGCCTCCGCATTCACCAGGCGCGAGCTGCTGGTGCTTACGGAGGTGATGGATAGGCGGATCACCAGCCAGCCTCCACCCATCACCAACCGGCAGAAGCGCTCCGCGTATGCGGAGGCACGGTCCCGCCTGCGGTCGATGGGTTCACGCCGCAACATCGGGCAGCTTGAGCGCAGGTGGTCAGACCTGCAACGGCGAACGCCCCGCTTGCTGGCATGCTTTCGCATGCAGATCCTGGAAAGTAAGTGTTATGTATTGTGGTTTTAATGTTTGTGTTTGTGGGGCAAACTGCGTGTGCATGTTTTCCTGTCTGTCCTATTAATTATTTGTCCTCATATCTGCGTGTGCATGTTTTCCTGTCTGTCCTATTAATTATTTGTCCTCATATCTGCGTGTGCATTTTTTCCTGTCTGTCCTATTAATTATTTGTCCTCATATCTGCGTGTGCATGTTTTCCCTCTATTTCTGTTTTTTTCATTCTACTCCTATTTGCATGTTTTTTGTTGCTGTTTTTTTTTTTAAAATTTGGGCCCCGGATTTGCCCAGAAACTAACCTCAATTTGTATTACATATTTTAGGAGGACAGCCAAGACTACGCCGTCACCGTCCGGCCAGACGGCGTTCCCGGCCACTATCCCCAACCCCCAGCCAACACTCCACCCCAAATATTTCCCCTATACCCCACTCCTCCCCAGCCTTCCCAGACCCTCTCCCGGAACTGTCGGGCCTCCTTCCCCTCCGTCCCACTTCCCCCTCTCCTCCACCCACCCCTCTTCCAATTACCCCCTCCCCGGAGTCCATCATTACCCCTCCCCGTTCTTTGGGGAATGAAGGCTCCTCCGAGGAGGAACATGGATGGACTTCCGGAGCTCCCGTTTTGGCTCCCGGTATGTTTTTCTTTCTCATTTTTTTTAACCACAAACTGTTTGTATGTAATCATGTGTCGTGCCTTTATTCGTGCTTGTTTGGTTTACTTTTGGTGATTTCGCAGTTTGCCTTTACCTCTTCCTGCTGATTTCAACATACACATATCACACCTGTGTGAATTTGTACATAGGCCTTGTATTTTTGGCAGCACCCCCTTTTTGTTTTTTTTTTGTTTTTTTCGGTTTAGGAGTGATTTCGTTGTGTTTTTGTTTTTTTAATGTGGATTCCCTATTGTTTTATTAATCCACACACTTTTCTCACCCACAGAGGAACAGAGGCGTCGTCAAGAGGTGGCGGATTGTGTTGGCCAGATGCGGCAACATGTAATTGGGCTTCTTGTGGCCCTTGACCGGCTGTCTGGCATCTTTCGCCAGTAGTTTTTTTTTTTATGATTCGTTTTGTAAATAAATTTTGTAGTTCTAATATACGTTGTGGCTCATTCTTTTTTTCCAAAACACAAATAGTTTTCCCTGACATAAGTAGACTGTTCCTGCACGGATTTCCCTTTTTTAAAAGTTAGATTGTGTTTTGTATTTGTATGTTAAACAGCCACAAGAAACACTTAACAGTAACAATGTCATTTCCCTTTTTGGGTGTAGTGTCAATTAGATATTTCGACATTTTACAGGTTCCTAGTTGGTGTGCAAGCTGCTTAGGCCAATCTTCAAAATCCAAAGGTTTGGACAGGCTTCCTTTTGGTGTGGGTTGGGAACCTGCAAACATATTTCAGTTTACATCAACTGGTGTCAGTACTGGATTACCCCTTAGTCAATTGTAAGGTGTGTTAACCTGGTTCCACTTGCTGTTAACGTCCAAAAAAAGGAAGACCATTTCACTCTCCAAACATTTATTCACAACTTAAATGAGAAATCAAAGTGGTCAGTCCCAAAAAAAAAAAACAGTGATAATCTCAAATCCAACACATACAAATAAAATATTTAATTTAAAAAAACAATCAAGAACTGGTTGACGAAGGACCATGCCAACATGATTCCACAAACATGGCGTTGCGATATGGGTTCCAGAATATATGGCCAAAATCACCAGATCCAGGTTTGTTAAGGGTAGCAGGAAGTAGTGAGCGTTGGAGTGGCAAAGATTATGTGAACAAACAGAAGATGGTGCAAAAATAAAAATAAATTAGATGTTCGCAAACAAACACAAACACATTAGGTATAAACACTGTAGTTTGGGTCAAACTTACCTAAAAAATCTGGCCACCACATCATCGCGTATGGCCCCCCCACATACTGACCTCCGACCAATCTCGGGGGGGCCATCCTCAGGTAAGGCATCCTCTGGCTGCATTGGGACACCACTCCTTATGGCAATGTTGTGAAATATCCCACACAGGACAACAATTTTCGACACCATATCCGGCAAATACATGAGCTCACCACCAGAGCGGTGGAGGCATCTGAATCGGCCTTTTAAAAGGCCGATACAGTGCTCCACCACTTGCCTGGTGGCTGTAAGTGCGGAATTATACTCACTTTGTGGGCCTGGTGTGGGAGCCAAATAAGGAGTGAGCAGCCAGGACATGCAAGGGTATCCACTGTCTCCTGTGAAAAATAAGAGACAACATCAGGAACACTGTGTATCAAGCTTAACATTGTGATGTACTAAAGGTCTCCACTTACCCAGAAGCCACGCATCACCAGCTTGTAGGTTGGTTAATTTCTGCCATATCCCTGATTGCCGGATGACGAAGGAGTCATGTGCACTTCCTGGTAACTTAGCATTCAGGGACAGGATCTGGAGGGAGGCATCACATACCACCATTACATTCAGGGAGTGATAGTGTTTCCTGTTTCTAAATATTGCCTCCAGCCGTGCTGGAGGCTGAAGTGGTATGTGAGTACCATCCACAACCCCTATGATGTGTGGGAAGCCAGCTATTTGGTAAAAATTGGCCTTGGCCACACTAAGGGCACCCATATCCAAAGGCATTTGAATAAAATGATGGAGGTGCTTGAAAAGTGCCTCCATCACTGCCCTCAGGATCCGGGAAAAGGAGGATTGGGAGATGCCCGCCACTATTCCAACCGTTGTTTGAAACGATCCTGAGGCACAGAAATGTAACACCGCCATAAATTGCGTCAGTGGTGGTATTGCTGTTGGACTGTCAATTTGCCGCTCAAGATCACTTTCTATTAATGAGAGAGTGTCTATGATGATTTTGGGAGGTAGACGGTAGCGTCTTAAAACCTCATCATCGGGCATTCCAAAAAGGGTGACACGTGTTCGAAATATCTGGGGCCTTGCATGCCTACGATGCCTATGCCTGGGATGAGATTGAGGTTGGTCGGCTTCCGGGAGCATGGCCAGAACAATCCTCCCCAGATCAACCTGAAAATCAAAAATTTTAAAGTAAGGCTTTTGACCCACCCCAAAACTATATTAAAACAACTTAGCTTGATGATAGCATCCATTGCTGCTTACATGCCGGGGTATTGTCATGATACGTCCAAACTGAAAATAAACAACAAAATTACTTGACACATTTCACTCTGTGCATTTTTGTGGATACATTTTGTGCTAGACCAAAGTTCAAATATGCCAAACACCCATTTAGCAAAACCGCAAAGCGACATTTAACACAGTACATCAAAACAGGTCAAAATGTTGGCTTAAAAATGCGAAAGCTAAACCATCAAAAACTTAGAATGATTATTAAGCTGTTTAAAATGTGCTAATTAGTTCGCTAATACAAGTCCCAAGAGTAACTACTAAAAATGCGCAAATTAGTTCGCTAATACAAGTCCCAAGAGTAACTACTAAAAATGCGCTAATTAGTTCGCTAATACAAGTCCCAAGAGTAACTACTAAAAATGCGCTAATTAGTTCGCTAATACAAGTCCCAAGAGTAACTACTAAAAATGCGCTAATTAGTTCGCTAATACAAGTCCCAAGAGTAACTACTAATAATGCGCTAATTAGTTCGCTAATACAAGTCCCAAGAGTAACTACTAAAAATGCGCTAATTAGTTCGCTAATACAAGATAAAAAATGGACTTACCAAGAGCAAATATCTAAGATGCAAAATCAAAAGGTCTTTGGGGTCGAAAAAAAAAAAAATCTAAAATAGAATAAATTAGGTATCCAAAAATTACAAAATATACGAAACACAATGAAACAACAATTGAACAAAAGTTAGACTTCACAAAACTTACCAAATCAACAAACGAGGTCCCAAAAATATAAACCAACAAAGATAACGGGAAAAAAAAACGCAAATCTAACCAACAAACGATTCAACAACCTCCAACTCCTTTCTACACAATCAATACACTCCAGCCAAGCTAACCTCCAACAATCCAAAAACGCCACCTCGACTTGAGACACACCAAGCCATAAATAGTGTTTCGTTTCCCGCACAAATTAAGGAGGGATCATAGGGCCGCACAATCAATGATGCGGCCGCAAAATAAGGACGCATGTATAAATACGTCACGAAAACACATTCAAATTCTGGTGTATTTCTTGTTTGGACCGCAGACATGGCGACAGACCAGGGAAAAAATGCACAAGAGTCAGGCGGTAAGTCTTTCATGCATTTTCTATCAACGATTAATTTGAACCATAAGATGAGGCAAGTTGTGATTTTGTGAATTCTGGAAATTGACACAAATAGGTGAGGAGGATGACATGGAAGAGGCTGCTGGGCCCAGTATTCCGGCCAAAGCGGCCCCAAAAAAAAGGCAGCCACATTTCACAAGAAAGGAGATGGAGGTTTTGATCCAGAAGTGTGTGGACATCCTGCCACAGGCAGACAGGAATATGAGTCTAAGCCAGAAGTGGAGAATGTGGGAAGAGGTAGCCGTTGCTGTCAATACGGTGGGTGATTATGTCCGTCTAGCCCGGGATGTGAAACGGCGGTAAGTAAACCCTTGCCCCCCCTAAAAACAAACCCCATTTTAAACAAAAGGATAATGGCTTCCATTTTTCCCCACAGATGGGGCGACTTCAAATATCGCCTAAAGCAAAAACTCGTGGACAGGGTTAGGCATGCAAGGGGGACAGGTGGGGGTCCCACCCCTGTGTCATTGGAGTTGACCGATTTAGAAGAGCTGGCACAGGGGTGTGTGCAGCCTGTGGAGGTGTTTGGCGTGTCCAACATGGATACGGACATGCCAGACTTTGCGGCTCCTCATGTTGGCCCAGGTAAGTATTGTGATGTCACCAACTCTGAAATGCTATTGTGCCAATATGTAGATTCTAATGTGAGTCTTTTTGCAATTTTCCTAACAGAGACAGAGGCGGATGAGTCTGCTCCAGAGGGAAGCCTTGGCCGCAGAATTTCTGCTGGCTCTGCAGGGGCGGAACCAGTACATCCGGCTGAGGACCCTGCAGAAGCCAGTCCAGGGCGTGCCCCCTCGCAGGCAGTGGGCCTCCTCACAGAACTCAATTTCAAATCGGATTTCCATACGGAGATTCTGCAGAGGATGGACGCCAGTCTGCTACGGGTGGCTGAGGCCCTGGAGCAAAATGCTGCGGCCAACGTGACCATTGGTCAGGCCCTGGCGGAAAATACCAGGGCCAACATCCGCATCGCCGATGCCCTGGAGCAGCTCGTTCGCCAGCACATGGTGGAGCCGACCTCCCTTCCTGCCGGAACATCAGGATCCTCCACCTCTGGCACAACATCAGCCAATCCTCCAAATGTGCCTAGCCCTGTGCCTAGTCCAGAGGCCACAACATCTGCCTCTGGACAGGCCAGCCCGATGGCATCCCGGACCCGGTCTGGCGCCCACCCTCCCCCATCCAAACGGGCGAAAAAACGGTGACAGCAATGGCGACTTTTCCCACACTCCTTCTGTGCTTGGCTCATATTCCTTTCTGGTCAAAACTTCCCTCTCCTTTCTTGTGAAATGTTTTTAAGTTATTTTTGTATGTTTATGTTATCAGTTATTGTTTTTTTTTTTTGGATAAAAAGTATCTTTGGCAGAAAACCTAAAAACAAAAATTATTGTGTTTAAACAATAAATTTATGACAAAAATCTGACATTGTATTGTGACATTATTGGACAAATGGGTTACATTTAATCCTGGCCCTAAAGGCAAAAACTGACCAAAAAACCATTTCATTTGTCTAAAAAAAGGCCTCTTGAAGGAACGTTTAAAAAAACACATAACGATGCAAATTGCACATTAATAAAAAAAAGGGGGAGCTAATTAAAAGATGATGACATTATTGTTACAATAGGCCATAAACAACAAATTGAGGCCAAAAAAACCCAAAAAAAATGTACGCCAATTGATTGTGTAATCCTGACATTAGCAGGTATGATTTCCACCTGCGTACGCTTTTGTGCTATCCCAATAAACTGCTTTCCAAACACATACCAAGCCGGTTTTCAATACAACACTAATTGCTTTTGTGACCACCCGCGATTAATCGCTGCAACATCATGGAGTCCCGGGACGGAGGAGAAGGCCATCGCCAATGTGGTAGAGTAATCCAGAATCTAAACTGTGCGAGCATTTTGAAGGGAAAGAGGATGTTCCAGTGACGTATGTGACGGTCCGAACACATGTTACGCTCGCATCTGCTAATGTATGTACGCCCCAAAAACGCCTCGCCACGCCTGCGTTTTTCCATCTCCACCCCCGTCAACACCCAAAAACGCCCTGTTCTGTCAATCACATTTGACATGTCACTTCCTGTACGCTATTTTAGGAATGACAGATAAAAAGCTCGCAAACTGCCGTACGCACATGCGCAGTGTAACACCGACGCATGCGTGGTTAGTCAACATCGGAACGCAACGAGCGTACTGCTGTTTGCGAGTGGCTCTGAATGAGGGCCTATATACTGATAATGTGCTATGTGTACCAGTGATTATATACTGATAATGGAGAATGTGCTATGTGTACCAGTGATTATATACTGATAATGGGGAATGTGCTATGTGTACTAGTGATTATATACTGATAATGGACAATGTGCTATGTGTACCAGTGATTATATACTGATAATGGAGAATGTGCTATGTATACCAGTGATTATATACTGATAATGGAGAATGTGCTATGTGTACCAGTGATTATATACTGATAATGGAGAATGTGCTATGTGTACCAGTGATTATATACTGATAATGTGCTATGTGTACTAGTGATTATATACTGATAATGGACAATGTGCTATGTGTACCAGTGATTATATACTGATAATGGAGAATGTGCTATGTGTACCAGTGATTATATACTGATAATGGGGAATGTGCTATGTGTACCAGTAATTATATACTGATAATGGAGAATGTGCTATGTGTACCAGTGATTATATACTGAGAATGTGCTATGTGTACCAGTGATTATATACTGATAATGGAGAATGTGCTATGTGTACCAGTAATTATATACTGATAATGGAGAATGTGCTATGTGTACCAGTGATTATATACTGATAATGGGGAATGTGCTATGTGTACCAGTGATTATATACTGATAATGGAGAATGTGCTATGTGTACTAGTGATTATATACTGATAATGGACAATGTGCTATGTGTACCAGTGATTATATACTGATAATGGAGAATGTGATATGTGTACCAGTGATTATATACTGATAATGGAGAATGTGCTATGTGTACCAGTGATTATATACTGATAATGGAGAATGTGATATGTGTACCAGTGATTATATACTGATAATGGAGAATGTGATATGTGTACCAGTGATTATATACTGATAATGTGATATGTGTACCAGTGATTATATCCTGATAATGGAGAATGTGCTGTGTGTACCAGTGATTATATACTGATAATGTGCTATGTGTACCAGTGATTATATACTGATAATGGAGAATGTGCTAGGTGTACCAGTGATTATATACTGATAATGGAGAATGTGCTATGTGTACCAGTGATTATATACTGATAATGGAGAATGTGATATGTGTACCAGTGATTATATACTGATAATGGAGAATGTGCTATGTGTACTAGTGATTATATACTGATAATAGGGAATGTGCTATGTGTACCAGTGATTACATACTGATAATGTGCTATGTGTACTAGTGATTATATACTGATAATGGACAATGTGCTATGTGTACCAGTGATTATATACTGATAATGGAGAATGTGATATGTGTACCAGTGATTATATACTGATAATGGACAATGTGCTATGTGTACCAGTGATTACATACTGATAATGTGCTATGTGTACTAGTGATTACATACTGATAATGTGCTATGTGTACTAGTGATTATATACTGATAATGGACAATGTGCTATGTGTACCAGTGATTACATACTGATAATGTGCTATGTGTACTAGTGATTATATACTGATAATGGACAATGTGCTATGTGTACCAGTGATTATATACTGATAATGGAGAATGTGCTGTGTGTACCAGTGATTATATACTGATAATGGAGAATGTGCTATGTGTACTAGTGATTATATACTGATAATGGAGAATGTGCTATGTGTACCAGTGATTATATACTGATAATGGAGAATGTGCTATGTGTACCAGTGATTATATACTGATAATGGAGAATGTGATATGTGTACCAGTGATTATATACTGATAATGTGCTATGTGTACCAGTGATTATATACTGATAATGGAGAATGTGCTATGTGTACCAGTGATTACATACTGAGAATGTGCTATGTGTACCAGTGATTATATACTGATAATGGAGAATGTGATATGTGTACCAGTGATTATATACTGATAATGGAGAATGTGCTATGTGTACCAGTGATTATATACTGATAATGGAGAATGTGCTATGTGTACTAGTGATTATATACTGATAATAGGGAATGTGCTATGTGTACCAGTGATTACATACTGATAATGTGCTATGTGTACCAGTGATTATATACTGATAATGGAGAATGTGCTATGTGTACCAGTGATTATATACTGATAATGGAGAATGTGCTATGTGTACCAGTGATTATATACTGATAATGGAGAATGTGCTATATGTGCACCAGTGATTATATACTGATAATGGAGAATGTGCTATGTGTACCAGTGATTATATACTGATAATGGAGAATGTGCTATGTGTACCAGTGATTATATACTGATAATGTGCTATGTGTACCAGTGATTATATACTGATAATGGAGAATGTGATATATGTACCAGTGATTATATACTGATAATGTGCTATGTGTACCAGTGATTATATACTGATAATGGAGAATGTGATATGTGTACCAGTGATTATATACTGATAATGGAGAATGTGCTATGTGTACCAGTGATTATATACTGATAATGTGCTATGTGTACTAGTGATTATATACTGATAATGGAGAATGTGCTATGTGTACCAGTGATTACATACTGATAATGTGCTATGTGTACCAGTGATTATATACTGATAATGGAGAATGTGCTATGTGTACCAGTGATTATATACTGATAATGTGCTATGTGTACTAGTGATTATATACTGATAATGTGCTATGTGTACCAGTGATTATATACTGATAATGGAGAATGTGCTATGTGTACCAGTGATTATATACTAATAATGGAGAATGTGCTATATGTACCAGTGATTATATACTGATAATGGAGAATGTGATATGTGTACCAGTGATTATATACTGATAATGTGCTATGTGTACCAGGGATTATATACTGATAATGGAGAATGTGCTATGTGTACCAGTGATTATATACTGATAATGGAGAATGTGATATGTGTACCAGTGATTATATACTGATAACGGGGAATGTGCTATGTGTACCAGTGATTATATACTGATAATGGAGAATGTGCTATGTGTACCAGTGATTATATACTGATAATGTGCTATGTGTACCAGGGATTATATACTGATAATGGAGAATGTGCTATGTGTACCAGTGATTATATACTGATAATGTGCTATGTGTACCAGGGATTATATACTGATAATGGAGAATGTGCTATGTGTACCAGTGATTATATACTGATAATGGAGAATGTGCTATGTGTACCAGTGATTATATACTGATAATGGAGAATGTGATATGTGTACCAGTGATTATATACTGATAATGGGGAATGTGCTGTGTGTACCAGTGATTATATACTGATAATGTGCTATGTGTACCAGTGATTATATACTGATAATGGACAATGTGCTATGTGTACCAGTGATTATATACTGATAATGGGGAATGTGCTATGTGTACCAGTGATTATATACTGATAATGGACAATGTGCTATGTGTACCAGGGATTATATACTGATAATGTGCTATGTGTACCAGTGATTATATACTGATAATGGAGAATGTGATATGTGTACCAGTGATTATATACTGATAATGGAGAATGTGCTATGTGTACCAGTGATTATATACTGATAATGGAGAATGTGCTATGTGTACCAGTGATTATATACTGATAATGTGCTATGTGTACCAGGGATTATATACTGATAATGGACAATGTGCTATGTGTACCAGTGATTATATACTGATAATGTGCTATGTGTACCAGGGATTATATACTGATAATGGAGAATGTGCTATGTGTACCAGTGATTATATACTGATAATGTGCTATGTGTACCAGGGATTATATACTGATAATGGAGAATGTGCTATGTGTACCAGTGATTATATACTGATAATGGAGAATGTGCTATGTGTACCAGTGATTATATACTGATAATGGAGAATGTGATATGTGTACCAGTGATTATATACTGATAATGGGGAATGTGCTGTGTGTACCAGTGATTATATACTGATAATGTGCTATGTGTACCAGTGATTATATACTGATAATGGACAATGTGCTATGTGTACCAGTGATTATATACTGATAATGGGGAATGTGCTATGTGTACCTGTGATTATATACTGATAATGGAGAATGTGCTATGTGTACCAGTGATTATATACTGATAATGGAGAATGTGCTAGGTATACCAGTGATTATATACTGATAATGGACAATGTGCTATGTGTACCAGTGATTATATACTGATAATGTGCTATGTGTACCAGTGATTATATACTGATAATGGAGAATGTGATATGTGTACCAGTGATTATATACTGATAATGGACAATGTGCTATGTGTACCAGTGATTATATACTGATAATGTGCTATGTGTACCAGTGATTATATACTGATAATGGAGAATGTGCTATGTGTACCAGTGATTATATACTAATAATGGAGAATGTGCTATGTGTACCAGTGATTATATACTGATAATGGAGAATGTGCTAGGTATACCAGTGATTATATACTGATAATGGACAATGTGCTATGTGTACCAGTGATTATATACTGATAATGTGCTATGTGTACCAGTGATTATATACTGATAATGGAGAATGTGCTATGTGTACCAGTGATTATATACTAATAATGGAGAATGTGCTATGTGTACCAGTGATTATATACTGATAATGGAGAATGTGCTAGGTATACCAGTGATTATATACTGATAATGGAGAATGTGATATGTGTACCAGTGATTATATACTGATAATGGAGAATGTGCTCTGTGTATCAGTGATTATATACTGATAATGGAGAATGTGCTATATGTACCAGTGATTATATACTGATAATGGACAATGTGATATGTGTACCAGTGATTACATACTGATAATGTGCTATGTATACCAGTGATTATATACTGATAATGGAGAATGTGCTATGTGTACCAGTGATTATATACTGATAATGGACAATGTGCTATGTGTACCAGTGATTATATACTGATAATGGACAATGTGCTATGTGTACCAGTGATTATATACTGATAATGGACAATGTGCTGTGTGTACAAGTGATTATATACTAATAATGGAGAATGTGCTATGTGTACCAGTGATTATATACTGATAATGTGCTATGTGTACCAGTGATTATATACTGATAATGGAGAATGTGCTATGTGTACCAGGGATTATATACTGATAATGGAGAATGTGCTATGTGTACCAGTAATTATATACTGATAATGGAGAATGTGCTATGTGTACCAGTGATTACATACTGATAATGTGCTATGTATACCAGTGATTATATACTGATAATGGACAATGTGCTATGTGTACCAGTGATTACATACTGATAATGTGCTATGTGTACCAGTGATTATATACTGATAATGGAGAATGTGCTATGTGTACCAGTGATTATATACTGATAATGGAGAATGTGATATGTGTACCAGTGATTATATACTGATAATGGTGAATGTGCTGTGTGTACCAGTGATTATATACTGATAATGTGCTATGTGTACCAGTGATTATATACTGATAATGGACAATGTGCTATGTGTACCAGTGATTATATACTAATAATGGAGAATGTGCTATGTGTACCAGTAATTATATACTGATAATGGAGAATGTGCTATGTGTACCAGTGATTATATACTGATAATGGGGAATGTGCTATGTGTACCAGTGATTATATACTGATAATGGGGAATGTGCTATGTGTACCAGTGATTATATACTGATAATGGAGAATGTGCTATGTGTACCAGTGATTATATACTGATAATGGAGAATGTGCTATGTGTACCAGTGATTATATACTGATAATGTGCTATGTGTACCAGTGATTATATACTGATAATGGACAATGTGCTATGTGTACCAGTGATTATATACTAATAATGGAGAATGTGCTATGTGTACCAGTGATTATATACTGATAATGGAGAATGTGCTAGTTGTACCAGTGATTATATACTGATAATGGACAATGTGCTATGTGTACCAGTGATTATATACTGATAATGGAGAATGTGCTATGTGTACCAGTGATTATATACTGATAATGTGCTATGTGTACCAGTGATTATATACTGATAATGGAGAATGTGCTATGTGTATCAGTGATTATATACTGATAATGGACAATCTGCTATGTGTACCAGTGATTATATACTGATAATGGAGAATGTGATATGTGTACCAGTGATTATATACTGATAATGGAGAATGTGCTATGTGTACCAGTGATTACATACTGATAATGGAGAATGTGCTATGTGTACCAGTGATTATATACTGATAATGGACAATGTGCTATGTGTACCAGTGATTATATACTGATAATGTGCTATGTATACCAGTGATTATATACTGATAATGGAGAATGTGCTATGTATACCAGTGATTATATACTGATAATGGAGAATGTGCTGTGTGTACCAGTGATTATATACTGATAATGGAGAATGTGATATGTGTACCAGTGATTATATACTGATAATGGACAATGTGATATGTGTACCAGTGATTATATACTGATAATGTGCTGTGTGTACCAGTGATTATATACTGATAATGGAGAATGTGATATGTGTACCAGTGATTATATACTGATAATGGAGAATGTGCTATGTGTACCAGTGATTATATACTGATAATGGACAATGTGCTATGTGTACCAGTGATTATATACTGATAATGGACAATGTGCTATGTATACCAGTGATTATATACTGATAATGGAGAATGTGCTATGTGTACCAGTAATTATATACTGATAATGGAGAATGTGCTAGGTGTACCAGTGATTATATACTGATAATGTGCTATGTGTACCAGTGATTATATACTGATAATGTGCTATGTGTACTAGTGATTATATACTGATAATGGACAATGTGATATGTGTACCAGTGATTATATACTGATAATGTGCTATGTATACCAGTGATTATATACTGATAATGGAGAGTGTGCTGTGTGTACCAGTGATTATATACTGATAATGGAGAATGTGCTATGTGTACCAGTGATTATATACTGATAATGGAGAATGTGCTATGTGTACCAGTGATTATATACTGATAATGTGCTATGTATACCAGTGATTATATACTGATAATGGAGAATGTGCTGTGTGTACCAGTGATTATATACTGATAATGGACAATGTGCTATGTGTACCAGTGATTATATACTGATAATGGAGAATGTGCTATGTGTACCAGTGATTTTATACTGATAATGTGCTATGTGTACCAGTGATTATATACTGATAATACAGAATGTGCTAGGTGTACCAGTGATTATATACTGGTAATGGAGAATGTGCTATGTGTACCAGTGATTATATACTGATAATGGAGAATGTGCTATGTGTACCAGTGATTATATACTGATAATGGGGAATGTGCTATGTGTACCAGTGATTATATACTGATAATGGAGAATGTGCTATGTGTACTAGTGATTATATACTGATAATGTGCTATGTATACCAGTGATTATATACTGATAATGGAGAATGTGCTATGTGTACCAGTGATTATATACTGATAATGGAGAATGTGCTATATGTACCAGTGATTATATACTGATAATGGAGAATGTGATATGTGTACCAGTGATTATATACTGATAATGGAGAATGTGATATGTGTACCAGTGATTATATACTGATAATGGAGAATGTGCTAGGTATACCAGTGATTATATACTGATAATGGAGAATGTGCTATGTGTACCAGTGATTATATACTGATAATGGAGAATGTGCTATGTGTACCAGTGATTATATACTGATAATGGGGAATGTGCTATGTGTACTAGTGATTATATACTGATAATGGACAATGTGCTATGTGTACCAGTGATTATATACTGATAATGGACAATCTGCTATGTGTACCAGTGATTATATACTGATAATGGAGAATGTGCTATGTGTACTAGTGATTATATACTGATAATGGACAATGTGCTATGTGTACCAGTGATTATATACTGATAATGGAGAATGTGCTATGTGTACCAGTGATTATATACTGATAATGGAGAATGTGCTATGTGTACTAGTGATTATATACTGATAATGTGCTATGTATACCAGTGATTATATACTGATAATGGAGAATGTGCTAGGTGTACCAGTGATTATATACTGATAATGGAGAATGTGCTATGTGTACCAGTGATTATATACTGATAATGGAGAATGTGATATGTGTACCAGTGATTATATACTGATAATGGAGAATGTGCTATGTGTACCAGTGATTATATACTAATAATGGAGAATGTGATATGTGTACCAGTGATTATATACTGATAATGGAGAATGTGCTATGTGTACCAGTGATTATATACTGATAATGGACAATGTGCTATATGTACCAGTGATTATATACTGATAATGTGCTATGTGTACCAGTGATTATATACTGATAATGGAGAATGTGCTATGTGTACCAGTGATTATATACTGATAATGGAGAATGTGCTATGTGTACCAGTGATTATATACTGATAATGGAGAATGTGCTATGTGTACCAGTGATTATATACTGGTAATGGAGAATGTGCTATGTGTACCAGTGATTATATACTGATAATGGAGAATGTGATATGTGTACCAGTGATTATATACTGGTAATGGAGAATGTGCTATGTGTACCAGTGATTATATACTGATAATGGACAATGTGATATGTGTACCAGTGATTATATACTGATAATGGAGAATGTGATATGTGTACCAGTGATTATATACTGATAATGGACAATGTGCTATGTGTACCAGTGATTATATACTGATAATGGAGAATGTGCTATGTGTACCAGTGATTATATACTGATAATGGAGAGTGTGCTATGTGTACTAGTGATTATATACTGATAATGGACAATGTGCTATGTGTACCAGTGATTATATACTGATAATGGACAATGTGCTATGTGTACCAGTGATTATATACTGATAATGGAGAATGTGCTATGTGTACCAGTGATTATATACTGATAATGGAGAGTGTGCTATGTGTACTAGTGATTATATACTGATAATGGAGAATGTGCTAGGTGTACCAGTGATTATATACTGATAATGGAGAATGTGCTATGTGTACCAGTGATTATATACTGATAATGGAGAAATAGGGATTTTGCTTTTTTTTTTACCTACTCTGAGATGGTGAAAACTTATCATCTGTTTCAGTTAATCTGATTATCGTGATATCGATATTATAGTGGAAGCGTCAAATTACCACAAGATAAACACTTTTCGCAGCTAATTGAATGCGGCACTTTGTGTATCAGTGATTTACGCTGAGTCAGTAAGAACCAGGGTTCCTTATATGAAGCGGAGATTGTGTATTTTGATTTTTGTTGTAGGCATTGTAAGAAGTAAATTGTGTAATATTATATAATATTGATCTCCTTTACTATGCTACATATGATGAAATTATTGCGTAAATATAACTTAATAGAGCAATACAATGTTATTGCATACTTGCCTATATTAGACATTATACATAGACTTGCCAGCCAGCTATACGGTGTATGGACATAGACTTGCCAGCCAGCTATATGGCGTATGGACACAGACGTGCCAGCCAGCTACACGGCGTATGGACATAGACTTGCCAGCCAGCTATACGGCGTATGGACATAGACTTGCCAGCCAGCTATACGGCGTATGGACATAGACTTGTCAGCCAGCTATACGGCGTATGGACATAGACTTGTCAGCCAGCTATACGGCGTATGGACATAGACTTGCCAGCCAGCTATACAGCATATGGATATAGACGTGCCAGCCAGCTATATGGCGTATGGACATAGACGTGCCAGCCAGCTATACGGTGTATGGACATAGACTTGCCAGCCAGCTATACAGCATATGGACATAGACGTGCCAGCCAGCTATACGGCGTATGGACATAGACTTGCCAGCCAGCTATACAGCATATGGACATAGACGTGCCAGCCAGCTATATGGCATATGGACATAGACGTGCCAGCCAGCTATATGGTGTATGGACATAGACTTGCCAGCCAGCTATACAGCATATGGACATAGACGTGCCAGCCAGCTATATGGCATATGGACATAGACGTGCCAGCCAGCTATATGGTGTATGGACATAGACTTGCCAGCCAGCTATACAGCATATGGACATAGACGTGCCAGCCAGCTATATGGCATATGGACATAGACTTGCCAGCCAGCTATATGGCGTATGGACACAGACGTGCCAGCCAGCTACACGGCGTATGGACATAGACTTGCCAGCCAGCTATACGGCGTATGGACATAGACTTGCCAGCCAGCTATACGGCGTATGGACATAGACTTGTCAGCCAGCTATACGGCGTATGGACATAGACTTGTCAGCCAGCTATACGGCGTATGGACATAGACTTGCCAGCCAGCTATACAGCATATGGATATAGACGTGCCAGCCAGCTATATGGCGTATGGACATAGACGTGCCAGCCAGCTATACGGTGTATGGACATAGACTTGCCAGCCAGCTATACAGCATATGGACATAGACGTGCCAGCCAGCTATACGGCGTATGGACATAGACGTGCCAGCCAGCTATATGGCATATGGACATAGACGTGCCAGCCAGCTATATGGTGTATGGACATAGACTTGCCAGCCAGCTATACAGCATATGGACATAGACGTGCCAGCCAGCTATACGGCGTATGGACATAGACTTGCCAGCCAGCTATACAGCATATGGACATAGACGTGCCAGCCAGCTATACGGCGTATGGACATAGACTTGCCAGCCAGCTATACAGCATATGGACATAGACGTGCCAGCCAGCTATACGGCGTATGGATATAGACTACGGTCTCTGATTCACATAAAAATCGTATTGTGGACATAATAATCTGCCTATAATATGTCTGGACTGTGAGATCATTAACCACTTAACTGACAAATTATTTTTCCAAAAAATGCTCAAATTGTCGTTTTTTTATGACTGAATTAGGTCAAGAAGATCTTTTTGAAACTTATCCAAAACGATTTTATGAAAAAAAAATTTTTAAACACTGTATACCAGAAAAATAGCAATTTTTATGGTATACAGTAAGGATGGCCATTGACAGCTGTACCATCGATGGCCGATGGGTTCAACCATCAATAGAAACCACCGATTGGTTGATGTCACAGGCACTGATGTTTCCTTCACATCGGTTTGCAAACCATCGATTGTCGGTGGCCATCCCTAGT
The DNA here is from genome assembly GCA_031769625.1 of Taudactylus pleione. Taxonomy (NCBI): domain Eukaryota; kingdom Metazoa; phylum Chordata; class Amphibia; order Anura; family Myobatrachidae; genus Taudactylus; species Taudactylus pleione. The sequence continues at coordinate 140,920 of JAUIMM010001558.1, read as the reverse complement.
ATACTGTATAGTATACCATCCCGAAGCGGAAGCCCCGTAACGAGTCTTAATCGTACAGGACCGCCATAATAGAAATAAAATGACCTATAACCTCAATGTTATAAATAAATAAAACTGAAATGTTTTGGATGTACCGTGATATCATGACATGACCTGGTGTCATGACGTAACGGTGTCACTGTCCAATGAGGCCGGCATGGGAGTGGCTTTGACAGCTACTTCTATTCCACAGCGCCAGAGCCCCCTGCGGATACCACTGGACCCATCCGCACCCCGACACTGGAATCCCGCACCCTGCCATGGCCGCCATTGAACCCCCGCAACGCAACCCGGACCCCATGTTTCGCCACCAAACCCCTGTCTATGCTGCCGGACCTCAGGTATTCTAAATACTGAAAAAAAACATATCCGAAATGCTCCTGGTCCTGAGCATACTACATATGGGAAACTCGATGTGTGTGTATAAGTATGTGTGTATATATATATATATATATACACAGTACATCTGTCTAGCTATGTATATATATATATATATATATATATACATATATACACTAGGGGTGTGTACCGGCCACTTTTCGTGTTTTGGTTTTGGATTGGTTTTGCCAAAACCACCCTTCCGTGTTTTGGGTTCTGGGTTTTGTGTTTTGGATCTGTATTTTTTTGAAAAAAAGCATAAAAACAGCTAAAATCACCGAATTTGTGTGTTTTTCTGCTCCTATGCTATTATTAACCTCAATAACCTTAATTTCCACTAATTTCTAGTCTATTCTGAACACCTCACACCTCACAATAGTGTTTTTATGTCCAAAAGGTTGCACCGAGGTAGCTGGATGACTATGCTAAGCGACACGAGTGGGCGGCACAAACACGTGCCCCATCTAGGAGTGACACTGCAGTGGCAGACAGGATGGCAGTTTGAAAAACTAGGCCCCAAACTGTACATAATGCAAAGAAAAAAAAGAGGTGCAAGATGGAATTGTCCTTGGGCCCTCCCACCCACCCTTATGTTGTATAAACAGGACATGCACACTTTAACAAACCAATCATTTCAGCGCCAGGGTCTGCCACACAACTGTGGCTGAAATGATTGGTTCGTTTGGGCCCCCACAAAACAAGCTGGCAATTAATGTGTCCCTGCACAAACTGGCTCTACGGAGGCAAGATGTCATCCTCATCCTCCTCATCCACCGATTCCTCACCCTCTTCAGTGTGTACATCCTCATCCTCACAGAGTATTAATTCGTCCCCGCTGGAACCACAACCACAGGTCCCTCTGTACGTTCTGGAGGCTGGTCTCCCTGGAAGAGTTGATAATTCATTTTATGAACATCATCTTCTCAACATATTGTGGAAGCAACCTCCTACGCCTTTCGCTGACAAGGTTCCCGGCTGCACTAAACACTCTTTCGGAGTACACACTGGAGGGGGGGCAACTCAGGTAAAATAGAGCCAGTTTGTACAGGGACCTCCAAATTGCTTCTTTTTCCTGCCAGTACAGGTATGGACTGTCTGACATGCCTACTTGGATGCTGTCACCGATGTAATCCTTTAACAGACAGACGCACGCTTGTCGATGCTGCTTTGAGGATTCAAGTGCGGCTACAGCCCACACAATTCACAAAGACAGAAAAAAGAAGAAGAATATTTTTATTGTTTGTGTAGCACACTTTGAGGGTGTTACCACCCTTTAACAGACAGACGCACGCTTGTCGCTGCTGCTTTAAGGATGCAGGTGCGGCTACAGCCCACACATTTCACAAAGACCGAAAAAAGAAGAAGAATATTTTAATTGTTTGTGTAGCACACTTTGAGGGTGTCACCACCCTTTAACAGACAGACGCACGCTTGTCGCTGCTGCTTTGAGGATGCAGGTGGAATCTAGACGGGATTTGGAACCGGGGACACACTACCTCCATCAATTGTCTAAATCCCACTGCACTAATGGCGGATACCGGACGTACGTCTAACATCAACATAGCAGTCAAGGCCTCAGTTATACGTTTTGCTTCAGGATGACTGCTGTCGTACTTCATCCTCATCGCTAGGGACTGTTGGAGGGTCAATTGTTTAGTAAAAGTAGTGATGTTCCTACTTCCTCTCTGGGATGATGAACAACTCCCAGCAGCAGCAACAGCACTAGGAGGAAGTGGTTCTTGATCTTTCCCTATTTTATTTTTATCGGAGAAAGTTTGGTCCTCCATTTATGTTATATTGATATATATACGTGCGGCTAAAGCGCACACAAACACAGAAAATATTTTTTTATTTTTGCTAGAGAGTAGTGCACTTTGTGGGTTACACCACCCTTTAAGAAATGAGCCAGCCGGCCCTTTAATTATGGGACACAGGCGCACGCTTGGCGCTGCTCCTTTGTTGATGCACGTGCAGCCACAGTGCACACAAGTCAAAATATATATTTTTTTGGTTTGGAGTGTACTTTGGGGGTTACAGCACCCTTTAACGGTCAAGCCAGCCGGCCCTTTACTTATGACACAGGCGCACGCTTGGCACTACTTTGTTGATGCACGTGCGGCTACTGTGCACACAATTCACAAACACAAAAAAAATATTATTTTTTTAGCACTTGGGGGGAGCACCCCCTGGACAACACTACAGCACCCCTTTAGGAATGGGACACTGCACAGGACTTTGGAGTGGACACAGCCCCTATGGACAACTGACTGCACAACCCAGTCCAGCCAGCCCCTATGGACTTTGAAGTAGTGGACAACAGCAGCACAGTGCAGCACAGCACAGCACAACACTACTCTGCACTACACTACACTACACTACACAGCCCTAACTCCCACCCTCCCTCTTCACTGTCCACAGCCGAGTGAGAAAATGGCGCCGACGCGGGTACCTTATATAGGATCCAAAACCCGCGAGACTCGGAAGGCGGGATGATGACGTTTTGCCTCGATTTCAGAATCCGAGTCAGGCGGGAAAAGTCGAGCCTGACTCGGATCGGACTCGGATCGGGGGGGCTCGGGGGGGTTCGGATTTCAGAAATCCGAACCCGCTCACCCCTAATATACACATACACACGCACACACACAGTACATCTATCTATCTATCTATCTATCTATCTATATATATACACACAGTACATCTGTCTAGCTATATATATATATATATATATATATATATATATATATATACAGTCAGGTGCATAAATATTGGGACATTGACAGAATTCTCATATTTTGGCCTCTATTCACCACCACAATGGCTTTGAAATGAAACAAACAAGATGTGATTTACCTGCAGAGTTTCAGATTTAATTTGAGGGTAATTACATCCAAATCAGGTGAACGGTGTAGGAATTACAACGGTTTCTATATGCGCCTCCCACTTTTTAAGGGGCCAAAAGTAATGGGACAAACTAAAACAATCCGAAATCTAACTTTCACTTTTTAATACTTTGTTGCAAATCCTTTGCAGGCAATTACAGCTTGAAGTCTGGAACGCATAGACATCACCAGATGCTGGGTTTCATCCCTGGTGATGCTCTGCCAGGCCTCTACTGCAAATGTCTTCAGTTCCTGCTTGTTCTTGGGGCATTTTCCCTTCAGTTTTGTCTTCATCAAGTGAAATGCATGCTCAATCGGATTCAGGTCAGGGGATTGACTTGGCCATTGCATAACATTCCACTTTTTAGCCTTAAAAAACTCTTTGGTTGCTTTTGCAGTATGCTTTGGGTCATTGTCCATCTGCACTGTGAAGCGCCGTCCAATGAGTTCTGAAGCATTTCACTGAATATGAGCATATAATATTGCCCGACACACTTCAGAATTCATTCTGCTGCTTTTGTCAGCAGTCACATCATCAATAAATACAAGGGAACCAGTTCCATTGGCAGCCATACATGCCCACGCCATGACACTACCACCACCATGCTACACTGATGAGGTGGTATGTTTTGGATCACGAGCAGTTCCTTTCCTTCTCCATACTCTTCTCTTCCCATCACTCTGGTACAAGTTGATCTTTGTCTCATCTGTCCATAGGATGTTGTTCCAGAACTGTAATGTTTTTTTTAGATGTTGTTTGGCAAACTCTAATCTGGTCTTTCTGTTTTTGTGGCTCACCAATGGTTTACATCTTGTGGTGAACCCTCTATATTCACTCTTGTGAAGTCTTCTCTTGATTGTTGACTTTGACACATATACACCTACCTCCTGGAGAGTGTTCTTGATTTGGCCAACTGTTGTGAAGGGGTTTTTCTTCACCAGGGAATTAATTCTTCTGTCATCCACCACAGTTGTTTTCCGTGGTCTTCCGGGTCTTTTGGTGTTGCTGAGCTCTCAAGTGCGTTCTTTCTTTTCAAGAATGTTCCAAACAGTTGTTTTGGCCACTCCTAATGTTTTTGCTATCTCTCTGATGGGTTTGTTTTGATTTTTCAGCCTAATGATGGCTTCACTGATAGTGACAGCTCTTTTGGATCTCATATTGAGAGTCGACAGCAACTGATTCCAAATGCAAATGTCACACCTAACATCAACTCCAGACCTTTTACCTGCTTAATTTCTAATGAAATAACGAGGAAATAGCCCACACCTGTCCATGAAATAGCTTTTGAGTTGATAGTCCTATTACTGTTGGCCCATTAAAAAGTGGGAGGCACATATAAAAACCGTTGTAATTCCTACACCGTTCACCTGATTTGGATGTAATTACCCTCAAATTAAATCTGAAAGTCTGCAGGTAAATCACATCTTGTTTGTTTCATTTCAAAGCCATTGTGGTGGTGACTAGAGGCCAAAATCTGAAAATTCTGTCAATGTCCCAATATTTATGGACCTGACTGTATATATATATATATATATATATATATATACATATATATATATATATATATATATATATTTATTAGGGGTGTGCACCGGCCACTTTTCGTGTTTTGGTTTTGGATCTGGATCTTTCTTCGTGTTTTGGATCTGGATTGGTTTTGCCAAAACCACCCTTCCGTGTTTTGGGTTCTGGGTTTTGTGTTTTGGATCTGTATTTTTTTGAAAAAAAGCATAAAAACAGCTAAAATCACAGAATTTGTAGGTTTTTCTGCTCCTATGCTATTATTAACCTCAATAACCTTAATTTCCACTCATTTCCAGTCTATTCTGAACACCTCACACCTCACAATAGTGTTTTCATGTCCAAAAGGTTGCACCGAGGTAGCTGGATGACTATGCTAAGCGACACGAGTGGGCGGCACAAACACGTGACCCATCTAGGCGTGAAACTGCAGTGGCAGACAGGATGGCAGTTTGAAAAACTAGGCCCCAAACTGTACATAATGCAAAGAAAAAAAAGAGGTGCAAGATGGAATTGTCCTTGGGCCCTCCCACCCACCCTTATGTTGTATAAACAGGACATGCACACTTTAACAAACCAATCATTTCAGCGCCAGGGTCTGCTACACAACTGTGGCTGAAATGATTGGTTCGTTTGGGCCCCCACAAAACAAGCTGGCAATTAATGTGTCCCTGCACAAACTGGCTCTACGAAGGCAAGATGTCATCCTCATCCTCCTCATCCACCGATTCCTCACCCTCTTCAGTGTGTACATCCTCATCCTCACAAAGTATTAACTCGTCCCCACTTGAATCCACCACCACAGGTCCCTCTGTACCTTCTGGAGGCTGGTCTCCCTGGAAGAGCTGATAATTCATTTTGATGAACATCATCTTCTCCACATTCTGTGGAAGCAACCTCCTACGCCTTTCGCTGACAAGGTTCCCGGCTGCACTAAACACTCTTTCGGAGTACACACTGGAGGGGGGGCAACTCAGGTAAAATAGAGCCAGTTTGTACAGGGGCCTCCAAATTGCCTCCTTTTCCTGCCAGTACAGGTATGGACTGTCTGACATGCCTACTTGGATGCTGTCACCGATGTAATCCTCCACCATTCTGTCAATGGTGACAGTATCATATGCAGTGACAGTAGACATGTCAGAAATTGTTGCCAGGTCCTTCAGTCCGGACCAGATGTCCAAGCTTGGTCCTGCCTGCCCTGCATCACCACCAGCGGGTTGCTTAGGATACCTAAGTTTTTTCCTGGCAGCCCCAGTTGCGGGAGAAAATGAAGAAGGAGCCGTTGACGTGTCACGTTCCGCTTCAGCTGACAGTGTGTTCACCAGCAGGTCTTTGCACCTCTGCAGGCTTGTGTCGGCCGGAAAGAGAGACACCACATAGGCTTTAAACCTAGGATCGAGCACGGTGGCCAAAATGTAGTGGTCTGATTTCAACAGATTGACCACCCTGGAATCCTGGCAAAGCGAATGAAGGGCTTCATCCACAAGTCCCACATGCCGAGCGGAATCACTCCGTCTTAGCTCCTCCTTCACTTTCTCCAGCTGCTTCTGCAAAAGCCTGATGAGGGGAATGACCTGACTCAAGCTGGCAGTGTCTGAACTGACTTCATGTGTGGCAAGTTCGAAGGGCTGGAGAACCTTGCACAACACGGAAATCATTCTCCACTGCGCTTGAGTCAGGTGCATACCCCCCTCCTTTGCCTATGTCATAGGTGGATGTATAGGCTTGTATGGCCTTTTGCTGCTCCTCCATCCTCTGAAGCATATAGAGGGTTGAGTTCCACCGCGTTACAACCTCTTGCTTCAGGTGATGGCGGGGCAGGTTCAAGAGTGTTTGCTGGCGCTCCAGTCTTCGGCACGCAGTCGCTGAATGGCGAAAGTGGCCAGAAATTTTTCGGGCCACCCAAAGCGTCTCCTGCACGCCCCTGTCGCTTTTCAGAAAATTCTGCACCACCAAGTTTATTGTGTGAGCAAAACATGGGACGTGCTGGAATTTGCCCAGATGTAATGCCCGCACAATATTGGTGGCGTTGTCAGATATCACAAATCCCCAGGAGAGTCTAAGTGGGGTAAGCCACTGGGCAATGATTTCCCTCAGTTTCTCTAAGAGGTTGTCGGCGGTGTGCCTCTTACTGAAACCGGTGATACACAGCGTAGCCTGCCTTGTAACGAGCTGGTGTTTCTGAGATGCTGCTACTGGTGACGCTGCTGCTGTTGCTGCGTAAGGTGATACATCTACCCAGTGGGCTGTCACAGTCACATAGTCCTTAGTCTGCCCTGTTCCACTTGTCCACATGTCCGTGGTTAAGTGGACATTGTGTACAATGGCATTTTTCAGGATACTGAGGACACTTTTTCTGATGTTTCTGTACAGTCTCGGTATCGCCTGCCTAGTGAAGTGGAATCTAGATGGGATTTGGTACCGGGGACACACTACCTCCATCAATTGTCTAAATCCCACTGCACTAATGGCGGATACCGGACGCACGTCTAACACCAACATAGCAGTCAAGGCCTCAGTTATACGTTTTGCTTCAGGATGACTGCTGTCGTACTTCATCCTCCTCGCTAAGGACTGTTGGAGCGTCAATTGTTTAGTAAAAGTAGTGGTGTTCCTACTTCCTCTCTGGGATGATGAACGACTCCCAGCAGCAGCAACAGCAGCAGCGGCAGCAGTAGGCGTAGCAATGCAGGATCCTCCGGAGGATTCCCGGATAGGAGAGTCAGTCATGCCAGTGACATGGCCTGCAGGACTACTTCCGATCCTGACTAAGGAGGAAATTGACGAGGAGGGAGTTGACGGTGTGGTTTGCAGGCGCTTGGATACAACAGGACAACAGGATTTAGGTGTCCCTGGACTGCTTACGGTCTTAGCCAAAGTTTCTGAACTTGACAGTAACTTTTTATGAACGCGCTGCAGGTGCCGTATAAGGGAGGATGTTCCTAGGTGGTTGACGTCCCTACCCCTACTTATTTCACCTTTACATATGGTACATATGGCAAGACAGTTGTTGTCCGGATTTGGATAGAAATATTGCCAGACCAAAGAGGTGGAATGTTTGGTCTTCTGCCCAGGCATGACCGTGATGGGCTTTTTCATCCCGCGGACAACCACTGTCTCACCCGGAGCCTGATTTAAACAAACCACTTCACCATCAGAATCCTCCTCGCCAACTTCCTCCTCAGCGCCAGCTACACCAGTATCCTCATCCTGTTGTACTTCAACAGTGACATCTTCAATTTGCATATCAGCAAGTGGACTGTGGGTGCTCCTTTCAGCACTTGCAGGGGGCGTGCAAATGGTGGAAAGAGCCACCTCTTCCCGTCCAGTGCTGGGAAGGTCAGGCATTGCAACCACCACCACACTTGGACTCTCCTTGGGGATTTGTGATATCTTCTTAGAAAGCACAGTTCTTCGCTGTGCTTTTGCCAGCTTAACTCTTTTGATTTTTTTAGTGGGAGGAGGGCTTCCATCGTCATGTGAAGCTGAACCACTAGTCATGAACATACTAGGGATCGACCTTAGCCGTTCCTTGCCACTCCGTGTCGTAAATGGCATATTGGCAAGTTTACGTTTCTCTTCAGATGATTTAAATGTTTTTTTCAAGGTCATTTTCCTGAACTTTGTCATTTGGGATTGTATGTGCCCTCTACTATGACATTGGGCATCGGCCTTGGCAGACGACGTTGATGGCATGTTATCGTCTATGTCATGACTAGTGGCAGCAGCTTCAGCACTAGGAGGAAGTGGTTCTTGATCTTTCTCTATTTTATTTTTATCGGAGAAAGTTTGGGCCTCCATTTATGTTATATCGATTTGATATATACGTGCGGCTAAACACAGAAAATATTTTTTTATTTTTGCTGGAGAGTAGTGCACTTTGGGGGTTACACCAGCCTTTAAGAAATGAGCCAGCCGGCTCTTTACTTATGGGACACAGGCGCACGCTTGGCGCTGCTACTTTGTTGATGCACGTGCGGCTACTGCGCACACAATTCACAAACACAGAAAATATATTATTTTTTTAGCACTTGGGGGGAGCACCCCTGATGGACAGAGCACCCCCTGGACAACACTACAGCACTCCTTTAGGACTGGGACACTGCACAGGACTTTGGAGTGGACACAGCCCCTATGGAGAACTGACTGCACAACACAGTCCAGCCAGCCCCTATGGACTTTGAAGTAGTGCACACAGCCCCTATTAACAACAGCAGCACAGCACAACACAGCCAGCCCCTATGGACTTTGAAGTAGTGGACACAGCCCCTATTAACAACAGCAGCACAGCACAACACAGCCAGCCCCTATGGACTTTGAAGTAGTGGACAACAGCAGCACTACACTACACTACACTACACAGCCCTAACTCCCACCCTCCCTCTTCACTGTCCACAGCCGAGTGAGAAAATGGCGCCGACGCGGGTACCTTATATAGGATCCAAAACCCGCGAGACTCGGAAGGCGGGATGATGACGTTTTGCCTCGATTTCAGATCCGAGTCAGGCGGGAAAAGTCGAGCCTGACTCGGATCGGATCGGGGGGGTTCGGATTTCAGAAATCCGAACCCGCTCACCCCTAATAAATTCTATATATATATATATATATATATATATATATAGCTAATCTGCGTGTTTATTTACAGTGTGTCCAGCAGTGATCGGGTCATGGGGGGTACAGTGGAGGAGCTGTGGTCGGAAGGAGGGGCCGGGGAGAGAGCAGGGAGGGTAGCCATGCCGGGAGACGAGAGAGCGCAGGGCAGAGCAGCAGCAGCCGGTCACAGCTACTGCACAGTGCAAGGCAGCCGCGCTGCTGGATACACAGGAAAAGAAGAGCAACAGCGGTGGTGGAACTCCCGGAGACCTTGGAGTCATTTGCCGCCGGGCGCCAGCCCTGAAGGGGGCACCTGGTTCCATTGTCCCCGGGAGCTGCATGGAGAAGGAGCGCCACTGATCGGCACTCCACCTCCATTGGCGTAAGTAAGGAGGGTGCAGGAGGTGCGGTCGCACCCCCTGCACCTTCCATTTGCCGGGCGCCCGCTGAGTGTGTTACCAGAGGGCGCCCGGCTCCTATTCAAACTCCCGGTGGTAGGCAGAGGACGGAGCTCCCTCCATCTTCCGGGTCCCACAGTGCACTATGGGAGTGACATCATAACGTCACTCCCATAGTGCTGAGGAGCAGACGCCGGGGGTGGACGGCAGCAGCACTGGAGCAGGGATAAAGGTAAGTGGGTTTTTTTTGTGTGTGCACGTGGGGGGGGCTCACTACTGGGGGCAACTACAGGGGGCTCACTACAGGGGGCAACTACAGGGGGCTCACTACTGGGGGCAACTACAGGGAGCTCACTACAGGGGGCTCACTACAGGGGGCTCCTACAGGGGGCTCACTACAGGGGGCTCCTACAGGTGGCTCACTACTGGGTACAACTACAGTGGGCTCTCTACAGGGGGCAACTACAGGGGGCTCAATACTGGGGGCAACTACAGGGGGCACACTACAGGGGGCTCACTATTGGAGGTACTGAATAGGGTGACCATTACTGGGGGGCACTACATAGGCGGGCACTGCATAGGGGGACCACTACTGGGGGCATTGTGTAAAAGGAACTGCATAGGGGCGGCGGCATCAGCTGGGGGTGGCATAGGTGCTGGGGGGTGGTACATTTTAATTTTGGGGGGGCACCAACATTTATCTTGCCTCCGGGCACCTGCAATGAAGTTACGCCACTGGGCTACTGCCTATAGTAAAAGCACCGCCGCTGGGGGCGGAGTGGACGAGCGCTGGGGGTGGAGTATAGCAGCCGCACTGGGGGAGGAGTGATTGGCGCTGGGAGAGAAGGGGTGAGTGTGTTGCCGGGTGCGCGGGCTGGATACAGTGCAGTGCTGGGAGGGGCGACATCCAGGCTGCCCGATTACTGCTGGGTCACAGTGATCAGGACACAGCAGCAAGTAGATGCTGCTGCTTTTACTGAAAACACGGCAGATTGCAGCGCGCCAGGAGGGGGTCCCGCTGGGTGCCCGATCACTGTGGCCAGCAGTGATTGGGACACAAATGAGGGGAACCGCGAGTGTAGAGGGACCAGGAGTTTCCTCTGATATAGGCAGGATTGGAGGATTCGCTTCCCGCAGCTGCCCAGTGGGTATTTCTGACTGGTTGTATCTGTGGTTAATAAAGAGACGTATGTATGGACACATGGCACACACAGCACATATAAGGATTTTAGGGACAGGATATCCCGTATTATTTAAGGTTACGTTTGACTCTTCTCATACTCTGCTGCAAATGGCTATGACATCATTCTAATCAGCACAACATCATGTGAACAATATTAGCAATATAGCATTTCTATGGAAGGGGGTTGTGACGAAGATGCCCTCACAAATTCTGATATTGTATGATGTGTGATGTTCTGTCATTTTATATTCCGTGTAAACAGGGTCTGTAAATTGCTATTCGGTGTGCAGGTTGGGAAGGACTGGGTGTAACAAAAGGTGAATTGTAAATAAAGTGAATGGCTTTCAGGTAACCAAGGGCTCTATTTACTACAATCCGCATATTGAATGCGGATTGTAGTGTGATATTACCGAGTGAATTCGCATTGCGAATTCAGGTAATATCACAGGGATTTACTATAAATCCCTTGCAGGGACAGAGCTTGCGATAAAGCTCTGTCCCTGCGGATCCCATCCGCACTCTAGTCGCGGTATTTTCGGAAAAAACACCGCGACTAAGAGCACGCGCATGCGCCGACCGACCACCGCTACTACCCCCCCACCACCGCTAAGCCCCGCCCCCGGCGCTAAGCCCCGTCCCCCACGATCGCGGACCCCCGCGAAACCCCCCCCCCCCCCGCGACCCCCCCTCCCTTCATTACACTTACCTGCATCCTCCTGGCCTCCGGTGGTCTTCTCCGGGCTTCCCGATCAGGTGATCTCCCATACTGCACTGGGGCCCGATCACCTGATGACCGGGCCCCAGTGCACTGTGGGAGACCAGCTGACCAGACAGGAGCCATCACCGGAGGCCCGATCACCGGTCCCTGGATTCAGGTAAGTGAAAAAAAAAATGTTTAATTTTTTTTTTCTTTTTTGTACAGCAATCAGCTTGCGGTCTCTTTAGACCACACAGCTGATTACTGGTACCGGCTCCCGCCTCTGCTATCCCCGTTAGAGCAGAGTGGGAGCCCGGTAACCGGGGGAGACCCTGGATAACGCCACCTCCAGGTGGCGTTATTATCACAGGGCTTCCCCCGGTATTTTTTTACAATTTATTTTTAGTAACTTGCACACAGATCACATTTCCCATTACAGTTATGGGAAATGCGATCTGCTTTACTAAAAATAAGTGATACTGGGGGTTGGAGTAGAATTTTACTTTAACTAATAAATACAGGTGAAACTAAAATAATGTGAAAAGGGTGTGAAAACACAAAACAGCCTTTATCACATTATTTTAGTAAAAATAATGTTAATAAATAGAGCCCCAAATGATGTATTTCCCTCACAGTGTGAGGCCATGTGTGAACAATTAGCCCCTGAAGTCAGTGTCCTAGATCATAATCCCAGAACCAGACCTCCTGTTACTTCCCTGCCTACTTCTAAGGACTCTTGTTATGCTATAGAGGCTGAGATAAGGATTCTGGGATTTACTATAGGTCTAGAAGGGGGCAGTTGAAGAGTGAGTTATATCATCACTTATCTTTAAAGCAGGGACCCTGTTAGTTTGAAAGAAGTTATCGTTAGAGACCGCACAGGAAAGGAACAGAAAGAAAACAAGAACATCCTTGGTGTATACAATCCACTAAAATAGGATGGGGTAATACATTTATACCAAAGCCAACTTACATACAGGTCATAGTGTCCAATATTGGAAAGAAATTTAATTTTAGAGTTGGCGGCGCTCCCCTGAGTCAGAGAAATACAGAATATATGAGTAGAAAAAAGAAGACTGTTTGCTGGGGGCACTCAAATATTGTATCAAAAGAAAAAACTAATGATACTAAAACTTAACTTTTAATCTACCAATATGTAAAACAAAACAATACATTACATATAACATACAAAACAAATCAAATAATCCTCCACTACAGTGATACTGGCTGGAATACCAATCCGATGAGCGGAACAAGTTGTGCACATTGCACTAATAAGTGAAGTGAAAATAAGCTAAACTTAGCTATGGATCAGGCGAATATTGTTCTTATTGCAACGGTCCAGCAAATTATTATAACCATCAAATTGAATTGAATTGTACAGAATTGAATGTCTCCTAATGCAGCATATGGACAGCCAAACGTTCTCACAAATGGACACACGGAACCACCATAACGAACGTTTAGGAGAACAATACAACAAGTTGACAAAAAATGATATTTGTATTAGGCCAATACGCTGGATAATTGCTAGAGGCTATTCCAAAGTATGTTGAAAGTTTGCTGCATGGAATTTATACAATTTGCATATAAAAGACATCTGTCAAAATATATGATTAAAGCTTGTCATAAACCACAAAAACATGGTGATCATTCGAACACACAGATGTAAATCAAAAACAAAAGCCAATCTGAGTGTCTCCAAAGATGACATATAATGTAACTGAATGGTAACTAATATGATACTGTAGGAGTTCTACAACAGGATTCTAAGTTAGTATGAAATGACAGTATCTATTAGCAGAAACCGTACCGCTTAGGAACACACACCGTGTCCTAAGATACTAGACACAAAATGACTCAGAAGTCAGAGTAACAGGCTGCAAATAGACTGAGACCTGATGTTTCATGTAAATATATTAAACATTTGGTCACTGTGTCACCTAAATGAGGGAATAAGGCACATGTGGTTATCATACAACACAACTTGCACAAAATAGTAAAGGATATATAAATTCCTGTAGATAGTGCCAAAAGGGACCCAGACAATTGCCCCCCCCCCCCCCCCCCCCCTGTTTCTGCTGTCAGTGTGCTCAGGTTGTTACTCCCCTGATAGCAATAGACATTGCAGGACAGGCACATTTAGGCAGACTGATGAGAGAGTGCAGAAAATTACCTCTATATATAAGTGTCTCTTATACCCCTTTTACACCGGAGCTAAAACCCGTGTTTTTGAAGGGGTAACCCGGGCAGCTCCCTGGTGTAAAAGGGGAGAAGGTTGGATTGCCGGGTTGAGTGACCCGGCAATCCAACCCAGGTAACTAGTAGGGTTTAACACAGGCGTAGCCCGTGAAACCCTGCTATGAGAACAGCGCACTCCAGGTCACGATGACCTGGAGTGCGCTGCTAGCCGGCCGATTGGTCCGGCTTCAGTGGCGCTTGGAGATGACGTCATCTCCAAGCGTCCACTTTCACTCCGCAAAAGCCGGGTCTATGCAGGATGTGACACGTGCCCAAAACGTTGACAGCATGCCTGAGTTATTAGCTGACGCTCCCCGTTACGTCCCACAAATGTTTCCTGCCCGTCTATCACACTATGAATAAAGGCGCACAGTGTGTGACTGCGGTAATGAACTTTGGCGCATGCGCAGTGGGCAGAAATCACATAGCGTAGAATTGTGAATCAGGCCCAGATGTCGGTGACGGCGTGCTTGTCAGTCAGTGTGTATTTCTGGTACTAGTAATGATGACAGTAATAATAGCTGGGCGAGCTCATAGGATCTGATACCATCTGTACAGAGATGAATAATTCGTTCTTTGAAAGATAAAAATAAGGGGAGAATTTATGTTCATCTAAATGCAGGATTAATATGACAGATAATAAAACGGAAGGGTGTGAGCCTCTACTAAATACAGTAATTAGCGCTCCACGGAGAGATAGATAATAACAGTGATAGAAGAACATATTTCATTGAGGTGGAATAAACACAACCAAATATTTAATTAATAGATTTCTTAATATGAGGTAATAAAACATAAAATTAGAAAAATGTTTGTTTTTAAAATTATAACTTTGTGTTAATAAATATTTTTTCATTGATTACCCCCCCCCCCCTCCCCCACGCGCGTTGCTGATGTCATGTACAGTAATGTCCGTGCGGATTCCCCCAGGGGCCAGGGTTCCTAATACCCGAAGGACTCCCTCTGTCTCCTGGTTGGGAACATAGTCGGATCTATATTAGGTGCTCCCATAGGATCCTTACCTTGTGCTGGCAGGTGGGTTCCTCCTACCCCACGGTGACATGTTCGGGAAGGTCGGGCCGCCCAGCGAAAGTAAAGATTCTGGGCCTGACTCAGAGACAGACGCGATGCAGATATTTTCACAGGAGAAGCGATTACTTTGTGATTAGCGCAAAGTGAAGGACTGGTAGTCAGCATTTGGTGGTGGAAACGGAGGGGGGGTGGTCGGCAGAACGTAGGCGTGTCTGACCATTTTGTGGGCGTGCATAAATTAGCCATATCTCCTTTGCAGTATGAGAGCTCTCTGCGTGTCAGGATAGCTGCGCTGCGTGCGGCTGGTCAGACCTGATTACGTGCTGCGTGACTGCCTGCCGTGCGCCAATGTTACTAATGTTTACACTGCTGCACGTCATCAGACGGATATATGAGCATGCAGCAGTGGGCGTCCCTATTTTCAGGTATACATTGTAAGGCAAAGGCAAATGTTAGCCAAAGAGTTCACAGCTGCAATTGTGTCACTGTGTCATTGTGTCAGATCGTTTGCTCTCCTGTGCACATGCGCCATCTTCCTGGATATCTCAGGAGGAGGAGGGACCCTCTTGCCTGCACAAGTGGCTGAGAGGAGAGACCCGCTGCTCATAGGAGGCACCCGCTGCTCATAGGAGAGGCACCCGCTGCTCAGAGGAGAGGCACCCGCTGCTCAGAGGAGAGGCCCACTGCTCAGAGGAGAGGCACCTGCTGCTCAGAGGAGGCACCCGCTGCTCAGAGGAGAGACCCAGTGCTCAGAGGAGGTGCCCACTGCTCAGAGGAGGGGCCCGCTGCCCAGAGGAGGTGTCCATTGCTCAGAGGAGGCAACCGCTGCTCAGAGGAGAGACCCACTGCTCAGAGGAGGCACCCACTGCTCAGAGGAGGCACCCGCTGCTCAGAGGAGTCACCAGCTGCTTAGGAGAGGGGCCTGCTGCTCAAAGGAGAGGCCTGCTGCTCTGAGGAGGCACCCGCTGCTCAGAATAGGGGCCTGCTGCCCAGAGGAGGTGTCCGTTGCTCAGAGGCGGCACCCGTAGCTCAGAAAAGGGGCCTGCTACCCAGAGGAGGTGTCTGTTGCTCAGAGGAGGCACCCACTGCTCAGAGGAGACACCCACTGCTCAGAGGAGGCACCCGCTGCTCAGAGGAGTCACCAGCTGCTTAGAAGAGGGGCCTGCTGCTCAAAGGAGAGGCCTGCTGCTCTGAGGAGACACCCGTTGCTCTGAGGAGGCACCCGCTGCTCAGAATAGGGGCCTGCTGCCCAGAGGAGGTGTCCATTGCTCAGAGGAGGCACCCGTTGCTCAGAGGAGGCACCCGCTGCTCAGTGGAGAGGCCTGTTGCTCAGAGGAGGCACCTGCTGCTCAGAGGAGAGGCCCGTTGCTCAGAGGAGGCACCCACTGCTCAGAGGAGAGGCCCGTTGTGATCAGAGGAGGCACCCGCTGCTCAGAGGAGGCACCCACTGCTCAGAGGAGAGGCCCGTTGTGCTCAGAAGAGGAGCCCCCTTATGTGTTAATATGCCCCTGGTCGGGAAAGATAATTTCTATGGAATCATAGATTTGGTCTTCTCCAAAGTGTTTTGGAAATCTCTAAGAAGACTTGTCTCAATTCCCTCTTACCTTTATATGGAGACTTCTTTTCCATGTCACAATCTGAGACTTGTTCAGCACTACCTCTGTGCTCCTTTATAAGGTTATGCAGACACTATGGGTACTCAATGCTAGATGATTACCTCCCATGCCTCAGAATTGTGTTATCCCTGCTTGCATGTTGGACACCCGTTACCAATTCTTGGCTTTCATTGACTAAGCCTCGAAGGATGTGCTAACTAATGGATTCACAGTTTACTGACCCATCTCCGTTATTTGATCTTCGACCGTGCAAATTTGTGGACTCAGTGTACCAGATTTTGTATTGTATTTGGAGTTGGCATGTTTTCTACTTTGCAACTTTCACCTGACCATCAATGCACTAGTCCTGAATTGCAGGATACTCCACCCTGCCACCCAGCAGAAAAGTAACACATATTCTAAAAAAAAATTATTTGGTTACTCTATTACTTGTAGCAATGAACCGAAACAGATCCTTAATAGGGGTGAGCGGGTTCGGATTTCTGAAATCTGAACCCCCCCGATCTGAGGCCGATCCGATTCAGGCTCGACTTTTCCCGCCTGACTCGGATCTGAAATCGAGGCAAAATGTCATCATCCCGCCTTCCGGGTCTCGCGGGTTTTGGATCCTATATAAGGTACCCGCGTCGGCACCATTTTCTCACTCGGCTGTGGACAGTGAAGAGGGAGGGTGGGAGTTAGGGCTGGCTGGGCTGTGTAGTGTAGTGTAGTGCAGTGTAGTGCTGTGCTGCTGTTGTCCATAGGGGCTGTGTCCACTCCAAAGTCCTGTGAAGTGTCCCAGTCCTAAAGGGGTGCTGTAATGTTGTCCAGGGGGTGCTCTGTCCATCAGGGGTGCTCCCCCCAAGTGCAAAAAAAAAATATATTTTTTCTGTGTTTGTGAATTGTGTGCGCAGTAGCCGCACGTGCATCAACAATGGAGCAGCGCCAAGCGTGCGCCTGTGTCCCATAAGTAAAGGGCCGGCTGGCTCATTTCTTAGCGTGGTGTAACCCACAAAGTGCACTAGTCTCCAACAAAAATAAAAAATTATTTTCTGTGTTTGTGTGCGCCTTAGCCGCACATATATATCAATATAACATAAATGGAGGACCAAACTTTCTCCGATAAAAATAAAATAGGGAAAGATCAAGAACCACTTCCTCGTAGTGCTGAAGCTGCTGCCACTAGTCATGACATAGACGATAACATGCCATCAACGTCGTCTGCCAAGGCCTATGCCCAATGTCACAGTAGAGGGCACATACAATCCCAAATGACAAAGTTCAGGAAAATGACCTTAAAAAAAACATTTAAATCATCTGAGAAACATAAACTTGCCAATATGCCATTTACGACACGGAGTGGCAAGGAACGGCTAAGGTCTTTCCCTATGTTCATGACTAGTGGTTCAGCTTCACATGACGATGGAAGCCCTCCTCCCACTAAAAAAATCAAACGAGTTAAGCTGGCAAAAGCACAGCGAAGAACTGTGCGTCCTAAGAAGATATCACAAATCCCCAAGGAGAGTCCAAGTGTGGTGGTGGTTGCGATGGCTGACCTTCCCAGCACTGGACGGGAAGAGGTGGCTCTTTCCACCATTTGCACGCCCCCTCAAGTGCTGAAAGGAGCACCCACAGTCCACTTGCTGATATGCAAATTGAAGATGTCACTGTTGAAGTACAACAGGATGAGGATACTGGTGTAGCTGGCGCTGAGGAGGAAGTTGGCGAGGAGGATTCTGATGGTGATGTGGTTTGTTTAAATCAGGCTCCGGGGGAGACAGTTGTCGTCCGTCGGATGAAAAAGCCCATCACGGTCATGCCTGGGCAGAAGACCAAACATTCCACCTCTTTGGTATGGCAATATTTCTATCCAAATCCAGACAACAACTGTCTTGCCATATGTACCATATGTAAAGGTGAAATAAGTAGGGGTAGGGATGTTAACCTGCAGCGTGTTCATAAAAAGTTACTGTCAAGTTCAGAAACTTTGGCTAAGACCGTAAGCAGTCCAGGGACACCTAAATCCTGTTGTCCTGTTGTATCCAAGCGCCTGCAAACCACACCGTCAACTCCCTCCTCATCAATTTCCTCCTTAGTCAGGATTGGAAGTAGTCCTGCAGGCCATGTCTCTGGCATGACTGACTCTCCTATCCGGGATACCTCCAGAGGATCCTGCATTGCTACTCCTACTGCTGCCACTGCTGCTGTTGCTGCTGCTGGGAGTCGTTCATCATCCCTGAGAGGAAGTAGGAACACCACTACTTTTACTAAACAATTGACCCTCCAACAGTCCTTAGCGAGGAGGATGAAGTATGACAGCAGTCATCCTGAAGCAAAACGTATAACTGAGGCCTTGACTGCTGTGTTGGTGTTAGACGTGCGTCCGGTATCCGCCATTAGTGCAGTGGGATTTAGACAATTGATGGAGGTAGTGTGTCCCCGGTTCCAAATCCCATCTAGATTCCACTTCACTAGGCAGGCGATACCGAGACTGTACAGAAACGTTAGAAAAAGTGTCCTCAGTGTCCTGAAAAATGCGGTTGTACCCAATGTCCACTTAACAACGGATATGTGGACAAGTGGAACAGGGCAGACTAAGGACTATGGGGGTCATTCAGACCAGGTCGTTAGTGCCGATGCACTCGGACCGGGTCGATGGCCCCCCACAGAGCATGCGCACGACGGTGCCGGTGCCGTCGTGCGCATGCGTCAGACCCACTACGACTGACAGCACCAGTCGTAGCGGGTCTCGATCCAAAGGGGGCAAGCTGTCGATATTGATTGACAGCTCGCCCCATTTGGAAGGCGGGCCGGGGGTTGGCAGCCCAAACGGAGGCATTCCCATGGGAATGCCTACCGTTTGGGGGAGGCCCCACTGACATCACTAGTGATGTCAGTGGAGAGCTTCCGGCTCAGACAGAGCATGAAGCTCTCTGGGGCTTACGACAAGGGAGACCCTACCATAGGGTCTCGTCGTAAGCCCCGATGGTCGCGATGGTCAGAGACCATCACCGGAGCGGTTGTTAGAGCTGTGGGTGTTAACCCACAGCCTAACGACCACAACAGAGGCGGGCGGTCAGGATGCAAGCGGCCGCCCAGTTTCTGAGCGACCGCTTGCATCCTCCGACCTCCTCTGAATGAGGCCCAATATGACTGTGACAGCCCACTGGGTAGATGTATCACCTTACGCAGCAACAACAGCAGCGTCACCAGTAGCAGCATCTCAGAAACGCCAGCTCGTTCCAAGGCAGGCTACGCTGTGTATCACCGGTTTCAGTAAGAGGCACACCGCCGACAACCTCTTGAGGGAAATCATCACCCAGTGGCTTACCCCACTTAGACTCTCCTGGGGATTTGTGATATCTGACAACACCACCAATATTGTGCGGGCATTACATCTGGGCAAATTCCAGCACGTCCCATGTTTTGCTCACACAACAAACTTGGTGGTGCAGAATTTTCTGAAAAGCGACAGGGGCGTGCAGGAGACGCTTTGGGTGGCCCGAAAAACTTCTTCCCACATTCGCCATTCAGCGACTGCGTGCCAAAGACTCGAGCGCCAGCAAACACTCTTGAACCTGCCCCGCCATCACCTGAAGCAAGAGGTTGTGACGCGGTGGAACACAACCCTCTATATGCTTCAGAGGATGGAGGAGCAGCAAAAGGCCATTCAAGCCTATACATCCACCTATGACATAGGCAAAGGAGGGGGTATGTACCTGATTTCCATGTTGTGCAAGGTTCTCCAACCCTTCAAACTTGCCACACGTGAAGTCAGTTCAGACACTGCCAGCTTGAGTCAGGTCATTCCCCTCATCCGGCTTTTGCAGAAGCAGCTGGAGAAAGTGAAGGAGGAGCTAAGACCGAGCGATTCCGCTCGGCATGTGGGACTTGTGGATGAAGCCCTTCATTCGCTTTGCCATAATTCCAGGGTGGTCAATCTGTTGAAATCAGACCGCTACATTTTGGCCACCGTGCTCGATCCTAGGTTTAAAGCCTATGTGGTGTCTCTCTTTCCGGCCGACACAAGTCTGCAGAGGTGCAAAGACCTGCTGGTGAAAACACTGTCAGCTGAAGCGGAACGTGACACGTCAACAGCTCCTTCTTCATTTTCTTCTGCAACTGGGGCTGCCAGGAAAAAACTTAGGAATCCTAAGCAACCCGCTGGCGGTGATGCAGGGCAGGCAGGACCAAGTGTGGACATCTGTTCCGGACTGAAGGACCTGGCAACAATTACTGACATGTCTACTGTCACTGCATATGATACTGTCACCATTGACAGAATGGTGGAGGATTACATCGGACAGCATCCAAGTAGGCATGTCAGGCAGTCCGTACCTGTACTGGCAGGAAAAAGAGGCAATTTGGAGGCCCCTGTACAAACTGGCTCTATTTTACCTGAGTTGCCCCCCCTCCAGTGTGTACTCCGAAAGAGTGTTTAGTGCAGCTGGGAACCTTGTTAGCGAAAGGCATAGGAGGCTGCTTCCACAAAATGTGGAGAAGATGATGTTCATAAAAATGAATTACCAACTCTTTCAGGGAGACCAGCCTCCAGAACGTACAGAGGGACCTGTGGTCCCCACTGGAATCCACCACGAGTTAATAGTCTTTGAGGATGAGGATGTACACAACACTGAAGAGGGTGAGGAATCGGTGGATGAGGAGGATGAGGACGACATCTTGCCTCCGTAGAGCCAGTTTGTGCAGGGACAGATTAATTGCCAGCTTGTTTTGTGGGGGCCCAAACGAACCAATCATTTCAGCCACAGTCGTGTGGCAGACCCTGGCGGTGAAATGATTGGTTTGTTAAAGTGTGCATGTCCTGTTTATACAACATAAGGGTGGGTGGGAGGGCCCAAGGACAATTCCATCTTGCACCTCTTTTTTTTCTTTGCATTAAGTACAGTTTGGGGCCTAGTTTTTCAAACTGCCATCCTGTCTGCAGTATCACGCCTAGATTGGTCACGTGTTTGTGCCGCCCACTCGTGTCGCTTAGCATAGTCATCCAGCTACCTCGGTGCAACCTTTTGGACATAAAAACACTATTGTGACTGTCTCATCTTGCTTATTGCACCGATATTCTGCATAGAACCTCATGCTTGTAATCGTGTGTGGATTCAAATGTATGTGACTGTCTCATCTTGCTTATTGCACCGATATTCTGCATAAAACCTCATGCTTGCAATCGTGTGTGGATTCAAATGTATGTGACTGTCTCATCTTGCTTATTGCACCGATATTCTGCATAGAACCTCATGCTTGCAATCGTGTGTGGATTCAAATGTATGTGACTGTCTCATCTTGCTTATTGCACCGATATTCTGCATAGAACCTCATGCTTGCAATCGTGTGTGGATTCAAATGTATGTGACTGTCTCATCTTGCTTATTGCACCGATATTCTGCATAGAACCTCATGCTTGCAATCGTGTGTGGATTCAAATGTATGTGACTGTCTCATCTTGCTTATTGCACCGATATTCTGCATAGAACCTCATGCTTGCAATCGTGTGTGGATTGAAGTGTATGTGACTGTATCTCTTGCATAGATTTTTTTTTCTTTTCTCTTCCTGTATAGTCTGTATTGGTCAGTGAAGCATAGTTTATGGTATATATCTGGCCTGGTTTTTTCTCCAACTCAGAGCAAGTTATCTCCTTTGATCAGCAGGCCAATTGAGTCAGCTGTAGCCTGTCTTAATCAAGGGTTACCACTCCTTATATTCAGTCTAGGGGCAGCTGGGGTTAAAAACACCAAGTGTTAAAGGCACAAAGTGTGATTACATAACAGTTAATCAAACAGTTGCACAAATATTGACCAACATCTAAGGTAATTTCAGATTAAGAAACTGATTACTTTAAAATTTTTCTAAAAATAACAAACCTAAAACTCACCATGTACTACACATTTCTTTTTATCAAATCCCTCCTTTGTATTTTCTCTAAGGATATAACATCCCTAACTCTCCCGGCATCTCCCCTCTCTGGGCACACTGCCGCCCTATTGAGTCACTCACCTCCTCTAAAAACTAATGAGATTTCTTTTCATCATACACTGACTATTACAGCCTCATTGTGTCACTATAAAATTTTTTTACACACCTACAACTATATCTACTTCTCCATCCTTCTGCTTTTATTATCTGGTGACATATCCCCAAATCCAGGCCCCTCACACGGACAGCGGATTTACTATGGAATAAATATCCTGCAAACCTCACATGTCTCCCATCACCCTTAAATCAATAAATGTGCCTTATAGAATTCACACTTCATCACAACTTATTATTTTACATCTGAACATCTCTTTACAGTAACTACTTTCACCAATTTCTACATTTACCTGAGACTGCTGGGTCACACGTTAACCAAACTCTCTAAATAGCCCCACATGAAGTGGCTTCAGCTACCCGTCAGACTTCACGTAAACTGATATAACAGCCATGGCTTTCCACAGACACCTACATATACTGTCACATACACTGATATAACAGCCATGGCTTTCCCCATACACCTACATATACTGTCACATACACTGATATAACAGCCATGGCTTTCCACAGACACCTACATATACTGTCACATACACTGATATAACAGCCATGGCTTTCCACAGACACCTACAGTAACAGCCATGGCTTTCCACAGACACCTACATATACTGTCACATACACTGTAATAATAACCATGGCTTTCCACAGACACCTACATATACTGTCACATACACTGATATAACAGCCATGGCTTTCCACAGACACCTACATATACTGTCACATACACTGTAATAATAACCATGGCTTTCCACAGACACCTACATATACTGTCACATACACTGATATAACAGCCATGGCTTTCCACAGACACCTACATATACTGTCACATACACTGATATAACAACCATGGCTTTCCCCATACACCTACATATACTGTCACATACACTGATATAACAGACATGGCTTTCCACAGACACCTACATATACTGTCACATACACTGATATAACAGCCATGGCTTTCCACAGACACCTACATATACTGTCACATACACTGATATAACAGCCATGGCTTTCCACAGACACCTACATATACTGTCACATACACTGATATAACAGCCATGGCTTTCCCCATACACCTACATATACTGTCACATACACTGATATAACAGCCATGGCTTTCCACAGACACCTACATATACTGTCACATACACTGATATAACAGCCATGGCTTTCCACAGACACCTACATATACTGTCACATACACTGATATAACAGCCATGGCTTTCCCCATACACCTACATATACTGTCACATACACTGATATAACAGCCATGGCTTTCCCCATACACCTACATATACTGTCACATACACTGTAATACTAACCATGGCTTTCCACAGACACCTACATATACTGTCACATACACTGATATAACAGCCATGGCTTTCCCCAGACACCTACATATACTGTCACATACACTGATATAACAGCCATGGCTTTCCCCATACACCTACATATACTGTCACATACACTGATATAACAGCCATGGCTTTCCACAGACACCTACATATACTGTCACATACACTGGTATAACAGCCATGGCTTTCCCCATACACCTACATATACTGTCACATACACTGATATAACAGCCATGGCTTTCCCCAGACACCTACATATACTGTCACATACACTGATATAACAGCCATGGCTTTCCCCAGACACCTACATATACTGTCACATACACTGATATAACAGCCATGGCTTTCCACTAGGGGTGTGCACCGGCCACTTTTCGTGTTTTGTGTTTTGGTTTTGGATCTGGATCTTTCTTCGTGTTTTGGATCTGGATTGGTTTTGCCAAAACCACCCTTCCGTGTTTTGGGTTCTGGGTTTTGTGTTTTGGATCTGTATTTTTTTGAAAAAAAGCATAAAAACAGCTAAAATCACAGAATTTGTAGGTTTTTCTGCTCCTATGCTATTATTAACCTCAATAACCTTAATTTCCACTCATTTCCAGTCTATTCTGAACACCTCACACCTCACAATAGTGTTTTTATGTCCAAAAGGTTGCACCGAGGTAGCTGGATGACTATGCTAAGCGACACGAGTGGGCGGCACAAACACGTGACCCATCTAGGAGTGACACTGCAGTGGCAGGCAGGATGGCAGTTAGAAAAACTAGGCCCCAAACTGTACATAATGCAAAGAAAAAAAGAGGTGCAAGATGGAATTGTCCTTGGGCCCTCCCACCCACCCTTATGTTGTATAAACAGGACATGCACACTTTAACAAATCAATCATTTCAGCGCCAGGGTCTGCCACACAACTGTGGCTGAAATGATTGGTTCGTTTGGGCCCCCACAAAACAAGCTGGCAATTAATGTGTCCCTGCACAAACTGGCTCTACGGAGGCAAGATGTCATCCTCATCCTCCTCATCCACCGATTCCTCACCCTCTTCAGTGTGTACATCCTCATCCTCACAAAGTATTAACTCGTCCCCACTTGAATCCACCACCACAGGTCCCTCTGTACCTTCTGGAGGCTGGTCTCCCTGGAAGAGCTGATAATTCATTTTGATGAACATCATCTTCTCCACATTCTGTGGAAGCAACCTCCTACGCCTTTCGCTGACAAGGTTCCCGGCTGCACTAAACACTCTTTCGGAGTACACACTGGAGGGGGGGCAACTCAGGTAAAATAGAGCCAGTTTGTACAGGGGCCTCCAAATTGCCTCTTTTTCCTGCCAGTACAGGTATGGACTGTCTGACATGCCTACTTGGATGCTGTCACCGATGTAATCCTCCACCATTCTGTCAATGGTGACAGTATCATATGCAGTGACAGTAGACATGTCAGAAATTGTTGCCAGGTCCTTCAGTCCGGACCAGATGTCCAAACTTGGTCCTGCCTGCCCTGCATCACCGCCAGCGGGTTGCTTAGGATACCTAAGTTTTTTCCTGGCAGCCCCAGTTGCGGGAGAAAATGAAGAAGGAGCCGTTGACGTGTCACGTTCCGCTTCAGCTGACAGTGTGTTCACCAGCAGGTCTTTGCACCTCTGCAGGCTTGTGTCGGCCGGAAAGAGAGACACCACATAGGCTTTAAACCTAGGATCGAGCACGGTGGCCAAAATGTAGTGGTCTGATTTCAACAGATTGACCACCCTGGAATCCTGGCAAAGCGAATGAAGGGCTTCATCCACAAGTCCCACATGCCGAGCGGAATCGCTCCGTCTTAGCTCCTCCTTCACTTTCTCCAGCTGCTTCTGCAAAAGCCTGATGAGGGGAATGACCTGACTCAAGCTGGCAGTGTCTGAACTGACTTCACGTGTGGCAAGTTCGAAGGGCTGAAGAACCTTGCACAACACGGAAATCATTCTCCACTGCGCTTGAGTCAGGTGCATACCCCCTCCTTTGCCTATGTCATAGGTGGATGTATAGGCTTGTATGGCCTTTTGCTGCTCCTCCATCCTCTGAAGCATATAGAGGGTTGAGTTCCACCGCGTCACAACCTCTTGCTTCAGGTGATGGCGGGGCAGGTTCAAGAGTGTTTGCTGGCGCTCCAGTCTTCGGCACGCAGTCGCTGAATGGCGAAAGTGGCCAGAAATTTTTCGGGCCACCCAAAGCGTCTCCTGCACGCCCCTGTCGCTTTTCAGAAAATTCTGCACCACCAAGTTTATTGTGTGAGCAAAACATGGGACGTGCTGGAATTTGCCCAGATGTAATGCCCGCACAATATTGGTGGCGTTGTCAGATATCACAAATCCCCAGGAGAGTCTAAGTGGGGTAAGCCACTGGGCGATGATTTCCCTCAGTTTCTCTAAGAGGTTGTCGGCGGTGTGCCTCTTACTGAAACCGGTGATACACAGCGTAGCCTGCCTTGTAACGAGCTGGCGTTTCTGAGATGCTGCTACTGGTGACGCTGCTGCTGTTGCTGCGTAAGGTGATACATCTACCCAGTGGGCTGTCACAGTCATATAGTCCTTAGTCTGCCCTGTTCCACTTGTCCACATGTCCGTGGTTAAGTGGACATTGTGTACAACGGCATTTTTCAGGACACTGAGGACACTTTTTCTGACGTTTCTGTACAGTCTCGGTATCGCCTGCCTAGTGAAGTGGAATCTAGACGGGATTTGGAACCGGGGACACACTACCTCCATCAATTGTCTAAATCCCACTGCACTAATGGCGGATACCGGACGCACGTCTAACACCAACATAGCAGTCAAGGCCTCAGTTATACGTTTTGCTTCAGGATGACTGCTGTCGTACTTCATCCTCCTCGCTAAGGACTGTTGGAGGGTCAATTGTTTAGTAAAAGTAGTGGTGTTCCTACTTCCTCTCTGGGATGATGAACGACTCCCAGCAGCAGCAGCAACAGCAGCAGCGGCAGCAGTAGGCGTAGCAATGCAGGATCCTCCGGAGGAATCCCGGATAGGAGAGTCAGTCATGCCAGTGATATGGCCTGCAGGACTACTTCCGATCCTGACTAAGGAGGAAATTGACGAGGAGGGAGTTGACGGTGTGGTTTGCAGGCGCTTGGATACAACAGGACAACGGGATTTAGGTGTCCCTGGACTGCTTACGGTCTGAGCCAAAGTTTCTGAACTTGACAGTAACTTTTTATGAACGCGCTGCAGGTGCCGTATAAGGGAGGATGTTCCTAGGTGGTTGACGTCCCTACCCCTACTTATTTCACCTTTACATATGGTACATATGGCAAGACAGTTGTTGTCCGGATTTGGATAGAAATATTGCCAGACCAAAGAGGTGGAATGTTTGGTCTTCTGCCCAGGCATGACCGTGATGGGCTTTTTCATCCCACGGACAACAACTGTCTCCCCCGGAGCCTGATTTAAACAAACCACATCACCATCAGAATCCTCCTCGCCAACTTCCTCCTCAGCGCCAGCTACACCAGTATCCTCATCCTGTTGTACTTCAACAGTGACATCTTCAATTTGCATATCAGCAAGTGGACTGTGGGTGCTCCTTTCAGCACTTGCAGGGGGCGTGCAAATGGTGGAAAGAGCCACCTCTTCCCGTCCAGTGCTGGGAAGGTCAGGCATCGCAACCACCACCACACTTGGACTCTCTTTGGGGATTTGTGATATCTTCTTAGAAAGCACAGTTCTTCGCTGTGCTTTTGCCAGCTTAACTCTTTTGATTTTTTTAGTGGGAGGAGTGCTTCCATCGTCATGTGAAGCTGAACCACTAGTCATGAACATACTAGGGATCGACCTTAGCCGTTCCTTGCCACTCCGTGTCGTAAATGGCATATTGGCAAGTTTACGTTTCTCTTCAGCTGATTTAAATGTCTTTTTCAAGGTCATTTTCCTGAACTTTGCCATTTGGGATTGTATGTGCCCTCTACTATGACATTGGGCATCGGCCTTGGCAGACGACGTTGATGGCATGTTATCGTCTATGTCATGACTAGTGGCAGCAGCTTCAGCACTAGGAGGAAGTGGTTCTTGATCTTTCTCTATTTTATTTTTATCGGAGAAAGTTTGGTCCTCCATTTATGTTATATCGATTTGATATATACGTGCGGCTAAACACAGAAAATAAATTTTTTTTTGGTTCGGACTGGAGTGTACTTTGTGGGTTACAGCACCCTTTAACGGTCAAGCCAGCCGGCCCTTTACTTATGACACAGGCGCACTCTTGGCACTACTTTGTTGATGCACGTGCGGCTACTGCGCACACAATTCACAAACACAGAAAATAATTTTTTTTTGGTTTGGACTGGAGTGTACTTTGGGGGTTACAGCACCCTTTAATGGTCAAGCCAGCCGGCCCTTTACTTATGACACAGGCGCACGCTTGGCACTACTTTGTTGATGCACGTGCGGCTACTGCGCACACAATTCACAAACACAGAAAATAATTTTTTTTTGGTTTGGACTGGAGTGTACTTTCGGGGGTTACAGCACCCTTTAACGGTCAAGCCAGCCGGCCCTTTACTTATGACACAGGCGCACTCTTGGCACTACTTTGTTGATGCACGTGCGGCTACTGCGCACACAATTCACAAACACAGAAAATAATTTTTTTTTTGGTTTGGACTGGAGTGTACTTTCGGGGGTTACAGCACCCTTAACGGTCAAGCCAGCCGGCCCTTTACTTATGACACAGGCGCACGCTTGGCACTACTTTGTTGATGCACGTGCGGCTACTGCGCACACAATTCACAAACACAGAAAATAATTTTTTTTTTGGTTTGGACTGGAGTGTACTTTCGGGAGTTACAGCACCCTTAACGGTCAAGCCAGCCGGCCCTTTACTTATGACACAGGCGCACGCTTGGCACTACTTTGTTGATGCACGTGCGGCTACTGCGCACACAATTCACAAACACAGAAAATAATTTTTTTTTGGTTTGGACTGGAGTGTACTTTCAGGGGTTACAGCACCCTTTAACGGTCAAGCCAGCCGGCCCTTTACTTATGACACAGGCGCACGCTTGGCACTACTTTGTTGATGCACGTGCGGCTACTGCGCACACAATTCACAAACACAGAAAATAATTTTTTTTTGGTTTGGACTGGAGTGTACTTTCGGGGGTTACAGCACCCTTTAACGGTCAAGCCAGCCGGCCCTTTACTTATGACACAGGCGCACTCTTGGCACTACTTTGTTGATGCATGTGCGGCTACTGCGCACACAATTCACAAACACAGAAAATAATTTTTTTTTAGGTTTGGACTGGAGTGTACTTTCGGGGGTTACAGCACCCTTAACGGTCAAGCCAGCCGGCCCTTTACTTATGACACAGGCGCACGCTTGGCACTACTTTGTTGATGCACGTGCGGCTACTGCGCACACAATTCACAAACACAGAAAATAATTTTTTTTTGGTTTGGACTGGAGTGTACTTTCGGGGGTTACAGCACCCTTTAACGGTCAAGCCAGCCGGCCCTTTACTTATGACACAGGCGCACGCTTGGCACTACTTTGTTGATGCACGTGCGGCTACTGCGCACACAATTCACAAACACAGAAAATAATTTTTTTTTAGGTTTGGACTGGAGTGTACTTTCGGGGGTTACAGCACCCTTAACGGTCAAGCCAGCCGGCCCTTTACTTATGACACAGGCGCACGCTTGGCACTACTTTGTTGATGCACGTGCGGCTACTGCGCACACAATTCACAAACACAGAAAATAATTTTTTTTTTGGTTTGGACTGGAGTGTACTTTCGGGGGTTACAGCACCCTTAACGGTCAAGCCAGCCGGCCCTTTACTTATGACACAGGCGCACGCTTGGCACTACTTTGTTGATGCACGTGCGGCTACTGCGCACACAATTCACAAACACAGAAAATAATTTTTTTTTTGGTTTGGACTGGAGTGTACTTTCGGGGGTTACAGCACCCTTAACGGTCAAGCCAGCCGGCCCTTTACTTATGACACAGGCGCACGCTTGGCACTACTTTGTTGATGCACGTGCGGCTACTGCGCACACAATTCACAAACACAGAAAATAATTTTTTTTTGGTTTGGACTGGAGTGTACTTTCGGGGGTTACAGCACCCTTTAACGGTCAAGCCAGCCGGCCCTTTACTTATGACACAGGCGCACTCTTGGCACTACTTTGTTGATGCACGTGCGGCTACTGCGCACACAATTCACAAACACAGAAAATAATTTTTTTTTAGGTTTGGACTGGAGTGTACTTTCGGGGGTTACAGCACCCTTAACGGTCAAGCCAGCCGGCCCTTTACTTATGACACAGGCGCACGCTTGGCACTACTTTGTTGATGCACGTGCGGCTACTGCGCACACAATTCACAAACACAGAAAATAATTTTTTTTTGGTTTGGACTGGAGTGTACTTTCGGGGGTTACAGCACCCTTAACGGTCAAGCCAGCCGGCCCTTTACTTATGACACAGGCGCACGCTTGGCACTACTTTGTTGATGCACGTGCGGCTACTGCGCACACAATTCACAAACACAGAAAATAATTTTTTTTTTGGTTTGGACTGGAGTGTACTTTCGGGAGTTACAGCACCCTTAACGGTCAAGCCAGCCGGCCCTTTACTTATGACACAGGCGCACGCTTGGCACTACTTTGTTGATGCACGTGCGGCTACTGCGCACACAATTCACAAACACAGAAAATAATTTTTTTTTGGTTTGGACTGGAGTGTACTTTCAGGGGTTACAGCACCCTTTAACGGTCAAGCCAGCCGGCCCTTTACTTATGACACAGGCGCACGCTTGGCACTACTTTGTTGATGCACGTGCGGCTACTGCGCACACAATTCACAAACACAGAAAATAATTTTTTTTTGGTTTGGACTGGAGTGTACTTTCGGGGGTTACAGCACCCTTTAACGGTCAAGCCAGCCGGCCCTTTACTTATGACACAGGCGCACTCTTGGCACTACTTTGTTGATGCACGTGCGGCTACTGCGCACACAATTCACAAACACAGAAAATAATTTTTTTTTAGGTTTGGACTGGAGTGTACTTTCGGGGGTTACAGCACCCTTAACGGTCAAGCCAGCCGGCCCTTTACTTATGACACAGGCGCACGCTTGGCACTACTTTGTTGATGCACGTGCGGCTACTGCGCACACAATTCACAAACACAGAAAATAATTTTTTTTTGGTTTGGACTGGAGTGTACTTTCGGGGGTTACAGCACCCTTTAACGGTCAAGCCAGCCGGCCCTTTACTTATGACACAGGCGCACGCTTGGCACTACTTTGTTGATGCACGTGCGGCTACTGCGCACACAATTCACAAACACAGAAAATAATTTTTTTTTAGGTTTGGACTGGAGTGTACTTTCGGGGGTTACAGCACCCTTAACGGTCAAGCCAGCCGGCCCTTTACTTATGACACAGGCGCACGCTTGGCACTACTTTGTTGATGCACGTGCGGCTACTGCGCACACAATTCACAAACACAGAAAATAATTTTTTTTTTGGTTTGGACTGGAGTGTACTTTCGGGGGTTACAGCACCCTTAACGGTCAAGCCAGCCGGCCCTTTACTTATGACACAGGCGCACGCTTGGCACTACTTTGTTGATGCACGTGCGGCTACTGCGCACACAATTCACAAACACAGAAAATATATTATTTTTTTAGCACTTGGGGGGAGCACCCCTGATGGACAGAGCACCCCCTGGACAACACTACAGCACCCCTTTAGGACTGGGACACTGCACAGGACTTTGGAACTGACTGCACAACACAGTCCAGCCAGCCCCTATGGACTTTGAAGTAGTGGACACAGCCCCTATTAACAACAGCAGCACAGCACAACACAGCCAGCCCCTATGGACTTTGAAGTAGTGGACAACAGCAGCACTACACTACACTACACTACACAGCACTAACTCCCACCCTCCCTCTTCACTGTCCACAGCCGAGTGAGAAAATGGCGCCGACGCGGGTACCTTATATAGGATCCAAAACCCGCGAGACTCGGAAGGCGGGATGATGACGTTTTGCCTCGATGTCAGATCCGAGTCAGGCGGGAAAAGTCGAGCCTGACTCGGATCGGACTCGGATCGGGGGGGCTCGGGGGGGTTCGGATTTCAGAAATCCGAACCCGCTCACCCCTACTTTCCACAGACACCTACATATACTGTCACATACACTGATATAACAGCCATGGCTTTCCCCATACACCTACATATACTGTCACATACACTGATATAACAGCCATGGCTTTCCCCATACACCTACATATACTGTCACATACACTGATATAACAGCCATGGCTTTCCCCAGACACCTACAAAAACTGCCTCTTAAAGTAGAATGTCAGTGGCGTAAATCTTAATTCAAATGACTTCCACACATACTGTAAAATAGGAATCCACCCATTTGTCATCCTAACCCTCTGTCCCATGCTCACTGTCTACCCCATCCGTGTCACCCCTGTCTGTTTGCCCATCCCCTCTAGAATGTAAGCTCTCACGAGCAGGGCCCTCTATCCTCTTGTGCTTTTCCTTTCTTTACTTATATTATCTGCTCTATACTCAATAGCACCTAACCCGTGATGTTTGCCATCCTGCTACTGTTGCAGCAGTGTTTATATACCATGTACTTGTATTGCATTGTCTTAAACTGTATGACACTGTTTTCTTGTTCTGCTCAACTGTCTATGTACTATGTCTGTGCACTATGTTTATGTACTATGTAAGGCGCTGCGGAACCCTTGTGGCGCCATATAAATAAAGGATAATAATAATAATAATATTGTGAGGTGTGAGGTGTTCAGAATAGACTGGAAATGAGTGAAAATTAAGGTTATTGAGGTTAATAATAGCATAGGAGCAGAAAAACCCACAAATTCTGTGATTTTAGCTGTTTTTATTCTTTTTTTAAAAAAAATACAGATCCAAAACACAAAACCCAGAACCCAAAACACGGAAGGGTGGTTTTGGCAAAACCAAGCCAGATCCAAAACACGAAGAAAGATCCAGATCCAAAACCAAAACACAAAACACGAAAAGTGGCCGGTGCACACCCCTAATTGAATCCCATAATGTGGACCACACCACCACCAATGGCTAAAACTAATTTCACCACTGCTTAATTAAGTTTCTTAAAGTCTTCCTCTTGGGCAGGAAAATCTCTAACATGCCAAGCCTGCCTAGGCACAATGATGAACCAGATGAAGGCCATGCCAACAACACCCGTGAGAGATCGTCAATGTTAGATCACCAGAATTCTAGAATCATCATCTTCCCCAGGTCATTGCCACCCAAGTGGATAACTAAGCTCATTGTGCTTTATATATACACACCCCTCAGTCACAGCTTTCTTATATTGTTTCCAAAAGATACAAAAATTGAATCAACTTAAATAAATTAAAACTTTACATAAAAGACTCTATAGCGAAAATACTGTATTAATGTTAATGTACCTATTAGCAATTTAAAGTACATAAACCATAAACATCAGATCACATTACAATCTGTCTCCATTTCTCCGAGGGGGCAGAGAAATCGACTGCCTGGGGCCCTCCACAGGGTTTAATCCGGCACTGCCTGGGGCCCTCCACAGGGCTTAATCCGGCACTGCCTGGGGCCCTCCACAGGGCTTAATCCGGCACTGCCTGGGGCCCTTCACAGGGCTTAATCCGGCACTGCCTGGGGGAATCCATACTGATTCTCATAACATCAGCAGGAGGGGAACTAATCATTGCAAATTATTACATAATCAAAAGATTAGATATTTATTTACATATGATGTTTCACTATCTCATTCTTTGATACTAACCTTATAAATAGTTACACAGGGCAGTTTTAATCTTATCCACAATTTTGACATTTGTTTAGGTATAAGTGATTATGCTCAATATGTATATACAGTGTATGTATGTATATATATATATATATATATATATATATATGGATGACCTTATTTAACGAAGCTTATTCATTAGGTGCAATGTGTCCTATGTTTACTATCATTATCATTTGATGGAATTTCAGATATCTAGTGAATGTGTCACACCTATCTATTTAACGATCCATATTGCTGAGCACATATTGTCCCCTTGTTTTGGCTTATAAGGTGCTAATTACTCATTTTTGTGCAGATACTGTGACCTCCGTCACCTTAGGTAATATAATTATTTCTAGTGAATGAAATACACACATAAATCGTCCAGCACTAAGTCACTCATCCATGTTCACCTATGTACTGTATAACTATTCATTAATTCCAGCATAGATAATGGAGATGATTATTAAAGTATCAGAGACAAACTGACCCAGATTCTTTTTTTTTTATTTTGCCGAGCTTATAAAGCAAATTGTCTCCTATTCACACACACATAGCAACTGGTACACATAGCCTGCGGGTACTCACTGGTACACATAGCCTGCTGGTACTCACTGGTACACATAGCCTGCGGGTACTCACTGGTACACATAGCCTGCTGGTACTCACTAGTACACATAGCAGCTGGTACTCACTGGTACACATAGCCTGCGGGTACTCACTGGTACACATAGCCTGCTGGTACTCACTGGTACACATAGCCTGTGGGTACTCACTGGTACACATAGCCTGCTGGTACTCACTGGTACACATAGCCTGTGGGTACTCACTGGTACACATAGCCTGCGGGTACTCACTGGTACACATAGCCTGCTGGTACTCACTGGTACACATAGCCTGCTGGTACTCACTGGTACACATAGCCTGCGGGTACTCACTGGTACACATAGCCTGCGGGTACTCACTGGTACACATAGCAGCTGGTACTCACTCATAGTACTGTGTGTGGAATTGTGTCCATTACTAGTACATAATGACTGGTACACATATCACACTTTCCCTATATAATCACTGGTACACATAATATGCTATCCTTTACATTATATAAGCCTCTACAATCGGACTTTCACCACAACACGGAGGAGTGCACGGAGGTCTGATACACGAGGAACCAGCTGTCATCTGTAAGTTGCTGTTTATTTTCTAAATGTTTTTATGGATTTTGTTTTTGTTTTCCTTCGTTTGAGTGATCAATCTTCACTTAAAGTGCGTATCCACTAGCAGATTGTGATGGTCCGTATACACTAGCAGATTGTGAAGGCGCGTATCTGCTAGCAGATTGTGAAGGCGCGTATCCGCTAGCAGATTGTGAAGGCGCGTATCCGCTAACAGATTGTGAAGGCGCGTATCCATTAGCAGATTGTGAAGGCGCGTATCCACTAGCAGATTGAGAAAGTGCGTATCCACTAGCAGATTGTGAAGGCGCGTATCCACTAGCAGATTGTGAAGGCCCGTATCCACTAGCAGAGTGTGAAGGCGTGTATCCGCTAGCAGATTGTGAAGGTCCGTATCCGCTAGCAGATTGTGAAGGCGCGTATCCACTAACAGATTGTGAAGGCGTGTATCCATTAGCAGATTGTGAAGGCGCGTATCCACTAGCAGATTGAGAAAGTGCGTATCCACTAGCAGATTGTGAAGGCGCATATCCACTAGCAGATTGTGAAGGCCCGTATCCACTAGCAGAGTGTGAAGGCGCGTATCCACTAGCAGATTGTGAAGCCCGTATCCACTAGCAGATTGTGAAGGCCCGTATCCGCTAGCAGATTGTGAAGGCCCGTATCCGCTAGCAGATTGTGAAGGCCCGTATCCGCTAGCAGATTGTGAAGGCCCGTATCCGCTAGCAGGTTGTGAAGGTCCGTATCCGCTAGCAGATTGTGAAGGCCCGTATCCACTAGCAGATTGTGAAGGCATGTATCCATTAGCAGATTGTGAAGGCGCGTATCCACTAGCAGATTGTGAAAGTGCGTATCCACTAGCAGATTGTGAAGGTCCGTATCCACTAGCAGATTGTGAAGGCCTGTATCCACTAGCAGATTGTGAAGGCGCGTATCCACTAGCAGACTGTGAAGGCGCGTATCCATTAGCAGATTGTGAAGGTCCGTAGCCACTAGCAGACTGTGAAATAATTGAACGATTACGACATTATAATCTTGCAGTCGTGTCACAGTCTGTGCTGTGACTACACTGAGCGATCAACCCCCTCATCCCCGAACATGGCCAATCTGTCGTTATCTGCAGACTGACCGGCATGTCTGGGCGATTATAGATGTCAAAAACGACCAGCGGGAGCGCGCATCTCTAGTTGTTTTCGATATTAAACTGCCTGTTTTGTGCCCGATTAACATGCGATTCAACGATAACGATGTCGTTATCGTTCTTTCGCTCTGTTTAGTCAGGTATTGGATGTGCGCCTTAAGACTAAAAGAAGATAATAACCTATTTAAGAGCTATTGTAAACTATTTCTGATTTTTGGTCACAGACAGCCCAGAATGGTACAATCACACTATATACTGTATATACTCTGTCTGTCTCTAAGCTAAGTGTCTGATGCTGCTGTAACACATTTATTTGTACATTTTCCACCTTTGCCATTTTCAGCAGTAACGTCCATCCTTTATAACGTTCTCTATGCCTATCAACATTTTATTACATATTATCAGTCTTAATTGATTGCCAATGAACTGTAATGGATCGTCAGATTTATGCTGTTTTACATGTAGTAATGATGTAATGATATATTTATAGAATTTTTGTACCATATGGCGCGACTTAGAGGCTCCGCCATGGGTAGCGATGGTTACTTTCTCCACAATAGTGTGTCATAGTTGTATCACAGCCGCATACAGAGATGCAGCGTTCCAAGGACACTAGATTAGTAGTTTTGTCGCACAGGAAGAGGCATAATGTCTGTATAAAGTTACATATTAAGCATAATGTTACGTAGCGGGAAGTATGGATCTGCCGCCTGTACTGGAACCTTTCCTTGTGTTAGGATCTCTATGTAATATAATGGATTATCCGCACTAGATATATTTATTGGAATGGGATTGATATACTGACAGTGAAAAGCCGGCAGATGAAGATCCCAAAGGCCGGTGGTCGGTATCCTAACCCACCCCTCCCCCCCCTAATCCTCCCCTCCCCCCCCCTAATCCTCCCCTCTCCCCCCCTAACCCTCCCCTCTCCCCCCCCAACCCTCCTTTAGGGGTGCCTAACTCTAACCTCCCCCTAGTGCCTAACCCTCCCTTCCCCCCCCAACCCTCCTTTAGGGGTGCCTATCTTTAACCTCCCCTAGTGCCTAACCCTCCCCTCCCCCCCTAACCCTCCTTTAGGGGTGCCTAACTCTAACCTCCCCCTAGTGCTTAACCCTCCTCTCCCCCCCCCCAACTCTCCTTTAGGGGTGCCAAACTCTAACCTACCCCCAGGGGTGCGTAAACCTAACCCCACCTCCCCGCACCCTAAACCTACCCCCCCATCCCCGGGCTAAGTGTTATACTTACCCGTCAGACGACGATTGGGATGGGGGAGGTCGGTGTTCCGGTGCTGGGATTAAGATAGGCGTCGACATTTTGATGCCTATCTTAAATCCCGTGTTAGGCAGGAAGTGTCGGGATTGCATCCGCCGGTCTATTAACTACATCCCATATTTATCATACAATATTACACCATCAGACATGATATGCACAAACTAAAGACAAGATGGTCTATGATATGGTTACCTGTGGGCACTCCCTAGCACAGTCTAATATCTGTGTGAAGGAGAGAAAATATTCTATTATTGTATTGCAGAGACCACACAGCGACTGGGGATATAAATAAAATGTCTCTTTAGATATAAAAAATAAATCACAAAAGTTTTCTGATGTGTATTATTTTCATCATGAATATAATGATGACTGTTAAAATACGGATATATTGATCGTCTTGATATAGATATCACCATTCACTTGACGTAAATGGGGTGGTATGTATTCGTGTAAGAGGGCAGCTGAATTCCTTACTATATTATATCTTTAGTGTATAATAAATCATTTGTCCATTCTCATAGTCTTCACCACTAAGCCCCCTGTCCTATGAAGTGTTAGCTCATAACTCAGATGTTTAAATATCTTATTAACCTGAATAAAGACACTGACAACTGAAGTGGAATCAAAAAGGTCACAGCTTAACATGTGAACAATCTTCTAGGTGGCCAGGACAATAAAAGCGCTGTTTCCATAGCCTAAGCCCACGATTGGATTACTAAAATGAGGCTACGTGAGTTACCAAAGGCTACACCCCCCTTTTATTGGCTTAGAACTACTGGGCACAACCTCTAGGAAGCCAAGTCCCCCATTTAGGGCAGAGACCACTCGTACTGCAAAAGGAAGGAGACTCACAACTAGCATTTCCGCCCTGTTGGGTCACTGAGAAGCAAAGCTTTTCCACCGATGCTAGGTTCAGGTTGAACCAGAGCTCGCCACCGAGAGACCCTACAACTCCACCCCAAATACAGAAAACAAGCTACTCAGAAACTGGGACATACCCTCTACATTAGGATGAACCCTGTCAGGGTCATCATAGCTAATGGAAGGGTACCTAACCACCAGCCCTCCATAGAGAACAAATCTACCAGCAGAGGTATTCACCATCTTCCTCACCCGAACTAAGATCACAGCACCATACAGTATGAAACCCTCCTGCCACAGCGCGCCGGACCCCGGCTGTCACTTTCCGGGTCCGGCGACGCTGGAGTGTGGGCAGCGGGTGCCCACTGTCCGCTGCTATCTCTCCCCCAGTGACTCACTGCTGCCTCTCCCCTGGAGGCTCACCACTGCCTTTTCCCCCGGTGGCTCTATGTGCAGGCAGACGCGGCTCCCATAGGGACGCGTGCTGCTCTGCTGTATATTTAAAGGGACAGGTGCAGGGAGTAGGTGGTACTGATTGAGGCTGGTTTGCCCCCGACCTATTTAAGGTAGTTCCTGGGATTGCTCCAGTGCCAGAGAATAGGCTCCATTACCTTACTCCAGCGTTCCAGTATATATCCTCTAAACGTTCCTGACCTTTAGCTTAGGTACTGCGTTATATCTGGTTCTGACCTCGGCTAGTCCCTGTGACCTGCTCCTTGTCTGCTCCCTGGTACCGTATTGTCCGTTTGGTCCTGACCCGGCTTGTCAACTACGCTGAATATTCTCTACACTCCATCCAGAGTTTTCCAGCACCTGTATAGGGGAACCTATCCTGGGGGCTGCAACCTGAGTGTTGGATGCAGCCAAGTCCATACCTTCTTGCGAGGGTCCCTGGTGAAAACCGCCGGCACATTAGACTCCGTGCCTCAGGTATAGGTCACACCAATTCCCTAAATACGGGTTGCATCCATAATCTACCTGAGAGTTGTGACACCTCCCCTCGCGACTCTAAGTGATGTCCAACCAAACTATCCTAATGGTGCTTCCCTTACTCAGGTCCTTACTGCCGATGTGAAACACAAAATTAATTTAAGTGTAACAACAATAAAGTCTGATTGTCCTTAATCTCCCTACACAAGCACAGTGTATGATCCGGTAAAGATATTCCTTACAAAGCTCTCCTCATCTTTCTGCAATAGACCCACCTATGGGTATCTCCCGGCATGAAAAATGTAACTAACCCAACAAGGACTGCACCACCTGCAAAGAGACCTTGCCTGCTTCTAATCAATGACCAATCTGATGCCTTAACCGCTGAACCTTATCGGCCGGCAAGTGATAACAACCCGCTATGGCAGGGGTCTTCAACCCCCGCTGAGCCAATCCCTGTGGCCCGCAAAGCCATTCCCCATGGCCCGCCGATGGTTACTGTAGAGCAGACCACAGTAAGTGCAGTCTTCACTACACACAGAAAAAAACACGCCGCCGGTGCCGGTGTCAGACAGACTCTCATTGGCTGCTGCGTCCACTGCAGGAGCCGGGCTAGAGATTACTTATAAGCTCCATTTTTCGGCTCCCACAGTGGGTAATGGGAGAGATGTCATGATGTATAAGGGGCATTACTGGGGGCCTGCATAAGGGGGAATGCTACTGGGGTCACAGCAGTAGAGGACTACTACTGGGGGCACTGCATAATGGGGACCACTACTGGGGCCACTGCATAGGGGGCACTACTGAGGGCACTGAAGAGGGGGGGCAGTTATGGTATATAATTAAAGTTGTAGGAGGGGGCAGTTATGGGTCATAATTGTGTGAGGATGGGGCAGAGTTTAAATACCGCAGTATAGCTTAGTGGCCCTCAGCTTCGTTTAATTTTTTAATGTGGCCCACACTGCCTTAAAAGTTGAAGACCCCTGCATTAAAGCTGTATATTATCATCTATACCATTATACAGGAGAGCTCTATATTATCATCTACACCATTATACAGGAGACCTCTATATTATCATCTACACCATTATACAGGAGAGCTCTATATTATCATCTACACCATTATACAGGAGAGCTCTATATTATCATCTACACCATTATACAGGAGACCTCTATATTATCATCTACATCGTTATACAGGAGACCTCTATATTATCATCTACATCGTTATACAGGAGACCTCTATATTATCATCTATACCATTATACAGGAGAGCTCTATATTATCATCTACACCATTATACAGGAGACCTCTATATTATCATCTACACCATTATACAGGAGAGCTCTATATTATCATCTACACCATTATACAGGAGAGCTCTATATTATCATCTACACCGTTATACAGGAGAGCTCTATATTATCATCTACACCGTTATACAGGAGAGCTCTATATTATCATCTACATCGTTATACAGGAGAGCTCTATATTATCATCTACACCATTATACAGGAGACCTCTATATTATCATCTACATCGTTATACAGGAGACCTCTATATTATCATCTACATCGTTATACAGGAGACCTCTATATTATCATCTACACCGTTATACAGGAGAGCTCTATATTATCATCTACACCATTATACAGGAGAGCTCTATATTATCATCTACACCATTATACAGGAGACCTCTATATTATCATCTACATCGTTATACAGGAGAGCTCTATATTAACATCTACAACATTATACTGGAGAGCTCTATATTATCATCTACACCATACAAGAGAGCTATATTTTATTATCACCTACATCATTATACAAGAGAGCTATATATTATCATCTACACCATTATACAGGAGAGCTCTATATTTTCATCTACACCATTATACAGGTATTGATTCCTGCCTGTCTATACCTTCTAAAATTGTCGCTATTTAGCGTAATGAGTCGCACAAGAAATAAATGCTTTCAGACTTTGAGTGTGGTTCCAGAGCACAAAAAGTTATTATTCAATATAAAAACAGATGGTTACACGCTGTGATCTAAATACAATAAGCACAAATAAATTATACAGACCCAAGGTACAGTTGTTACATATGCACACGCTCTGGACCCAGATACCGGCATCAAAGTAGAAACCTCCGTCAACAGCAAAGCAAGCAGACTGTCATCCAGGTTTAGAGTGCCCACATATATACTCTTACAGAGATGGGCAATACAATAGAACAGTTTGGCATGATTTCATTGGTTCTTATTCCTGGTTCTTCTGTTACAGTACAGTTCATAGGTCAATTCGTATGGACACAATCCAGCCTCCAACAGCTCTTTTAGTACTGTTTCCCGCTGCATAATAAATCTAAGCTGGTTACATTACTGAGTACATTTTAATGTTTAACTCTCTGTGGTCCATAGTTTGCAGACACATGTTGTGATCTTCTCACCGATGGTATTGGAAATCTGCAAAGACACAGTGGATCAGTACAACATCAAACACGGCCTGCTTACCATGTACTAAACCTTAGATATCAAATTACATTTATTTCACAACATTAATAATACTGAATAACCCTTGAATATTACACTTTAATGCTAGTGAACCTTTTATGTAAGTGTGCAGTGTGTAAGTATTGTGGTTTTGGGAAAAGACGCTAGTTAGCGTTGTGCGACTACGTGTTTGTGGAGTACACATGGTACGTGTTTTGCAGGGTTAATCATTTTACATGTTTTAGTGACTGTCTGTATTTATATCATAAGGACTTTTAACTTTCTATTGCGTGGGAATCGCACGACACTAAATAATAGCATCGACGTATGTACTTATAATGGGCGAGATTCACTAAAATGGCGCTGGGTGGCCAGTAGCAAAATGGCATCTCATGCCCATTTGCAAAATGGCGTTGTGCAGATTTAATTTTGAACCGATTCTGTCTCAGCCAATTATCCGGCTTTGACAGTCCACCCTTTGATAGCAAACAGCATGCTATCATACTCTTATTTTTAAAATGAATTTAGGCTTACATTATGACATATAATTTAATGTTATAGTATGGGATGGCACAAGGTGGTTCTTAAACCATCAATAATGTGTCTCTAGGAAGGGACATAAAACTACCCTTATACGCACACTGCGGATCTTGGGAGATCATGGGAAAGATGTGGGGATGCACCAATCCTATAAAGGAAGTCTTGAGGGGGAATAGGGACTTACATTATTTAACAATAACATTTTAATAACACATTTCATGCATGACTAAATATTATACATCATATGATGGTACCTTCTAGTTCAGGGTTGTAATGTAGTCCTACATTTACCTCAGTATTCATATTGTTACCACTGACCACCATAATAATTTCATTGCTTTGATTCACCTTATCTTTACATTTTCCACACTTCAACACAGTTTGAACTAGGGATGTGCAGGCTCGGATAGGTTCGAGTTTGCACGTTGAGTTCGGATTTTTCCCTCCAAAAAAATGGAACTCAGAAAGAGGAAAAACGTCATCTTGCATGGACGAACATCATCATTCCTGGACTTTTGTCCAGGAATGATGATGTTCGTCCATGCAAGATGACGTTTTGCCTCTTTCTGAGTTCCATTTTTTTGGAGAGAAAAATCCGAACTCAACGTGCAAACTCGAACCTATCCGAGCCTGCACATCCCTAGTTTGAACACACCTGACACATTACTATGATGACAACCAGTATGAGGATTGGGAAATTACCTATGCTTGCGATCATTTCCTGGACGCACTCTATTAGACCTGAGAACCATTTCACTGGGTTCAACCATGAAACCCATTCTTCTACCTTCTCTTCTTCTTCAGCCACTGAAGCATTATGGTTCTTCCGAAATTCCCATTTTAACTGCAGAATTTCATCCATCTTCCAGCCTATCACCTCCTTGGTATCGTTTGTAATATAAGTGCAACATTTTACACCAGATTGGGTGGCCAAAGTTATGTAATACCCTCCAGTGACAGCTGTTAAATAATTTAACACTAATCTATGTTGCACGAGTTCTTTCTTGTAAGCTTGCAACTCCCTACCTGTATACATGAATGTGTCATCATACATCTCGGTGATATTATCTATCAATTTAGCAAGATCTTGGATATATCTAAAATTTAGTGTACCCCAAACGATCCCTGGTGGGATCCAATGCTCCCAAAACTTTGAAAGCCAGTTGTTTCACTAATCAATTGTGTGGCTTTATGCACATCACCAGGTATCATATTTCTTTTGTCTCTGTGTTCCTACTGTGTGTGAAGATATGGAGATGGTGTGTTTTTATGAATACCAAGCATTTCACCATGTGTGAGGGTCATAACTTCTGGAACTACTCTTCCCAAGTAACACAAACCTTCGGAACTCAGAGAGAGCCACTTATACGCTTTCCTTCCACATATAAAATATACATCATCAGGGAGAACATAAGGAATAGAATATATCATGATCATCCAACACATTTCCTTCACAAATGATCCTATCTCAGGTTCTCCCATCTGGCTAAGACATGTTGTATAACCCTAGCACAGTACCCTTCTGGTATTCTGCCAACCATTTCCTTGGTGTTACTTAGGTCAGGTGGAAGACACTTCCGGGATAAATACACACTAATTGTGCGTAACAGTTCATAATTCATAGGCTCACGATCAGCTCTTAGTGAGAAGGTCATCGTCTGGTTATTCCCAGTCACCTCCCAACTTCCTGGTTCATTGGAGTTGGTGATGTTTAAACATAAAAGTGTTTTATCTACCTGGTACTGGTGGAGTTTAAAATGGGGTGGTTTGGTGTTAAGAAATTTTCCATCCAGTGTCTTCCCTTTTTGTAATTGGAAAATTTCGGAGACATTTAATGGGAATGGCACTAATCCTACATTATGCTGTCCTTGGGGCACGTGAGAGCACACCCAACAGTTGGTTTGGTTCAAAATTTTGCCCACCATGGTATGATAATCCTTTAAAGGATACCCACCCCAATACTGATTATACTTAGGTTGACACTGTTGGATGCATCTCTCGTTGACTACGGACCCACAGAACTCACACATACAATAATCCTCAGACGATAGACCTTCACACTGTCTCTGAGTATCCAGAATAGCAGATCTCTTAACAATTACTGTACTGGGTTTGGTCAGATACTGCCCTTGTGACTGTATTGCTCCTTCTCCCGACTCCACTCCATTGATATCACCATCAGCTCCCCTCTCCGTCCTCCATCACAGAAACCAGAGATCCCGAAACAACCCAAAATAATGAGGACTCTGGGAGAAAACACAAAGATAACCACAGTAGACCAATCC
This sequence comes from Taudactylus pleione, assembly GCA_031769625.1. Taxonomy (NCBI): domain Eukaryota; kingdom Metazoa; phylum Chordata; class Amphibia; order Anura; family Myobatrachidae; genus Taudactylus; species Taudactylus pleione. The sequence continues at coordinate 96,430 of JAUIMM010001558.1, read as the reverse complement.
ATTGCTGAAAACAAGGATCTACAAATTTCTTTAGCTCGGGTATCTCACTGTAACCTTTAACCTTCCTGGAACAGACTCGCAATTGACAGTTCTATGTTATCTGCCTCGATTCCACCTTGTTTCTCCACTGGTTGGTTGACCTTCTTACAGTGAGTGGAATGGACCCCGGTATCTCTCTCTGCCACCTTCAATGAAGTTGTACTCGTCAGAAACACCTGATATGGACTTTCCCACCGATCACTCAAACAACCTGAATGCAAGAAATTTCTGATCATAACAAATTCTCCAGGTTCAACATCATGACAGTTCATTTCAGGCATATGATGTGACAACAATTTCAGTTTCTACTGTTGCTGTTTTAACTGTTTACTCATTGTTATAAGATATCTTACAGTTACCTCGTTGTTACCTTTCAAATCTTCCTGCGGACTTATACTGTTTGGTTGACAACCTCATTTGATTATTTCAAAGGGGGACAGATTGAGAGGGGGTCTAGGAGTTGTCCTGATACTGTGGAGGACAATTGGTAGTGCTTCTGCCCAACCCAGTCCAGTTTCTGCCATGATCTTACTTAATTAAATTTTAATAGTACTGTTCATCCTCTCCACCTTGGCACTGGCTTGTGGTTGGTAGGGGGTGTGCAGTCTACTATTAATATCCATCAACTGAAATGAGTACCCCTATCACTCTCAATAATTCTAGGGATACCGTATCTGCATACAAACTCCTGAACAACTTTCTTGGCATTAAACACAGCAGTATTAGTGGCAGTTGGGTATGCCTCAACCCAATTAGAAAACACATCAGTGCACACTAATACATACTTGAGATTCCTGCAGGGTGGTAATTGGATGAAATCAATTTGTATTACCTGAAAAGGTACCTCAGTTGGAGGAATGTGGGATGGATCGGTAGGGATCGTTTTCCCAATGTTTTTCCTCAAGCAGGTCAGACAGGACATTGCTCTCTTTTCCGCTTGAGAAGAAAAACCCGGTGTGCACCAGTATGCTCTCACCAATTTGCACATACTTTGCTTTCCCAAATGAGTCAGACCATGTGCTGCCTCAGCCAGGCTTGGGTAGTATGCCTTGGGAGCCACTGGCTTACCCTGTCCATCTCTCCACAGTCCAGAAGACTCTTGCCCACATCCCTTGGACCTCCAAACTGCCTTTTCCTGAATGGAACACAGCTTTTGCATCTCAATTAATTTCAGCAAGTCAATCATTTGTACTGTACCAACTGAACAAATGATGACTTTTCATTCATTTTTAACCCTGCTGCCCATTTTGTAGCTTCCTCTGCCCTGTTGTTGCCCAGTGACACTGGATCATACTCACATGTATGGGCTTTACACTTAATTACCGCCACTGTCTTAGGCAATTGGATTGCTGTCAATAATCCTTTTATATGTCTGGAATGCGCAATTGGTGTGCCTGCTGCTGTCATAAATTTTCTCAGATGCCATAGAGCGCCGAAATCGTGTACTACCCCAGAGGCGTACCTAGAGTCAGTGTAGATATTAGCAGATTTACCTTCCGCTAATTCACACGCCCTCTTTAGTGCTACCAGTTCCACCATTTGGGCCGAGTGTGGTGGGCCTAAAGGTTTGGCTTCTATAATGACCTTGTCATTTACCACAGCATAACCTGTCCATAACTCTCCAGTGTCAGTTTGTCTATGACAACTCCCATCCATGTAAAATGTCACATCTACATTTTCTAGAGGTGTATCCCGTATGTCAGGTCTTGCAGGAAAGGTCTGATTCAGATATTCCATACAATCATGTGCATCAATATACCTGCAGAACTCACCTTCCGCCAGCGACTCACCTCTATCCACCCTTTGTGCATCATGTTGCATATATGGTAAATGCGTAGCTGGATTTAACGTACTGCACCTTTTGATGGTGGTGTTTGCAGGTGCTATTAAGGCTAGTTCCCATCTTGTGAATCTAGCTGAGGAGACATGTCTGGTTTGGGCAGAGTTTAGCAAAGCAGATACAGCATGGGGAGTATAGACAGTCATATCATGGCCTAGTACCACATCCTCACTCTTACTGACCAATAGAGCAGTTGCTGCTACACTTCTTAAACACGTTGGGAGTGATCTTGCCACAGTGTCCAATTGTGCACTATAGTATGCTACGGGCCTACTGGCATCACCATGCTTTTGTGTGAGGACACCTGCTGCACAACCATCAGCTTCCGTACAATATAAATCAAAAGGTTTTTCATAATCAGGTATTCCCAATGCTGGTGCTCTTGTCAGACTATCCTTAAGATTAAGGAAAGCCTGCTCTGATTCCTCTGTGTGTATGACATGATGAGGCTTTGAGGAAGAGAATAAGTCCTGTAATGGCAAGGCCAAAATAGAAAACCTGGGATCCACATTTTGCAGTATCCACACATTCTCAAGAAGGTACGAATTTGTTGTTGATTCTGCGGCAGTGTCATGGTTTGTATGGCTTGGATTCTGTCATTTGTCAGATGTTGTAACCCCTGGGTTAGGCAATGTCCCAAGTATTTAGCCCTGGACTGGCATGGCTGTAGTTTTTCCTTAGCAACCTTGTGTCCTGTTTCCGAGAGATGAAGCAATAAAAGTTTAGTATCATTTAAACATGACATAAATGAATCAGAACATAACAATAAATTGTCCACATATTGTATTAGAACAGATCCATTGGCAGGTTGAAAAGATTGTAAACAGTCGTGAAAGGCCTTGGAGAAGATACTGGGACTGTCTATGAAACCCTGGGGCAATCGTGTCCATGTGTATTATACACCCCTGTATGTGAAAACGAATATGTACTGACAGTCAGGATGAAGAGGTACAGAGAAGAAAGCAGAACAGAGGTCAATGACAGTGAAATCGGTTGCATTTGGTGGGATCTGCATAAGAATGACAGCTGGATTTGGCACTACGGGAAATTGGCTCTCTACCACCTTATTAACCCCTCTAAGGTCTTGTACCAGCCTATAACCCCTCCCACCACTCTTCTTCACAAGACAGATGGGACTGTTGGCTACACTTGCTGTATGGACTAAAATTCCCTGCTGTAATAATCGCTCAATTATGGGAAAAACCCCTAACTCTACCTCCTGTTTTAATGGGTAATGGGGAATTTTTGGAGCTTACCTACCGCTTTTTAGATTTACCATTACGGGAGCTACATTTGCCATTAATCCAGTGTCCTGTCCATCCTTGGTCCAAAGTGAATCTGGAATTTGGGATAACATTTGATCCATCTGAGATGGATTTTTACCTGAACTGGTAGAGTGATACATTATCCTTTGGGGAGTGTCCAACATATCCCTCACCTTGTGTGCAACTCTCTCTGGGATATCTAGAAATATACCATCAGGGGTACAATATATGACACATCCCATAACAAATCCCTTCCCAGTAGGTTAGTAGGAGCTGCTGCTGCCTGGAGGAAAGAATGCCTGGTATGCAATGGCCCGATAGTAACCTCTGTGGATTTGGTTAAAGGATAATGTTTACCCGTTACACCCATTGCTGGTATTGTCTCGCTGGTCACTTGTAAATTAGCTGGAGATTTTATCACTGATCTGGTAACCCCTGTGTCTACAAGAAAAGGATATTTATTACCAGCTACATCAACCATCATCACCGGTTCTTCCCTAGTACTTCCCGGTAACCTGACTATCTGTAGACTACAGGTATGACCTGATCCCTAGCATTGACTCTCACTCCCCAACACAGCATTTAAGGCCACAATTGGAGCTGGTGACTGTTGGAAATTTCCTGCTCCCTGTGTATATCCCTTATGTGAATATCCAGGTACTCCCTGGTTAGGGGGGTCCTACTTTCTTCACTTACAGTTCCTACTTACATGTCCCACTTGGTTGCAGTTAATGCACCTTCGTGAGTGGGGTGGGTGAAAAGGTTGCTGTGTGGGTTGAGCAGTAGGGAATGATTGTGGGTGTGGATAAGGATTTTGGGGGTTATATGGTGGCTGTGGATAGTAAGGGTTTTGTGGCTGTGTGTGATAAGTGGGGTAGGGCTGTGTTTCTGGGAGTGTAGGATTGGTGAGGACGTGTAGCTGTGCAGGTGCAGGTGTGTCTGGTGGCTGTGATGTTACAGTCATTCCTTCTAGAGCTTGAATACTAATAGCCATTAGCTTCTCGATATGGGTCTCTCTCTTTTTGAGGATGTTTTTATCATGTTCAATAGCGGATTCTATGGGGGTGTCTACAGTAACTCTTCTCCAGCCAGGTAGTGAGGTGTGAACTCTGGTCTTTAGATTGTCTTTTAGACCATCCATAAGTACCATAATGATCATTCCCCTGTGATGAGTGCTATCTTTAATATCCTCTATCCCAGTGTACTGGGTGATAGCCTGCAGAGCTCGGGTACAATAATTCTCTGCAGATTCACTCTCTTTTTGTTTTATGGTGAAAATTTTACTCCAGTTAACTACTACTGGAAAATATACACCCAATTGAGTTATTATGCGGGTAATGTTACCTTGGTTACTCTTGTCTGTTAAGGGACCATCTCCATCCAATACGCAATCCGTGATAAACTTTTTCACGTCGGTATTGTGTGGAAGACAAGCCCTTAACACCACTCACCAATCTTTATTGGTTGGCTCATGAGAACTACCCAAATTTTTCAAAAATCTTTGGCATTTGGCTGATTCCTTTTTAGGATCAGGGAAATCAGTCATTATGGAATTTAGCTCCGCTCTTGCCCAAGGACAATGCATTGCTACCTCCCTTGTGGGCACTATACCGTTCGCATCCGCATTCCCATTCGGAACAGTTATTGTCCGGATGGATGCAGAACAGCCGCACTGCTACTTTTGACCCTGTTACCTGGCTGGGGGTTTAGTCTATTACTGCTACGTATGTGGTTATCAACTTCCTCTATGGGTGCAGTGGATGTTAACACTTCCTCTACTACCACTGATGAAGATGGCGGCACCACTTGTGCTTGTTGTGGTGGAGCATCTAACATGTGTACAGCATGGGAAGTGGCAGACATAACAATAGGATCATCATCCGCATCATGAACATTTTCTTTGTGATTACTTGAGAGGGTACAAATTACTTGTTACATTTTTATGGGTTTTTACAACAACTGTACCTGCACCCCCATCCGCATAGGGCAGTGGTGGTGCATGTGAACCACTGACAATACCTTCTGCTGCGTGTGCACTCTCCTGTAATGTGCTCATGATGATAGTTTGCGTCGCGTGCACACCTTTAAGCCACGCATCCCCTTCATGCTTCCACAACTTTAAACACTCGCTATATTTTACATTTTTCATTTGAGAACGCACCATACAGATGCTATCTCGTACATTGTTCAATACCTCCTTATCAAAGCTGCCAATTCTGGGGAAAGGTCTAACACTCTTCATCGTCATTTTAAACCATACATCACAGTACTTAATCGCATAAGTACCGTACTTAGTATGCATAATATTGCGTGCCGACCCAAGCGGCGCTTCCAACAGCAGCACATCATCTAACATCTCTACCGTTTGCTTGGCTCCCCATTCTGGGAGAACCCTAAGCTTAAAGAATATTCCCTGCACAGGCACGTATCCATGTGGTTCTTGCAAAATTTGTAATCACATCCACAATAAAAACAAAATTGAGGACAGATACGGCAAAATGATACCATTAAAATATTACATCAACTGTCGCACCAAGAACGTGGTTTATTGTATTGAGTGTCCTTGTGAGATGAGACACGTGGGAATGACTACACGTATGTTGAAAGAAAGAATATTGGGCACGATCAGGAATGAACAGCAAGACATGTTGAAGATGAAACAACTGACCACTGTAGCCCGGCATTTTCAACAGAAACATAATAACTCATATAAGGACATGAAGATTTATGGTTTAGAAACCCTAAATTTGGGAATTAGAGGAGGAGACATTACAAAGGCACTCCTGAAAAAAGAGAGTTATTGGACTTTAAGTTGAACAGCACTGCACCCCATGGCATCAACGGACACATACATTTGACTGTTTTTCTTTAAATATAGTAACACCCTCTGAGTTCATAACTATGGATATCTTCATCTGCAGAGGAAGATGCATCTATACACACAATAAAAAAAATATTTCACATTCTATTCATCACGGTAATCATTGATTTATCACATTACTGTATAATTTTATTATCATATTTATTCAACATTTATTATTCAATAATTATTATAGCCATCACTATGACCCATTTTCACTTTATTTTCATTTTCATCACTTTATTGAATCCTATTAACACAACGTTATTTCACTAGGTTGCACATTTTTCAGGGAGCTCTTCTGCCATTATTCATCACAAACCCCCTTTTTCAAACACATCGGTTAGGGAGCGATGTAATCTGTATTTTTCTGACACACCTTCTTTTTCTACCTATTTAAATAATTGAATTACCTGTGGAATATTTGACATTTAAATAAATTGACACAATAGACAGAGTGCATGGACACATAATTATATATATATATATATATATATATATATATATATTTATAATTTGTTACTGCCTGGTAGATAACTTATATTGCTGCTATTTGTATTCTGTTTTCAATAATACTTAAATAAAGTTTTCCGTTGTTCTACTAATCATAAATTCCAATCTGGTTAGGATTGAATGAACTTTCCTCCGTTTACTAAGCTAAGATACAGCCTAATCAGGATTGGCTGAAATAGCTATCATTCATTCTAACATCACATTGATAGGCCAACCTCAGGGCTGATTGATGTTTCCTCTGGCCAATAATCTATCAAAAATACGAGGTCCGGATTGGCCAGCCCGCATGTAAATACTGACATGTGGAGATGGGATACTTCTGGGCACTCCTTTTGTGAACAAGCCTTCGGGCGAAACGCGCGTCATCGTAGGCCCGATCAGCTGGCCGTCGTCACGTGATCGCCACTGTGCAACACGCTACAGACGCTTTACAGCATACACTAGATTGATGCAGGATTTCTTTCACAGCTGATCAGACGGCTGAAGGCAGCGCAGCGCAGACTATTCACTGCTTGCAGACAACACACGAATGTACAGGTACCTCTCTATCCCCTCTGGTGGTAGATTGACTGGTCTGGGGTGCATTTAGGGTTCTGCAATGCTTTGGTAACAGAGCCCACCTAACACCCACAGATCTTTAACATATACCACCACCCTGTTGTTTCTATGGACACTATACTCCCCGCTCTCTCATCACTCGGCTTGTACTGATTCTGAGTGAAAGCAGAAGGGGAGAGTAATCTCAGGCGCCTACTTTCCTTCTTTCAGCCACAAAAAATTCTTTTTGCACTATGCATAAATGTGTTTATCAGATATATGGTTGATATTTGGAATTTATACCTACCTTGAACAGCAACCAAGTGATGATCTATGATGTTATTTATATCAACGTACAATCCTAAAGAATCATTTCTCTTGATCTGCACTGAACACATGTGACCCAATTACTGTTATACATTATGTTAATTTGATTACATACTGGCTGCAAGGTTCAAATAAGTAGCTTTATAGCACTGAGTATTAACCTAATTGTGTTCCATGAATTTAAGATACTGAGGTATTTCAACCCTACTATTCAGAAACAGTTGGATATATTATGTGGTTTACGTCACAACGTTAGTCCAGAAACAACGGGTGTTTATGCTGAATATAAAGGCAGAGTTGGTCATTATTAGCAAGGAATAACTTGCTTAATTGGAATCATTTGTTTATACTTACCTTGTCTGTGTCCGCCAGTCACCTTTATCTCTCTTTATGAGAGATTCATTATATTTTCGCCCATCATTTTCCTGCAATAAGAATATTGATTGAATTCTTTAGACAGGATTTATCATTTTAATTATTATATATTTAATGTTTGTCTTTTGTCTTGTCATGTAATTTAGTGCTCTCAGCACCAATATTTTAACGAGTGAATCATTAAATTGTTATTTTATTATCAATCCATCATGTCATTAGTTTTTCAGACAATTATTAAAGAGTGCCCCAACAAAGAGTCTACTTGTGCTGCCTGTGCATGGAATATTCTTTCTGCTTGAAAATACTTGACTTTTGGGAGCACCGCCAACCACTTTAATTATAAAAGGAGTTTTTACTCTAAGTGATTTGTAATTAACTTTTTCTCTTGTGCAGAATCTTTTTCCCCTTTCCCTCATTCTATAGAACCCTAAGCTTTTCAATAGAGATTTAAACTGGTGAAAGAAAGTCAAGATACTTTCACTTTACCTGCGGACGATATTAACAGGACGCGCTCACACACCTATGGAAGAATAACCAGGCTGCTTCCATGCACCTAATCCCTTTTTGACTACCTTTCCCTGCTAGCATGTAAGCATTCCAATAACACCTATTTCTGTGATTTCTTCCACCCTCTGCTCAGTTCACAATCACAATTTAGCCACAACTGTGCGGTTCAATTACAATGCTCACATAACCCTAACTGATCACTGAATACTGTAATCACACTGAGAGCTGAAACTACAACAAGACAACTACACCTGCAATGTGTATAGACTGCGTATCTACTACCGAGCCACTAGGCCGACACCAGGCACCTAGCACTTAAGGGTCCTACGATACCCTTAACTAGGGAACATGTTACCCCTACCAACACACATTCACTGTTACACACCCTTTTCCTGAGCAGAAAAATAAATGTTTTCACAGATTATGGCAACACCTGATCAAGATACTTACAACAATGCTATCTATCAGTATCACAATGCACTCTCAACGGCTTTGTTTAAACATGCGGCAGAAATACAAGAAATACGTATACGCTATTCTGCAACTACTACATAAAAAAAAAAAAATCTATCAATGAAGGAAAACAAACTTTTTCCTCCCTTGTCCCTGGATTCTAATCAGCGCTCCTTAAGCCACAATAACGAATAACGGGGACTCAGCAACAAAGTGGTAGCAGATTTTCTGAGGCACAATGCGTTCTCCTGCTATGACTCCTCCACCCTTTTGCTGATAAATCGCTGACCCAGTGTTACCAAGTGTCCGGTAGCGTGATTTCACACTACGAGCCCCCAACTATCGATTCCTTCCTGTCTATACCTTCGAAAATTGTCGCTATTTAGCGTTATGAGTCGCACAAGAAATAATGCTTTCAGACTTTGAGTGTGGTTCCAGAGCACAAAAAGTTATTATTCAATAAAAAAAACAGATGGCTACATGCTGTGATCCTAAATACAATTAGTGCAAATAAATCATACAGACCCAAGGTACAGTTGTTACATACGCACGCGCTCTGGACCCAGATAATGGCATCAAAGTAGAAACCTCCGTCAACAGCAACGCAAGCAGACTGGCATCCAGGTTTAGAGAGCCCACATATATACTCTTACAGAGATAGGCAATACAATGGAACAGATTGGCATGATTCCATTGGTTCTTTATCCTGGTTCTTCTGTTACAGTATAGTTCATAGGTCAATTCGTATGGACACAATCCAGCCTCCAACAGCTCTTTGTGTACTGTTTCCTGCTGCATAATAAATCTAAGCTGGTTACATTACAGAGTACATTTTAATGTTTAACTCTCTATGGTCCATAGTTTGCAGCACATGTTGTGATATTCTCACTGATGATACCGGAAATCTGCAAAGACACAGTGGATCAGTACAACACCAAACACTGTCTGCTTATCATGTACTAAACCTTAGATATCAACTTACATTTATTTCACAACATTAATAATACTGAATAAACCTTGAATATTACACTTTAATGCTAGGGAACCTTTTATGTAAGTGTGCAGTGTGTAAGTATTGGGGTATTGGGAAAAGAAGCTAGTTAGCGTTGTGCGACTACGTGTTTGTGGAGTACACCATGGTACGTGTTTTGCAGGGGTAATCATTTTATATGTTTCAGGGCCTGTCTGTATTTATATGGTGAGGACTTTTAACTTCTTTCTATTGTGTGGGAATCGCACAACGCTAAATAATAGCATCGCCGTATGTACTTATAATGGGTGAGATTCACTAAAATGGCGCTGGGCGGCCAGACGCAAAATGGCGTATCATTGCCATTCGCAAAATGGCGTTGTGCAGATTTAATTTTAAACCGATTCTGTCTCAGCCAATTATTCGGCTTCGACAAAGGAGAGCTCTATATTATCATCTACAGCATAATATAGGATAGCTCTATATTCTCATCTACACCAATATACAGGAGAGCTGTATATTATCATCTACACCGTTATACAGGAGAGCTCTATATTATCATCTACACCGTTATACAGGAGAGCTCTATATTATCATCTACACCATTATACAGGAGAGCTCTATATTATCATCTATATTATCATCTACACCGTTATACAGGAGAGCTCTATATTATCATCTATATTATCATCTACACCGTTATACAGGAGAGCTCTATATTATCGTCTACACCAATATACAGGAGAGCTCTATATTATCATCTACACCAATATAAAGGAGAGCTCTATATTATCATCTACACCAATATACAGGAGAGCTCTATATTATCATCTACACCATTATACAGGAGAGCTCTATATTATCATCTATATTATCATCTACACCGTTATACAGGAGAGCTCTATATTATCATCTACACCGTTATACAGGAGACCTCTATATTATCATCTACACCATTATACAGGAGAGCTCCATATTATCATCTACACCATTATACAGGAGACCTCTATATTATCATCTACACCGTTATACAGGAGACCTCTATATTATCATCTACACCATTATACAGGAGAGCTCTACATTATCATCTACACCGTTATACAGGAGAGCTCTATATTATCATCTACACCGTTATACAGGAGACCTCTATATTATCATCTACACCGTTAAACAGGAGAGCTCTATATTATCATCTACATCATTATACAGGAGAGCTCTATATTATCATCTACACCGTTATACAGGAGAGCTCTATATTATCATCTACACCGTTATACAGGAGAGCTCTATATTATCATCTACACCGTTATACAGGAGAGCTCTATATTATCATCTACACCATTATACAGGAGAGCTCTATATTATCATCTACACCGTTATACAGGAGAGCTCTATATTATCATCTACACCATTATACAGGAGAGCTCTATATTATCATCTATATTATCATCTACACCATTATACAGGAGAGCTCTATATTATCATCTACACCGTTATACAGGAGAGCTCTATATTATCATCTACACCGTTAAACAGGAGAGCTCTATATTATCATCTACACCATTATACAGGAGAGCTCTATATTATCATCTACACCATTATACAGGAGACCTCTATATTATCATCTATACCATTATACAGGAGAGCTCTATATTATCATCTACACCATTATACAGGAGAGCTCTATATTATCATTTACACCATTACACAGGATAGCTCTATATTATCATCTACACCGTTATACAGGAGACCTCTATATTATCATCTACATCATTATACAGGAGAGCTCTATATTATCATCTACACCATTATACAGGAGACCTCTATATTATCATCTATATTATCATCTACACCATTATACAGGAGAGCTCTATTTTATCATCTACACCATTATACAGGAGAGCTCTATATTATCATCTACACCATTATACAGGAGAGCTCTATATTATCATCTACACCATTATACAGGAGAGCTCTAAGTTATCATCTACACCATTATACAGGAGAGCTCTATATTATCATCTATATTATCATCTACACCGTTATACAGGAGAGCTCTATATTATCATCTATATAATCATCTACACCATTATACAGGAGAGCTCTATATTATCATCTATATAATCATCTACACCATTATACAGGAGAGCTCTATATTATCATCTATATAATCATCTACACCGTTATACAGGAGAGCTCTATATTATCATCTACACCGTTATACAGGAGACCTCTATATTATCATCTACACCGTTATACAGGAGGTCTCTATATTATCATCTACACCATTATACAGGAGAGCTCTATATTATCATCTATATTATCATCTACACCGTTATACAGGAGAGCTCTATATTATCATCTATATTATCATCTACACCATTATACAGGAGAGCTCTATATTATCATCTACACCGTTATACAGGAGAGCTCTATATTATCATCTACACCGTTATACAGGAGAGCTCTATATTATCATCTACACCGTTATACAGGAGAGCTCTATATTATCATCTACACCGTTATACAGGAGAGCTCCATATTATCATCTACACCGTTATACAGGAGAGCTCTATATTATCATCTATATAATCATCTACACCATTATACAGGAGAGCTCTATATTATCATCTATATAATCATCTACACCATTATACAGGAGAGCTCTATATTATCATCTATATTATCATCTACACCGTTATACAGGAGAGCTCTATATTATCATCTACACCGTTATACAGGAGAGCTTTATATTATCATCTACACCGTTATACAGGAGAGCTCTATATTATCATCTACACCGTTATACAGGAGACCTCTATATTATCATCTACATCATTATACAGGAGAGCTCTATTTTATCATCTACACCATTATACAGGAGAGCTCTATATTATCATCTACACCATTATACAGGAGAGCTCTATATTATCATCTACACCGTTATACAGGAGAGCTCTATATTATCATCTACACCAATATACAGGAGAGCTCCATATTATCATCTACACCGTTATACAGGAGAGCTCCATATTATCATCTACACCGTTATACAGGAGAGCTCTATATTATCATCTACACCATTATACAGCAGAGCTCTATATTATCATCTATATAATCATCTACACCATTATACAGGAGAGCTCTATATTATCATCTATATAATCATCTACACCGTTATACAGGAGAGCTCTATATTATCATCTACACCATTATACAGGAGAGCTCTATATTATCATCTATATTATCATCTACACCATTATACAGGAGAGCTCTATATTATCATCTATATTATCATCTACACCGTTATACAGGAGAGCTCTATATTATTATCTATATAATCATCTACACCATTATACAGGAGAGCTCTATATTATCATCTATATTATCATCTACACCGTTATACAGGAGAGCTCTATATTATCATCTATATAATCATCTACACCATTATACAGGAGAGCTCTATATTATCATCTATATAATCATCTACACCATTATACAGGAGAGCTCTATATTATCATCTATATTATCATCTACACCGTTATAGAGGAGAGCTCTATATTATCATCTACACCGTTATACAGGAGAGCTCTATAATATCATCTACACCGTTATACAGGAGAGCTCTATATTATCATCTATATAATCATCTACACCATTATACAGGAGAGCTCTATATTATCATCTATATAATCATCTACACCGTTATACAGGAGAGCTCTATATTATCATCTACACCGTTATACAGGAGACCTCTATATTATCATCTACACCGTTATACAGGAGAGCTCTATATTATCATCTACACCATTATATAGGAGGTCTCTATATTATCATCTACACCATTATACAGGAGAGCTCTATATTATCATCTATATTATCATCTACACCGTTATACAGGAGAGCTCTATATTATCATCTACACCGTTATACAGGAGAGCTCTATATTATCATCTACACCGTTATACAGGAGAGCTCCATATTATCATCTACACCGTTATACAGGAGAGCTCTATATTATCATCTATATAATCATCTACACCATTATACAGGAGAGCTCTATATTATCATCTATATAATCATCTACACCATTATACAGGAGAGCTCTATATTATCATCTATATTATCATCTACACCGTTATACAGGAGAGCTCTATATTATCATCTACACCGTTATACAGGATAGCTCTATATTATCATCTACACCATTATACAGGAGAGCTCTATATTATCATCTATATTATCATCTACACCATTATACAGGAGACCTCTATATTATCATCTACACCGTTATACAGGAGAGCTCTATATTATCATCTACACCATTATACAGGAGAGCTCTATATTATCATCTATATTATCATCTACACCGTTATACAGGAGAGCTCTATATTATCATCTTCACCAATATACAGGAGAGCTCCATATTATCATCTACACCGTTATACAGGAGAGCTCTATATTATCATCTACACCATTATACAGCAGAGCTCTATATTATCATCTATATAATCATCTACACCATTATACAGGAGAGCTCTATATTATCATCTATATAATCATCTACACCATTATACAGGAGAGCTCTATATTATCATCTATATTATCATCTACACCGTTATACAGGAGAGCTCTATATTATCATCTACACCGTTATACAGGATAGCTCTATATTATCATCTACACCATTATACAGGAGAGCTCTATATTATCATCTATATTATCATCTACACCATTATACAGGAGACCTCTATATTATCATCTACACCGTTATACAGGAGAGCTCTATATTATCATCTACACCATTATACAGGAGAGCTCTATATTATCATCTATATTATCATCTACACCAATATACAGGAGAGCTCTATATTATCATCTACACCATTATACAGGAGGTCTCTATATTATCATCTACACCGTTATACAGGAGAGCTCTATATTATCATCTACACCAATATACAGGAGAGCTCTATATTATCATCTACACCGTTATACAGGAGAGCTCTATATTATCATCTACACCATTATACAGGAGAGCTCTACATTATCATCTACACCGTTATACAGGAGAGCTCTATATTATCATCTACACCGTTATACAGGAGACCTCTATATTATCATCTACACCGTTATACAGCAGAGCTCTATATTATCATCTATATAATCATCTACACCATTATACAGGAGAGCTCTATATTATCATCTATATAATCATCTACACCATTATACAGGAGAGCTCTATATTATCATCTATATTATCATCTACACCGTTATACAGGAGAGCTCTATATTATCATCTACACCGTTATACAGGATAGCTCTATATTATCATCTACACCATTATACAGGAGAGCTCTATATTATCATCTATATTATCATCTACACCATTATACAGGAGAGCTCTATATTATCATCTACACCATTATACAGGAGAGCTCTATATTATCATCTATATTATCATCTACACCATTATAGAGGAGAGCTCTATATTATCATCTATATAATCATCTACACCATTATACAGGAGAGCTCTATATTATCATCTATATAATCATCTACACCATTATACAGGAGAGCTCTATATTATCATCTACACCAATATACAGGAGAGCTCTATATTATCATCTACACCATTATACAGGAGGTCTCTATATTATCATCTACACCAATATACAGGAGAGCTCTATATTATCATCTACACCAATATACAGGAGAGCTCTATATTATCATCTACACCATTATACAGGAGGTCTCTATATTATCATCTACACCATTATACAGCAGAGCTCTATATTATCATCTATATAATCATCTACACCATTATACAGGAGAGCTCTATATTATCATCTATATAATCATCTACACCGTTATACAGGAGAGCTCTATATTATCATCTACACCGTTATACAGGAGAGCTCTATATTATCATCTACACCATTATACAGGATAGCTCTATATTATCATCTACACCATTATACAGGAGAGCTCTATATTATCATCTATATTATCATCTACATCATTATACAGGAGAGCTCTATTTTATCATCTACACCATTATACAGGAGAGCTCTATATTATCATCTACACCGTTATACAGGAGACCTCTATATTATCATCTACATCGTTATACAGGAGAGCTCTATATTATCATCTACACCAATATACAGGAGAGCTCTATATTATCATCTACACCATTATACAGGAGAGCTCTATATTATCATCTACACCGTTATACAGGAGAGCTCTATATTATCATCTACACCATTATACAGGAGAGCTCTATATTATCATCTACACCGTTATACAGGAGAGCTCTATATTATCATCTACACCAATATACAGGAGAGCTCTATATTATCATCTACACCATTATACAGCAGAGCTCTATATTATCATCTACACCGTTATACAGGAGAGCTCTATATTATCATCTATATAATCATCTACACCGTTATACAGGAGAGCTCTATATTATCATCTATATTATCATCTACACCATTATACAGGAGAGCTCTATATTATCATCTATATTATCATCTACACCGTTATACAGGAGAGCTCTATATTATCATCTATATAATCATCTACACCATTATACAGGAGAGCTCTATATTATCATCTATATTATCATCTACACCGTTATACAGGAGAGCTCTATATTATCATCTATATAATCATCTACACCATTATACAGGAGAGCTCTATATTATCATCTATATTATCATCTACACCGTTATACAGGAGAGCTCTATATTATCATCTACACCGTTATACAGGAGAGCTCTATAATATCATCTACACCGTTATACAGGAGAGCTCTATATTATCATCTATATAATCATCTACACCATTATACAGGAGAGCTCTATATTATCATCTATATAATCATCTACACCGTTATACAGGAGAGCTCTATATTATCATCTACACCGTTATACAGGAGACCTCTATATTATCATCTACACCGTTATACAGGAGAGCTCTATATTATCATCTACACCATTATACAGGAGAGCTCTATATTATCATCTATATTATCATCTACACCAATATACAGGAGAGCTCTATATTATCATCTACACCATTATACAGGAGGTCTCTATATTATCATCTACACCGTTATACAGGAGAGCTCTATATTATCATCTACACCAATATACAGGAGAGCTCTATATTATCATCTACACCGTTATACAGGAGAGCTCTATATTATCATCTACACCATTATACAGGAGAGCTCTACATTATCATCTACACCGTTATACAGGAGAGCTCTATATTATCATCTACACCGTTATACAGGAGACCTCTATATTATCATCTACACCGTTATACAGCAGAGCTCTATATTATCATCTATATAATCATCTACACCATTATACAGGAGAGCTCTATATTATCATCTATATAATCATCTACACCATTATACAGGAGAGCTCTATATTATCATCTATATTATCATCTACACCGTTATACAGGAGAGCTCTATATTATCATCTACACCGTTATACAGGATAGCTCTATATTATCATCTACACCATTATACAGGAGAGCTCTATATTATCATCTATATTATCATCTACACCATTATACAGGAGAGCTCTATATTATCATCTACACCATTATACAGGAGAGCTCTATATTATCATCTATATTATCATCTACACCATTATACAGGAGAGCTCTATATTATCATCTATATAATCATCTACACCATTATACAGGAGAGCTCTATATTATCATCTATATAATCATCTACACCATTATACAGGAGAGCTCTATATTATCATCTACACCAATATACAGGAGAGCTCTATATTATCATCTACACCATTATACAGGAGGTCTCTATATTATCATCTACACCAATATACAGGAGAGCTCTATATTATCATCTACACCAATATACAGGAGAGCTCTATATTATCATCTACACCATTATACAGGAGGTCTCTATATTATCATCTACACCATTATACAGCAGAGCTCTATATTATCATCTATATAATCATCTACACCATTATACAGGAGAGCTCTATATTATCATCTATATAATCATCTACACCGTTATACAGGAGAGCTCTATATTATCATCTACACCGTTATACAGGAGAGCTCTATATTATCATCTACACCATTATACAGGATAGCTCTATATTATCATCTACACCATTATACAGGAGAGCTCTATATTATCATCTATATTATCATCTACATCATTATACAGGAGAGCTCTATTTTATCATCTACACCATTATACAGGAGAGCTCTATATTATCATCTACACCGTTATACAGGAGACCTCTATATTATCATCTACATCGTTATACAGGAGAGCTCTATATTATCATCTACACCAATATACAGGAGAGCTCTATATTATCATCTACACCATTATACAGGAGAGCTCTATATTATCATCTACACCGTTATACAGGAGAGCTCTATATTATCATCTACACCATTATACAGGAGAGCTCTATATTATCATCTACACCGTTATACAGGAGAGCTCTATATTATCATCTACACCAATATACAGGAGAGCTCTATATTATCATCTACACCATTATACAGCAGAGCTCTATATTATCATCTACACCGTTATACAGGAGAGCTCTATATTATCATCTATATAATCATCTACACCGTTATACAGGAGAGCTCTATATTATCATCTATATTATCATCTACACCATTATACAGGAGAGCTCTATATTATCATCTATATTATCATCTACACCGTTATACAGGAGAGCTCTATATTATCATCTATATAATCATCTACACCATTATACAGGAGAGCTCTATATTATCATCTATATTATCATCTACACCGTTATACAGGAGAGCTCTATATTATCATCTATATAATCATCTACACCATTATACAGGAGAGCTCTATATTATCATCTATATTATCATCTACACCGTTATACAGGAGAGCTCTATATTATCATCTACACCGTTATACAGGAGAGCTCTATAATATCATCTACACCGTTATACAGGAGAGCTCTATATTATCATCTATATAATCATCTACACCATTATACAGGAGAGCTCTATATTATCATCTATATAATCATCTACACCGTTATACAGGAGAGCTCTATATTATCATCTACACCGTTATACAGGAGACCTCTATATTATCATCTACACCGTTATACAGGAGAGCTCTATATTATCATCTACACCATTATATAGGAGGTCTCTATATTATCATCTACACCATTATACAGGAGAGCTCTATATTATCATCCATATTATCATCTACACCGTTATACAGGAGAGCTCTATATTATCATCTACATCGTTATACAGGAGAGCTCTATATTATCATCTACACCGTTATACAGGAGAGCTCTATATTATCATCTACACCGTTATACAGGAGAGCTCCATATTATCATCTACACCATTATACAGCAGAGCTCTATATTATCATCTATATAATCATCTACACCATTATACAGGAGAGCTCTATATTATCATCCATATTATCATCTACACCGTTATACAGGAGAGCTCTATATTATCATCTACACCGTTATACAGGAGAGCTCTATATTATCATCTACACCGTTATACAGGAGAGCTCTATATTATCATCTACACCGTTATACAGGAGAGCTCTATATTATCATCTACACCATTATACAGCAGAGCTCTATATTATCATCTATATAATCATCTACACCATTATACAGGAGAGCTCTATATTATCATCTATATAATCATCTACACCATTATACAGGAGAGCTCTATATTATCATCTATATTATCATCTACACCGTTATACAGGAGAGCTCTATATTATCATCTACACCGTTATACAGGATAGCTCTATATTATCATCTACACCATTATACAGGAGAGCTCTATATTATCATCTATATTATCATCTACACCATTATACAGGAGAGCTCTATATTATCATCTACACCATTATACAGGAGAGCTCTATATTATCATCTATATTATCATCTACACCATTATACAGGAGAGCTCTATATTATCATCTATATAATCATCTACACCATTATACAGGAGAGCTCTATATTATCATCTATATTATCATCTACACCGTTATAGAGGAGAGCTCTATATTATCATCTACACCGTTATACAGGAGAGCTCTATATTATCATCTACACCATTATACAGGAGGTCTCTATATTATCATCTACACCGTTATACAGGAGAGCTCTATATTATCATCTACACCAATATACAGGAGAGCTCCATATTATCATCTACACCGTTATACAGGAGAGCTCTATATTATCATCTACACCATTATACAGCAGAGCTCTATATTATCATCTATATAATCATCTACACCATTATACAGGAGAGCTCTATATTATCATCTATATAATCATCTACACCGTTATACAGGAGAGCTCTATATTATCATCTACACCATTATACAGGATAGCTCTATATTATCATCTACACCATTATACAGGAGAGCTCTATATTATCATCTATATTATCATCTACATCATTATACAGGAG
This sequence comes from Taudactylus pleione, assembly GCA_031769625.1. Classification (NCBI taxonomy): domain Eukaryota; kingdom Metazoa; phylum Chordata; class Amphibia; order Anura; family Myobatrachidae; genus Taudactylus; species Taudactylus pleione. Next base: position 76,217 of record JAUIMM010001558.1, on the reverse strand, counting down.
ACCTCTATATTATCATCTACACCGTTATACAGGAGAGCTCTATATTATCATCTACACCGTTATACAGGAGACCTCTATATTATCATCTACATCATTATACAGGTGAGCTCTATTTTATCATCTACACCATTATACAGGAGAGCTCTATATTATCATCTACACCGTTATACAGGAGAGCTCTATATTATCATCTACACCATTATACAGGAGAGCTCTATATTATCATCTACACCGTTATACAGGAGAGCTCTATATTATCATCTACACCATTATACAGCAGAGCTCTATATTATCATCTATATAATCATCTACACCGTTATACAGGAGAGCTCTATATTATCATCTATATTATCATCTACACCGTTATACAGGAGAGCTCTATATTATCATCTATATAATCATCTACACCATTATACAGGAGAGCTCTATATTATCATCTATATTATCATCTACACCGTTATACAGGAGAGCTCTATATTATCATCTATATAATCATCTACACCATTATACAGGAGAGCTCTATATTATCATCTATATAATCATCTACACCATTATACAGGAGAGCTCTATATTATCATCTATATTATCATCTACACCGTTATACAGGAGAGCTCTATATTATCATCTACACCGTTATACAGGAGACCTCTATATTATCATCTACACCATTATACAGGATAGCTCTATATTATCATCTACACCATTATACAGGAGACCTCTATATTATCATCTATATTATCATCTACACCATTATACAGGAGAGCTCTATATTATCATCTACACCGTTATACAGGAGAGCTCTATATTATCATCTACACCGTTATACAGGAGACCTCTATATTATCATCTACACCGTTATACAGGAGAGCTCTATATTATCATCTACACCGTTATACAGGAGAGCTCTATATTATCATCTACACCATTATACAGGAGACCTCTATATTATCATCTATATTATCATCTACACCATTATACAGGAGAGCTCTATATTATCATCTACACCGTTATACAGGAGAGCTCTATATTATCATCTACACCGTTATACAGGAGAGCTCTATATTATCATCTACACCATTATACAGGAGACCTCTATATTATCATCTATATTATCATCTACACCATTATACAGGAGAGCTCTATATTATCATCTACACCGTTATACAGGAGAGCTCTATATTATCATCTACACCGTTATACAGGAGAGCTTTATATTATCATCTACACCGTTATACAGGAGACCTCTATATTATCATCTACACCATTATACAGGAGACCTCTATATTATCATCTATATTATCATCTACACCATTATACAGGAGAGCTCTATATTATCATCTACACCATTATACATATATTAAATGACTGATATGTAAGTTTGCATGACTGAGCAGTTAAACAGTGATCAGACATGTTGGGCTTAATGCATATGTAAAGTCCTGTTAGAACTACCTATGTTATGCCAGAACCTGTGGCACCATTTATACCACTCATACCAGACATGTATCCAGCAAGTTATCATCTAATGATCAGCAGCACAGGACATATCATTCACATTACAAGGAGCCAGTAGTTTCATGATATTATTTATGTAACTGTGGGGCCTATTCATTAAACCTAAAAATTTGATGGATATAATTAGCTAGAACTCTCATGGAGTTGTAGCTAATTATAGGTGGAATTCATCATTCCACCTCTCCATAAGTATGGAGAAAATTATCCAATGCGCTGTTATCTAAAGCAGCCAGTGGGATTGTCAGCCCCTACGAAATATAGAATATATGCAAAAGTATATACCGGCGCTAGATAGAGTTGCTGTTTATAATTAAAACACAGATGGGTGTGCAATATAAATCACATTTATTTCATGATAGTGCCATAGAGCATATGTAAAAATTAAAAACATAACATATAAAATCCTTATATCTGAGGAGCATATGATTCAATATCCAAATAAAATCGTTAGTGGGGAACTGTTTGATCCAATTGTTACGACACTGTGATGTGTATATTCCATTTGCAGGGTCCAGCAAATATTTACCAAGTGGAGTGTCCAGATTGTAGACTGGATAGGACCCACTTGTAGCCGCTTCCCTTTAATGCTGATAACCGGTGGTCCAATTTTCTTGTATCAAAGTGTCCAAGATGGTATATTGATGTTGTCCCCATTAAAGAGAAGCAGCTACTAATGTACTAATGTACTAATCTACCCATACTAATGTACTAATCTACCCATACTAATGTACTAATCTACCCATACTAATGTACCCATACTAATGTACTAATGTACCCATACTAATGTACTAATAGTAATGTACTAATAGTAATGTACTAATACTAATGTACTAATGTACCCATACTAATGTACTAATAGTAATGTACTAATGTACTAATAGTAATGTACTAATGTACTAATACTAATGTACTAATGTACTAATAGTAATGTACCCATACTAATGTACCCATACTAATGTACCCATACTAATGTACTAATGTACCCATACTAATGTACTAATGTACCCATACTAATGTACTAATGTACCGATACTAATGTACTAATGTACCCATACTAATGTACCCATACTAATGTACCCGTACTAATGTACTAATGTACCGATACTAATGTACTAATGTACCCATACTAATGTACTAATGTACCCATACTAATGTACCCATACTAATGTACTAATGTACCGATACTAATGTACTAATGTACCGATACTAATGTACTAATAGTAATGTACTAATACTAATGTACCGATACTAATGTACTAATGTACCCATACTAATGTACTAATGTACCGATACTAATGTACTAATGTACCCATACTAATGTACCCATACTAATGTACCGATACTAATGTACTAATGTACCCATACTAATGTACCGATACTAATGTACTAATGTACCCATACTAATGTACTAATGTACCCATACTAATGTACCCATACTAATGTACCGATACTAATGTACTAATGTACCCATACTAATGTACTAATGTACCCATACTAATGTACTAATGTACCCATACTAATGTACCCGTACTAATGTACCGATACTAATGTACCCATACTAATGTACTAATGTACCCATACTAATGTACTAATGTACCCATACTAATGTACTAATGTACCCATACTAATGTACTAATGTACTAATCTACCCATACTAATGTACTAATCTACCCATACTAATGTACTAATCTACCCATACTAATGTACCCATACTAATGTACTAATGTACCCATACTAATGTACTAATAGTAATGTACTAATAGTAATGTACTAATACTAATGTACTAATGTACCCATACTAATGTACTAATAGTAATGTACTAATGTACTAATAGTAATGTACTAATGTACTAATACTAATGTACTAATGTACTAATAGTAATGTACTAATACTAATGTACCCATACTAATGTACCCATACTAATGTACTAATGTACCCATACTAATGTACTAATGTACCCATACTAATGTACTAATGTACCGATACTAATGTACTAATGTACCCATACTAATGTACCCATACTAATGTACCCGTACTAATGTACTAATGTACCGATACTAATGTACTAATGTACCCATACTAATGTACTAATGTACCCATACTAATGTACCCATACTAATGTACTAATGTACCGATACTAATGTACTAATGTACCGATACTAATGTACTAATAGTAATGTACTAATACTAATGTACCGATACTAATGTACTAATGTACCCATACTAATGTACTAATGTACCGATACTAATGTACTAATGTACCCATACTAATGTACCCATACTAATGTACCGATACTAATGTACTAATGTACCCATACTAATGTACCCATACTAATGTACCGGTACTAATGTACTAATGTACCCATACTAATGTACTAATGTACCCATACTAATGTACCCATACTAATGTACCGATACTAATGTACTAATGTACCCATACTAATGTACTAATGTACCCATACTAATGTACTAATGTACCCATACTAATGTACCCGTACTAATGTACCGATACTAATGTACCCATACTAATGTACTAATGTACCCATACTAATGTACTAATGTACCCATACTAATGTACCCATACTAATGTACTAATGTACCGATACTAATGTACTAATGTACCGATACTAATGTACTAATGTACCCATACTAATGTACTAATGTACTAATGTACCCATACTAATGTACTAATGTACCCATACTAATGTACTAATGTACCCATACTAATGTACCCATACTAATGTACCCATACTAATAGTAATGTACTAATGTACTAATACTAATGTACTAATGTACCGATACTAATGTACTAATGTACCCATACTAATGTACCGATACTAATGTACTAATGTACCCATACTAATGTACTAATATACTAATGTATGGGGAGTGTGGAAATTAACGCAGGGGAACTTAGCACAGGAGATATCACAGATATCTCCTGTGCTAAGTCTGTTCATGAATACCAAAATAACGTTATTTAAGGTAAATGTCCTTAAAAACATTATTTTAGTGTTGATGAATAGGCCCCTGTATCTGAGAAACATTGGCAGAAATCTACCATTATGTGAAGCACAAAATAAGAAAATGACACATAGTTAAACATATATCATCCGGGATTAGCTGGTAGCTATCTATCTATCCATCTATCTATCTATCTATCTATCTATCTATCTATCTATCTATCTATCTATCTATCTATCTATCTACTCCCTGTGTAAAGCAGGACATACCACCAACTGTCCCAGTATTCAGGAAACATTCCTGACTGTGTAAGACAAAAGCCCGAAATCGGGACTTCCCACCCAGTTAGGACCCCCCCACATAAAATCAATAACACTCACATTTAATAAGTTGACTATATTCCCTAATAAAATGTACATTTAATAAATAGAATTATTTAGTGTGACCAGCTGTGACGTGACATTACAGTAACTGCATTTACATCTAATACAGAATATTTTTTCAATTCTTCCCAAAATGTTTCCTTAGACCCAGTGATGTATCAGTGTTTCCTTGTTGCTGCTTATCTGTACTCAGGGTTCTCCTGTTATATTGTGTTTATCTTTCATTTATTTTTCATGAGATTTATTAATGTAGCACCAACATAATTTGTTGCACTTTGCAATTGGAGCATTGGAGAAATTAGCGCTATTTCTGTTACAATCAGCTGTGTCCTTGTTGGTGAGTATCTAAAGTAGAAAGTTGCTAAACGCATACTATGTACATACTGATTTATCTTCCACCTATTGTATTTAGTTGCTGCATTACAATACACCAGGGTTACTAAGAAATAGGTCTTCAGATAAGTAAAAGAATGTAGGTTTTCTAAGGGCATATATGAGAAAACGCAGACGTGCGAATGCCGCAAATGTTGTAACTAGTGAAAAGGAATGCCTTTATTGGGGGACATCAGTCTGTACCCTAAATTAATCCTAACTGACCCTGGTAATCCTTATAGAAGTGTATTAATAGTTGTAATAAAAGTATTTTGTGCTCCTAAAGTGAGTCTAATGGCTGTTACTGTATCTGCACTTGTGCATTTGTGTGAAAAAACTATATGAAGCAATTTTTTTGGTGATAAATAATTGCTGTAGTTACATTGGGGGAACATGTAATGGGTACTAGTATATTTTGGTGCTTATAAAGTGCATTTAAAAAAAAAAAAAATAACAGCTGATGCAGCCCCACGCCTGTCTCTTCCATACAGCCCCACAAAACAGCCGTCCCATCCATACAGCCCCCCAAAATAGCCGTCCCATCCATACAGCCTCCCAAATTAGCCGACCCTTCCATACAGCCTCCCAAAATAGCACTCCCATCCATACAGCCCCCCAAAATAGCCCTCCCATCCATACAGCCCCCCAAAATAGCCGTCCCTTCCATACAGCCCCCCAAAACAGCCGTCCCATTTATACAGCCTTCCAAGATAGCCATCTCATGCATACAGCCCCCCAAAATAGCCGTCCCATCCATACAGCCCCCCATAATAACCATTCCATCCATACAGCCCCCCAAAATAGCCGTCCCTTCCATACAGCCCCCAAAATAGCCATCCCATCCATACAACCCCCCAAAATAACCGTCCCATCCATAAAGCCACCCAAAATAGCCGTCCCATCCATTCAGGCCCCCAAAATAGCTGTCCCATCCATACAGCTCCCCAAAATAGCCGTCCCATCCATACAGCCCCCCAAAATAACCATCTCATCCATACAGCCCCAAAAATAGCCATCCCATCCATACAGCCCCCCAAAATAGCTGTCCCATCCATACAGCCCTCCAAAATAGCCGTCCCTTCCATACAGCCCCCCAAAATAGCCGTCCCATCCATACAGTCCCCCAAAATAGCCGTCCCTTCCATACAGCCCTCCAAAATTGGTGTCTCATCCATGCAGGCCCCCAAAATAGCCCTCCCATCCATACAGCCCCACAAAGTAGCCGTCCCTTCCATACAGCCCCACAAAATAGCCGTCCCATCCATACAGCCCCCCAAAATAACCGTCCCATCCATAAAGCCCCCCAAAATAGCCGTCCCATCCATACAGCCCCCCAAAATAGCCGTCCCATCCATACAGCCCCCCAAAATAACCGTCCCTTCCATACAGCCCTCCAAAATTGGTGTCCCATCCATGCAGACCCCAAAATAGCCATCCCATCCATACAGCCCCACAAAGTAGCCATCCCTTCCATACAGCCCCACAAAATAGCCGTCCCATCCATACAGCCCCCCAAAATAACTGTCCCATCCATACAGCCCCCCAAAATAGCCGTCCCATCCATACAGCCCCCCAAAATAACCGTCCCATCCATAAAGCCCCCCAAAATAGCCGTCCCATCCATACAGCCCCCCAAAATAGTCATCCCATCCATACAGCACCCCAAAATAACCGTCCCATCCATACAGCCCCCCTAATAGCCATCCCATCCATACAGCCCCCCAAAATAGCCGTCCCTTCCATACAGCCCCCCAAAATAGCCTTCTCATCCATACAGCCCCACAGAATAGCTGTCCCTTCAATACAGACCCCCAAAACAGCCGTCCCACCGATACAGCCCACAAAATAGCCATCCCATCTATACAGCCCCCCAAAACAGCCATCCCATCCATACAGCCCCCCAAAATAGCCATCCCATCCATACAGCCCCCCAAAATAGCCATCCCATCCATACAGCCCCACAGAATAGCTGTCCCTTCAATACAGACCCCCAAAACAGCCGTCCCACCGATACAGCCCACAAAATAGCCATCCCATCTATACAGCCCCCCAAAACAGCCATCCCATCCATACAGCCCCCCAAAATAGCCATCCCATCCATACAGCTCCCCTTAATAGCCATCCTAATACCTTAGACACATTTTCCATCACTTTTTACTTTTTCACCCCAGAATTGACATGACATTTTTGGGTGGTGGTTCATTTTTTGTAACATTTTTTTTGCATAATTGGTTATTAGGGGGGTGTCCACGGGGTTCTGAACCAAGTCCCCACATTTTTACCCCCAAATAAGGATTTTGCATTCTTTTCTCCTGCCTCTGGGTGAAGAAACTTTTTACGCCTGTATTTGCCTACTCATTTTTCTCCTAAGTGAAAACATCCTGGAATTGAATAGGGCGATCCTAGGCGATAATCCTCACATAGGCGAAAACTTTTTGCCGATCGCGGCTATTCGCCTCTAACTGATTACGGGCCTTAGTGGTGAAAGTGTCAGACAATGTTGGAATCTCCATTTTCAACATTTCTTCTCTGTGTAGGGTAAATCTAGTGGTCTGACCCAGTGAGAAGTCGTACAGCATCTGATTAATTAAACATTCCCATCTGAGCCCATTCTGCCAGTGAGTGATCTATTCTGTGTGTACCTGCGAGGGTATGATCCCCGTCTGCTGTATACCCTACTGAGTCATTTATTTATTTACCAGCCTGTGCAAATACCAATATCACCATTTCAGCCGGGTATTTATACACTTGGATAGAAAATGGTGCACCTTTGCGCTGGCTTCCCCTGATCTTCCGTGAAGTGCGGCGGAGGGTAACTCGCTGAGTATTATACTCAGTGCCATGTGAACTGCCTGGGACTGCTCTGTGCCTGGTTCTGCAGTTGCCGTCATGGACGTGGCCATGACAGTTTGCATCACCTAACTCCATACCCAAAGGTAGCATGACGGTGGTCAGCTGACATGTACACCAATGATCTGCTACTGCAGGGGATAAAGCCAGTCTGTGGACCACAGGAAGTTGCCTGAGCAATGTTGTAATTTTCCAATATCTGCTGATGCTTCTTCATTCCAGGTCTGTCCTTGTGTTTCTCCTGTGATTACCAGTGCTGACTCTTGTGCTCCAGTGAGTTCAGATTATCTCTCCTGTGTTGCAGCAATTACCAAATCACTGTGCTCCAGTGTGTACAGAATATCTCTCCTGTGTTGCAGCAATTACATAATCATTGTGCTCCAGTGTGTACAGAATATCTCTCCTGTGTTGCAGCAGTTACCAAATCATTGTGCTCCAGTGTGTTCTGAATCTCTCTCCTGTGTTGCAGCAATTACCAAATCACTGTGCTCCAGTGTGTACAGAATATCTTTCCTGTGTTGCAGCAATTACCTAATCATTGTGCTCCAGTGTTTTCAGATTATCTCTCCTGTGTTGCAGCAATTACCTAATCATTGTGCTCCAGTGTTTTCAGATTATCTCTCCTGTGTTGCAGCAATTACCAAATCATTGTGCTCCAGTGTGTTCAGGATATCTCTCCTGTGTTGCAGCAATTACCAAATCACTGTGCTGCAGTGTGTTCAGAATATCTCTCCTGTGCTTGCAGCAATTACCAAATCATTGTACTACAGTGTGTTCAGAATCTCTCTCCTGTGTTGCAGTAACTACCAAATCATTGTGCTCCAGTGTGTTCAGAATATCTCTCTTCTGTGTTGCAGCAATTACCAAATCATTGTGCTCCAGCGTGTACAGAATATCTCTCCTGTGTTGCAGCAATTACCAAATCACTGTGCTCCAGTGTGTTCTGAATCTCTCTCCTGTGCTTGCAGCAATTACCTAATCATTGTGCTCAGTGAGTTCAGAATATCTCTCCTGTGCTTGCAGCAATTACCAAATCATTGTGCTCCAGCGTGTTCAGAATATCTCTTCTGTGTTGCAGTAATTACCAAATCATTGTGTTCCAGTGTGTTCAGAATATCTCTCCTGTGTTGCAGCAATTACCTAATCATTGTGCTACAGTGTGTTCTGAATCTCTCTCCTGTGTTGCAGCAATTACCAAATCATTGTGTTCCAGTGTGTTCAGAATATCTCTCCTGTGTTGCTGCAATTACCTAATCATTGTGCTACAGTGTGTTCTGAATCTCTCTCCTGTGCTTGCAGCAATTACCAAATCATTGTGCTACAGTGTGTTCTGAATCTCTCTCCTGTGTTGCAGCAATTACCAAATCATTGTGCTCCAGTGTGTTCAGGATATCTCTCCTGTGCTTGCAGCAATTACCAAATCATTGTGCTCCAGCATGTTCAGAATCTCTCTCCTGTGCTTGCAGCAATTACCAAATCACTGTGCTCCAGTGTGTTCAGAATATCTCTTCTGTGTTGCAGCAATTACCAAATCATTGTGCTCCAGTGTGTTCAGTATATCTCTCCTGTGTTGCAGTAATTACCAAATCATTGTGCTCCAGTGTGTTCAGAATCTCTCTCCTGTGTTGCAGCAATTACCAAATCACTGTGCTCCAGTGTGTTCTGAATCTCTCTCCTGTGCTTGCAGCAATTACATAATCATTGTGCTCAGTGAGTTCAGAATATCTCTCTTGTGCTTGCAGCAATTACCAAATCACTGTGCTCCAGTGTGTTCAGTATATCGTTCCTGTGTTGCAGCAATTACCAAATCATTGTGCTCCAGCGTGTTCAGAATATCTCTTCTGTGTTGCAGCAATTACCAAATCATTGTGCTCCAGTGTGTTCAGAATATCTCTCCTGTGCTTGCAGCAATTACCAAATCACTGTGCTCCAGTGTGTTCAGTATATCGTTCCTGTGTTGCAGCAATTACCAAATCATTGTGCTCCAGCGTGTTCAGAATATCTCTTCTGTGTTGCAGCAATTACCAAATCATTGTGCTCCAGTGTGTTCAGAATCTCTCTCCTGTGTTGCAGTAATTACCAAAGCATTGTGCTCCAGTGTGTTCAGAATATCTCTCTTCTGTGTTGCAGCAATTACCAAATCACTGTGCTCCAGTGTGTTCAGAATATATCTCCTGTGTTGCAACAATTACCAAATCACTGTGTTCCAGTGTGTTCAGAATCTCTCTCCTGTGTTGTAGCAATTACCAAATCACTGTTCTCCAGTGTGTTCAGAATATCTCTCCTGTGTTGCAGCAATTACCAAATCACTGTGCTCCAGTGTGTTCAGAATATCTCTCCTGTGCTTGCAGCAATTACCAAATCATTGTACTACAGTGTGTTCAGAATCTCTCTCCTGTGTTGCAGCAATTACCAAATCACTGTTCTCCAGTGTGTTCAGAATCTCTCTCCTGTGTTGCAGTAATTACCAAAGCATTGTGCTCCAGTGTGTTCAGAATATCTCTCTTCTGTGTTGCAGCAATTACCAAATCACTGTGCTCCAGTGTGTTCAGAATATATCTCCTGTGTTGCAGCAATTACCAAATCACTGTGCTCCAGTGTGTTCAGAATATCTCTCTTCTGTGTTGCAGCAATTACCAAATCACTGTGATTCCAATGTGTTCATAATCTCTCTCCTGTGTTTCAGCAATTACCAAATCTTAGTGCTCCAGTGTGTTCAGAATATCTCTCCTGTGTTGCAGCAATTACCAAATCACTGTTCTCCAGTGTGTTCATAATCTCTCTCACTGGAGAACACCTCCTGGCTGGTTAGACTCCGTGTCCTTGGTCAGGTCTTGTCAACGACTGGTACTCGTGGATGAGGAGACCATGTGTACAGTCTCCACATCTCAGACTTTCTCTAGCTCTGAACCTCAGCTTGCACCCCTCAATAAGGCATTCCATACAGCTGGTCGTGACCATGTCCTGCCATTGTATCTGCTGTCGCTGAGTACACATCATCTAGTGTGTACCCAGCATTACAGTTGTGTTTCTGTGGTGTCCTCTTGTGATATTATTACTCATGGTAACGTTAATAGGATTTTGATGTCCTCCTGTTAAAGAGCAGAGGAGAGGGTGGTCATATATTGCCATCATTGTCCCCTCTTATCAGTCATTGCGACAGCGATGCCGTGGTACCTTCTCTTAGATTTTGCATTTGTTTTGACTTCTTTAAGGACCAGTATTTTGCTCAGTATTTTGCTGATGTTGTGGTTCCCTATTAGAGTGAGTGTTGTTGGGTGGGTGCCCTAAGGACCTCATGTTACTCAGTGTGATGGTGCTCGCTCCCAGCGCATGCAAATTTGGCAAAGTGACGGCATGGCAGGCAATCACATTGCATAAGCATGCCCACTATGTCTTGGCGTGCGATTGCTTTGTGTATGTAGACGCCCACCAGCCTGTCTTCAGATGCCCACATGTGCACGTGATTTCCAGGAAGTGTATGTAACCATCGGTACATTGGGTACCATCGGATGCGATCACAGCGCTTGAGGCAGACCATACCCTACTGCGAGCACTTCAGTGTAAAATTCAACCAGGTGACAACATACTACGACGCTGCCTATTAATTATGCACGCCTCTGAAATGGTCATAAGATTTGCACGTCCACTCCCCCGTTTCTAGCAGCCAGCCCCTGGCACCACCCAGAAAACTGCTTCTCCTGTCACTCACTCTGCTGGGCAGTCTATGCGCAGCGAGAGTACAGTTCCCGATCTCTCGCACTGGTTCGCACATGCTTACTGCGATGCATGCGCAGAATGTAAAAGTCGGCCAGCTACGAGCAAACGCTTCCTAGCGACCGGGTCTGAATCGAGCTGTCAGTGTGATGGTGATGTGAGGCTGATGTTCTGGTTCCCTATTAGAGTGAGTGTGTGTTGGGTGGGTGCCCTGAGGACCTCTTGTTACTCAGTGTGATGGTGATGCTGATGCTCCAGTTCCCTATAAGAGTGCGTGTTTGTTGGATGCGTTCCCTGATGACCTCTTGTTGGTCAGTGTGATGGTGATGTGATGCTGATGTTCTGGTTCCCTATTAGAGTGAGTGTGTGTTGGGTGGGTGCCCTGAGGACCTCTTGTTGCTCAGTGTGATGGTGATGTGAGGCTGATGTTCTGGTTCCCTATTAGAGTGAGTGTGTGTTGGGTGCGTTCCCTGAGGACCTCTTGTTACTCAGTGTGATGGTGATGCTGATGCTCCAGTTCCCTATAAGAGTGCGTGTTTGTTGGATGCGTTCCCTGATGACCTCTTGTTGCTCAGTGTGATGGTGATGTGATGCTGATGTTCTGGTTCCCTATTAGAGTGAGTGTGTGTTGGGTGGGTGCCCTGAGGGCCTCTTGTTACTCAGTGTGATGGTCTAGTTCTCTATTAGAGTGCGTGTTTGTTAGATGGGTGCCTTGAGGACCTCTTGTTACTTAGTGTGATGTGAGTCTGATGTTTGGGTTGTCCTTATTAGCATGTGTGTGTGTTGGGTGGGTGCCCTGATGGCCTTTCATTAATTAGTGTTATGGTAATAGTCTGCTTTCTACTATCAGAGTGTTTTGGGTGAGTGCTCTAAGAACCTATTGTTACTGAGGCAGATGTTCTGTTTCTTCCTATTAGACTGTTACTCAGTGTGATGGTAATGTGAGTCTTATGTTTTGGTTGCTTCTATTATAATGAGTATGTGATGGTTGGGTGCCCTGAGGACCTCATGTTACTCAGTATGATGGTGATGTGAGGCTGATGTTCTGGTTACCCTATTAGAGTGAGTATGTTTTGGGTGGGTGCACTAAGGACTTCTTGTTGCTCAGTGTGATGGTGATGTGAGGCCGATGTTCTGGTTCCCTATTAGAGTGAGTGTTTGTTTGGTGAGTGCCCTGAGGGCCTTTTGTTGCTCAGTGTGATGGTGATGTGATGCTGATGTTCTGGTTCCATATTAGAGTGAGTGTTTGTTTGGTGAGTGCCCTGAGGACCTCTTGTTGCTTAGTATGAGGGTGATGTGATGTTGATGCTCCAGTTCCCTATTAGAGTGAGTGAGTTTTGGTTGGTGAGTGCACTAAGGACCTCTTATTGTAATAATGATGTGATGCTGATGTTTTAGTTCCCTATTGTGAGTGTTTGTTGGGTGGGTGCCCTGATGGTCATTTATTACTTAGTTTAATGTGGGGCTGATGTTACCCCTATTATGTATTTTTTTGGGTGGGAGCCTTGATGGGCTCTTATTACACAACGAGAGGGAGAGAGGTATCCTTATACTGTATGTTGTTCCCGTTTCTATGTAACCTGTGTTTTTCTCTCTCAGGATAAGAAGTTCCAAAGGACCTGGTGATCATAGCCTCATATATCACAACAAGTAACAACAGAGAACAGGACCAAATGGCCAGAGCTGAGCTTTCCAACAACTTGCAGTCTCCATACCGTCCTGACACTTCTGATGCAAAGAAAAGGAAGAGGACATCACCAAAATTCCTTAATGAAGCAAATGTGAGATATTTATACAACAAAACTATGGAGATTCATAAAACTAAATTATTCAGATATCTGTTTATGTCTTACACATTGCAGGATATACTGTATTTCCATATATCTGTGACTTCTAATTTACCCCAATGGAAAGTTTCAGGTTTCCCTTATAGCATTCCTTTTAAAAGTATGTGTTTAGCACCAGATGCCAAAGCATGGTACCCCAAACAGGATACACAACCTCCAAGATACACAGCTTCTCCCTCCTTTTATGTCACAACCTTGATGCTAAGAATCCACATGAACAAGAACAGGCTGAGGATATTCTTTGTTTTACATTATGGTGGAAAGAGTTCAGCTTGGGTATCATACATAATTACACTTTAACAAGTTTGAGTCTAATAGTGCATACACACTGCACGATATGCGGTGAAACGTTAATGAGATTGGCAGATCTTCCTGCATGTAGGAAAGATCTGAAGATACGACCAACGACCTGCGGGAGAGCACATCATAATCAAGTGTACACACTGGACGATATGAGTGATTTCTCGCTCCAATGCATTGGAATCGGCCAAATTGTTCACGATATTGTCTAGTGTGTAGGGGCCTTAAGGTGTCTCAGCTTGTCAATACCAGCAGATATCACTGGCCTACCTTCAACACTCAGCAGGTCACTGATTTCTGGCCTTCCCAGTCCTCTACAGAATACAGCTGGGTTCAACCTCAGGCCTAGATGCATCAGCTTCAGGACCATACTGTCCAGTGTACAGTAGCTTTTCTTCCAGGGTTGTTTCAACTCCAGTGTTGGTCTCCTCGACAGCAGCACATCCATACTCACATGTCCATCAGTGGTGTTTCCAGGAAGAGTTCTCATACCAGCTAAGTAGTCTGTTGCTTTCACGGTGGGAACCAACTACACTGGGTCGTGATCTGGGTCCTCACTGACTAAAGTCCTTATTGTCTTGTGGGGTTCCCTGGTAAAATGTATTGGGGGTCTGCACCAGTGTATTTGATTGTGGCAATTCAAACTCTTTGTCTTAATCAAACAGTTGGAATTGGCACCATGTGTATATGTACTCTGATACACTTGCTGTTTTGAGCTCCAGGGTTATTGCACGCTACGTGCTGTTCCCACAGTGCCAAACTCCCACACTTTGTGTACTCAGCTGTACCTTTGGCATCTGTGCTGACTGTGTTAAATGCCTAATGGTATCTCGTGGCTACCACCTCTTGGAGTATGGCATCTATACCTCTTTCAGTGTGTTCACCCATAGATACAAAATCTCAAGGCTTCAAAGAATACTACTTAGGTCCTGACAATGACTGGAACTCCATCCACAATGGATATCTTGCAAGACCAAGCAGACAACCAAGGAAACAACGAAGTGCAGATAATACTATGTCTACAGGACTTGTCATTATGCCTGGATGAATTCAACCAGCTCCTTTTCATACCCACTGGGAAAGTAACAGTTCCACATACCAGCACTATGCCTCCGTTGCCCAGGGAACAATCCAGCCACCTACATAGTCTATACCTTATGGTATGTAGGACTCCAATGGTTGCTGAAGATTCCTTAATCAAGTATTAATTCACTTTGAATAATTCCCTGTTTCTGAGAGGAGCAGGTAGCATTTATCATCTAACTACTATCTTGCCTGACCATGGACAGGGCTTATCCAGGACTCACCAGCTGTCACGGCCAGGGTATTTCAGCATGGCGCTAGGCGGGTGTTACCTGTGAGGTCGTTGTGACGCGGGCTGTCTGGTGGCGGAGCTGGTGTCTGGCGGGGGGCTTTGGCTGCGCGCATTGTTGTGCGGCCCTGTTGTCACTCTGCGCTGGTGAGGCCTGGCGGCGTCTCCGTTCCGTTTGGCATGGGCGCCGCCATCTTGCCTTCTGGCCATGTGATGCGGCTGGCCAATCCTGGTGAGTCACATGTTCCCTCCGGCCCGCAACAGCACGGCATGGGGTATTTAGGAAGGGTCAGTGCCTTCCTTCTTTGCCAGTGCAATGTGTATCTCAGCCTAGCTGAGAGGGAGTTCTCTGTGCTTTCCTGTTCCTGTGAATTCGCTGTCTGCCAGTCTGCCTGTCAGCTCCTAGTTCCCACTGGACTACCCCGCTACCTCCATCACCCTTGCCCATACCTGAGTGCCTGAGCCTGCTGACATCCTGCGCTTCAGTTCACTACCTGTATACCTGGACAGCTCTAATTGTTTCTACTTGGACATTAACCCTTTTACTCCCACCACAGAACTCTAGTGCACATTATATATTCCTGGACTTTTATTTACTGCCATTATATGTCTACTCAAGCACTTATTAAAAATTCTAGTTTTATTTTTAAATCTGCTTCTGTGATCGCTCCTGCTACCACCCCAGGTCCACAAACAACCCAGAACATCACAGTTTGCACTGGCCCCATGGAGCCGGCCACGGATCAGGAGTCAGGAGTGGATTTGTTCAGGTGCATTTCTGGTCGTTTAGAAAATCTGGAAAACATGCAGCATCAGATGCTCAATTCCTGCAAGAGATGTCCAAGCGACAGGATAGTTTGCAAACTTCCTTTTCTACCCCTGGAGTACCAGCATCTACATCCGCTCCAGCATCTGGGAATACAGGAGGCAGATCATCTCCCCGCTTACGTCTTCCTTTACCAAATAAATTTGATGGCAATCCTAAACTCTGCCGAGGATTCCTAAATCAGTGTGACATACATTTTACACTGCAGCCTGACAACTTTCTAACTGCAAGAACTAAAGTGGCTTATATAGTCTCTCTGTTATCCGGCCAGGCCTTGGAATGGGCTTCCCCACTCTGGGAGCGCTCAGATCCACTGCTGGATAATTACGCAGGCTTTGTGTCATCCTTCAGGAGGATTTTCGATGAACCTGGGCGTACTGTATCAGCACCATCAAACATCATGACACTGAGACAAGGGGTCCGTCCTGTCACTCAATATGCCGTGCAATTTCAAATTTTAGCATCAGAGCTCAAATGGAATGAGGAAGCCCTCACCTCGGCCTTCTGGCATGGGTTGTCAGACCGACTAAAGGATGATCTAGTCACTCGAGAGCTTCCTACTAATCTGAACGACATGATTTCATTGTGTATCAAAGTTGACCTACGCTTCAGGGAACGTCAGGCTGAAAAACACAGAACTGACCGGCAAAGGTCATTTACCCCCTCCATTTCTACCCGTCCCATTCCTTCCCCTACTGAAGAGGAGCCTATGCAGGTGAATCATACACACCTCTCTAAAGAAGAACGTCAGAGAAGAATGCAAAAGAACCTCTGCCTCTGTGTGAGTCCTCGTTTGGCCCGCTGGGCAATATTCTTTGCCAGGTTTCAGTTCACCCTGACCTTCCGGTCTGTCTGTACTGCGGAGAGTCCGGTCACCTGCTGATCTCCTGCCCCCGTAAACTGGGAAATGCCAAATCCTAACTGACCGTGGAGACATCAAGTTAGGAGTTATGAACCCGTCTCCAAAAATTAAAGATTTCACGATTACCCTAGCCTTGGATCTTAAACCCAAACCTGTCTTTGCTACTGCTCTACTTGACTCGGGAGCAGTCGGAAATTTCATAACGTCTAGTTTCATAGATAAATTTCAGATTCCTTGTTTGTCTCTCAACCATGCCATCTCTCTGACCTCTATAGACGGACGCCCTCTAACTAACGGGATAGTCACCAAAGAGACTCAACCAGTATTGGTCCGAATTGGGGCACTTCATTCTGAGTCCTTAAAATTCCTGGTGATATCAGAGGCCTCTCAAGAAATTGTTCTTGGTCTACCCTGGTTACATCAACATAATCCCAGGATTGATTGGAGTTCTATGCAGATTCTGTCATGGGGTATGGACTGTCAGAAATCCTGTCTTCCAAAGATTCGACCTGTGAGAAAGACAGTTCCATTAGTTTCTTCTGCCATTCCCAAGGAATATCAGATGTTCGCCGACGTTTTCTCTGAACAACAAGCAAATATCTTACCCCCTCATAGGGAATGGGACTGTCCAATTGAATTGATACATGATAAGATACCACCTCGTGGTTGTACCTATCCGCTGTCCTTGCCTGAGACTCAAGCCATGACCGAATACATCCGGGACAACCTGGCAAAGGGGTTCATTCGCCCCTCTACTTCACCTGCCGGAGTTGGGTTTTTCTTTGTTGGCAAGAAGGACGGTGGTCTAAGACCATGCATCGATTATCGAGGTCTTAATGACATTACTGTAAAGAATCGATACCCTCTTCCCCTGATTACTGAGTTGTTTGATAGGGTCAAGGGCTCTGTCATTTTTTCGAAATTAGATCTAAGAGGTGCTTACAACCTCATTCGTATCCGAGCTGGCGATGAATGGAAGACCGCTTTTAATACCAGAGATGGACATTTCGAGTATTTAGTAATGCCTTTTGGATTGTGTAACGCCCCTGCTGTCTTTCAAAGTTTCGTTAATGAGATTTTCCGGGATCTGTTATATGTTTTGGTTGTTGTCTATCTGGATGACATACTGATTTTTTCACCCTCTGTGGCTAAACATCAAGAACATGTTAAAGAAGTTTTGACCCATTTGAGAGAAAACCACCTTTACTGCAAACTGGAGAAGTGTGTCTTTGGAGTGCCCAGTGTACCTTTTCTCGTCTATGTAATATCTGGCTCCAGTTTAGAAATGGACCCCAAGAAGGTACAGGCAATTCTGGATTGGACCCGACCTCAGACACTGAAGGCCATCCAGAGATTGTTGGGCTTCGCAAATTATTATAGACGCTTCATTAAGGGATTTTCTACACTGCTGGCTCCCATTACAGCCTTGACCCGCAAAGGTGCTAATCCTGCCCAATGGTCACCTGAGGCAGAGTCTGCCTTTCATCTTCTAAAACAGGCCTTTATCTCAGCACCAGTTCTTCGACAACCCGATCTGGACAGGCCTTTTTTGTTGGAAGTAGACGCATCATCTGAAGCTGTGGGAGCAGTCTTATCTCAACGTTATGAGGACAACCGAGTCCATCCGTGTGGGTTCTTTTCTAAAAAAATTCTCTCCTGCCGAAAGGAACTACGCCATAGGTGAGCAAGAACTACTAGCTGTAAAGTTGGCGTTGAAGGAATGGAGATATTTGCTAGAAGGCGCCAAGTTTCCATTTACTGTATTTACGGACCATAGAAATCTCCTATTTCTCAAAAACCTCCAATGTGTGAGACCTCGTTTGGCCCGCTGGGCAATATTCTTTGCCAGGTTTCTGTTCACCCTGACCTTCCGGTCTGGAGCACTTAATCAGAAGGCTGATGCCCTATCGAGATCTCTCCTCTGTGATGATCAATCTGAAAATCAAAGCAATACCCCTGTCTTGGAATCAAGAGTTTTCGCCGCATTACAACTTCAGCCTCCTACGGGAAAATCATTTGTGGCCCCGGAATTAAGGAAGCAGCTTCTCACTTGGGCACATTCCTCTCACTTCACAGGGCACTCAGGCACTCTGAAGACCTTGGAGTTCCTGAAAAGACACTATTGGTGGCCTTCCATGAAGGCAGATATAATGGAGTTTATCTCTTCCTGCTCCTCCTGTGCCCAGCATAAATCATCACGACAAGCTCCAGCTGGGGAATTGCTTCCATTACCTACTCCATCACGTCCATGGACGCATCTCTCCATGGATTTCATCACAGACCTGCCAGTCTCTCAAGGTTTCAACACTATCTGGGTTGTAATTGACCGATTTTCTAAGATGGTCCACTATATACCGTTGAAGAAGTTACCTTCTGCCCCTGACCTGGCACAGTTGTTTGTCCAACACATATTTCGTCTACATGGCCTTCCTGCTGAAATTGTCTCTGACCGTGGTGTGCAGTTTACTGCAAAATTCTGGAGGGCTTTGTGTTCTGTGCTTCAAGTGAAGTTAAACTTTTCCACGGCCTACCATCCGCAAAGCAATGGCTCCACCGAGAGAGTTAATCAAGATCTAGAGACTTTCTTAAGAATTTTTATGTCATCTTCCCAGGACAATTGGGCTGCCTTGCTGCCGTGGGCTGAGTTTGCACATAATGCTTCCTACCACTCGTCAACTAACCAAACGCCATTTCAGGTTGTATATGGCCTTCATCCTCGTGTTCCCGAATTCCGAAGCCTGCCTGTTTTCGATGTTCCGGCCGTCGAGGACACGGTGCGGAATTTTGCTGCCATCTGGACTCAAGTACGGTCTGATTTGTTGAAGGCATCCTCTCGCTATAAGACCCAGGCCGATAAGAAGCGTAGAATAGTTCCACGCATGCAAGTAGGAAACCAGGTCTGGTTGTCTACTCGGAGCCTTCGTCTAAGAGTTCCGTCTATGAAATTCGCACCCAGCTTCATCGGTCCCTTCACCATAACAGAAGTCATTAATCCAGTGGCCTACCGTTTACAGTTACCCCCATACCTAAAAATTCCCAATTCCTTCCATGTTTCCTTATTAAAGCCCCTTGTCCTGAATAAGTTCCATAATGCTCTACCTGCTTCTCCTCGAGTCCAGACGGAGAGAGGAGTTGAGTTTGAAGTTGCCCAGATCTTGGACTCTCGTCTGCGCAGAGGTCATCTTCAGTATTTGTTGGACTGGAAAGGTTATGGTCCAGAGGAACGTTGCTGGACCGATGCTCGTGATGTCCACGCTCATCAGGAGATTCCATTCTGCCCATCCGGAGAAGCCTGGTGTGTGTCCTGAGGACACCCCAAAAGGGGGGGGGTACTGTCACGGCCAGGGTATTTCAGCATGGCGCTAGGCGGGTGTTACCTGTGAGGTCGTTGTGGCACGGGCTGTCTGGTGGTGGAGCTGGTGTCTGGCATATGGCTTTGGCTGCGCGCGTTGTTGTGCGGCCCTGTTGTCACTCTGCGCTGGTGAGGCCTGGCGGCGTCTCCGTTCCGTTTGGCATGGGCGCCACCATCTTGCCTTCTGGCCATGTGATGCGGCTGGCCAATCCTGGTGAGTCACATGTTCCCTCCGGCCAGTAACAGCACGGCATGGGGTATTTAGGAAGGGTCAGTGCCTTCCTTCTTTGCCAGTGCAACGTGTATCTCAGCCTAGCTGAGAGGGAGTTCTCTGTGCTTTCCTGTTCCTGTGAATTCGCTGTCTGCCAGTCTGCCTGTCAGCTCCTAGCTCCCACTGGACTAACCCGCTTCCTCCATCACCCTTGCCCATACCTGAGCCTGCTGACATCCTGCGCTTCAGTTCACTACCTGTATACCTTGGTTGTTTATTTTCAGTTCACTACCTGCAAACCTGGCTTGATTATTTTCAGTTTCACTACCTGCACACCTGGACAGCTCTAATTGTTTCTACTTGGACATTAACCCTTTTACTCCCACCACAGAACTCCTGTGCACATTATATATTCCTGGACTTTTATTTACTGCCATTATATGTCTACTCAAGCACTTATTAAAAATTCTAGTTTTATTTTTAAATCTGCTTCTGTGATCGCTCCTGCTACCACCCTGGGTCCACAAACAACCCAGAACATCACACCAGCATTTCAAAAAATCTTTGATGAACTAGGAAGAATCACATCAATAACATCCTCCATTCTTTATCTCTCCCAGGTTCCTCCACAGTGGGAGAGTACATTGTCCAATTCTGGACTCTCTCCTCTGAGTTGACATGGAATAACATTACCCTCCTAACCATTCCAAGGGAATGGCAGACCCTGTCAAGGATATACTAGCACCCAGAAACCTTCAGCACTAGATGATAACATAATTTCCACATGCATTAATTGTGACATCCAGCTGACCGAATGGGCAGCTGAGAGAGGAGGGTTTCAGGGTCTGTCATCCAAACAGGTACCCAGGTACCAACCACCACATGACAAATACAAGGGACCCATGCAGGAGGGTAGAGCACAACTTATCCAACAGGAGCAAGAGCGCCAGTTTAAGCACAATCTATGTTTGTACTGAGCCACCCTAGATCCTGATAAAGATATGAAGTTGGAAAAGGCCATGCCTTGCCAGGACCAGGAATGCCAGACTAATTAATTATATATTAGAACAAGGGTGATAAACCTGGTGCCCAATATCTACTTCACTGCAATACCAAGTGAATAGTACTAAATCTCCCTAACTATATCTAAAAATAAAAACCCACTCCTTAAGCTTATAAGTGGCAGCTAGTAGTCAGAAGAATGTGATAGTAAGTCTCACACAGGTGAGTAATATGATAGAAGTGGAGACTCAGCGCCCTCTAGTGGTAATGTGATGGTAAGTCACACAGGTGAGTAAAATGATAGAAGTGGAAACTCTCAGCGCCTTCTAGTGGTAATGTGATGGTAAGTCACACAGGTGAGTAAAATGATAGAAGTGGAAACTCTCAGCGCCTTCTAGTGGTAATGTGATATGGTGCAAGCAGGGCAAGTATCAGACAAAATGAAAAAATAAAAATAAATATAAATAGAGAGACTTAA
This sequence comes from Taudactylus pleione, assembly GCA_031769625.1. Taxonomy (NCBI): domain Eukaryota; kingdom Metazoa; phylum Chordata; class Amphibia; order Anura; family Myobatrachidae; genus Taudactylus; species Taudactylus pleione. Next base: position 54,225 of record JAUIMM010001558.1, on the reverse strand, counting down.
ACTGTTTCTTCAGAGCAGCTCTAGATCAATGCAAGTCGGGTATCATATGAGAGGGATATAATCGGAACAAGATAAAACCATTGTGTGTACTTTCTTAAAATATTTAGCTACTCAAGAATCTATCTCATATATATACATAGGTGTTTTGTAGAGAGTAACAGACTTAATTCTTTACACCCATAGAGGAAGATATTTCAAAATCGCTTTATATTTAAAAACATCTTAATAAAGCATCGCAGTAAAATCAAAAGAAAATGCAGCATACAATGGTTCGTAGCACACGTACATCCAGAAAATATATTAAGAGCTTATTTGTCTTATAGTGAAATCAAGTTACATCTGGGTAAGCAGTCCTTCCCAATGCGTTTCATCTATATGGTAGACTTTATTAAGGGATAACTATTACTGAGCTCAGGAAGTGAGCCTTACATCACGTCCTGTAATGTCACCAGTTGCATTTCCAGCTGTTCACATCCCAATTCTGGAGAAAATTCTGCAAACAAGCCGACATAGAACAGAACTTTTCCTCAGCATATCACCCTTAATTTAATGGTCAGACAGGGATGATGAACCAGGACCTCAAGACGTCTCTTATATGAATTTGCCCACAACCTCCACTACCATTTGAGTACAGGCTCCACATCATTCTTTGCTCTCCATGGGTACCACCCCCGACTTCCCAAACCTCCTGTAATTTTGACACTGTAAGTGCCAGCATCGGAACAAGGTACACTGACAGTTCCATGACATTTGGGCTATTGTCAAGTCACTGCTGGCCGAATCCTCCACTGCATACAAGACAGTGGCTGATAAAAGGAGAAGGGCACACATTTGGGTCATGGAGACAGTCTGTTTGTCAACCAGGAGCATTCATCTAGGTACATTGGTCCCTTCCAAATCATCATGGTTATCAATCTAGTGGCATTTCAGTTCGCCAATGTGTTCCACATCTCACTGCTAAAACCACTCATTATCAGCAATACTCTTCCAAGAACATGCCACCACCACCAGTTGTGGTGTTATCACTGGAGGAACACAGAATGAAGCAGGTTTTAGATGTCCACAGATACAGAGGCACCCAGCAATACCTTACAGACTGAAAGGGATGTGGTCTGGAGGAAAAACCAGGCTGGGGGCATCAGATGTCCATGCTCCACAGACTATCATAAAATTCCTGTGGAAATTCCCCTATAAGAGGATTTGTGGATGTCCGGTGGCAACCCTTTTTAGGGAAGGGGGTACTGTTAGTACCAGCAGTAATAGACATCACTGACATGCCTCCAACACTCAGCAGGTCACTGACTGCTGGCCTTCCCATATAGAATCCTTAACAGAAAACAGCTGGGTTCAGCATTAGGCTAGAGATGACATAACACTTCTCTTAGGTGTTACAATTGACCTCCAGCCCTGATGGCTCATGTGGAAATACCCTTTAAGCTAGTCCCTATATAAACCTTCGTAGTCTACTCCTCAGTGCCTGAGTATTAACTTTAGAACTATGCACTCTGTGTTGTTTTTCTTCCAGTGTTGTTTCAACTCCGATGTTGATGTGGGTATCCACTCTTCTGGTGTCTCATTTTCACTGACTTCTGATGTGATGCCTCCTCCTCACCTTACTCTTCTGCAGTCTCCTCCTCACTGACTACTCTTCTGATTTCTCCTTCTAGCTGACCAATTTTGTGATGTCTCTGCCTTACTGACCAATTTTGTGATGTCTTCTTCTAACTGACCAGTTTTGTGATGTCTCCTTCTAATTGACCATTCTTGTGATGTCTCCTCCTCACTGATCACTCTTCTGGTGTTTCCTTTTCACTGACTTCTGATGTGATGTCTCCTCCTCACTGACTACTCTTACAGTATGATGATTCCTTGCTGACCAATTTTGTGATGTCTGTGCCTTACTGTCCAATTTTGTGACGTCTCCTTCTAACTGACCACTCTTGTGATGTCTCCTTCTAACAGACCACTCTTGTGATGTCTTCTTCTAACTGACCAGTTTTGTGATGTCTCCTTCTAACTGACCACTCTTCTGGTGTCTCCTTTTCACAGGCATCTGATGTGATGTCTCCTCTTCACTTTACTCTTCTGCAGTCCTCCTCACTGACTACTCTAATAATGTCTCCTTCTAACTGACCTTGTCTTGTGATGACTCTGCCTTACTGACCACTCTTATGATGTCTCCTTCTAACTGACCACTCTTGTGTGGTCTCCTTCTAATTGACCACTCTTGTGATGTCTCCTTCTAACTGACCACTCTTTTGATGTCTCCTTCTAACAGAACACTCTTCTGCTGTTTCTCTTCGAATTATATCTCGTTTATTCACAGGTTGATATTCTTAACTCATGGGTGTCAGGGAATATTAAGAAGAAAGAATGTGTGACTTTTATCCCACAAGCATCAGGTGGAGGGTAATTACTTTATAAACACATACAATTGAAAATGTTATCTCTAAAATTATTATGAATATGGGAAAATTAAATATACAGTATATTGTGCATCACCGTACTCTATGCCAGTAACGGATGCTTGTTGTCCTCTGCTAAGAATCTCTCTTATTTAAGAATTTTATTAAAAAAATAACTTTCTTCTGACAATTTCAAAACAACAATAATGTAGGTTTAGTCTCCCCAGATAATAATCAAATACTGAACTTGAGTTACAAACATTAAAATTTAATTTGTTTGTTTTATTCCTTAGTTATTATTATTCATCCACATTTCCTTTTTGTAAGATAAGTGTTTATGATATTTTTGTTAGCGAAATAGTAAAAACAAAATAAATATTATAATAATATTAATAATAATAAAGAAGTAGAAGAAGACATGTATAAAAAATAGGTAAAGCAAAATATGGGGTCAACCTATTAAGTGCGAGTTGCCGTTGCAACAGCGTTAAAACGCCAGCAACAGACTGGCGCCTTGCACCCTTCACGGTCTGCTCCTAGCCTGAATTCACTGAATTTTGCTCTGAGCCTTATGGGGCCGGTGCCCCCATGCTCTCTTAGCAAGTCAGCACTTTCCCATAGACTTCAGTGTGAATGACTGTGGGTAACCCAGTCATTATGTGTTAGGCACTGTACCATGTACAGTGCATGTCCGACTGGGCTAGTGTTTGCGTTTTTATGTTTTCAGAAGATGTGGACTACTACATGGACTGAAGAGAATCCCATCCAATGAGTTGGGAAGTATAGTTTTTTTATTTATTGAACTACAAACTAATCCAATGAAGTAAGATAAAACATAATTAACGAAAATATAAAATTGCAAATAAATAAGTACAATTTGTAATAAGAATAAAGTGATCCCATGGTGAATACAAACTAGTAGAGGGTGCTCATGTCCTATTAATGCTTTGTGAGTTCTTCACCCTTAGCACACAGCCTTAACTTCAAAGCTGAACTTTCTGATACTCATTTGCCACCATGTCTTGGGGCTCCAAAGACATCTTACGATGTCCAGAAGAAATGGGTATCCAGGGGCTATAAACTTTTATTGCGAAGCAATAAATATGTGACAATGTTGATACTTGCCAGTCGGCTTCCTTATGTTTCCATACATTGTGATTGGTCCGATTCTCCAGTGGGTGTATACTATGCTGTGAATTTTGGGAGAATTGGAAGCCATTGACTATTTATTGCAAAGAATGTGGATCTCTATAATGTATCCCCCATGTGTTATAAACACCAAGAAACATGTCACCATTTCACTTTTCCCCACTCAGAGAGACCTGCTGCTGTGGCCATACCAAAGAGAGGCACTTCTGGGAAATTCCAGCTCCTGAGGACTTTCCAGAAACCCCCTGGGATCCTCAGAAACATGTCATAGAATTCCCTAGTGATTCTCATGGAGATATGACCTTCACAGGAACCAATAGGACATGGGCAAAGGTGAGTGCAGGACTCTGAATGTGTTCTTGGGTGCTGTGGAGTGTCTGAGACGATTAGGACATCACCCACATGAATTAGAGCTCATTTTCCTTCTATCTGTCTAACTACAGTATATAAGTATCTCACACTGGGCTATGTTCCTTCACAGTATATTCGGGCATCATGCGACACTACACCCAGCATATTGTATGACCTCATGACTCAACAATGGGGTCTCCATGTACCAAATCTTCTGATATCAGTGACCGGAGGGGCCAAAAACTTCAGCATCAGCCCAAGGCTGAAAGATCAGTTCAGTCGTGGACTTGTGAAAGCAGCAGAGAGCACAGGTGAGGTGGCCTCATGTATCACCACAATGCTTTTCTCTGCCAGCCTTATCCTCTTATTCTGTCCATTTATCTCCCACTTATCTGCTGTCCTCTGTCACCCTCTTTCCATAATGCTGAGCTTGGACAGGGAAAAGGTTCTTTATATCCAGTACATCGAAATCTTCATTCCCTGGCAAGACAAGAAATGGATTATTGAGTCTGATCAGACCTACAGTATAACAGGAAATAATCATTTATGGTCAATATCTCAGCATCAAATTTTCTATGAAATGTTCAAACAATAATGATTGTAGAGAAACACTTTGAGCAGCAGAAGAAGCTGATCCATATCTTACACTTATCAATGAAATCATATTTAAGTCTGTGTTTGGCATCAGGACCTATGAAGAAGTCCTGATGCAGACACAGAAGCCAGGAAGGAGCCCGGGGAGCTATACGGAACTAAAGAACAAACATCAGGACACTATGAAATGATTTCCATTTAAAGGTGGCAAACATCGGACCGTCACCACCAAATGGTACAAACACTACCAAAAATCATTGATGGTTAGTAATAGTAACCAATGAGCTTTTATATCCATCCCTACACTGAACCTGCAGGTGGACTCCGGCCACCACTCCTCCACCATGAAGTTCTCCCTCCACGGCGTGATGTTTCCACTCAACCACACAGCATCAGTAACCAGGAGACACCTCCCATGGAAGCCATCGCTGTTCTTAGACATGGGCACCACAACAAGGAAGCTCAATAGGAAGCCCAGGAAATGCAAGGTACAATGGGCCTGATTCACACCCGCTCGCTAGATGCGTCACACACAGCCGTCAGCTGCCAAAGTAAGCAAATCCTGCGATCGCATGGCAAGACATTAGCACGCCCACTATGTCTTGCCCTGTAATCGCGGTATGTATATAGATGCCCACCAGCCTGACACAAGATGCCCACTTTCCATTAGTAACACGTCATCTCTAGGAAGTGTATTATACAATCGGTAACATCGGACCCATACGCAGCACTTGTGGCTGACCATACCCTACCGCAAGCACTGCGAGTGCTGCTGTGTGTAATTCAGCCATGTGACATGTATTATGGCGCTGCATCTTAATTATAAACGCCTCTGAAATGGCGATAAGATGCTCAGACACGCCTGCGTTCGCACCACCACACCCACATCACCACCCACAAACGGCTCGTCCTGTCACTCATTCTAGCGAGGTGTCTATGTACAAGATGCAAATGCTTCCCGATCGCATGGACTAGTTCACGCACTGCGTCTTGTATGTATGCGCACATTGCAAACACCGGCAGGCTTCGTGCGAACGCAGCCTAGTGAACGGGTCTGAATCAGGTCCATTGTGCAAAGAGGACATTACTCGACATGTTTGGCAGCTGGGGAGCGGTGCGCACGGAGGCTGCAGAAATATACACAGGTGCCACAGCCCAGGGGAACATGCTGCTGATAAAGCTTATGGTAGCTGCAATACAACTGTCTCCTCTATCATCCTCCTGTCCTTCCCAGCACATCCCAGGGGCCGGGCCCCAGACAGCTGCAGGGCAGCAGCAGTGGAGTTTGTGGTGACACGGGTGAGAAGCAGGGAGTTGTGATGACACTGGTGAGAAGCAGGGAGTTTGTGGTGACACGGGTGAGAAGCAGGGAGTTGTGATGACACGGGTGAGAAGCAGGGAGTTGTGATGACACGGGTGAGAAGCAGGGAGTTTGTGGTGACACGGGTGAGAAGCAGGGAGTTGTGATGACACTGGTGAGAAGCAGGGAGTTTGTGGTGACACGGGTGAGAAGCAGGGAGTTGTGATGACACGGGTGAGAAGCAGGGAGTTGTGATGACACTGGTGAGAAGCAGGGAGTTTGTGGTGACACTGGTGAGAAGCAGGGAGTTTGTGGTGACACTGGTGAGAAGCAGGGAGTTTGTGGTGACACTGGTGAGAAGCAGGGAGTTGTGATGACACGGGTGAGAAGCAGGGAGTTGTGATGACACTGGTGAGAAGCAGGGAGTTTGTGGTGACACTGGTGAGAAGCATTGAGTTGTGGTGACACTGGTGAGAAGCAGGGAGTTTGTGGTGACACTGGTGAGAAGCATTGAGTTGTGATGACACGGGTGAGAAGCAGGGAGTTTGTGGTGACACGGGTGAGAAGCATTGAGTTGTGGTGACACTGGTGAGAAGCAGTGAGTTGTGATGACACGGGTGAGAAGCAGGGAGTTTGTGGTGACACGGGTGAGAAGCATTGAGTTGTGGTGACACTGGTGAGAAGCAGGGAGTTTGTGGTGACATGGGTGAGAAGCAGGGAGTTGTGGTGATACGGGCGAGAAGCAGGGAGTTTGTAGTGACACTGGTGAGAAGCAGGGAGTTTGTGGTGACACTGGTGAGAAGCAGGGAGTTGTGGTGACACTGGTGAGAAGCAGGGAGTTGTGGTGACACTGGTGAGAAGCAGGGAGTTTGTGGTGACACGTGAGAATCAGGGAGTTGTGGTGACACTGGTTAGAAGCAGGGAGTTGTGGTGACACTGGTGAGAAGCAGGGAGTTGTGGTGACACTGGTGAGAAGCAGGGAGTTGTGGTGAGATGCAGGGGACTGCAGTGGCATGGCGTAGGTTATTAGAAGCAGTTAAATGAAGACACTAGTGGTGGGGTGTCAGTGGGTGAGTCGTACCCGTTTCCCCATGGATGTCGTCACTCCCGGCCTTTCGACTCATCTCTGACCTGAAGCTGCTCTTGGATTCTGTAGCGGATAGGCAGAGAGATGGGAATCCCCCAAAGACCCCTAACAAGGCACTACACATGTGGACAGTCACAAAATGTTTTATTTTGCCGAAAATGTACCGTTTAGCAATATGACTGTTAACAGTAAACTCAGTTTTACTCACAGTATAAAAATGATAGTAATGAAATTGTGATAAACTCTCTAATATCTCACACATATAATAATCTGTATTACCATTTATAAATCTGCTATGCAGCCCCCTCCACAAGCAAGTATAGCACTAGAGCAGTGATTCCTGGGGTGCCTGTAGCCGTGGTGCCATGGGTGGCCAGTGACCTAGTGAGCCTCGTTAGAGCCATTTAGTGTTATATATTTTATATATATATATTGTATGTATGCCTTGATTTAGTTGACATACTGACTGTCTTTTAAATATTCACTCTCTCATGTATATATTTATCACCCTTTTAAGATTGTACCCCTGAAGAAGTCCCATGCTGGGGACGAAACCCGTAGACTCTGTTTTGGTGCCAAAATCCATCCGCCACTAGAGAGGTTTTCAACCATAGAGCTCACACTCTTTGGGGTGATGGTGTGAAGTTACATCTACCCCTTATAGGCGTTGGGTATCTAATTCCAGGAGGTTTCATTTAACCCATTGATGGGGTATCCCTAGCACTGACACAGGAAGAATCCACCCTCATTAGTCCCAGGAACCAGAATTAATTAAAATGTGTTCACCACAACAAGGAACTAATTGAGTAATTGTGCGGTTAAGAAACCCTGTCTGCATTTACATATCTGCACCCTTCTAGCACCCTCAGATCTTTTTTATTGTATGTTGTCTCTTGGGGCCCATTAACAGGGGTTCCAATGTGAGGTACTGCTTATATTTCAGCGCAAGATAAAGGTATTGTGTTTTGTGATATAAATATATATATGTTTATATATTGTGTGTGTATATATATATATATATATATATATATATATATAAAGCACTCACCAGGGTTTCAAAAGTTAAAACAATCCGAATGCGGAGTGTGGTTGTGCCTTTTGGTGCAATTTTTTTATGCTCTTTGCATGAAGAGCCTGATTAGCGAAGTACGTTTTACTTTCATACTTTGGGTGTTGGATGTCTACATTATGTTCCTGTTGGAATGCTGTGCCTCTTGATAAAGGTCTTATATTAACTGAAACATCGAGACTGTCTGATGTGATGTGAATAATACAAATTTGGATTTTTTTAACTTTTGAAAACCCTGGTGAGTGCCCCTATTTTATGCCTGTATCATTGGTGGAGTTTTTTGTACGCCACTCAGGGTGGACACCCCAGCTGCTGCTTGTGGATTTCATCTGATGTGAGTGCATATATATATATATATATATATTGTGCATCGGGGGTCTTGGGAGAGGGGTTGGTGCAATGAGCGGGGGGAGTGGTCCTGCCAGTAGCATACAAAAGGGCCAGGCAGTGAATCGCGGTACACATGGCTGCCTGCTCCTGAATGGAATTCCACAATTCAGTGCACATTGACAGTGCAGCGGTGATCACACATGGAGGCACATGGTGGGGACTACAATGAGATACATGGAGGGGGCAGCAATGAGAGCCATGGAGGGGGCTATAATGAGATACATGGAGGGGGCTATAATGAGATACATGGTGGGGACTACAATGAGATACAGGGAGGGGGCTACAATGAGATACATAGAGGGGGCTACAATGAGATACATGGAGGGGGCTACAATGAGAGACATGCAGGGGGCTGCAATGAGAGACATGGTGGGGACTACAATGAGAGACATGGAGGGGGCCGCAATGAGAGAAATGGAGGGGGTCCCAATGAGAGACATGGAGGGGACTACAATGAGATACAGGGAGGGGGCTACAATGAGAGACATAGAGGGGGTTACAATGAGAGACATAGAGGGGGCTACAATGAGAGACATGGAGGGGGCTACAATGAGAGACATGGAGGGGGCTGCAATGAGATACATGGAAAGGGGCAAACAGAGAGACATGGAGGGGGCTACAATGAGAGACATGGAGGGGGCTACAATGAGATACATGGAGAGGGGCAAACAGAGAGACATGGAGGGGGCCGCAATGAGAGACACGGAGGGGGCTGCAACGAGAGACATGGAGAGGGCTGTAATGAGAGACATGGAGGGGGCTGCAATAAGAGACATAGAGGGGGCTGCAAAGAGAGACATGGAGGGGGCTGCAAAGAGATACATGGAGAGGGTTACAATGAGAGACATGGAGAGGGCTACACAGAGAGACATGGAGGTGGCTACAAGGAGAGACATGGACGGGGCTACAATGAGAGACATGGAGGAGGCTGCAATGAGATACATGGAGGGGGCTGCAATGAGAGACATGGAGGGGGCTGCAATGAGATACATGGAGAGGGTTACAATGAGAGACATGGAGGGGGCCGTAATGAGAGACATGGAGGGGGCTACAATGAGATACATGGAGGGGGCTGCAATGAGAGACATGGAGGGGGCTACAATGAGATACATGGAGGGGGCTGCAATGAGATACATGGAGAGGGTTACAATGAGAGACATGGAGGGGGCCGTAATGAGAGACATGGAGGGGGCCACAATGAGAGACATGGAGGGGGCCGCAATGAGAGACATGGAGGGGGCCGCAATGAGAGACATGGAGGGGGCCGCAATGAGAGACATGGAGGGGCTACATGAGAGACATGGAGGGGGCTGCAATCAGAGATGGAGGTGGCTGCAATGAGAGATATGGAGGGGGCCGTAATGAGATACATGGAGGGGACCGCAATGAGAGAAATGGAGGGGGCTGCAATGAGAGACATGGAGGGGGCTGCAATGAGAGACATGGAGGGGGCTGCAATGAGAGACATGGAGGGGGCTGCAATGAGAGACATGGAGGGGGCTGCAATGAGAGACATGGAGGGGGCTGCAATGAGATACATGGAGAGGGCTTCAATGAGAGACATGGAGGGGGCTACAATGAGAGACATGGAGGGGGCTACAATGAGATACATGGGGGGGCTTCAATGAGAGACATAGAGGGGGCTACAATGAGAGAAATGGAGGGGGCTACAATGAGATACATGGAGGGGGCTACAATGAGAGACATGGAGGGGGCTACAATGAGAGACATGGAGGGGGCTACAATGAGAGACATGGAGGGGGCTATAATGAGATACATGGAGGGGGCTACAATGAGAGACATGGAGGGGGCTACAATGAGATACATGGAGGGGGCTGCAGTGAGATACATGGTCGGGGCTGCACTGAGATACATGGAGGGGGCTACAATGAGAGACATGGAGGGGGCTACAATGAGATACATGGAGGGGGCTGCAATGAGAGACATGGAGGGGGCTGCAATGAGAGACATGGAGGGGGCTGCAATGAGATATATGGAGGGGGCTGCAATGAGAGACATGGAGGGGGCTGCAATGAGAGACATGGAGGTGGCTGTAATGAGAGACATGGAGGGGGCTACAATGAGCGACATGAAGAGGGCTACAATGAGATACATGGAGGGGGCTAAATGAGATACATGGAGGGGGCTACAATGATAGACATGGAGGGAGCTACAATGGGAGACATGGAGGGGGCTACAATGAGAGACATGGAGGGGGCTGCAATGAGATACATGGAGTGGGCTACAATGAGATACATGGAGGGGGCTGCAATGAGAGACATGGAGGGGGCTACAATGAGATACATGGAGGGGGCTGCAATGAGATACATGGAGGGGGCTGCAATGAGATATATGGAGGGGGCTGCAATGAGAGACATGGAGGGGGCTGCAATGAGAGACATGGAGGTGGCTGTAATGAGAGACATGGACGGGGCTACAATGAGCGACATGAAGGGGGCTACAATGAGATACATGGAGGGGGCTAAATGAGAGACATGGAGGGGGCTGCAATGATAGACATGGAGGGAGCTACAATGGGAGACATGGAGGGGGCTACAATGAGAGACATGGAGCGGGCTGCAATGAGATACATGGAGTGGGCTACAATGAGATACATGGAGGGGGCTGCAATGATAGATATGGAGGGGGCTGACCTAAACACTTGTTACATTATTTTGACCCAACTACTTAAAAAATGGTTCTGCTCTGTAATTATTTGGGGTGCTTTGAAAAAATTATGGAGTCCCTAAGGGTTCCTCAAACCAGTGCACTAGAGTCTTAATGGCCACAGTCAAAAAGGAAATGAGTTCTCTCCACACTATTTACTGAGAATATCACTGTAATATTTCTATTTTCCACAAGGTGTCGGGGCTGAGCTGATATGTGATCTGCGTCTCTCATCCCCACACATTACTTGCTCCCATTCATGGTTACAGGGCTTTCTTCGGGTTACACCCACTCTATGGAATGTCTCAAAGCTGGCCATACACCTGCATGACCAGCATGCCTTCCGATTCAGCATCCGACTCCCTGGAGCTCCCTGGCAGCATATTTGTTGTTCTTCTTAGCACAGGATCTGTCGTTTGATCGTTCCTGTGCCTCACGCCCTCATTATGGAAACAGTCATTGAAATTACTTGAATTGCGGCTCGATGGATCGCATGGACAAAATAAACGTCACGATCAGCACACGATAGGATGGTACATATGGGCTGCACATCTGATCATAAGATCTGATTATAGGAGCTGCGGGACTGCGCATTTGACCGTATCTTATTAAAAAAATACATGATTTTCACAAGATCCATCATATGACTCGAAGAAAATCAGGCAATCGCCCCGAAATCATGCAGGTGTATGGCCAGCATAAGACTTTCCTCTAGTCTACAATCCTTCAAGCGTTCCTTGAAAACTCACCTCACAAGCTTATCAGATTCCAGAACCGCCCACATGCTTTATAGCTTCCATATCTTATTACATCCCCTCTTACAGTCCACACATAACCTCACACATCGTCTTTCTCTCACAACGTCCTGACATTTGGCCGACATTCTTGTGTGACTGGATCAGGCAGCCAACCAAGAAACTCTGCAGTCTGGCTGGGCCAAAATGCAATATATATAGCACCTATCCTTGTGTATCAATGACTATTTCCCTATAGATTGTAAGCTTGCGAGCAGGGCCTTCCTACCTATATGTCTGTCTGTTATTACCCAGTTTTGTTCTATTAATGTTTCCAATTGTAAAGTGCAACGGAATATGCTGCTCTATATAAGAAACTGTTAATAAATAAATAACTGAGAGTGTCACAGTAATATCCCCAGCCAGCCCCAGTGTCTCGCTCCCCAGACTGCCCCAGTGTCTCGCTCCCCAGACAGCCCCAGTGTCTCGCTCCCCAGACAGCCCCAGTGTCTCACTCCCCAGACAGCCCCAGTGTCTCACTGCCCAGCCAGCCCCAGTGTCTCGCTCCCCAGACAGCCCCAGTGTCTCGCTCCCCAGACAGCCCCAGTGTCTCGCTCCCCAGCCAACCCTAGTATGTCAATCCTCAGCCAGCCCCAGTGTCTCGTTCCCCAGACAGCCTCAGTGTCTCACTCCCCAGTCAGCCCTAACATCTCGCACCCCAGCCAGCCCCAGCATGTCTCACTCCCCAGCCAACCCTAGTATGTCAATCCTCAGCCAGCCCCAGTGTCGCACTCAGCAGCCAACCCTAGTATGTCAATCCCCAGCCAGCCCCAGTGTCTCGCTCCCCATTCAGCCCCAGTATCTCTATTTGAGAGTTATCCACGTGAGATAATTGTGTACAACATCCTGATCTGAGGTTCCATAATCAGCACATCTTGAAAGTCCTGCACACAATAAGTTCTCTTAACATGAAACTCAATCCCGACAAATGCCACTTCTAATTCACTGAGGTTCCTTATGTGGGTCATCGGCTCATTTCCCAGGGTAGGGAAAATTCATACAGCAAATGTCTACTGCCAGGGGCAGAACTATGGGAACAATGGAGGCGCTTGCGGCCGGGCTCCAGCTCTGAAGGGGCACCTCCTCCATTGTCCACAACATATTCACCCCACTTAGGGCTGTAACTATGTACCCGGAGTGTACCGTCACGGCCGCCCAATACATGGCACCCCTTCCAGGCACCTGAGAAGCCACCATACACTAGTGGAGAGCTCCATGTCAGACCATCAGTTGCTGCCTTCGTCTATCTATAGCCTGTCTGCATGAGAATTGCTACATTACAGTGTCAGCGGCTGTGAGGAGGGGGCGGAACAAATTTTAACTTGCCTCCGGGCGTCTGGTGTGAACTTACGCTACTGCCTACTGCATCGAACAAGCTCAGCCTCCAACAATGTTTAGGTATGACATACAGTGTAATACCGCCTCAAGTTTCTGTATCATTACAGTGACATCAATGATTCCCTTTATCAGCTGTTGCACCTAGATGCTATCTGGTGTTGAGACACCATCATGACACTGCTGTTGCCCGCCTGAAGTCCATGTTGTCCTGCAGCCTTGTCCTAAGTTTCTTTGATGTGCAGCTCTGTGATGCCTCCCAGCATAATCTCAGTGCTGTCTGTATGCAGCATATTAAACCAGCTGCATTTGCTTCCAGTTATATTACAGATAATCTAAATGATGAATCTACAGATGGGTCCTCTTGCATCTTTGGTGACAAATCGCGCCACGCATTGTGTTCATACCCGCGTCTCCATATGATTGCATGGGTTGAACGCAGTGCATGGTATAATGCACGTGGGCGCGGTTAATTGATAATTGAATAGCGCAATACGTGCACATGTTTGCAGTGCGATCAACAAAGATGCAAGAGGACACATCTGAAGGTACACCCAGATTGAGAAGGAGCTCCTGGAGTAGGTCTTTGTCTGCAAGATGTTCCTGGCTTCATCTATGGATGTCTTGTCATTGTGAAGACTGACCATCAACCACTCATATGGATTCCCCAGCATACTGCTTCTGCCAGGATTCAATATTTCATGTTGAAACTTCAAGTCTACCACCTGTACGTGGTGTACATGTGAGGCCATGACCTCCATGCTCTTGATGCTCTCTCCCATATCTTTGTTTCTGAACCAGATGTGTATATCAGATGATGAGGATGATCTGGATGTGATGGAGATGGATGTCTTCTCTTCCAGGTGGCTTGATGGTCTCAATGAAGACGTCCTCAATGATGACTGTTGCTTTTTGGCTAAAATTGTCTTGGATGGTTGGTTTTCTTCCTCTCTGGAATTGTCCCAAGACATCCACACCTTTTTTTATCATGCATGATGAGCTTTTTCTGATGATGTTCTTCTAATAGTTTCATTGTACATCATCCCCCAGGCCCTCCAGCAATTCTATGCTTCTAAAGTAGATTAGGGGCATGTAGTTCATGAGCACAGAGTTAAGAAGGTACATAGCTCAGTAATGCATCACACATAAGACCAGCAGTCCAAGATATCCACAATCAAATGGTCAGGGTGAAATAGCAGATCGCTCAGCCAAACCTCTACCTGAAAAATATCCATGCAGGGATGGGTCAGACTTTTTCTTGGGGAACACTCCCAGAGATGGATTCCTCTCTTCTGCACAGCGCCCACTATCCAAGTGCACCTGTACTGTGATACCAATAGATAAATGCCACTACTGGACCCATCTACACCATGACCTATCTGTATGCATACAAACCCAGGTGGGATTTGACAAATTAGGCAGAGCTGACGGACTTACAGACAAGGCCAATAGTTATATTGTGGAAGCAGATGGTGCCCTGTATGAATGCAACATTTGTGCCTGAATCCACAACTCCATCTAATTCACCAGTCATTTGTATCAGACAGCCCATTCTCTTACACCTAGACACAGCTTGCAAAAGAGCTGGTGAAGCCTGGATGGCCCCATCCAGTGCAGACAGCTCTGAGGAATAATCTACCCAACTTGCTTCAATCTTCATTACCATATCCGGCAGGGTCTCCAGACCCAATCCCAAGTTTCTTAACATTACATTGACTTCCTTCTGCATTAATTATATCTGTTTATGTTTTGCACACATGTTGGTATTTTCATTGTTCTTGAAAGGAGTGATGTACTATATGTGTATAGTGGTTGGCGAAAGTGACCCTCTTACCAACCAGTCTTTACCCTGGAGACCTCCTGGTGGTTGTGTTGTTTGTTCAGCTCTGAGTTAGTGGTGGTGCAGTAAAGATATGTTAAATACAGTTAAATCTCTATAATCAGGCACTGTCCCTTCTGCATTCAAACATGCCCTTGTCTCGCCCATTCTTAAAAATCCTACCCTTGATCCTAACATACTCTCCAACTACTGACCCATCTCTCTCCTCGGTTTTGCTTCCAAACTCCTTACCACCATTCTTTCCTCCCACTCCCTCCTTGACTAATTTCAATCTGACTTCCGTTCTCTCCACTCCACTGAAACTGCCCTCACAGAAGTCAGCAATGACCTCCTTGCTGTCAAATCCAAGGGCCACTACTCTCTGCTCATTCTCCTTGACCTCTCTGCTGCATTTGACACTGTGGACCACCCTCTCCTTCTGCAAATCCTTCACTCTCTTGGTCTACATGGCACTGACCTCTCCTGGCTGTCCTCCTGCCTCTCTGATTGCTCCTTCTCTGTCTCCTCTCATGGCTTATCTTTCCCCCACTTCCACTAACAGTAGGAATTCCCCAAGGTTCTGTTCTTGGACCTCTCCTATTCTCCCTATATATGTCCTCTTTAGGTGAACTCATCAGCTCTTTTGACCTCCAATATAATTTCTAAGCTGATGATACTAAGATCTACCTTTCCACCCAGACCTCACCCCCTTGCTTCTTACCCGTATCTCCAACTGCCTCTCTGCTATCTCTTCCTGGATGTCCCAGCGATTTCTTAAACTTAATATGTCTAAGACTGAGCTAATCATCATCTTCCCACCCTCTTCCATTACCTCACTTCCCACAATTTCATTATCTATTGATGGCACAACCATCTCCTGTAGCCCCAAGATGCGCTGTCTCCTCCCTCTCCTTTAAACCACACATTCAGCACCTCTCGCTTTCCTGCTGTTTCCACCTAAAAAATATTTCCAGGATTAGACCCTTCCTCACCCAGGATGCTACTAAAATCCTCATCCACTCACTAGTCATCTCCAGATTAGACTACTGTAACCTTCTCCTAACTGGCCTCCCTGTCTCCCACCTCTCTCCACTACCAGCAGTCTTTAATGCTGCTGCTCGGCTCATCTTCCTCTCCAGACGTTCTACATCTGCTTCCCCTCTCCTTCAAGCCCTTCCCCTTCAGATGCCAATTCAAGGTTCTTACACTCGCCTACAAAGCCCTCACCCAATCCTCTCCCGCATACATTTCTGACCTTCTCTCCCTTCACACTCCCGCCCAACCACTTCGCTCAACAAATGCATGCCGCCTCTCTTGCCAACTGATTACTTCCTCCCACTCCCACATCCAAGATTTTGCCCGTGCTGTTCCCTACCTTTGGAATGCTCTCCCTATCAGACTCTCCACCTCTCTACAAATCTTCAAATGGGTTCTCAAGACCCACTACTTCATCATAGCCTTCCAGCTCTCATCCTAACCCACCTCATGCTCTTTCCTCCCTATTTTCCCCTTCTGTGTCACGCCTGTCTGTCTGCCCCTCCCCTTCTGTGTCATGCCTGTCTGTCAGCTCCTCCCCTTCTGTGTCACGCCTGTCTGTCAGCTCCTCCCCTTCTGTGTCACACCTGTCTGTCTGCCCCTCCCCTTCTGTGTCACACCTGTCTGTCTGCCCCATCCCTTCTGTGTTACACCTGTCTGTCTGCCCCTCCCCTTCTGTGTTACACCTGTCTGTCTGCCCCTCCCCTTCTGTGTCACGCCTGTCTGCCCCTCCCCTTTAGGATGTAAGCTCTCACGAGCAGGGCCCTCTTCCCTCATGTGCTTCTCCTTTGTCCCCATAAGGGCACCTAACATGTGACTGCTGACTCCCGGCTGCTTGTTGTGAGTGTAATAATGGCTATTGCAGTAATGTATATAAATCATGTCCTTGTCCTGCACTGTAATGTCCTGTAAGTTACTTGTTTCTTGTTCACTTATTAGTTCTATGTACTATGTAAGGTGCTGCAGAACACTTGTGGCACCATATAAATAAAGGATAATAATAATATTACAGTTCCAGTGTCCTGGTGTCTCTGATGGATTTGCTGTAATAAAAATAATAATAATAATAGTTATTTTGTGTTACAGTCGGTAATAGGTGAAGAGAAAACCCATACACGTATATATAGAGAGCCCACATGACATAGGAAGATGACCATGTGTGTGATTTAGTAGGGTAGTGCTGAAACAGAGCTTGTGGGGCGGGGTGAAGGATCCCATCACAGGAGATCCCCCCAGGGTGCACCTTCTGGCACTGACACTTGTGCTTGTCTCTCCATTCAGGGGCCTGGATCCTTACCGGAGGTTCTCATGCTGGGGTGATGAAATATGTGGGAGAGGCTGTGCGGGATTTCAGTGGAGGCCAAAAAGAGATTGTCCTGATCGGCATTGCCACCTGGGGTATCATCCATAACCGGGAACACCTGCTCAGCGATGCGGTAATTTCCCATGATTCTTTGCATCACTGTACAGCTCTGTCCTTCCCTATCCCAAATCTCACCTCCCACCATTGTCACCCAAATAGTCTGCACTGATTTATCTACTCTCACATCTGTCCTACAGTACGTCCTCATGTTACTTATACAGTGTCCTCATGTTACTTATACAGTGTCCTCGTGTTACTTATACAGTGTCCTCATGTTACTTATACAGTGTCCTCATGTTACTTATACAGTACATCCTCATGTTACTTATACAGTACGTCCTCATGTTACTTATACAGTACATCCTCATGTTACTTATACAGTGTCCTCATGTTACTTATACAGTGTCCTCATGTTACTTATACAGTGTCCTCGTGTTACTTATACAGTGTCCTCATGTTACTTATACAGTGTCCTCATGTTACTTATACAGTACATCCTCATGTTACTTATACAGTACGTCCTCATGTTACTTATACAGTACGTCCTCATGTTACTTATACAGTGTCCTCATGTTACTTATACAGTACGTCCTCATGTTACTTATACAGTGTCCTCATGTTACTTATACAGTGTCCTCGTGTTACTTATACAGTGTCCTCATGTTACTTATACAGTGTCCTCATGTTACTTATACAGTACATCCTCATGTTACTTATACAGTACGTCCTCATGTTACTTATACAGTACGTCCTCATGTTACTTATACAGTGTCCTCATGTTACTTATACAGTACGTCCTCATGTTACTTATACAGTACGTCCTCATGTTACTTATACAGTGTCCTCATGTTACTTATACAGTGTCCTCATGTTACTTATACAGTACGTCCTCATGTTACTTATATGCCGTCCATGATGTTTTCATTTGTACAGTAATTCCTGTCTCCTGCTTTCTGCTTCATAACATTTACAGCAAATAAAATTAATACAAAGTTTATTACAATAAAACTATGAAACACAAACACTGACAAGTAAATAGATTGCAATGATCCAGGGAACGAGAAGTAACACACAGTACTGAGTTGCTCATTCAGACCTGCTCGCTCCCAGCATATGCAAATCCTGCGCACGCCCAGCAAGGCAGGGGATTACACGGCAAGGCATTAGCACGCCCACCATGTCTTGGCATGTGATCACTTTGTGTATGCAGACGCCCACCAGCCATTCATAAGACACCCACTTGCACACGTCATCTCCAGGAAGTGCATGAAACCATCGGTACATCGAGCACCATCGGATGTGCTCGCAACGCTTGAGGTTGACTATACCCTGCCGCAAGCACTGCGATCACTTCAGTATGAAATACAACCAGGTGACGTGTACAATGATGTTACCTATTAATTATGCACGCCTCTGAAACGGCGGTGAGACGCTCAGGCACGCCTGTGTTCGCACCTCCACTCCCCCTTTTCTGTTGCCACCCACAAATGGCCTCTCCTGTCACTCATTCAACTGGGCTGTCTATGCGCAGCAAGCGATCTTTCGCAGTGGTTCACGCACGTGCAATGCGATGCATGCGCAGATTGCAAATATTGGCCAGCTACGAGCGATCGCATCCTAGCGAGTGCGTCTGAATCAGCTCCTGAGACTTCTGAAGTACATTGCACATAAGTGGGGGGATTTATAACATTCAGGACCTCATTCAGAGTCTCTCGCTAGATGCGATCGCTCGCCACCAGCGTATGCAAATTTGTTAAAGTGACGCCACGGGAAGCGAACACTCGCCAAGGCATAAGTACGTCCACCATGTCTTAGCAAGCGGCCACCGTATGCACCATTGGCACAGGCAGAGCTGCCCGGCAGCGCACGTCATCTCCAAGAAGTGTATTAAAACATTGGTACATCGAGCACCATCGGAAGCAATCGCAGCGCTTGTGGTTGCCTTACCCAACCGCAAGCACTGCGAGGATTTCAGTGTAAAAAACAGGTATGTGACGTGTACTATGACGCTACGTGTAATTATGCATGCCTCTAAAACGGTGTTGAAACACTCAGGCACGCCTGCGTTCACACCTCCACTCCCCTGTTATTAGTGTCCTGTCCCTGTTACCACCCACAAACGGCCTCTCCTGTCACTCATTACACTGGGCTGTCTGTGCTGGGCGAGCGAGCAGCCTGCGATCGCACAGAGTAGTTCGTGCACGCACAGAACGAAGCGTGCGTATGCGCGTATGCAAACCATAGGGACGCTTTTGAGTGCACAGCGCTAGTGAGAGACTCTGAATGAGGTCCTCAGGGCAAATTCAGAGCCGGACGCTATTTGCGCTCGCTCGTTCAGAAAAAGGGGTGGCTATTTAAATTGACCGCTCTTTGCGGTCTGTTCACGCCTCTAGGTCTGAATGAGCGAACAAAACATGCGAACGTAATTTTGAAAAAAACGCCCCCTGGCCGCTCGCATCGTACGTCATGTCCGCTATTTATTAGATTAATCGAGTAAATCAACCAGCGTATGAACTGCTCGCTATTCTTGTGGTTGGTTTTTCCTACCACAATCATGCGAGAAGTTCTGACTATAAAACAACCAAGTGACGTGGTCAGTGACGCTGCTTTAGTAATTATGCACACCCATAAAACGCCCGTTTTGACCGTTTGGCACGCCTGCGTTCTGATCTCCACTCCCCGTTTTCAAGCACCTTCCCCTGTTACCACCCACAAACGCCTCATCCTGTCACTCATATTAGCAGGCATTCGCTATTTAGCAAACACACGATTTTCGGCCGCACTGACTGGTTCGCGCATGCGCAGTTGGGCGAACATCGCTCGGAACGAACGAGCGGCCACTTACGAGCGGCTCTGAATCAGGCCCTCAGTTCCAACAAAACCTGCAGCCTGCCTCTATCATGCCATATAATTCCAACATCACCTGTGCTTCTATCATACATTCCAACATCACCTGTGCTTCTATCATACATACTAACATCACCTGTGCTTCTATCATACATTCCAACATCACCTGTGCTTCTATCATACATTCCAACATCACCTGTGCTTCTATCATACATTCCAACATCACCTGTGCTTCTATCATACATTCCAACATCACCTGTGCTTCTATCATACATTCCAACATCACCTGTGCTTCTATCATACATTCCAACATCACCTGTGCTTCTATCATACATTCCAACATCACCTGTGCTTCTATCATACATTCCAACATCACCTGTGCTTCTATCATACATTCCAACATCACCTGTGCTTTTATCATACATACTAACATCACCTGTGCTTTTATCATACATACTAACATCACCTGTGCTTCTATCAAACATTCCAACATCACCTGTGCTTCTATCATACATTCCAACATCACCTGTGCTTCTATCATACATTCCAACATCACCTGTGCTTCTATCATACATTCTAACATCACCTGTGCTTTTATCATACATACTAACATCACCTGTGCTTCTATCATACATACTAACATCACCTGTGCTTCTATCATACATACTAACATCACCTGTGTTTCTATCATACATACTAACATCACCTGTGCTTCTATCATACATTCCAACATCACCTGTGCTTCTATCATACATACTAACATCACCTGTGCTTCTATCATACATACTAACATCACCTGTGTTTCTATCATACATTCCAACATCACCTGTGCTTCTATCATACATTCCAACATCACCTGTGCTTCTATCATACATTCCAACATCACCTGTGCTTCTATCATACATACTAACATCACCTGTGTTTCTATCATACATTCCAACATTACCTGTGCTTCTATCATACATACTAACATCACCTGTGCTTCTATCATACATTCCAACATCACCTGTGCTTCTATCATACATTCCAACATCACCTGTGCTTCTATCATACATACTAACATCACCTGTGCTTCTATCATACATTCCAACATCACCTGTGCTTCTATCATACATACTAACATCACCTGTGCTTCTATCATACATTCCAACATCACCTGTGCTTCTATCATACATACTAACATCACCTGTGCTTCTATCATACATACTAACATCACCTGTGCTTCTATCATACATTCCAACATCACCTGTGCTTCTATCATACATTCCAACATCACCTGTGCTTCTATCATACATACTAACATCACCTGTGCTTCTATCATACATTCCAACATCACCTGTGCTTCTATCATACATTCCAACATCACCTGTGCTTCTATCATACATACTAACATCACCTGTGCTTCTATCATACACTCTAACATCACCTGTGCTTCTATCATACATTCCAACATCACCTGTGCTTCTATCATACATTCCAACATCACCTGTGCTTCTATCATACATACTAACATCACCTGTGCTTCTATCATACATACTAACATCACCTGTGCCTCTATCATGCGTTATAATTACAACATCACCTGTGCTTCTATCATACATACTAACATCACCTGTGCTTTTATCATACATACTAACATCACCTGTGCTTTTATCATACATACTAACATCACCTGTGCTTCTATCATACATTCCAACATCACCTGTGCTTCTATCATACATTCCAACATCACCTGTGCTTCTATCATACATTCCAACATCACCTGTGCTTCTATCATACATACTAACATCACCTGTGCTTCTATCATACATTCCAACATCACCTGTGCTTCTATCATACATTCCAACATCACCTGTGCTTCTATCATACATTCCAACATCACCTGTGCTTCTATCATACATTCCAACATCACCTGTGCTTCTATCATACATTCCAACATCACCTGTGCTTTTATCATACATACTAACATCACCTGTGCTTTTATCATACATACTAACATCAACTGTGCTTCTATCATACATTCCAACATCACCTGTGCTTCTATCATACATTCCAACATCACCTGTGCTTCTATCATACATTCTAACATCACCTGTGCTTCTATCATACATACTAACATCACCTGTGCTTCTATCATACATACTAACATCACCTGTGCTTCTATCATACATACTAACATCACCTGTGTTTCTATCATACATACTAACATCACCTGTGCTTCTATCATACATTCCAACATCACCTGTGCTTCTATCATACATACTAACATCACCTGTGCTTCTATCATACATACTAACATCACCTGTGTTTCTATCATACATTCCAACATCACCTGTGCTTCTATCATACATTCCAACATCACCTGTGCTTCTATCATACATTCCAACATCACCTGTGCTTCTATCATACATACTAACATCACCTGTGTTTCTATCATACATTCCAACATTACCTGTGCTTCTATCATACATACTAACATCACCTGTGCTTCTATCATACATTCCAACATCACCTGTGCTTCTATCATACATACTAACATCACCTGTGCTTCTATCATACATTCTAACATCACCTGTGCTTCTATCATACATACTAACATCACCTGTGCTTCTATCATACATACTAACATCACCTGTGCTTCTATCATACATTCCAACATTACCTGTGCTTCTATCATACATACTAACATCACCTGTGCTTCTATCATACATTCCAACATCACCTGTGCTTCTATCATACATACTAACATCACCTGTGCTTCTATCATACATTCTAACATCACCTGTGCTTCTATCATACATACTAACATCACCTGTGCTTCTATCATACATACTAACATCACCTGTGCTTCTATCATACATACTAACATCACCTGTGCTTCTATCATACATTCCAACATCACCTGTGCTTCTATCATACATTCCAACATCACCTGTGCTTCTATCATACATTCCAACATCACCTGTGCTTCTATCATACATACTAACATCACCTGTGCTTCTATCATACATTCCAACATCACCTGTGCTTCTATCATACATACTAACATCACCTGTGCTTCTATCATACATTCCAACATCACCTGTGCTTCTATCATACATACTAACATCACCTGTGCTTCTATCATACATACTAACATCACCTGTGCTTCTATCATACATTCCAACATCACCTGTGCTTCTATCATACATTCCAACATCACCTGTGCTTCTATCATACATACTAACATCACCTGTGCTTCTATCATACATTCCAACATCACCTGTGCTTCTATCATACATTCCAACATCACCTGTGCTTCTATCATACATACTAACATCACCTGTGCTTCTATCATACACTCTAACATCACCTGTGCTTCTATCATACATTCCAACATCACCTGTGCTTCTATCATACATTCCAACATCACCTGTGCTTCTATCATACATTCCAACATCACCTGTGCTTCTATCATACATTCTAACATCACCTGTGCTTCTATCATACATACTAACATCACCTGTGCTTCTATCATACATTCCAACATCACCTGTGCTTCTATCATACATACTAACATCACCTGTGCTTCTATCATACATTCCAACATCACCTGTGCTTCTATCATACATTCCAACATCACCTGTGCTTCTATCATACATTCTAACATCACCTGTGCTTCTATCATACATACTAACATCACCTGTGCTTCTATCATACATTCCAACATCACCTGTGCTTCTATCATACATACTAACATCACCTGTGCTTCTATCATACATTCCAACATCACCTGTGCTTCTATCATACATTCCAACATCACCTGTGCTTCTATCATACATACTAACATCACCTGTGTTTCTATCATACATTCCAACATCACCTGTGCTTCTATCATACATTCCAACATCACCTGTGCTTCTATCATACATTCCAACATCACCTGTGCTTCTATCATACACATTCCAACATCACCTGTGCTTCTATCATACATACTAACATCACCTGTGCTTCTATCATACACTCTAACATCACCTGTGCTTCTATCATACATTCCAACATCACCTGTGCTTCTATCATACATTCCAACATCACCTGTGCTTCTATCATACATTCCAACATCACCTGTGCTTCTATCATACATTCTAACATCACCTGTGCTTCTATCATACATACTAACATCACCTGTGCTTCTATCATACATACTAACATCACCTGTGCTTCTATCATACATTCCAACATCACCTGTGCTTCTATCATACATTTCAACATCACCTGTGCTTCTATCATACATTCCAACATCATCTGTGCTTCTATCATACATTCCAACATCACCTGTGCTTCTATCATACATTCTAACATCACCTGTGCTTCTATCATACATACTAACATCACCTGTGCTTCTATCATACATACTAACATCACCTGTGCTTCTATCATACATTCCAACATCACCTGTGCTTCTATCATACATACTAACATCACCTGTGCTTCTATCATACATACTAACATCACCTGTGCTTCTATCATACATTCCAACATCACCTGTGCTTCTATCATACATACTAACATCACCTGTGCTTCTATCATACATTCCAACATCACCTGTGCTTCTATCATACATTCCAACATCACCTGTGCTTATATCATACATTCCAACATCACCTGTGCTTCTATCATACATACTAACATCACCTGTGCTTCTATCATACATTCCAACATCACCTGTGCTTCTATCATACATTCCAACATCACCTGTGCTTCTATCATACATTCCAACATCACCTGTGCTTCTATCATACATACTAACATCACCTGTGCTTCTATCATACATTCCAACATCACCTGTGCTTCTATCATACATTCCAACATCACCTGTGCTTCTATCATACATACTAACATCACCTGTGCTTCTATCATACATTCCAACATCACCTGTGCTTCTATCATACATTCCAACATCACCTGTGCTTCTATCATACATTCCAACATCACCTGTGCTTCTATCATACATACTAACATCACCTGTGCTTCTATCATACATTCCAACATCACCTGTGCTTCTATCATACATTCCAACATCATCTGTGCTTCTATCATACATTCCAACATCACCTGTGCTTCTATCATACATACTAACATCACCTGTGCTTCTATCATACATTCCAACATCACCTGTGCTTATATCATACATTCCAACATCACCTGTGCTTCTATCATACATACTAACATCACCTGTGCTTCTATCATACATACTACCATCACCTGTGCTTCTATCATACATACTAACATCACCTGTGCTTCTATCATACATTCTAACATCACCTGTGCTTCTATCATACATTCCAACATTACCTGTGCTTCTATCATACATACTAACATCACCTGTGCTTCTATCATACATTCCAACATCACCTGTGCTTCTATCATACATTCTAACATCACCTGTGCTTCTATCATACATACTAACATCACCTGTGCTTCTTCTTGGTGTAACAGATACAGAGAGTAATATAATACCAATAACTGGGAACAGTAACATTGGGGTAACAGATACAGAGGGTAATATAATACCAATAACTGGGAGCAGTAACATTGGTGTAACAGATACAGAGGGTAATATAATACCAATAACTGGGAGCAGTAACATTGGTGTAACAGATACAGAGGGTAATATAATACCAATAACTGGGAGCAGTAACATTGGTGTAACAGATACAGAGGGTAATATAATACCAATAACTGGGAACAGTAACATTGGTGTAACAGATACAGAGGGTAATATAATACCAATAACTGGGAACAGTAACATTGGTGTAACAGATACAGAGAGTAATATAATACCAATAACTGGGAGCAGTAACATTGGGGTAACGGATACAGAGGGTAATATAATACCAATAACTGGGAACAGTAACATTGGGGTAACAGATACAGAGGGTAATATAATACCAATAACTGGGAACAGTAACATTGGGGTAACAGATACAGAGAGTAATATAATACCAATAACTGGGAACAGTAACATTGGGGTAACAGATACAGAGAGTAATATAATACCAATAACTGGGAACAGTAACATTGGGGTAACAGATACAGAGAGTAATATAATACCAATAACTGGGAACAGTAACATTGGGGTAACAGATACAGAGAGTAATATAATACCAATAACTGGGAACAGTAACATTGGGGTAACAGATACAGAGAGTAATATAATACCAATAACTGGGAGCAGTAACATTGGTGTAACGGATACAGAGAGTAATATAATACCAATAACTGGGAACAGTAACATTGGTGTAACAGATACAGAGGGTAATATAATACCAATAACTGGGAACAGTAACATTGGTGTAACAGATACAGAGAGTAATATAATACCAATAACTGGGAACTGTAACATTGGTGTAACAGATACAGAGGGTAATATAATACCAATAACTGGGAACAGTAACATTGGGGTAACAGATACAGAGAGTAATATAATACCAATAACTGGGAACAGTAACATTGGGGTAACAGATACAGAGGGTAATATAATACCAATAACTGGGAACAGTAACATTGGGGTAACAGATACAGAGGGTAATATAATACCAATAACTGGGAACAGTAACATTGGGGTAACAGATACAGAGAGTAATATAATACCAATAACTGGGAGCAGTAACATTGGGGTAACGGATACAGAGGGTAATATAATACCAATAACTGGGAACAGTAACATTGGTGTAACAGATACAGATGGTAATATAATACCAATAACTGGGAACAGTAACATTGGGGTAACAGATACAGAGAGTAATATAATACCAATAACTGGGAACAGTAACATTGGTGTAACGGATACAGAGAGTAATATAATACCAATAACTGGGAACAGTAACATTGGGGTAACGGATACAGAGAGTAATATAATACCAATAACTGGGAACAGTAACATTGGGGTAACGGATACAGAGAGTAATATAATACCAATAACTGGGAACAGTAACATTGGGGTAACGGATACAGAGAGTAATATAATACCAATAACTGGGAACAGTAACATTGGGGTAACAGATACAGAGAGTAATATAATACCAATAACTGGGAACAGTAACATTGGGGTAACAGATACAGAGAGTAATATAATACCAATAACTGGGAACAGTAACATTGGTGTAACAGATACAGAGAGTAATATAATACCAATAACTGGGAACAGTAACATTGGGGTAACAGATACAGAGGGTAATATAATACCAATAACTGGGAACAGTAACATTGGTGTAACAGATACAGAGAGTAATATAATACCAATAACTGGGAACAGTAACATTGGGGTAACAGATACAGAGAGTAATATAATACCAATAACTGGGAACAGTAACATTGGTGTAACAGATACAGAGAGTAATATAATACCAATAACTGGGAGCAGTAACATTGGTGTAACAGATACAGAGGGTAATATAATACCAATAACTGGGAACAGTAACATTGGGGTAACAGATACAGAGAGTAATATAATACCAATAACTGGGAGCAGTAACATTGGTGTAACAGATACAGAGGGTAATATAATACCAATAACTGGGAACAGTAACATTGGGGTAACGGATACAGAGAGTAATATAATACCAATAACTGGGAACAGTAACATTGGTGTAACAGATACAGAGGGTAATATAATACCAATAACTGGGAGCAGTAACATTGGTGTAACAGATACAGAGGGTAATATAATACCAATAACTGGGAACAGTAACATTGGGGTAACGGATACAGATAGTAATATAATACCAATAACTGGGAACAGTAACATTGGTGTAACAGATACAGAGGGTAATATAATACCAATAACTGGGAACAGTAACATTGGGGTAACAGATACAGAGGGTAATATAATACCAATAACTGGGAACAGTAACATTGGTGTAACAGATACAGAGAGTAATATAATACCAATAACTGGGAACAGTAACATTGGTGTAACAGATACAGAGGGTAATATAATACCAATAACTGGGAACAGTAACATTGGTGTAACAGATACAGAGAGTAATATAATACCAATGACTGGGAACAGTAACATTGGTGTAACAGATACAGAGGGTAATATAATACCAATAACTGGGAACAGTAACATTGGTGTAACAGATACAGAGAGTAATATAATACCAATAACTGGGAACAGTAACATTGGGGTAACAGATACAGAGGGTAATATAATACCAATAACTGGGAACAGTAACATTGGGGTAACGGATACAGAGTAATATAATACCAATAACTGGGAACAGTAACATTGGTGTAACAGATACAGAGAGTAATATAATACCAATAACTGGGAACAGTAACATTGGGGTAACGGATACAGAGAGTAATATAATACCAATAACTGGGAACAGTAACATTGGGGTAACGGATACAGAGAGTAATATAATACCAATAACTGGGAACAGTAACATTGGGGTAACAGATACAGAGGGTAATATAATACCAATAACTGGGAACAGTAACATTGGGGTAACGGATACAGAGAGTAATATAATACCAATAACTGGGAACAGTAACATTGGGGTAACGGATACAGAGAGTAATATAATACCAATAACTGGGAACAGTAACATTGGGGTAACAGATACAGAGAGTAATATAATACCAATAACTGGGAACAGTAGCATTGGGGTAACAGATACAGAGAGTAATATAATACCAATAACTGGGAACAGTAACATTGGGGTAACGGATACAGAGAGTAATATAATACCAATAACTGGGAACAGTAACATTGGTGTAACAGATACAGAGGGTAATATAATACCAATAACTGGGAGCAGTAACATTGGGGTAACAGATACAGAGAGTTATATAATACCAATAACTGGGAACAGTAACATTGGGGTAACAGATACAGAGAGTAATATAATACCAATAACTGGGAACAGTAACATTGGTGTAACAGATACAGAGAGTAATATAATACCAATAACTGGGAACAGTAACATTGGGGTAACAGATACAGAGAGTAATATAATACCAATAACTGGGAACAGTAACATTGGGGTAACAGATACAGAGAGTAATATAATACCAATAACTGGGAACAGTAACATTGGGGTAACAGATACAGAGAGTAATATAATACCAATAACTGGGAACAGTAACATTGGTGTAACGGATACAGAGAGTAATATATTACCAATAACTGGGAACAGTAACATTGGGGTAACAGATACAGAGGGTAATATAATACCAATAACTGGGAACAGTAACATTGGGGTAACAGATACAGAGAGTAATATAATACCAATAACTGGGAACAGTAACATTGGTGTAACGGATACAGAGGGTAATATAATACCAATAACTGGGAACAGTAACATTGGTGTAACAGATACAGAGAGTAATATAATACCAATAACTGGGAACAGTAACATTGGGGTAACAGATACAGAGAGTAATATAATACCAATAACTGGGAACAGTAACATTGGGGTAACGGATACAGAGAGTAATATAATACCAATAACTGGGAACAGTAACATTGGGGTAACGGATACAGAGAGTAATATAATACCAATAACTGGGAACAGTAACATTGGGGTAACAGATACAGAGAGTAATATAATACCAATAACTGGGAACAGTAACATTGGGGTAACGGATACAGAGAGTAATATAATACCAATAACTGGGAACAGTAACATTGGGGTAACGGATACAGAGAGTAATATAATACCAATAACTGGGAACAGTAACATTGGGGTAACGGATACAGAGAGTAATATAATACCAATAACTGGGAACAGTAACATTGGTGTAACAGATACAGAGGGTAATATAATACCAATAACTGGGAACAGTAACATTGGTGTAACAGATACAGAGGGTAATATAATACCAATAACTGGGAACAGTAACATTGGGGTAACAGATACAGAGAGTAATATAATACCAATAACTGGGAACAGTAACATTGGTGTAACAGATACAGAGGGTAATATAATACCAATAACTGGGAACAGTAACATTGGGGTAACAGATACAGAGGGTAATATAATACCAATAACTGGGAGCAGTAACATTGGGGTAACAGATACAGAGGGTAATATAATACCAATAACTGGGAACAGTAACATTGGGGTAACGGATACAGAGGGTAATATAATACCAATAACTGGGAACAGTAACATTGGGGTAACGGATACAGAGAGTAATATAATACCAATAACTGGGAACAGTAACATTGGGGTAACGGATACAGAGAGTAATATAATACCAATAACTGGGAACAGTAACATTGGTGTAACAGAAACAGAGAGTAATATAATAACAATAACTGGGAACAGTAACATTGGGGTAACGGATACAGAGGGTAATATAATACCAATAACTGGGAACAGTAACATTGGTGTAACGGATACAGAGAGTAATATAATACCAATAACTGGGAACAGTAACATTGGGGTAACAGATACAGAGGGTAATATAATACCAATAACTGGGAACAGTAACATTGGTGTAACAGATACAGAGAGTAATATAATACCAATAACTGGGAACAGTAACATTGGTGTAACAGATACAGAGAGTAATATAATACCAATAACTGGGAACAGTAACATTGGTGTAACAGATACAGAGAGTAATATAATACCAATAACTGGGAACAGTAACATTGGTGTAACGGATACAGAGAGTAATATAATACCAATAACTGGGAACAGTAACATTGGGGTAACAGATACAGAGAGTAATATAATACCAATAACTGGGAACAGTAACATTGGTGTAACAGATACAGAGGGTAATATAATACCAATAACTGGGAGCAGTAACATTGGGGTAACAGATACAGAGAGTAATATAATACCAATAACTGGGAACAGTAACATTGGTGTAACAGATACAGAGAGTAATATAATACCAATAACTGGGAACAGTAACATTGGGGTAACAGATACAGAGGGTAATATAATACCAATAACTGGGAGCAGTAACATTGGGGTAACAGATACAGAGAGTAATATAATACCAATAACTGGGAACAGTAACATTGGGGTAACGGATACAGAGAGTAATATAATACCAATAACTGGGAGCAGTAACATTGGTGTAACAGATACAGAGGGTAATATAATACCAATAACTGGGAGCAGTAACATTGGTGTAACAGATACAGAGAGTAATATAATACCAATAACTGGGAACAGTAACATTGGTGTAACAGATACAGAGAGTAATATAATACCAATAACTGGGAACAGTAACATTGGGGTAACAGATACAGAGGGTAATATAATACCAATAACTGGGAGCAGTAACACTGGTGTAACAGATACAGAGAGTAATATAATACCAATAACTGGGAACAGTAACATTGGTGTAACAGATACAGAGAGTAATATAATACCAATAACTGGGAACAGTAACATTGGTGTAACAGATACAGAGAGTAATATAATACCAATAACTGGGAACAGTAACATTGGGGTAACAGATACAGAGGGTAATATAATACCAATAACTGGGAACAGTAACATTGGTGTAACAGATACAGAGAGTTATATAATACCAATAACTGGGAACAGTAACATTGGGGTAACAGATACAGAGAGTAATATAATACCAATAACTGGGAACAGTAACATTGGGGTAACAGATACAGAGGGTAATATAATACCAATAACTGGGAACAGTAACATTGGGGTAACAGATACAGAGAGTAATATAATACCAATAACTGGGAACAGTAACATTGGGGTAACAGATACAGAGGGTAATATAATACCAATAACTGGGAACAGTAACATTGGGGTAACAGATACAGAGAGTAATATAATACCAATAACTGGGATCAGTAACATTGGGGTAACGGATACAGAGAGTAATATAATGCCAATAACTGGGAACAGTAACATTGGTGTAACAGATACAGAGGGTAATATAATACCAATAACTGGGAACAGTAACATTGGTGTAACAGATACAGAGAGTAATATAATACCAATAACTGGGAACAGTAACATTGGGGTAACGGATACAGAGGGTAATATAATACCAATAACTGGGAACAGTAACATTGGGGTAACAGATACAGAGGGTAATATAATACCAATAACTGGGAACAGTAACATTGGTGTAACAGATACAGAGAGTAATATAATACCAATAACTGGGAACAGTAACATTGGGGTAACGGATACAGAGGGTAATATAATACCAATAACTGGGAACAGTAACATTGGTGTAACAGATACAGAGAGTAATATAATACCAATAACTGGGAACAGTAACATTGGTGTAACAGATACAGAGAGTTATATAATACCAATAACTGGGAACAGTAACATTGGTGTAACAGATACAGAGGGTAATATAATACCAATAACTGGGAACAGTAACATTGGTGTAACAGATACAGAGAGTTATATAATACCAATAACTGGGAACAGTAACATTGGGGTAACAGATACAGAGGGTAATATAATACCAATAACTGGGAACAGTAACATTGGTGTAACAGATACAGAGAGTAATATAATACCAATAACTGGGAACAGTAACATTGGGGTAACAGATACAGAGAGTAATATAATACCAATAACTGGGAACAGTAACATTGGGGTAACGGATACAGAGAGTAATATAATACCAATAACTGGGAACAGTAACATTGGTGTAACGGATACAGAGAGTAATATAATACCAATAACTGGGAACAGTAACATTGGTGTAACAGATACAGAGGGTAATATAATACCAATAACTGGGAACAGTAACATTGGTGTAACGGATACAGAGGGTAATATAATACCAATAACTGGGAACAGTAACATTGGTGTAACGGATACAGAGGGTAATATAATACCAATAACTGGGAGCAGTAACATTGGGGTAACAGATACAGAAGGTAATATAATACCAATAACTGGGAACAGTAACATTGGGGTAACAGATACAGAGAGTAATATAATACCAATAACTGGGAGCAGTAACATTGGGGTAACAGATACAGAAGGTAATATAATACCAATAACTGGGAACAGTAACATTGGGGTAACAGATACAGAGGGTAATATAATACCAATAACTGGGAGCAGTAACATTGGGGTAACAGATACAGAGAGTAATATAATACCAATAACTGGGAACAGTAACATTGGTGTAACAGATACAGAGAGTAATATAATACCAATAACTGGGAACAGTAACATTGGTGTAACAGATACAGAGAGTAATATAATACCAATAACTGGGAACAGTAACATTGGTGTAACAGATACAGAGAATAATATAATACCAATAACTGGGAACAGTAACATTGGTGTAACGGATACAGAGGGTAATATAATACCAATAACTGGGAACAGTAACATTGGGGTAACGGATACAGAGAGTAATATAATACCAATAACTGGGAACAGTAACATTGGGGTAACAGATACAGAGAGTTATATAATACCAATAACTGGGAGCAGTAACATTGGGGTAACAGATACAGAGAGTTATATAATACCAATAACTGGGAAAAGTAACATTGGTGTAACAGATACAGAGAGTAATATAATACCAATAACTGGGAACAGTAACATTGGGGTAACAGATACAGAGAGTAATATAATACCAATAACTGGGAACAGTAACATTGGTGTAACAGATACAGAGGGTAATATAATACCAATAACTGGGAACAGTAACATTGGTGTAACAGATACAGAGAGTAATATAATACCAATAACTGGGAACAGTAACATTGGGGTAACGGATACAGAGAGTAATATAATACCAATAACTGGGAACAGTAACATTGGGGTAACAGATACAGAGAGTAATATAATACCAATAACTGGGAACAGTAACATTGGTGTAACGGATACAGAGAGTAATATAATACCAATAACTGGGAACAGTAACATTGGGGTAACGGATACAGAGAGTAATATAATACCAATAACTGGGAACAGTAACATTGGTGTAACGGATACAGAGAGTAATATAATACCAATAACTGGGAACAGTAACATTGGTGTAACAGATACAGAGGGTAATATAATACCAATAACTGGGAACAGTAACATTGGTGTAACGGATACAGAGGGTAATATAATACCAATAACTGGGAACAGTAACATTGGTGTAACGGATACAGAGGGTAATATAATACCAATAACTGGGAGCAGTAACATTGGGGTAACAGATACAGAAGGTAATATAATACCAATAACTGGGAACAGTAACATTGGGGTAACAGATACAGAGAGTAATATAATACCAATAACTGGGAGCAGTAACATTGGGGTAACAGATACAGAAGGTAATATAATACCAATAACTGGGAACAGTAACATTGGGGTAACAGATACAGAGGGTAATATAATACCAATAACTGGGAGCAGTAACATTGGGGTAACAGATACAGATAGTAATATAATACCAATAACTGGGAACAGTAACATTGGTGTAACAGATACAGAGAGTAATATAATACCAATAACTGGGAACAGTAACATTGGTGTAACAGATACAGAGAGTAATATAATACCAATAACTGGGAACAGTAACATTGGTGTAACAGATACAGAGAGTAATATAATACCAATAACTGGGAACAGTAACATTGGTGTAACGGATACAGAGGGTAATATAATACCAATAACTGGGAACAGTAACATTGGTGTAACAGATACAGAGAGTAATATAATACCAATAACTGGGAACAGTAACATTGGGGTAACAGATACAGAGGGTAATATAATACCAATAACTGGGAACAGTAACATTGGTGTAACAGATACAGAGGGTAATATAATACCAATAACTGGGAACAGTAACATTGGGGTAACGGATACAGAGAGTTATATAATACCAATAACTGGGAACAGTAACATTGGGGTAACGGATACAGAGAGTAATATAATACCAATAACTGGGAACAGTAACATTGGGGTAACAGATACAGAGAGTAATATAATACCAATAACTGGGAACAGTAACATTGGTGTAACAGATACAGAGGGTAATATAATACCAATAACTGGGAACAGTAACATTGGTGTAACAGATACAGAGAGTAATATAATACCAATAACTGGGAACAGTAACATTGGGGTAACAGATACAGAGAGTAATATAATACCAATAACTGGGAACAGTAACATTGGTGTAACGGATACAGAGGGTAATATAATACCAATAACTGGGAGCAGTAACATTGGGGTAACAGATACAGAGAGTTATATAATACCAATAACTGGGAACAGTAACATTGGTGTAACAGATACAGAGGGTAATATAATACCAATAACTGGGAACAGTAACATTGGGGTAACGGATACAGAGGGTAATATAATATCAATAACTGGGAACAGTAACATTGGTGTAACAGATACAAAGGGTAATATAATACCAATAATTGGGAACAGTAACATTGGGGTAACGGATACAGAGAGTAATATAATACCAATAACTGGGAACAGTAACATTGGTGTAACAGATACAGAGGGTAATATAATACCAATAACTGGGAACAGTAACATTGGTGTAACAGATACAGAGAGTAATATAATACCAATAACTGGGAACAGTAACATTGGGGTAACAGATACAGAGAGTAATATAATACCAATAACTGGGAACAGTAACATTGGTGTAACAGATACAGAGGGTAATATAATACCAATAACTGGGAACAGTAACATTGGTGTAACAGATACAGAGAGTAATATAATACCAATAACTGGGAACAGTAACATTGGGGTAACGGATACAGAGAGTAATATAATACCAATAACTGGGAACAGTAACATTGGGGTAACAGATACAGAGAGTAATATAATACCAATAACTGGGAACAGTAAC
Source organism: Taudactylus pleione (assembly GCA_031769625.1). Taxonomy (NCBI): domain Eukaryota; kingdom Metazoa; phylum Chordata; class Amphibia; order Anura; family Myobatrachidae; genus Taudactylus; species Taudactylus pleione. The sequence goes on along the minus strand of JAUIMM010001558.1, from coordinate 18,189 downwards.
ATTGGGGTAACAGATACAGAGAGTAATATAATACCAATAACTGGGAACAGTAACATTGGGGTAACAGATACAGAGAGTAATATAATACCAATAACTGGGAACAGTAACATTGTGGTAACAGATACAGAGAGTAATATAATACCAATAACTGGGAACAGTAACATTGGTGTAACAGATACAGAGGGTAATATTATACCAATAACTGGGAACAGTAACATTGGGGTAACAGATACAGAGGGTAATATAATACCAATAACTGGGAACAGTAACATTGGTGTAACAGATACAGAGGGTAATATAATACCAATAACTGGGAACAGTAACATTGGTGTAACAGATACAGAGGGTAATATAATACCAATAACTGGGAACAGTAACATTGGGGTAACAGATACAGAGGGTAATATAATACCAATAACTGGGAACAGTAACATTGGTGTAACAGATACAGAGGGTAATATAATACCAATAACTGGGAACAGTAACATTGGTGTAACGGATACAGAGGGTAATATAATACCAATAACTGGGAACAGTAACATTGGTGTAACGGATACAGAGGGTAATATAATACCAATAACTGGGAGCAGTAACATTGGGGTAACAGATACAGAAGGTAATATAATACCAATAACTGGGAACAGTAACATTGGGGTAACAGATACAGAGAGTAATATAATACCAATAACTGGGAGCAGTAACATTGGGGTAACAGATACAGAAGGTAATATAATACCAATAACTGGGAACAGTAACATTGGGGTAACAGATACAGAGGGTAATATAATACCAATAACTGGGAGCAGTAACATTGGGGTAACAGATACAGAGAGTAATATAATACCAATAACTGGGAACAGTAACATTGGTGTAACAGATACAGAGAGTAATATAATACCAATAACTGGGAACAGTAACATTGGTGTAACAGATACAGAGAGTAATATAATACCAATAACTGGGAACAGTAACATTGGTGTAACAGATACAGAGAATAATATAATACCAATAACTGGGAACAGTAACATTGGTGTAACGGATACAGAGGGTAATATAATACCAATAACTGGGAACAGTAACATTGGGGTAACGGATACAGAGAGTAATATAATACCAATAACTGGGAACAGTAACATTGGGGTAACAGATACAGAGAGTTATATAATACCAATAACTGGGAGCAGTAACATTGGGGTAACAGATACAGAGAGTTATATAATACCAATAACTGGGAAAAGTAACATTGGTGTAACAGATACAGAGAGTAATATAATACCAATAACTGGGAACAGTAACATTGGGGTAACAGATACAGAGGGTAATATAATACCAATAACTGGGAACAGTAACATTGGTGTAACAGATACAGAGGGTAATATAATACCAATAACTGGGAACAGTAACATTGGGGTAACGGATACAGAGAGTTATATAATACCAATAACTGGGAACAGTAACATTGGGGTAACGGATACAGAGAGTAATATAATACCAATAACTGGGAACAGTAACATTGGGGTAACAGATACAGAGAGTAATATAATACCAATAACTGGGAACAGTAACATTGGTGTAACAGATACAGAGGGTAATATAATACCAATAACTGGGAACAGTAACATTGGTGTAACAGATACAGAGAGTAATATAATACCAATAACTGGGAACAGTAACATTGGGGTAACAGATACAGAGAGTAATATAATACCAATAACTGGGAACAGTAACATTGGTGTAACGGATACAGAGGGTAATATAATACCAATAACTGGGAGCAGTAACATTGGGGTAACAGATACAGAGAGTTATATAATACCAATAACTGGGAACAGTAACATTGGGGTAACAGATACAGAGGGTAATATAATACCAATAACTGGGAACAGTAACATTGGGGTAACGGATACAGAGGGTAATATAATATCAATAACTGGGAACAGTAACATTGGTGTAACAGATACAAAGGGTAATATAATACCAATAATTGGGAACAGTAACATTGGGGTAACGGATACAGAGAGTAATATAATACCAATAACTGGGAACAGTAACATTGGTGTAACAGATACAGAGGGTAATATAATACCAATAACTGGGAACAGTAACATTGGTGTAACAGATACAGAGAGTAATATAATACCAATAACTGGGAACAGTAACATTGGGGTAACAGATACAGAGAGTAATATAATACCAATAACTGGGAACAGTAACATTGGTGTAACAGATACAGAGGGTAATATAATACCAATAACTGGGAACAGTAACATTGGTGTAACAGATACAGAGAGTAATATAATACCAATAACTGGGAACAGTAACATTGGGGTAACGGATACAGAGAGTAATATAATACCAATAACTGGGAACAGTAACATTGGGGTAACAGATACAGAGAGTAATATAATACCAATAACTGGGAACAGTAACATTGGTGTAACGGATACAGAGGGTAATATAATACCAATAACTGGGAACAGTAACATTGGGGTAACAGATACAGAGAGTAATATAATACCAATAACTGGGAGCAGTAACATTGGTGTAACGGATACAGAGAGTAATATAATACCAATAACTGGGAACAGTAACATTGGGGTAACGGATACAGAGAGTAATATAATACCAATAACTGGGAGCAGTAACATTGGGGTAACGGATACAGAGAGTAATATAATACCAATAACTGGGAACAGTAACATTGGTGTAACAGATACAGAGGGTAATATAATACCAATAACTGGGAACAGTAACATTGGTGTAACGGATACAGAGAGTAATATAATACCAATAACTGGGAACAGTAACATTGGTGTAACAGATACAGAGAGTAATATAATACCAATAACTGGGAGCAGTAACATTGGTGTAACAGATACAGAGGGTAATATAATACCAATAACTGGGAGCAGTAACATTGGGGTAACAGATACAGAGGGTAATATAATACCAATAACTGGGAAAAGTAACATTGGGGTAACGGATACAGAGAGTAATATAATACCAATAACTGGGAACAGTAACATTGGTGTAACGGATACAGAGAGTAATATAATACCAATAACTGGGAACAGTAACATTGGTGTAACGGATACAGAGAGTAATATAATACCAATAACTGGGAACAGTAACATTGGTGTAACAGATACAGAGAGTAATATAATACCAATAACTGGGAGCAGTAACATTGGGGTAACGGATACAGAGGGTAATATAATACCAATAACTGGGAACAGTAACATTGGTGTAACAGATACAGAGAGTAATATAATACCAATAACTGGGAACAGTAACATTGGTGTAACAGATACAGAGAGTAATATAATACCAATAACTGGGAACAGTAACATTGGGGTAACGGATACAGAGAGTAATATAATACCAATAACTGGGAACAGTAACATTGGGGTAACGGATACAGAGAGTAATATAATACCAATAACTGGGAACAGTAACATTGGTGTAACAGATACAGAGAGTAATATAATACCAATAACTGGGAACAGTAACATTGGTGTAACAGATACAGAGAGTAATATAATACCAATAACTGGGAACAGTAACATTGGGGTAACGGATACAGAGAGTAATATAATACCAATAACTGGGAACAGTAACATTGGGGTAACGGATACAGAGGGTAATATAATACCAATAACTGGGAACAGTAACATTGGTGTAACAGATACAGAGGGTAATATAATACCAATAACTGGGAACAGTAACATTGGTGTAACAGATACAGAGAGTAATATAATACCAATAACTGGGAACAGTAACATTGGGGTAACAGATACAGAGAGTAATATAATACCAATAACTGGGAACAGTAACATTGGTGTAACAGATACAGAGAGTAATATAATACCAATAACTGGGAACAGTAACATTGGGGTAACAGATACAGAGAGTAATATAATACCAATAACTGGGAACAGTAACATTGGGGTAACGGATACAGAGAGTAATATAATACCAATAACTGGGAACAGTAACATTGGTGTAACAGATACAGAGAGTAATATAATACCAATAACTGGGAACAGTAACATTGGGGTAACGGATACAGAGAGTAATATAATACCAATAACTGGGAACAGTAACATTGGGGTAACGGATACAGAGAGTAATATAATACCAATAACTGGGAACAGTAACATTGGGGTAACAGATACAGAGAGTAATATAATACCAATAACTGGGAACAGTAACATTGGTGTAACAGATACAGAGAGTAATATAATACCAATAACTGGGAACAGTAACATTGGGGTAACGGATACAGAGAGTAATATAATACCAATAACTGGGAACAGTAACATTGGGGTAACGGATACAGAGAGTAATATAATACCAATAACTGGGAACAGTAACATTGGGGTAACGGATACAGAGAGTAATATAATACCAATAACTGGGAGCAGTAACATTGGTGTAACGGATACAGAGAGTAATATAATACCAATAACTGGGAACAGTAACATTGGGGTAACAGATACAGAGAGTAATATAATACCAATAACTGGGAACAGTAACATTGGGGTAACGGATACAGAGAGTAATATAATACCAATAACTGGGAACAGTAACATTGGTGTAACAGATACAGAGGGTAATATAATACCAATAACTGGGAACAGTAACATTGGTGTAACGGATACAGAGAGTAATATAATACCAATAACTGGGAACAGTAACATTGGGGTAACGGATACAGAGAGTAATATAATACCAATAACTGGGAACAGTAACATTGGTGTAACAGATACAGAGAGTAATATAATACCAATAACTGGGAGCAGTAACATTGGGGTAACGGATACAGAGAGTAATATAATACCAATAACTGGGAACAGTAACATTGGGGTAACGGATACAGAGGGTAATATAGTACCAATAACTGGGAACAGTAACATTGGTGTAACAGATACAGAGAGTAATATAATACCAATAACTGGGAACAGTAACATTGGGGTAACGGATACAGAGAGTAATATAATACCAATAACTGGGAACAGTAACATTGGTGTAACAGATACAGAGAGTAATATAATACCAATAACTGGGAACAGTAATATTGGGGTAACGGATACAGAGAGTAATATAATACCAATAACTGCGAACAGTAACATTGGTGTAACAGATACAGAGGGTAATATAATACCAATAACTGGGAACAGTAACATTGGGGTAACAGATACAGAGAGTAATATAATACCAATAACTGGGAGCAGTAACATTGGTGTAACAGATACAGAGAGTAATATAATACCAATAACTGGGAACAGTAACATTGGGGTAACAGATACAGAGAGTAATATAATACCAATAACTGGGAACAGTAACATTGGGGTAACAGATACAGAGGGTAATATAATACCAATAACTGGGAACAGTAACATTGGGGTAACGGATACAGAGAGTAATATAATACCAATAACTGGGAGCAGTAACAATGGGGTAACAGATACAGAGAGTAATATAATACCAATAACTGGGAACAGTAACATTGGTGTAACAGATACAGAGGGTAATATAATACCAATAACTGGGAACAGTAACATTGGGGTAACGGATACAGAGGGTAATATAATACCAATAACTGGGAACAGTAACATTGGGGTAACAGATACAGAGAGTAATATAATACCAATAACTGGGAACAGTAACATTGGTGTAACGGATACAGAGAGTAATATAATACCAATAACTGGGAACAGTAACATTGGTGTAACAGATACAGAGAGTAATATAATACCAATAACTGGGAACAGTAACATTGGGGTAACAGATACAGAGGGTAATATAATACCAATAACTGGGAACAGTAACATTGGGGTAACAGATACAGAGAGTAATATAATACCAATAACTGGGAACAGTAACATTGGTGTAACAGATACAGAGAGTAATATAATACCAATAACTGGGAACAGTAACATTGGGGTAACAGATACAGAGAGTAATATAATACCAATAACTGGGAACAGTAACATTGGGGTAACGGATACAGAGAGTAAAATAATACCAATAACTGGGAACAGTAACATTGGGGTAACAGATACAGAGGGTAATATAATACCAATAACTGGGAACAGTAACATTGGGGTAACGGATACAGAGAGTAATATAATACCAATAACTGGGAACAGTAACATTGGTGTAACAGATACAGAGAGTAATATAATACCAATAACTGGGAACAGTAACATTGGTGTAACAGATACAGAGAGTAATATAATACCAATAACTGGGAACAGTAACATTGGTGTAACGGATACAGAGAGTAATATAATACCAATAACTGGGAACAGTAACATTGGGGTAACGGATACAGAGGGTAATATAATACCAATAACTGGGAACAGTAACATTGGTGTAACAGATACAGAGAGTAATATAATACCAATAACTGGGAGCAGTAACATTGGTGTAACAGATACAGAGGGTAATATAATACCAATAACTGGGAGCAGTAACATTGGGGTAACAGATACAGAGAGTAATATAATACCAATAACTGGGAACAGTAACATTGGGGTAACAGATACAGAGAGTAATATAATACCAATAACTGGGAACAGTAACATTGGGGTAACAGATACAGAGAGTAATATAATACCAATAACTGGGAACAGTAACATTGGTGTAACAGATACAGAGAGTAATATAATACCAATAACTGGGAGCAGTAACATTGGTGTAACAGATACAGAGAGTAATATAATACCAATAACTGGGAACAGTAACATTGGGGTAACAGATACAGAGAGTAATATAATACCAATAACTGGGAACAGTAACATTGGGGTAACGGATACAGAGGGTAATATAATACCAATAACTGGGAACAGTAACATTGGGGTAACAAATACAGAGAGTAATATAATACCAATAACTGGGAACAGTAACATTGGTGTAACAGATACAGAGAGTAATATAATACCAATAACTGGGAACAGTAACATTGGGGTAACGGATACAGAGAGTAATATAATACCAATAACTGGGAGCAGTAACATTGGTGTAACAGATACAGAGGGTAATATAATACCAATAACTGGGAGCAGTAACATTGGGGTAACAGATACAGAGAGTAATATAATACCAATAACTGGGAACAGTAACATTGGGGTAACAGATACAGAGAGTAATATAATACCAATAACTGGGAACAGTAACATTGGGGTAACAGATACAGAGAGTAATATAATACCAATAACTGGGAACAGTAACATTGGGGTAACAGATACAGAGGGTAATATAATACCAATAACTGGGAGCAGTAACATTGGTGTAACAGATACAGAGAGTAATATAATACCAATAACTGGGAACAGTAACATTGGGGTAACAGATACAGAGAGTAATATAATACCAATAACTGGGAACAGTAACATTGGGGTAACGGATACAGAGGGTAATATAATACCAATAACTGGGAACAGTAACATTGGGGTAACAAATACAGAGAGTAATATAATACCAATAACTGGGAACAGTAACATTGGTGTAACAGATACAGAGAGTAATATAATACCAATAACTGGGAACAGTAACATTGGGGTAACGGATACAGAGAGTAATATAATACCAATAACTGGGAACAGTAACATTGGGGTAACAGATACAGAGGGTAATATAATACCAATAACTGGGAACAGTAACATTGGGGTAACGGATACAGAGAGTAATATAATACCAATAACTGGGAACAGTAACATTGGGGTAACAGATACAGAGAGTAATATAATACCAATAACTGGGAACAGTAACATTGGGGTAACAGATACAGAGAGTAATATAATACCAATAACTGGGAACAGTAACATTGGTGTAACAGATACAGAGAGTAATATAATACCAATAACTGGGAACAGTAACATTGGGGTAACGGATACAGAGAGTAATATAATACCAATAACTGGGAGCAGTAACATTGGGGTAACAGATACAGAGAGTAATATAATACCAATAACTGGGAACAGAAACATTGGGGTAACAGATACAGAGAGTAATATAATACCAATAACTGGGAACAGTAACATTGGTGTAACAGATACAGAGAGTAATATAATACCAATAACTGGGAACAGTAACATTGGTGTAACAGATACAGAGAGTAATATAATACCAATAACTGGGAACAGTAACATTGGTGTAACAGATACAGAGAGTAATATAATACCAATAACTGGGAACAGTAACATTGGGGTAACAGATACAGAGAGTAATATAATACCAATAACTGGGAACAGTAACATTGGTGTAACAGATACAGAGAGTAATATAATACCAATAACTGGGAACAGTAACATTGGGGTAACAGATACAGAGAGTAATATAATACCAATAACTGGGAAAAGTAACATTGGGGTAACGGATACAGAGAGTAATATAATACCAATAACTGGGAACAGTAACATTGGTGTAACAGATACAGAGAGTAATATAATACCAATAACTGGGAACAGTAACATTGGTGTAACAGATACAGAGAGTAATATAATACCAATAACTGGGAACAGTAACATTGGGGTAACAGATACAGAGAGTAATATAATACCAATAACTGGGAACAGTAACATTGGGGTAACGGATACAGAGGGTAATATAATACCAATATCTGGGAACAGTAACATTGGTGTAACAGATACAGAGGGTAATATAATACCAATAACTGGGAACAGTAACATTGGTGTAACAGATACAGAGAGTAATATAATACCAATAACTGGGAACAGTAACATTGGGGTAACAGATACAGAGAGTAATATAATACCAATAACTGGGAACAGTAACATTGGTGTAACAGATACAGAGGGTAATATAATACCAATAACTGGGAACAGTAACATTGGTGTAACAGATACAGAGGGTAATATAATACCAATAACTGGGAACAGTAACATTGGTGTAACAGATACAGAGGGTAATATAATACCAATAACTGGGAACAGTAACATTGGGGTAACAGATACAGAGAGTAATATAATACCAATAACTGGGAACAGTAACATTGGGGTAACAGATACAGAGAGTAATATAATACCAATAACTGGGAACAGTAACATTGGGGTAACAGATACAGAGGGTAATATAATACCAATAACTGGGAACAGTAACATTGGGGTAACGGATACAGAGAGTAATATAATACCAATAACTGGGAACAGTAACATTGGGGTAACAGATACAGAGAGTAATATAATACCAATAACTGGGAACAGTAACATTGGGGTAACAGATACAGAGAGTAATATAATACCAATAACTGGGAACAGTAACATTGGTGTAACAGATACAGAGAGTAATATAATACCAATAACTGGGAACAGTAACATTGGGGTAACGGATACAGAGAGTAATATATTACCAATAACTGGGAGCAGTAACATTGGGGTAACAGATACAGAGAGTAATATAATAGCAATAACTGGGAACAGTAACATTGGGGTAACAGATACAGAGAGTAATATAATACCAATAACTGGGAACAGTAACATTGGTGTAACAGATACAGAGAGTAATATAATACCAATAACTGGGAACAGTAACATTGGTGTAACGGATACAGAGAGTAATATAATACCAATACTGGGAACAGTAACATTGGGGTAACAGATACAGAGGGTAATATAATACCAATAACTGGGAACAGTAACATTGGGGTAACAGATACAGAGAGTAATATAATACCAATAACTGGGAACAGTAACATTGGTGTAACAGATACAGAGAGTAATATAATACCTATAACTGGGAACAGTAACATTGGGGTAACAGATACAGAGAGTAATATAATACCAATAACTGGGAACAGTAACATTGGGGTAACGGATACAGAGAGTAATATAATACCAATAACTGGGAACAGTAACATTGGGGTAACGGATACAGAGGGTAATATAATACCAATAACTGGGAACAGTAACATTGGGGTAACGGATACAGAGAGTAATATAATACCAATAACTGGGAACAGTAACATTGGTGTAACAGATACAGAGAGTAATATAATACCAATAACTGGGAACAGTAACATTGGTGTAACAGATACAGAGAGTAATATAATACCAATAACTGGGAACAGTAACATTGGTGTAACGGATACAGAGAGTAATATAATACCAATAACTGGGAACAGTAACATTGGGGTAACGGATACAGAGGGTAATATAATACCAATAACTGGGAACAGTAACATTGGTGTAACAGATACAGAGAGTAATATAATACCAATAACTGGGAGCAGTAACATTGGTGTAACAGATACAGAGGGTAATATAATACCAATAACTGGGAGCAGTAACATTGGGGTAACAGATACAGAGAGTAATATAATACCAATAACTGGGAACAGTAACATTGGGGTAACAGATACAGAGAGTAATATAATACCAATAACTGGGAACAGTAACATTGGGGTAACAGATACAGAGGGTAATATAATACCAATAACTGGGAGCAGTAACATTGGGGTAACAGATACAGAGAGTAATATAATACTAATAACTGGGAACAGTAACATTGGGGTAACGGATACAGAGAGTAATATAATACCAATAACTGGGAACAGTAACATTGGGGTAACGGATACAGAGGGTAATATAATACCAATAACTGGGAACAGTAACATTGGGGTAACAGATACAGAGAGTAATATAATACCAATAACTGGGAACAGTAACATTGGGGTAACGGATACAGAGAGTAATATAATACCAATAACTGGGAACAGTAACATTGGGGTAACGGATACAGAGAGTAATATAATACCAATAACTGGGAACAGTAACATTTGTGTAACAGATACAGAGAGTAATATAATACCAATAACTGGGAACAGTAACATTGGGGTAACAGATACAGAGAGTAATATAATACCAATAACTGGGAACAGTAACATTGGTGTAACAGATACAGAGAGTAATATAATACCAATAACTGGGAGCAGTAACATTGGGGTAACAGATACAGAGAGTAATATAATACCAATAACTGGGAACAGTAACATTGGGGAAACGGATACAGAGAGTAATATAATACCAATAACTGGGAACAGTAACATTGGGGTAACGGATACAGAGAGTAATATAATACCAATAACTGGGAGCAGTAACATTGGTGTAACAGATACAGAGAGTAATATAATACCAATAACTGGGAACAGTAACATTGGTGTAACAGATACAGAGAGTAATATAATACCAATAACTGGGAACAGTAACATTGGTGTAACAGATACAGAGAGTAATATAATACCAATAACTGGGAACAGTAACATTGGGGTAACGGATACAGAGAGTAATATAATACCAATAACTGGGAACAGTAACATTGGTGTAACGGATACAGAGAGTAATATAATACCAATAACTGGGAGCAGTAACATTGGGGTAACGGATACAGAGAGTAATATAATACCAATAACTGGGAACAGTAACATTGGGGTAACGGATACAGAGGGTAATATAATACCAATAACTGGGAACAGTAACATTGGGGTAACGGATACAGAGAGTAATATAATACCAATAACTGGGAACAGTAACATTGGTGTAACAGATACAGAGAGTAATATAATACCAATAACTGGGAGCAGTAACATTGGGGTAACGGATACAGAGAGTAATATAATACCAATAACTGGGAACAGTAACATTGGTGTAACAGATACAGAGAGTAATATAATACAAATAACTGGGAACAGTAACATTGGTGTAACAGATACAGAGAGTAATATAATACCAATAACTGGGAACAGTAACATTGGGGTAACAGATACAGAGAGTAATATAATACCAATAACTGGGAACAGTAACATTGGGGTAACAGATACAGAGGGTAATATAATACCAATAACTGGGAACAGTAACATTGGTGTAACGGATATAGAGAGTAATATAATACCAATAACTGGGAACAGTAACATTGGTGTAACAGATACAGAGAGTAATATAATACCAATAACTGGGAACAGTAACATTGGGGTAACAGATACAGAGAGTAATATAATACCAATAACTGGGAACAGTAACATTGGGGTAACAGATACAGAGAGTAATATAATACCAATAACTGGGAACAGTAACATTGGGGTAACAGATACAGAGAGTAATATAATACCAATAACTGGGAGCAGTAACATTGGTGTAACAGATACAGAGAGTAATATAATACCAATAACTGGGAACAGTAACATTGGGGTAACAGATACAGAGAGTAATATAATACCAATAACTGGGAACAGTAACATTGGGGTAACAGATACAGAGAGTAATATAATACCAATAACTGGGAACAGTAACATTGGTGTAACAGATACAGAGAGTAATATAATACCAATAACTGGGAACAGTAACATTGGTGTAACAGATACAGAGAGTAATATAATACCAATAACTGGGAACAGTAACATTGGTGTAACAGATACAGAGGGTAATATAATACCAATAACTGGGAACAGTAACATTGGTGTAACAGATACAGAGAGTAATATAATACCAATAACTGGGAACAGTAACATTGGTGTAACAGATACAGAGGGTAATATAATACCAATAACTGGGAACAGTAACATTGGGGTAACAGATACAGAGGGTAATATAATACCAATAACTGGGAATAGTAACATTGGTGTAACAGATACAGAGAGTAATATAATACCAATAACTGGGAACAGTAACATTGGGGTAACAGATACAGAGAGTAATATAATACCAATAACTGGGAACAGTAACATTGGGGTAACAGATACAGAGAGTAATATAATACCAATAACTGGGAACAGTAACATTGGTGTAATAGATACAGAGAGTAATATAATACCAATAACTGGGAACAGTAACATTGGGGTAACAGATACAGAGGGTAATATAATACCAATAACTGGGAGCAGTAACATTGGGGTAACAGATACAGAGAGTAATATAATACCAATAACTGGGAACAGTAACATTGGGGTAACAGATACAGAGAGTAATATAATACCAATAACTGGGAACAGTAACATTGGTGTAACAGATACAGAGAGTAATATAATACCAATAACTGGGAACAGTAACATTGGGGTAACAGATACAGAGAGTAATATAATACCAATAACTGGGAACAGTAACATTGGGGTAACAGATACAGAGAGTAATATAATACCAATAACTGGGAACAGTAACATTGGTGTAACAGATACAGAGAGTAATATAATACCAATAACTGGGAACAGTAACATTGGTGTAACAGATACAGAGAGTAATATAATACCAATAACTGGGAACAGTAACATTGGTGTAACAGATACAGAGGGTAATATAATACCAATAACTGGGAACAGTAACATTGGTGTAACAGATACAGAGAGTAATATAATACCAATAACTGGGAACAGTAACATTGGTGTAACAGATACAGAGGGTAATATAATACCAATAACTGGGAACAGTAACATTGGGGTAACAGATACAGAGGGTAATATAATACCAATAACTGGGAATAGTAACATTGGTGTAACAGATACAGAGAGTAATATAATACCAATAACTGGGAACAGTAACATTGGGGTAACAGATACAGAGAGTAATATAATACCAATAACTGGGAACAGTAACATTGGGGTAACAGATACAGAGAGTAATATAATACCAATAACTGGGAACAGTAACATTGGTGTAATAGATACAGAGAGTAATATAATACCAATAACTGGGAACAGTAACATTGGGGTAACAGATACAGAGGGTAATATAATACCAATAACTGGGAGCAGTAACATTGGGGTAACAGATACAGAGAGTAATATAATACCAATAACTGGGAACAGTAACATTGGTGTAACAGATACAGAGAGTAATATAATACCAATAACTGGGAACAGTAACATTGGTGTAACAGATACAGAGAGTAATATAATACCAATAACTGGGAACAGTAACATTGGTGTAACAGATACAGAGAGTAATATAATACCAATAACTGGGAACAGTAACATTGGGGTAACAGATACAGAGGGTAATATAATACCAATAACTGGGAACAGTAACATTGGTGTAACAGATACAGAGGGTAATATAATACCAATAACTGGGAACAGTAACATTGGTGTAACGGATACAGAGAGTAATATTATACCAATAACTGGGAACAGTAACATTGGGGTAACAGATACAGAGAGTAATATAATACCAATAACTGGGAACAGTAACATTGGTGTAACAGATACAGAGAGTAATATAATACCAATAACTGGGAACAGTAACATTGGGGTAACAGATACAGAGGGTAATATAATACCAATAACGGGGAACAGTAACATTGGGGTAACAGATACAGAGGGTAATATAATACCAATAACTGGGAACAGTAACATTGGGGTAACGGATACAGAGGGTAATATAATACCAATAACTGGGAACAGTAACATTGGGGTAACGGATACAGAGAGTAATATAATACCAATAACTGGGAACAGTAACATTGGGGTAACGGATACAGAGGGTAATATAATACCAATAACTGGGAACAGTAACATTGGTGTAACGGATACAGAGGGTAATATAATACCAATAACTGGGAACAGTAACATTGGGGTAACGGATACAGAGAGTAATATAATACCAATAACTGGGAACAGTAACATTGGGGTAACGGATACAGAGAGTAATATAATACCAATAACTGGGAACAGTAACATTGGGGTAACGGATACAGAGGGTAATATAATACCAATAACTGGGAACAGTAACATTGGGGTAACAGATACAGAGGGTAATATAATACCAATAACTGGGAACAGTAACATTGGGGTAACGGATACAGAGAGTAATATAATACCAATAACTGGGAACAGTAACATTGGGGTAACAGATACAGAGAGTAATATAATACCAATAACTGGGAACAGTAACATTGGGGTAACAGATACAGAGAGTAATATAATACCAATAACTGGGAACAGTAACATTGGGGTAACAGATACAGAGAGTAATATAATACCAATAACTGGGAACAGTAACATTGGGGTAACAGATACAGAGAGTAATATAATACCAATAACTGGGAACAGTAACATTGGGGTAACAGATACAGAGAGTAATATAATACCAATAACTGGGAGCAGTAACATTGGTGTAACAGATACAGAGAGTAATATAATACCAATAACTGGGAACAGTAACATTGGGGTAACAGATACAGAGAGTAATATAATACCAATAACTGGGAACAGTAACATTGGGGTAACAGATACAGAGAGTAATATAATACCAATAACTGGGAACAGTAACATTGGTGTAACAGATACAGAGAGTAATATAATACCAATAACTGGGAACAGTAACATTGGTGTAACAGATACAGAGAGTAATATAATACCAATAACTGGGAACAGTAACATTGGTGTAACAGATACAGAGGGTAATATAATACCAATAACTGGGAACAGTAACATTGGTGTAACAGATACAGAGAGTAATATAATACCAATAACTGGGAACAGTAACATTGGTGTAACAGATACAGAGGGTAATATAATACCAATAACTGGGAACAGTAACATTGGGGTAACAGATACAGAGGGTAATATAATACCAATAACTGGGAACAGTAACATTGGTGTAACAGATACAGAGAGTAATATAATACCAATAACTGGGAACAGTAACATTGGGGTAACAGATACAGAGAGTAATATAATACCAATAACTGGGAACAGTAACATTGGGGTAACAGATACAGAGAGTAATATAATACCAATAACTGGGAACAGTAACATTGGTGTAATAGATACAGAGAGTAATATAATACCAATAACTGGGAACAGTAACATTGGGGTAACAGATACAGAGAGTAATATAATACCAATAACTGGGAACAGTAACATTGGGGTAACAGATACAGAGAGTAATATAATACCAATAACTGGGAACAGTAACATTGGTGTAACGGATACAGAGGGTAATATAATACCAATAACTGGGAACAGTAACATTGGGGTAACGGATACAGAGAGTAATATAATACCAATAACTGGGAACAGTAACATTGGGGTAACAGATACAGAGAGTAATATAATACCAATAACTGGGAACAGTAACATTGGGGTAACAGATACAGAGGGTAATATATTACCAATAACTGGGAACAGTAACATTGGTGTAACAGATACAGAGAGTAATATAATACCAATAACTGGGAACAGTAACATTGGGGTAACAGATACAGAGGGTAATATAATACCAATAACTGGGAACAGTAACATTGGTGTAACAGATACAGAGGGTAATATAATACCAATAACTGGGAACAGTAACATTGGTGTAACGGATACAGAGAGTAATATAATACCAATAACTGGGAACAGTAACATGGGGGTAACAGATACAGAGAGTAATATAATACCAATAACTGGGAACAGTAACATTGGTGTAACAGATACAGAGAGTAATATAATACCAATAACTGGGAACAGTAACATTGGGGTAACAGATACAGAGGGTAATATAATACCAATAACTGGGAACAGTAACATTGGGGTAACAGATACAGAGGGTAATATAATACCAATAACTGGGAACAGTAACATTGGGGTAATGGATACAGAGGGTAATATAATACCAATAACTGGGAACAGTAACATTGGGGTAACGGATACAGAGAGTAATATAATACCAATAACTGGGAACAGTAACATTGGGGTAACGGATACAGAGGGTAATATAATACCAATAACTGGGAACAGTAACATTGGTGTAACGGATACAGAGGGTAATATAATACCAATAACTGGGAACAGTAACATTGGGGTAACGGATACAGAGAGTAATATAATACCAATAACTGGGAACAGTAACATTGGGGTAACGGATACAGAGAGTAATATAATACCAATAACTGGGAACAGTAACATTGGGGTAACGGATACAGAGGGTAATATAATACCAATAACTGGGAACAGTAACATTGGGGTAACAGATACAGAGGGTAATATAATACCAATAACTGGGAACAGTAACATTGGGGTAACGGATACAGAGAGTAATATAATACCAATAACTGGGAACAGTAACATTGGGGTAACAGATACAGAGAGTAATATAATACCAATAACTGGGAACAGTAACATTGGGGTAACAGATACAGAGGGTAATATAATACCAATAACTGGGAACAGTAACATTGGTGTAACAGATACAGAGAGTAATATAATACCAATAACTGGGAACAGTAACATTGGGGTAACAGATACAGAGAGTAATATAATACCAATAACTGGGAACAGTAACATTGGTGTAACAGATACAGAGGGTAATATAATACCAATAACTGGGAGCAGTAACATTGGGGTAACAGATACAGAGGGTAATATAATACCAATAACTGGGAGCAGTAACATTGGGGTAACAGATACAGAGAGTAATATAATACCAATAACTGGGAGCAGTAACATTGGGGTAACAGATACAGAGAGTAATATAATACCAATAACTGGGAACAGTAACATTGGTGTAACAGATACAGAGAGTAATATAATACCAATAACTGGGAACAGTAACATTGGGGTAACAGATACAGAGGGTAATATAATACCAATAACTGGGAGCAGTAACATTGGGGTAACAGATACAGATGGCGCAGAATGTTAGACCTCGTTCTCCTGCTACATGAGAATAACTGATCCCACAGAGGGACGTGTATTATAGGGAGAAAGTATTATCTGATGGTATCAAATAACTGTACAAGAAATAAAATGATACGTTTGCTTATGGAGTTGCAGGTAATATAATACACTAAATATTTGTGGCTATAGAATAACTGAGCTTGTGAGGGATCGGACAACATATATTGAATAAACACATAAAACATCACTGACTCAGCGGAACGTTTAATCATTTTTTAAGCACAATTGTTTAATTTCTTTACATATTTCCTCATTATCTATATATTTGAAATTTGTGGACTTTTCATGATCTTAACAAGTTAATAAATAAAGGTTATATGTTATATTATTGTAATTCAAGCAGAGCCTAAGGGTAAAATAAGTAAAGTTCAATTTTGATTTTTGAGTGATTTTCATTTGATTTTCATTTGATTTTCATTTGGGTATTTACTAAAGGCCGAATCAAATGTAAAATCAAACTTAAAACCGAATCTTACTCAAATCAAACATAAGAAAAACATCGGTACTTTTACATA